>SZZO02000016.1:0-747563 GCA_006506795.2 Hericium erinaceus | reverse complement strand
AGGGACTGGCTGTTTCTGTATCCATACGATAATATCTAGCTTCCGTGTCATCTCGGCTGTTGGTGCGAGCACGTGCAAGTGTGAAACACCAAAGGATGAATTCGAAAATACAGTACAGAGCCGAGCGGGGATGGCCTTGTACTACACAATTTGCTCCTGTTGCAGCCGTTCAATTTGACGTGACGCCTTTCCTCCCTGCTGCTCCTGTCGTCAACTCATCCTCCCCTTCCACTGACTACAAGTCCGCATCACCGACGCTCATCACCCATGTCGATCTTCGAGCCCGAGGTCGTCCACGCCATCGTCCGAAATGTGCTAAACAACGAAAACGAGTGGAAGGCAGTTCAAGCCAAGTGGTCTGCATCAGTGAGTCATATCGCACTGTGTGTGTCAAGACGTACCTTTGCTGATCTCCCATCCCGCAGGTTGAGGAGCACATCGAGGCCTGGAAGAAGGACAACGCGCATGCCGACGAGAAGATTTCCCCTGCGCAATTTCCATGGGTTGCCGAGGTAGTCGCCTACATCTCCTTCATGTTCACCTGGACCAAGGTGCACAATGCAGCCACGGGAACGAAACCGCCGCCGCTGAAGCTGCAGGTGCCTATACTGGGACCGCGCTTCGTCCCACCTGGCTATCTGCAGCTCGAGAAGTGGTCAACGACCCCGGAGATCAAGCCAAAGACGGCCTACCTGAAAGCTGTCAACATCGTCCACCCGTTCTACTCCTCCCGCCTTGGCGTCTGCCCACGTTGCGGAGGGAGCAACTTTCTGTGGTATGGCTGGACCTCGACGGGACTGCGTGTGGTATACGGCGGCACAGCCCGAGCTTGCTCTGGGATATCAGTTGAGGTGCAAGTCCTGCAAGAAAGACAGAGAGAACCAACCTGCCAATGTAGATGAAAAGGATATCGTCCACCACACTGGGTGACGACGAATGCTGACTTTTGGAAGGGCTGAGAGTACTGGCAGGTGCCGCGTATGTATTTAGTATCTCCATCACGCACCTGATCGCTGACTCCCCGACTGGCATCCTTCCGATTCTGATCATCCTTCTAATGTCCCAGGAGGCATGCCGATTTTTTTCCACAAGGCGCTGTCAGTGTGAGCTGCTCGACCTCGTTCTGAGCTCCGACTGCTCAAGCACATCTGGCGGCCTTGCTGAGAACATCAAGCAGTGAGTTTTTATCTGAGTCTGATTCTGCCGTGATGCTAAGAATTACACAGAGCTTCACCTTATAGAATACCACCAGGCAATTTTCGAGTTCCTTGAGAGCTACCAAGAAACTCGACAAGTCCGAGTTCAATGGGTGCATCTTAGAAGACTACGGGGCCGTGGGATGTGGATGGCTACAGCGGCCGGTCCATCTCGCCCGAGTTGATACAGAGATCCTGCTCGAGTACAGCTGCCGCACACGGAAAGACGAGTCATCCGAGTACATGAAGACATTGACAGGTAAGTCACTCACCTCGTAGTTTCTTGAGGGTGTTCTGCATCTAATTCTTGCCTAGCGATACATCTCCATCGACGCGACATTTGAATCGATGAAGAAGGCAGTCATCACGCGCAGCGACGGCACTCGAACAACGCCACACAAGCAGGGTGCTGCTCACCGCAATCAGCGAGACTGAGCAGTGCATGGACTGGGTATGTGCCATGCCTTTATATGTTTGGGATCCTGCTGACTATCCCCGGACATCATTATGTGTACTACAGGCTGAGTAACTACAGCAATGTGTCAATCCCAATCGAATGCGGAGATCAGCCAGACGCTCACGGTATGGGCAAAAGGATCGACCTTCACCACGACTATGATCGTGCTGCATTTGCGACGCGATGCGATCGCAAACGGGTCGCAGAGCGACACGGATCCATGTGACTGTGACCCGGACCTTCTCGCAAACGGTCCGTCGCTGCGCGAGGATCAAGGAGGGCGCACCGCCTGCGTGGAGGGTGAAGCAGGTGACTGCAGACAACTGCTGTCAGATCAGTACGGGCGATCGAGAGGGCCTCTTCCGGATGCAGCCATCGGCTTAGACGTGCCTCACTTCAAGCAGAGGTATTTTTTTTGCCCATATCAGGCCTCAGAAGGAGCTCGCTGAGCACACCTCTTCTTGGTATTGTCTTACAGGTACATGGCAACCATGTTGGGTGGCACCAACAATCCTTACCGTGCAGCTGTTGCAAAGGACCTCAAGGATGCGGTGCTGATTAGTGGCGCCGATGGAGAGGAGACCGCAAAGTACCGGACGAAAGAAGACCAAGAAATGATGCTCGAGGCTGCCTATACAAAGTGGGCAACGCGTGGCGTCTGGTCAGCGACGATGGCAGCGGTACGTAGAATATACTGTGTTGTGTTTTCTTATCATAACTTACTGGTTGTCGGGTGCCCCCAGGTTCATGCCGCTCAGATGTCAGAGTCCTCGCTGGTATCGGGGTGGCCGCGATCCCCGTTTGTCGTAAGGAAGCATAGCTCGTGCCGGATCTTGCCTATAACCTTGAAGATGATGGCGGAAGCGTCGTATGAGATGCTGCCATTTTGGATTGAGGAAGGCATGTTGTCACAGTAGATTTGCGAGCTGCAACCCTCCCGAGGATGGAAACGAGCAGTTGGTTGGCGCATGGGTGAAAACTTAGGGGACGATGATCATAAAGTATGCCTCAGTCCGCTCGAAGCGGCTGCGCACAGTCAACGGCCATCTGGTAAGACTGGAATTCGGGATGGCTGGATGATCGACATGTTGATGGCAGATGTCAGTTGTCGTGATGGTGTGGTGCTCAAGAGAGGCAGAGCACCTCTTTGCAGACGCGACTTGCACTTTGCCTGCCACACACGCTCAGCGACCATGTCACGAACATCTTTCGTTCCTACATACACTCAATCTCGGTTCTGATTCACACCACCTCCCTGGGCGGGATGGCAGGCAAAGGCCCTATGGATTGGCCTGGGCACTACCGAGGATTGGTCCCCATCAAGGTACGCGAAGGAGGTTTCGCCGACATGCCATGGACTCACCCTAGCATGCCGGGTGGAACCTCTCTTGCCACTGTTTCCGCTCGAGCCGGGAATCTCTCCGGCGATTTTTTTCTCTGCCTGCGGCGGGACCACTCCTGCTAGACCGTATTCTCAATGTGCCTGACACTATAATGAGTCGTTCGGGTCACATTCGGGACTCGAAGGGCCGCCGTGGCGACTGGCTTGCTCGGAGGCCGAGTGCTATTGAACCAGATATACATCAATAAATAGATGAGGATGTCTTCTGGCACGAGCTCATTGAAAAGAGAACAATGTAGACTTTATTTAGCAGACAAGTGTTCACGGACAAGTGTATTCGTACATGAGATCCAGAGAAGATGTGGTGTTATGTATAAAGTAAGACATTATATGTAGATCAGGAAAACTTCCCTCTTTTGAACATGTTTTCGTAAATTTTCGGCATTCTCGAGAGGCAAAGAGACATTGCATCGACATTTTCAATTGTCAGACGCATGAAATGGCGACGGTGAGGAGACGGAAACCGTTGGACGTTTGGAGACATTTTCGTGCAGGTGATCACAAGGGAGATCAACTGATCGAATGATGTGTATCGTATGACGACAGAGTATACCGAAAACAGAAATTTTCACTATAGTGCCTTGCATATTATACTGCAGTCCGTGCCACGCAATTTCTTGTTTGTAACTCTTTGTAGCAACCAAATAATACCGTAAATGGAAGCCAGGCACAGCGTTGTCAGCGTGTTGACTCATCGGGGATGGATGCACTCGCATTCTGCGGGGTACATCCAAGCTCGCCGGCGTGCATCCATCCAGCTTGCATGGCTCCCCACCTTGCACCTGAGGTCAAAGAGCTCATCGTGAAGTGGCATCATGAAGACCAGAAGTCCGCGTTCGAAATCAGTCAGCTCGCAAAGTGCTCTGAGCGGACTGTCTACCAGATCCTCCATAATGTTAAGGAGTACGGTCAAGTCACGAACCCTGATCTTCGCATCCGCGGCCGGCATCGTATTCTCGATTACGACGATATCGCACACATCCGCGCTCTCATTGCGTCGAGCCCTGGCATCTACCTTGATGAGATCCAGGAAAACCTCTATAATACTCTCGACATCGAAATCTCCGTGGCCAGTATCTCTCGAGCACTTCATCATATCTCCCTATCATATAAATTCATCTCCAGAAGTGCACTTGAGCAGAATGAGCTTCTTCGTGCAACTTGGACGGCACGATATGGTGACCTGCCGATGAACAACATTTTTTGGATAGACGAGTCTAGCGTCGACAACCGCACAAATCAGCACGCACAAGGGTGGGCAGAGCTCGGACGCGCATGTGTGCGCCGAGACACCTTCATACGTGGCCAACGCTATTCAGTTCTTCCTGCCTTGTCAGCAGATGGTATCGTTGTCTTGGACATTTTCGAAGGCAGTGTCACCAAGGACCACTTTCTTCGATTTCTTGAGGAGTCCCTTGTGCGTCCTCATGTTGTTCTGCTTCAGTTCATCTACTTATTGGCTGTGCAGGCTCCGAAACTCAATCCGCATGGCCGTGGAAGCATCGTAATTATGGATAATTGCTCCATCCATCACGATGAGGACATTTGACATCTTATTGAGGATGAATGTGGTACGGTTCATGAGCTACATGTAGATTATAAGTAATTGGCTTATAACTTGTTCCAGGTGCTCGGCTTATTTATCTACCACCGTATTCTCCCGACATGAATCCAATCGAACAGGCATTTAGTAGCATCAAGGCATGGCTTCGTCGTCACGAAGCTGAAGCTACGGAGCCAGAGGTTCGACCATGGTTGATACATCAGGCCACACATGCTGTCAGTGCCAAGAATGCCGTATCATGGATTCTTAATTGTGGATATTCGTAGACTCCGTAGCATACAGTGTTGCTTTAAACAAAGATTACGGATGCGTGCTACAGAGCTTGGATGTGGCGCGTACATCCTCGGTGAGTCAGCACGCTGACAATGCTGTGCCTGGCTTCCATTTACGGTATTATTTGGTCACTACAAAGAGCTACAAACAAGAAATTGTGCGGCGCGGACTAGGACCCCCGACAAGCCACCCAAGGGTTCGATCCGGGTGCGTTCACCAAACGGCGCTCGGAGCTCTGAGGAAATGGCGGTAACAGAGGGCCCAAATTTAGCCCAAATCTCTAAGTTTGATGCGTATACCGAGCCAGCACCGGCCGAGGTCTGATCCGCCGCGCGGTAACACGGCTGACCCATTTTGGCCAAATGAAGGGATGAAATATTCTTCAAAATTTGTCCTCTTCAGAGGATATTGCACCGGTATATAGTGAGCAGTGAATTCAAGCATGATGTCGTGAATTTCCTTCACAAGCTATTTCGAGCTGATGCAGATGGACCGCGGTGCCGTTTCTCAGCGCCGCAATAATGCCAAGTAGCATCTGTCCACCGGGGGCAGACACGCCGTATACACCGAAGGCCATAGGTAAGACATGATAGTATGCCTGTTGAGGCATGTTGGGTCCTATCAGATGTCCTTTAGGGCGTAGATCCTTTCTCGCATTATATCCTCGCGGTAAAAGGGCAGCACCCGTGGCTGCTCGCGGTTCGCGCGCATGCGCACGCGTCTGGCGCAGCTGAGTAGACAGTGCGATGCGAGTGAGACAAGGGCATGACAGTGCTGGTGCAGGATGGGTTGTCTGCGGTGTTGCTTGGGGATGTCTAGATACGCTGGGAGAAAAATACAATTTCTTTCTTATTTAAACTGATTTTTCGAGCTCTGATACTGGGCGCGGTAACGATTCGCCCAAATGCTAGGTCTGATCCGCGGCGCGTATACCGAGCGCTGCGGCCGACCCTGGAGGTCTGTCGGTAACGAGCCTCTTGGAGTGGATCGAACCTTTGGGGAGGGGTTGTCGGGGGTCCTCGCGGACTGCAGTATAATATGCAAGGCACTGTATAAAAGTCCTTTGTTTGTTCGGACGCTGTGCCTGCAGGTTTTCGGGTCACATTCGGGGTTGGCTGTTCTTGCATATCGAGCCAGCCACCGAGCTAGACCGAGGGCGTTCGGGAACTAGAAGTGTCCTGTCCGGATTGTCCAAACTGTCCGGACTGTCTGTCTGAGTCCGTCTGAATGAGTCAGAACTGTCCGTCCACGCCCGATCGGGCCCGATCAGAGACAGGCATCCGTGACGGGTAACCCTAAAGGAGCCACGTAACCCCTAGTGAGGGGTCAGGTATTACACAAGCATTGAGCGCTGAGTGCCGGCAACCTGGCGACCCAAATTCCATCCATTGATACTTGGTCTCCCGAAGCCTTTGTTTGAGCTGAGAGTGAGAAACGCCAGGTGAGCCTTTTGTCCGAGCATATACTCACCATGTCTGAGCAGATTCCAGAAGTGTGTAGTGGTGTATCCATGCTGGAGTAGTGCTCATCACCCATGACAAGCTTATGTCCCAAATCGCTTTGGCTCGTACGTGAAAAGCTACTATTTGACAGCATTAATTCCTACGAATCTGCATGTCTCGACCCAGCTCCCTCATTTATTTGTCACATAGCATCCCACGCCTTTCAACACGCCCTCGCATCTACACAGGCCCACCAACATGCTTGCCCTCCTTTTTGCACTCTTCATGGCACACCGAACCCTCACACGCAACCACGCCAGCCCATTCCTGTCCACAGCAAGCCTGCCCATAACCCCACCGATGCGCCCGCAGTGTGCCCGCTTGTATGGGGCAACCTAAACATGCTGCCCACGACAGACATGCACGGCTGGCTTGAAGCTGGCTGCTCGGACACCGCAATCTGTCTGCACCCGAGCCAAACTGCAGGTGCGCATGCATTCGTACCATTCGCCCATGGACGTTGAACAGTGAGCGGGTAGTGTGGACTCTGGGGAGATCACATCATTTGTGGGGCAGATGAAGGAGATCGCGGCGGTGTGTTGCTCATACTAGGTGGCATGTTTGGCTTGTGGCAAGCTTGTCGGGGGATCCGCACGATAGTGTGTGCACCCTCCATGCATGAGGTAGTCGTGTTCATTGTGTCGCATCACAGGAACGGGCCTCACGGATGGTTACCCACCCGGCGGGATCAACGCACATGACGTGAGCCTCTTTTGTATTTTCTTTCCATGCAACCCTCGTCTACAGTTACAGTCGAACAAGTTCTTCATGCGACTCCCATACAATGTACGAGCCGGAGTTCCACTTCTAATCCGAAAAACGCCATTCGAGACGAATGTTCTGGCACGAGCTGGGAAGTAATTTAGCTCGCAATTCAAGTGCGAACATGCAAATATAGTAGAATTAGATACACATGAGAAAGAGCAGGCAGTTCCAGTAACGTACGATGCACAACAAGCAAAATGAATGTGACGTGTACGTTCTCCTGGCGGATGCGCCGCACAAAGTCACGGACAATGCGCTTGCAATGCACCGTGCGAGATCGCACACGTGCACGACACGCGCGATGGCTGTCAATGTTGTCATTCTCTCTCCGCGGGGTTGTATCGCCAGTGAATTTGATTTTATCAGTTTTTGGGTTGACGATGGGAGGCTGATGGGTGTGCAGTGATCAAGGCGGGATGATGCGAGCGCCATCCGCTGAGTGGTGTCATAAGGTCGCTGATGAAGGACTACCTTATGATCTATGCACCGAGGAGGTCGAGGTCACGATGCGCCTCGTACATGCAACGGTCGGGTACATGACAGGAAAGCATGATGTCTAGAAACTTCTGTCAACTCTCAGTCGACGTTTAGGAACGAACTTGGCTAAAACTGTGATGTTGATAGTCACGTCAACTTGCAGCCTCTGTAGCACTGAACAGTTGAGTGAGAGTACATCAGGGGTATGAGGGTGCATTTGGTCTGCGAAGAGCGAATTAGGACGTTGCTGCTCGGATTTCTGTCATCGTGATGTGAGTGCTTGACTCGGATATTATGGCTGACGGGCTCACCGGTATAGTGTGCAGTCCCATGGCACGTAGCCATACAAATGCCCCAGATCAAGCTTGCGCGCAAGCGCTTCGAGTCCGCCATGATCTTCTGGCCATAGTGCAGATCGAACGTTGCATTGCTTCGGTCCGTATCATACTGCACAGCACGTTAAGAAGCACGCACAACCAGAATAAGAGGGAAAACCCACGCACCTCGTACGTAACGCAGTTCGCATCTAGATAGTCTCGCGCAGACTGCGTGTCCTTGCCTCCATTCTGCTCATCCAGGTCGATGCCTACGCATGAGAGGCATCAGCCAACGAGTACATCATCCTATCACTCCGTGCAGAATACGCGCTCATCCACCCTACCGTGTCCCACTCTGCAGCGCCATCGAGCGCACGTCATACTGCTTTACTCACGTTCATCAGCCTACCTGCCCAATCTCAGAGCAGAGAACGAGATGAAGACGCACGGCAGTCCCTCGCGTGGCTGTGCCCCCAAAGATGAGGATTGGCGTGCGCCGGTGTTGTACGCAGATGGCGTCGAACACGAGCGTCCTACATCGTGCGTGTCAGGACTACGGCTGTCCAATTCTGATTACAACAAATATTTGTTTTGGTGGTTTCTTAATCTATCTTAGCCTCTCCCGCCGATGTCGCGGCCTTCGTCGCCGCGCGCCCCAGCACGAGCGGGCTCGTCGCCGCCTGGTTCGCGCACCACGCAATGTCCTGCGCGACCATCACGCCCTCCGCCGCCGGCGACTGGCTATACATTGCCACTGCGCCTGTGCCAACGCGCTCCTCGGCGCGGACTACCAGCCTTTTTTTGGCACGCCGCCATGAACACGACGCGCCTCCGCACGGTCAGTTCTGTGCTACCCGCTGTATTGCACCCACGCATCTGAGGAGAATACAGACTTCTTCTGTGCCATCCATGGCGAAGAGCCCAATTTTGGAGTCTGCGCTGAGTCCGTGCTGAAGCTGCATATGCAGTGTCGCACAGTGTTTGCTGGCTTCGCGATATTCACGTCAACGATATTCACATCAACTGTCCTGGACCAGGTGACAGCATCCTTGCCGACAACTTCAAGAGAGTATTCAGGGAAAATGAATCGATGTTCGAGTCAAATATACTAGATGCTGATCTGGGGATTGGGCAGCTTTGCATAATGCTTGGTCTGTTTTCCAATGGATCAGAAGCTGAAGATCGTGCGCACTGCGAGCCTTTCTTTGACTTGAGTTCGTCACATGCCCATTCCTCGTTCTGTCTATGTTCCTAACGTCCAATTATCAGAGTCCGTGCTTGATGCATGTGCTGAGATACCATGCGAGACTCTTAATACATTGCAGAAAATTGATTGATCATATTCTCGAGGGGATCAACAATCCATCAGATCCCACACGGTAGCAACTACTGCATGAAGCCTTTTTCTCAGCCTTCCCCCAATATCCAAGGCCCAGAAGATCCTCGGTCGCCTCACAGAGCTCGCGACGCAGCATGACGTTTCTATCCAGCTCATATCCAGGTTCTGGGGGGGCTCCCAAAGATCTGCAGCTTGCCGGACGATGTGACGGCGTTCAACCGGAATCGCAATCTCGGCTGTCTCACTTTCGTCTCATACAAGGAGAACACCGAGAAGGGACTTGAGCTAGCACGAATCGTCGCGAAGGAGCTGGCTGATATTGCTTCCGGCACGCCAGAAAACAGTGCTTCCAGCAGTGAAGATGAAGCCCTTGGACATGCGAACTACAGTAAATGTGTCGACGAATCGTCGCGATGGAGTATTCACATGCATGGGGACATTCATAGCCAGCGAAATGATGACAATGGTTCAGTCGAAAATCTTGTCTGATGATAACTAAACGAAGATGCAGGATTTGAAGAAGAAATATGATCCGGGCATGATATCCTCCAAGTGGTACTCGATTGTACCTATTGCTTGACGTTTAGGTTGCTTTCGTTTCACCCCGGACATCTGCTTTTGGCACACTTGAACTACTTTTATTCGAATTGTCGTGGAGCTAGAGCTCCAGGCATGGAGTACGATAAGTACCCAGATGTGCAACTACTGCGTGAGTCGCGGCGACTTGCTTCAGCACGCCGTCGTCGCGCCGATGACCTACTTCGGCATGCTGCGCCCCATGCGCGCGACCTCGGCGCCCGTCCTGGCTGATGGCGATGCGCAGCTGCAGATGCTAGGCGATCTCACGGCGGTGCTGAGCAGCTGCCGCACGACGATCACGCCCACGTTCCTGCATGCACTGTACAACTCGACGGCTTACGTCCCGCAGGCCATTGACGTGAATAGGCTTGGCATCGTGGGCTATCTCGAGGAGTTTGCGAACTTCGCGGACCTGCAGAGATTTTTCAGGCATTTCCGCCTCGAAGCAGTGGGTGCAAACTTCACGGTCATGCTGGTAAATGGTGAGGAGCATGTGGAGCAGCAGTCGCCCGAATATGTAGCCGTCAGACAGACGATCCTGAGTTACGAAGTATTGAGTCCTGCCTATTCTGCTTCTGGGAGACTAGTGCAGCTGTTCCTGGGCCCATTGACATCGCACTGGCAGTCCGCGTAGCTCCAGGCGGTCGTGTTCGCAGGCATGAAGTCAACAACGGTGAAAAAACGGTTACCACGCGTGAGTGCGAGCTTGTCCGAAAGGATTGCGCACGAGATCATGTAGCCTGCGGGTGGTGAGACACAGATTCAGCAGTGCAGGCAGAGATTCAGCAGCGCAGGTTGAAAAGACGTACCGGGACACAAGCCATCCCCGTCCACGAGTACCTTCGCCTCCTAGGCTTGAAGGCCGATGTAGAGCACCAGGTTATCTATTTGGCCGCACAATCGTTCTGCTGCCTCCGCAATCTCGTCGTTCGGATTCCATTCCTTGAAGTTTGCGTACGCTGCAGTTCATTCAATATCATACCATATACTCCATACAAAACAGACACATCATGGGCTCACGCTTTAAACAAGGAACTAAGAAGATTTGATGTTGGTAAGAAGTTCGGATAGAGAATCTGCAGGCCCATACATTCCTAAACTCATTCAGCGAGCAAACGCCCCACTTCTGGTTGGACTCGATGCCCATGATCTCATGAGGCACATATGTGCGGTGTCCCACGTGGCTTGCGTCCTATGCCTCGCATAAACACATCACTCTCGTGATCGAAGCGGACAAGAAACATATGCACCCATAAGAACACCTGTCGCACATGCTCAAGGTATAAGTGCTCATCATCATGCCCAGTGTGATTAATCCAAAATTGTGACCAGAAATCTGTGCCATCGGCGTGAGGGCGAGATCCCTCGATATGATATATCGAGCCCAGGACACGCTCCCATATGGGTATAAATGCACCCAAGACGGACTCGATTGCGGAAATCAAACCCGCCCTGGAGTGGTGGATTCTGTTGTTGTAGGACAAGGTGAGGCGGATGGTGTTGTCGTCTGCGACGGAGAAGTCGGACGGGAGCCAGGCAGTTTCTTGGCAGAGAAATCGGTCCATCTCGCCTGCGTTTCCTTCTGGGATGGGCAAAGATGCGTACTCGCCGTTTTCCCCTAAGGCCAGGGAACGACCATGCGCGATTTAGTAGAGCGACAGATGGACGAGGTTGAGGACTTATCCGCTCGAGCCTGGATGCCAATCTTGTTGGTCTTCGGGTACGTTCTCGAGCTGAGTGACTTTAGCAAGCAGCTTAGCTCTGACGTCGTCAGAGATAGAACGGCTGGAACAAAAGACCGAGTCGTTACAAGCATGTAGTTATCTTCCGGTGTCAAAACAATTATTAAGACATACTTCACGAACGGTGATCTCACCTGAATGCCAGTCTTGGGGTCAATCAGCTTTGCATAATCCTAAAGCTCAGCAAGTACATAGTCGATCTGCACGTAGGCCGTAATTTATCACGATTCAAACATGCAAACATATTCAAGGGATACGCACCATAGCCGGACTCAACTTGCAGTCTATAGATGCAGACTCCCGCTCGAGAGCGTCCTCGCGCCAGCGCCCGAGGATAGCGAGATCCTTCGTCTTCGTCTGCCAATCGGGCTCCGGATGCGGATGGACCACGAAAGCACAATCACTTGCAGCTCTGCGATCTTGACAAAACAACAGTGCGTTAGCACAATTACATGCCGTGAGATTGAATTATACATACGGTTGACGGGTCTTCACTAAAACTATGATAATGCTCATAGTCATGGTGTGTCAAGAAGAAAGGGTGAGAAACCTCCATCAAACAGATCTTCATAAATTACTGCGGCGAGATAGAGGTCTATCTTAGTGTAAGAGGATTTCAGTCTCAAATAGTAGCGACAAGCTGTATACCTGGCACGGCTCATGAGCTGCTTAATATACTGTATGGCAGGACACCAGACAAGTGCTAACGGCTCTTGAGCGCCTGGTCTGAATTTCGTGGCAGTGTCGACCAAGTCCCGTCTTGCATGCACTGGATGTATGCTGTCGGCCCATGCAAATCATGGGCTATATATATGAGCGGGGTCGGACCCTGATAACGAGAAGAATATAGTAGTCAGCCCGCCGCACTCCGCACTCATACGGCAGCCTTCGCAGCGACCGGCAGCTGTGTGAGCATCCTGGCATACATCCTCGCGCCACCGGCGCGCTGTGCTTTGACGTCTTCCGCGGGCCGTTCACAAAGGACGATCAGGGCCGCCAGCTGACAGCGGCGCTGTTCGCGAACGACTACCGCTTCATCCCGAACATCACGCTCGGCGCCGCCCGCGCGCTGCATGTGCTGATCGAACAGGGCGAGGGCCTTCTGAGGCGGGACGAGGAGGACGAGACGTGCGCGCGGGGCAAGGCGGATCCGTGATATAGGCAATGGCTTGCGAAGATATGCACCGATACGCACGCGGAGGATTTTGATGTCTGATGATGCACAGGACTGCCCCCGCGCGGGCGACGACACGCCGCACGCGCTGTTGCCTTTCTTCGCGCCGCCTGGCTTTGCCGTGTCACCCGCGGGCGCGCCCGTTGTCGACCTCGTGTCCCTACCGTTCTTCCAAAACCAGCTGCTGCAAATGCTGAACGCGGTGCAGCGGCAGCAGTATGGCGATGCGGACTTGGGGCGTATGACGAGCTGTTAGTTCGGGATGCGCCACCAGTACATGCAGGGTAGGCATTGTGTGAGAGGGGGGGTTATTTTTGCTGTGCAAGAGTGATGTTTGCGTCAGATGGTAGTTGCCCGTCCCCGTATTGCGACGGCGAGCACTTTGCTAGAGTTATCTTAGCGCTTCTACTGACCATCTAACGTTGATGTCTATATCCTGATCTGGTCTGAATGAACTAGGGACGTTCGGACGGTGGGACGGCTGGGTGTGATGTGAGTACGCGAGTGGACGATGGGGAGTAAAGACATACAGGCAGGGCTGGACAGAGAGAACAGGGCGGCGGGGATAGACCCTGTCGTGGACGATGGCAATCACTTCGAGCCAGTCAGGAGTAGCAGAGGGCGGGCGGGCGGCGGGGTTATCGCAGGTTGTGAATGGTGAGGAGACGAGAGAGCGGGACACGAACGAGCGACCGGAGGGCACGTGCTTATGCTAGGGTTGAAAAACAGAAGATATGTCGAGAAAACGAGAAAATACCTGTGACATACTGTCCAGAGCGTCACGCTAATGAACGAAACGACGCGCGGGCGCGTTCCAAATTGTCCAGAATGTCCAGAGAACTGTCCGAAGAAAGTGTTCAAGTTGTCCGGGGCAGACAGGACGGACGGACAGGACGGACAGGACGGGCCGGACGGACAGGACGCTTCTGGAAGTCGAACGACCTGGCTAGACCGAGCCAACTGAAAACTGGATTTCCAAATTTGGAAATCCGATTTCACCGAGCCGGCTACCGAGCCACCGAGCCGGCTGAGAATCGGATTTCCAAAAAAAAGAGCGTCCTAGGACCCCCCGGGGTCTGGCAAGACGCGTTCAAGCTGAGACAAGCTCTCTTCAAGAGCTTGCAAGTCATGTCAAGACACTGTTCCAAATCAGGAAGACCATTCAGCGAGGCTTCAAACGGACAATATCGGGGCTTGGAAGTTGTTCGAAGCTCATAATATTGCATTCGTGTGGTGTAGAATAGCCTACAGTAGTGCATGATAGGATTGTGAACTAAAATCTCTCTGTATATAGGTGGTTTCTTCGTGCATGCGCGCGTTGTGTAGGTATGCTGCAGGCCGCGGGCAGAGGGCTGCACGCATCTTCCGGCGGGACGCGCAGGAGCGGCGCGTGAGGACGGGCAAGCTACAGGCGCATACGCAGCGAGCTCCAAGAGGATGGGCAGGAACGGGATGGGCAGACGGGATGGGCAGAGGGGAAAGCGATAGACGGGCAGGCATACGACGGCGGACGAGCAGGCATGCCGCGAGCGCACGCGTGGGTGTGCATGCATGCGTATGTATTGGAGAAGGACACGCAGGCGCGTGCGGCCGCGCGCATGGGGCGACAGGCAGACATACAGCGTGGTGAATGCTGCCGGTGCTGTCGGTGTGGATGCACGCTGTCAGCGGGCGTGCTGGCAGAGTGGGAGTGTGCGGCATGGCGAATACGTGCGAAAGGGGGAGGGGCCACGGATAATGTCTGGGGTGTGGATAGCGTGAACAAACTACACCCTTCTGCAAGCACTTTCATCGCCACCCCATCTGCACGTGGCACACTTCAGCTCGCCGTTGTCAGTGTGATCGCAGAACTCAGGAATACGAGTATAAAGGGCCAGTTGCTTTGCAACTGCAGGGGTGCTGCGCGCCCATGCTCGGACACGATTGGGTGCTTCGCACCCATGCGAAGCAAGAATATGATCATCTTGTACATCTCTCACTTCGCTCGTTCAGCAAAGGCCGCGCGCTGAGACGCACGGGGAGTGGGCAATTCGTGCCCATTCAACGTATCTCGAGAATTTTGTAGTACTGCGATGTGTTCAATGTTTATGTGCATATAAGGCCTGTTATTTCTTTTATGCCAGTGAGTTACCACACGCACAAAAAAGCGTTGATTCCATAACAAAACCTGGTCGGTTATACATAACCAGGTTACCGAACGCCTAAGGTTTTCCGGTGTCAATAATTTTCTTTTGGTTTATTGGACTTTAAAAATTTGGTCACGGCCAACATTGACGAGCCTACGACCGAAATGGTACAGTACACATAACTCACGTTGCTCGTGTGCCACGTCAACACCTCCAAGCTGCCGCGTCCATAGGCCAGCCCTTGTCATTGGACAAGTCAAGTCTGGAGGTCATCAATTCTATAACATGGACGTGCAGCGGAGGGGAGGGGCGGTGATGGTGGGAGGGACGGGCTAGTCACTAGTCGCGCTGCTGGAACTCTGGGCGTGCTGGCAACACGGCGACTGTGACGGCGGCGCACCCACGCAGCCACGCAGGTCGGCGGCGTCGTGACATCGGCGTCGCGACTCGGACGGGGCACGAGGGCGAGGGTGCGCCTCGAACAGGACGCCGCAGTCGGCGTCACAGTGACGCTTCGTGCGGCAAAACGTGCGGCGACGCCGGGCGGGTCGGCCTGAAACGTCGACGGACGTCAGTCGTTATGGGGGTGAGACACGCAGGCTGTGTGCGGGGTCGCGTCACCGTGGCGGAAGCGCCACCGGCACGTGCCGGTTTCCCGTCCCGGGACCCACGAGTTCCGCCGCCGCCGGACCGGCACACCGACGCTAAGCTTCCGTAATATCGAGTCACGTGTTGTCTGGCCCGACAACCTCCGCACGTGACCGTGTCTCCAATTGCGAAGTCGCCGTCGAGTGGCCGTTGGACACGTTGTCTCGCATCCTTCCCGACCGCATCGTCGCCTTTGTTTCCTCTCTATACGCAATGACGACCCGTCAGGCAAGCAAAAGTCGTGATGGAAAAACGTCTTCATCCCGCCGCTCCGGCCTTCGTCGTTCCCGGAGTCGTCCCGCGAGTCCCACCTTAGAGCTTGCGGGTGCGTATCAGTACCGCACGTCGATAGATATACACCCTGGCTGATATCAGAACCCAGATAAGCCACCAAAACGTGCCCGTGCCTTCATGGAAGCAAACGATGCAGAACCCCGCAACTGGTCATCTTCAGATCTTGGGTTTTGGGCGGACGACTGTGAGGAGACGCCGTGGAACAGTGCCACTGCTCAGCCAGGTACATTGTCGCTGTCTTGATTTCCTCTCTCCGGTCTGATGACTGCTCTTGCAGACCAGCCTCTGCCACGCATGCAAACTATGTCGAGCCACTGCTGGCTCGTCCTCAGTGCCGACGTCGACCGCCCGCCACCCATGCATGCGTATCTCAACCGCCAATGTCAGTGTCCTTTCATTTTCCTGATCCTTGCCTTCTCCCATGCCGATCCCTCTGTCTTCAGTTGATCCTTCTTCTCGGCTCCCTTGGCTCGAGAGCGGAGCCGCCATGCCCCAGGCATTTGGGGACATACCCTCTTTGTCTTTTGGGTCCATGGAGGTAGCGCCCACCGACTCTTCCGGCTGGGTGCCTGGTGTTTGGAAGGATTCGAGTGAGGCACACTTCTGCTTCTGTCTCATGCGGTTGTCTCACCATCCTTTTAGAAGAGGGTGAGAGGTCGAAAAGCAACTCTGACCACCCCACCGATTTTCTGTCAGACACTGGGGATGGAACAGAACATGAAGGTGTGCAGAAGGATGCCACGGACATTTTGTCCTCCCCAATGCGAAAGAATCATGATCAGAGTGAGTAGTATAGTTAAGCTAAACGAGTGGCTACTATAGCAAAAGGCACACACTACTATAGACTGCTCGAGCGATCTGGAACAGTTGGTCAACCCTCCGGAGGATGGTGGTTCTTTAAAAGGTTCATACTCAACCTACCACCAGTTCTGTCCATTCTTATCTGATCACTTTTTTGCTACAGTCAATGCACCTGATTCCAGGAGGTTCTCTTACGACGATGTCAACCACAAGGAACCTCCCTTGTCACTATTTCCTGATCTGTCCATTGGTTCAACATCTCCACCAGCTCTCAGGGGTCTGCATATTCCTTCATCCCCTTCAGCGTCTAGTGGTTTGGCCTCTCCATCAGCCAGTGAGGGCATGTCCTTTTCACCATCCTTATCCCTGTCCCACTATTCAAGGTCTTCATCTCCATGCCCAAACCAGGTCTTGCAGCCTCCTAGATCATGGTCACAGTCCCTGTCCCACCTTTTTCCATCTCCATTTCTGCCTGGATCCAACATAGGTGAATCAGCTGTACTGGCAAATCTTGGATCTTCCTTTCAGACCTCTATGGCAATCAGTACAGCTGTTGATTCACCTGGGCCCTTGAACTCTGTCCAACAGAGTCCTCCTGCTCATGGATCCTCTCTATTCACTGGCCCCTCTCATGAAGAGCAAGAGATGCCATCCTCAGATGATGATGATAAAGTCATTGAGAATGAGCTGGAAGGCTTTGAGCTGGAGTATGAGACCTGTGATGATGCAAATCAGAAGCCAAGGGTCACTGGTAAAAAGCCCCAGAGGGAACATCTGTGTCTTCCTGAAGCTTCTGAAGATGAGAAGGTGAAGGAGAAGGCAAGACAGCAAATGGACCAGCAGCTCAGCAAGGTTGTCCAAACGTTGACCGAGCTCTATCATGTCATCACAAGGATTGAAAAGCAAACCACACCAGATTCATCACTAGAGGGCAAGGTATGTTTTTGGCCATATCCATTGATGACTAACAGTCAGGCCACATGCCTCAGAACATACAGATCAAGACTGGAATAGAAGAGATCTATAACATAATGGCCAAGGCAGAGAAGGAACATCCTCAGAGCTTTCAAGCTAGGACAAGTGCCATTAAAAACAACCATGTCACCAGGGTAAGCTGTAATTCAACATTCATCTGCAGTTTTCTTTTCTGAAACTTAAAACTGGCTGTCTAGGCTCTGGTACAGCGTTCACTGGCACTTATGTGGAAACATGTAAAATCTCACTACAGTACAGAGTTGCAAAAACAAACAGGTACTCCAATGAAAGTGGTGAACATAACATCATGGCTTCTTGAGCCCAAGAAGATGTTCCCCACTGCATTGTCCAGCTTTCAGGCCTCCAGCACATCTCAAACCAAGTCCTCCCACTCTCATGCCTCCAACCTGTCTTGGACAGCCTCTTCCACCTCTCAAGACTTAATATAATAGATAACCACAACATATAACCATATTTCTAATGGCAAAAGATGTCATCTGACATGTTATCTCCCTTTCTTTTTTTCTACCCCATACTTCTCTTTCTCTTCTATATTTTCATATCCAGAACTATACACAATGATTACCTACCTGCCAGACAAGCAAAAGCTGTGCTAGCAAAACTGTTTTCAACCAACCTCACCCCTATGATGTTTAGCATTGATAAAATTACATGATATATACATTGAGGTATTTTTCTATTATTACTGAGTATCATGCATAGCAATTGTGTCATGGATCACTCCATTTCTCTCCACCTTCTTCTCTGCCATCAAGGCATCGCCTTGGTCATGTGCTCCAGCAGCCCCATCACATGTTCACTTCCTCACATGACCTGGGGCTATCCTTCATCCATGCCCTTGTTCCTCTTTGGGACATCCTATTGTTCTCCCTCCTATTGTTCTCCTTTTGGCCACCATTGTTCTCACTCTATTGTTTGACCCATTATGGTGTCCATTGTTCTTTTCCCATTGTTGTCCCAGTACTTATAGGCTCCCTGTCGCTTGCCTATTTCTCTAGATTGTCCATTTCATCTGTACTGTACTGTACCTCCAATACAGGTCACTGTGCTGCTAGTTGCTCTCTGCTCTCTCGCTCTCATCATCGCTGGTGACTTGGGTGGTTCTCTGCTGTCTACAACCGAGTCTTGACAAATTGTATATACATTCTTTCTTATCTTTGCTTGTATTTATTTGCATCTGTATCTAACTTAAAAGTATAGAAGCTGTTCTTCATCTCCTCAATTCCTTTTTAGAATTATGCCATGGTATCTTCTCTGACCTGAAAGAGGCTGTGCAAGATAAGATATATTACTGACATATTTTATTACAATCAAAAGGGTTTTTAGTGTATAAATAGGAGGTGCGCCCATATCTCTGACTTCCACTTTGTGGTAGAGTCTTAGTGAATAGCATGGGTAATCCTTGGGTTCTCTGAGGTCAACCCACATCTATATCCATCAAAACTTGAATTTACAATATGAGTACAGATTTTTCATGGGTTGGGTATGAGTATTCTATAGGTCTGATGGGTCTGATGGATTGGTAAATTATCTGTGGATTTTCAGCCAGAATATTCCAATGAAGATCTATTACCTTGCTTGTCAAAGTGTCTTGCACCCCCGTAATTATTAGCGCCCAACTCACATCATCAACAGGGACAAATAATGGCTTGGCATACTTACTACTCTGTCTAGCGCTCCAGTCTTGTACCGGAACTCTTTTTCTCATCGTTATTGATCGCTTTCTATGCTTACAATGTGGTCTATTTTCCTTCCTTGTCTCAGAATTAGACGGGCAAGAAGTTACTTACAACTTGAAGGGCTGACATTGTGACTGGTCACACCCAGTGACTTGAGTCACACTTCCCATTTCTCGATAGTCAGCAAAGTGCTCAACTCAGAAGACAACAAATGAGCATACAATTCACCAGCAACCAGGTGGCAGTAGTTGCTCACATCTTCAGTCAGCAGATTTTTTTCTCAGCCTTCAAAATTGGTGAAGACTTAAATCTGCCCTCGGTGAGGCCAGGTGTAAGAGGAGATCAGTCACTCTTCGGAGTCAGTGTGCGAGTGCCACCAGTGGTGAAGGAGAATGCAGCCTGGCACAAGGGCGTCCCACAGGGTCCACAAGTTGGCATGCTAGGACTTGCTGGTGATGCTGAGGTCCATGGATGGCCCTGCTGCTCCTGCTTTCGGGATCTGCTGGTCTACAAATTCATTGTTTGCACGAACGAGGCATTCACCAGCACTGCATGGCCTATCGTAAGCTTGCGATTTTAAAGGCCAGAGGAAATATTCTTCAAATTATTTGTAGTAAGACCACAGACATACCATGCCCAAACTTCAGCTTAATAGTCTTTAGCACCCATAAGAACTACCAAGGATAAGGAAACAGTTTCTTCATTAAGACAAGCAAGGTTTATGCCGATGCAGTCGGCGCTTCTCTAGTATTCAAGTATCTACAGTAATATATTACAGCTATCAGAGCTTAATCTTATCTCAACCTATCTCTAGCTTATATTTTCCATTAAAAGCAGCCTCATCATTTGGTACATCATCCATCAAGGCTGCTGGTAAGACATCAAAGTCCTTGACAAGATCAAGCAGGCTCCAGTTGCTTAAGCATAGCAGAGCTTATGTCATCATCTGTGCAAAAAGACAGTTATGCACATGTGACAACAAAAGTCAGTTCTAGCTGAAGATGTACTCAATAGCAATGGAGGTAGCTAAGAAATAAGTAATTTAATCTAAGAGAAGGCTCAAAAATGAATGTAGGAGACTATAATCCTACATTCATCATACCTGAAATCAACAGGTAGTCAATCACTATTTGTGCAAGTTAAGGGTACTCAACATGATGGCAATCTCACCAAGCCAAAACATCAACAATGTGCTTTGGATCTGTTCTAAGATATTTGGGGCTGAGAGAATGTCCAATGAATCCAATATATTTTTGGAACACTACAAATATAATGATAAGAATATAATGTGAAATTAATAGATTATGACATATCTTCTTTGAAGTCTCAACTCATCCCAGCTCCTAGTCAGCATTCTTGAAGTACTGTAGCTTATGTTGAGGATAAAGTACTATCTATGCATGTAATTAGTCTAATAGAAGCTGATAATGATACAGAATATACTCATTGCAATGTGATATACCTTGAAATCATCTGTCAAGTTGTAGTAATAATTCAAAGTGCATTTTGTGATCTTGAGAGAAGCTCAAATGACTGAGTTGTAATGAGCCTTTGTGGTATTGGTTGTCAGACACTCATCAATGTAATCTGTAGCTAAAATTACCATGACAACATTTGGCATATCATAAGAGAAGAATAAAATCACATCTTTAAGGATCTGAGGTGTTGAAGGAGGATGAGATCAGTGGGTACACTGAAGATAATCAGTGACAGTGTGACTGACATAAAGGACATTGTACAGCTGCCCAATTCCTCATCAGCTATCAAATTTGAATTGCTTTTTGATACTTGAGAGTAAATTGATTCAATTATGCTGTAGGTCAAATTTCACCTTGTGGAAATGTCATGTGTCATTAATCACTCTTTAAGTTTCAGTTTGGTAAGTATTGCCTTTCATGCAGATAACAAAATGGTAATAGAGTGTATGATTTTGAATGCAAGTTTGTGGAGCTGAGGACACATTACGATTCCTTAAAATTATTTACTTTATATCAGGTTTTTCTATCAAAAACAACACCAAAATGACCACTATCTCCATTTGACAGTTGGCTTATATAATTGCAAGATCATCAATTTGACAAGTTTGCAGATTCAATTCTAGCTCTGGTCTGACTTTTTATTTTACTGTAACTTGATCAGTTCTTGACTGATTCACTCATTCTCAAGTGCATTGGAATCTACTTATTTATTGCTTTTTAAACATATTTTATCCATCTTGAGTTGTGCAGAACTTGCAGAACACAAAGCACTCTTGTATTTTTCCCTCTAGTATAGATGATCTCTAGCCATCTTAGTCAATTCTTCACCAATTTACTTGTCCTCAAGTGGATCAAAATCTACTCATTCATTGCTTTTTAGTCATATTCTATATGTTTTGTGCAGAACTCACAGAATATAAAGCACTTGTGTATTTTGCCTCTTGTATGTTTGACCTCCATCTAGCACAGTCAGTTCTTTATCAACTCACTTGTTCTAAAGTGCATTGCAGTCTACTAATTTATAGGTTTATAGGTTTCCAATCATATCTGATGCATCTCAATTTGGACAGAACTCATAGAATGATATATTTTAGTTTATCTATCACATTAGCAAACTCATATTGTCTACTCATCAGAGAAATGAGTAGATCCTATATAGGCCTATAACTCCTACATAGATTTCCTAGGGCCATAGCAATGTCAAGTTTTACAGACCTTACATAGCTACAGTGAGGTGCTATGTAGTGCTATGTAGCTTGGGTGAGATGCTATATAGTCCTATGATAGCTATGAAAGCTGACTAGGAAGCTATCATAGCTATCATTAAAGTCTATCACAGCTATATCAGTAAACTGTCAATATATAACATCAGTCATTTTTATAAAGATCTTCACATTTATCTTCACTTGCAACACACAAATATTGGACTTCACACAACAAAAGAGACAAAATAAACTTTCATTCAAAATCAAAATCTAATACATTTTTCTAATCTACTACAAAGAGAAACTAAGCAAAGAGATATCTATCAACAAGGTAAAAGTTAGGTATCGTTATTAACTATAGATGTAAGAAGCTTTACCAACATTACAAAAAAGCGAAAATCTAATCAAAAACACTGTTAACAAGCATAACATACAGCTTTACAATAAAAGCATACCAACATAACAAAAAAGCGAAATCTAATCACACAGTACAAGACATCAGTGTAAGAACATAAGAACTATAATAAAAGAAAGCTTATCCATATGAGTCAAGACTCAAGAGCAAGAGTCAGAGACATATTCAGAGCCGAGAGATGAAGACAATGAGGAAGGATGAAGACAATGGAGAAGGAAGATGGTGGTTGAGGAGAGAGAGACGACGTGCATTGCGTGCACCTTAAATAAGAATGCCAGCACATTGCCAAGTGCATTAGAGACTTTTCGCAACCCTCCGACTCGAACCCAACCAGTCGAGCCACAGGCTCCATAAGTCACTCCACCCTGCCATCCATGCCAGCTTACAGCTGCATCTCAGTCAGACTTAGCACTCCACTAGTCGAGTCTGAGTCCGAGTTGGTCAGTTGCAAAAAGTCTCTATTGCTAGTGGAGCCATGCTTGTGGCTGGGCCGGGTTCTGCTGCGCACCTGCATCGCAGATTTTGTTATCTTGATTCTGCTGCCCAGTATAATATGATTTTTCAGTCAATTAAGTGGCTCATTCAGACTTTTGTATTATGATATATGTATGTCAACCTTTTTTCCTGTATTTATAGCTATTTTATTATATATGTTATGTTTGAAATTGTTCGAACGTATGCATTCAGTGGCTGAAGCACTGAATGCGCATCGTTCGACTTCTCCAACTCGCAACTTACCACTCTTCTCTATGTCTTCTGTCTCGCTCTCACTATCTCTCCCCTATTCTCCTCAACTGAGGGGTCGAAGGGTTCTGATCAGTGCTCCAGAGGGCTCAAGGTGCATCTGAAAAAATTAAATTTTACATAGCCCAGTGCCAAGCTTATGGCTGCTATCAGTGGGCTATGGAAGCTATGGAGTTTGAAAGTCTATCTATGGAGAGCTATGAGAGTGATCATAGCTTCTATAGCAAATAGTGTGAGATACATAGTCTTCATAGCTACAAGAATGAGATACATAGGGCTATCTCCCAAAAAAGGTAAGCTATGATTACTATACATACTATCAAGGCCAGATAGGCCTCCAATTTTGCATCTAAATTTTATTATATTCAGAGAAGAGTCTACAGCTATTTCTAGTACATGACTAATATAAACTATTTAAAGGGCTCGGTGCTGTGCACATGTGTGCGCATCTGTGAGCTGGTGGGACAGTGCCCATGCAGAGAGCTATGTGCAGTGCGGAGCAGCCACACACAACCTGCGCGGGGCTACGCGGTGGTCCGCAAGTCGTGCACAGGGACCACGTGGGCCGCGCAGGTCGTACGGGGCTGCACCACCACTAGATGTAACCATTTAACTAAACGTATGGTAATAGCCACCCGACATAAACCTAAATGCCCAATAACTTGCCTATAGCAAGTTACCAGACATTGAGCTATATGTACGTTTAGCTAAAGCCATCGCCTAGTTTAATCTAATCAGTGGCATCCCACCTCGGTCATGTGTGCATCTCGCTGCCACTGCTGCACTGCCGCCAGCTCACTGTAGGTGCGTGCGCTGCTCGCCCACTGTGGGCGCGTGCACCACTCGCCCGCTGTGGGTGCGTGCGCCACCTGCCCGCTGTGGGTACGTGCACCGCCCGCCCACTGCGGGCGCGTGCGCCACCTGCTCACTGCGCCCACACGTGCTGACCCTCGTTGCGACTGCGGGCTGGTGAATACATGTGCCCGTGTGCCTGCTCATTGTGCCTGTCCACTGCTGGGGTACCCATATCTGGTCGCTCGTTGCACATCGGTGCACCTGCATGTGCGCTCGCTGCACCCACGCACCTACTCGCTGCACCCACCTATGCGCCAGCTCGCTGTGCTCACGCACAGGGCATGGGATGGCGCAATGGTGTATCTGCTCATTTCACGTCTGCGTGCTGCTCACCGGTAGCAGTTTGCCATTCCGGCTGCATGCACGCGCCCCCTACAGCATGCTGCCCGGGGCATGTGCTGTACATGCGATGTGCGTCCATCGCTGGCCATTGCTGACGCTGCTCGCTAATGGCTGACAGCACTTGATACCCATTGGGCCAGCATGAACTGCCGGCGCAAGGGCGCAAGGGCGCGGGCGCAATGCGGGGTGGAACATGCACGTGATGCGGGCAGGGGCAGGGGGGCGGGGACATGTACATAGGGCACGAAGTGATAAAAACGAGACGTACCTGTGGGGATGCAGATGCACAACTGCCCTTCGCAGCATTCACATCACACCCCAGCCCCTCCGTCTGCGGATATGCCCCACCCCTCCTCCAATTGAATCCTGCGGCACGCTTGTCATCTTCACGGCTTGAGTTGCCGTCGTCTTCGTTGCTGGATCATTGCGGTGGCTGGTGTGTTTGCTCGTTGCAAAGGGGCAGGTAGTCGGCCACACAGCAGAAGGTCTTGAGCACATGTGCAGCGTGTTGAGCTGGTGCATACAGGAGGAGCTGAACGGTGCGCAAGAGGTTCCAGATGAAAGTGCGAGATCGTGAGTGAGCGTGGGGAGTGGTGAATAAGCACGGGGGGTCATGAGCGAGCCCACAGGATGGACGAGATCGGGACGACAACGATGGAGGAGGATAACATCCTGGACGGGTGACAATGCCCAGAAAGGCAGTTCGGCAATTGCCGTGGCAGGGTGGCTGAGTCTGAGAAGCCTGAATCTCGATGAGAGGGAGGTTTGGGCAAAGGTTCAGGGCATTTACGAGGCATTATAGACTGTAATTAAGACATAGGTACATGTATATTATAATCTTACATCTTATACGAAAGAAGGAGGCAATTTTGAGCCGACTTTAAATGAGAACGAGCAGAATATGCCAGAGGTAGGCTATTTCACCTCGTTTTCTGCACAGTAGAGGCTTCAGTTCTGCACACCCAGCACTAAGGACAAGCACTGTACATTCTATACATGCCTGTCATAGTTTTGTTTGTATCTCACATGATTTTGACTCTATGTATACCATACTTTCAAATCAATTTTATTCCGTTAATCTACATCCACTGTATTATTTTCGTATTTTAATATAAATTGTATGTGCTTGAATGGCCTTTGTTCAGCAAGCCCGAAGCGTCATTCGGCAGTTACCGAACGACGCCACAAGCTTGTTCGAGTGCTTTCTTCTTGCTTTCCTCTGTCCTCCATCCTTCCTCTGTCTCCTCCCCCACCTTCTCCCCATCTCCCATACTATGCTCTTGCTCCCTATATTGTACAATCCTGCACCTACCAAGCCTCCCTTCATGGCCTCGAAGTCCCCCTGAGGTCGAAGGCTCCCACCTGACCGCCACGTCACATCCGACACGCTTGTGCCAGCTCCATGCGAGCTCGAACCGCACCATGACCTCCTCCCTCTCGCGAATGTGCCAGCACCCAGCGCCGATCAATGCCGAGTCATTATTACATGAACACACTGTACCCCAGCACTCCCCTGCTAAGATAGGTGCCGTGCAAATGCAGCACCTTATGTAAGATTATGTAAGGTGGCATGGGAACTGCCAAATCTGCTGGCACTGATACATCCATGCCCAAGACGCCGACCCCCCGATGTACAACCATACCCCATTCGTGAATGCCAACTTCGCTAACAAGGGAAGAGCCACCCTTGTCCATGAACGCAGCAAGTCTGCGCTCTGGCAGTGCATCAAGATGCCTGCATCCCCGCCGTAGCCTGATGTCGTTGCATCTTCCGACACATGTACGCTGCTCCCACTGTATGCACAAGGTCTCCAAGAGCCTCGGCACATGGCAGCGGTAGCCCGACAGCTCACAATGGCAACAAGATGACACTTTTCAAGAACACCGCAGATGGTGTGCCGCCATTCCCGCTCCCAGGGCATCTTTTTTCGTGCGATAGCAGCAGGGGGCTCAGCACGGCAAGCTCGTTCGAGAACCTGCCGGGCCTCGGTGTGGGCGGCACCAGTCACAAAGAGTGGCCACACCCATTCTTGTTCTACTCAAATGCGCTGTCCCCGACGATCCATGTGCGTGGCTTCGCAGAGTCGCTGGTGGAAGGGCAGACATTTGAGGAGCTGTTCATGGGGTTATTGTCATTGAATGTGGTCCGGATCTGGCTCTGTCGGTGCTGAGCTCTGTCTTTTTCACTTTTGAAGGGTACAGCATGGCTGCTGGCCTCCCATATTTTTTTTTTGGTCTATAGTGTGTGTTCTTGTTCGACGAACCGTGTTCAATTATATCACATGACATGGGCACTTCGGTCACGTGTGGGCACTTAATGAGTGTCTATTGAGGTCCTGCCCCACCAAATATTCAGAGGTCGAAAATTCAAAAGTGTGCGGGATGGCTCAGAATGCATCGAAAATGAGTTTTCGAGTTTTTTAGGATGTCTCATGTTGTAAGGCTTATAACTCTACAATGAGGACAGCTATCATCTGAGAAATTTAACAGTGGTATATAGCACTATGTAACCTATATAGCTCTGATAGGGCCATAGCAGTCTCCTTTTCTACATAGCACTCTATAGCAGCAAGACAATCTATATAGAGCTATCATAGCACTCTATAGCAGTAAGACAATCTATACAGAGCTATCATAGTTATCATAGGGTAAGGTAGTAACTATCATAGTCATCATGGTTATCTGTTATAAGATGATAACTATCATAACTGCCATAGCATATGATGATTATTATAGCTATATCAGCTATGTGGTATATCCTTAGTATCATATTATATGTAGCTAGTTAGACTACTATTGACTCTATATCATCTTTACCAACAACGTTACTCAAAAGATGCTATAAACTCATCAATAAAATAAAATAATTAAATCACATCTGAGACATTCAAAACATCGAAAATTTAGAAGCATTATATTTCAAGTAATATTTAATTATAGTACATCTACAAATAGTACTAACAAATCTATGATACACTATAAGATATGATAAGACTATTAGATAAAGATAAGATAAGATAAGATAAGATAAGATAAAAGATAAGATAAAGATAAAACTTACTATCAAGATAAGAAAAAGCGAAAATGATCTACAAAAAAAAGTCAACAAATTAGTATTACAAAATAAAATAAAAACATAAGGCTTACCTAAGGAAATAAAAGCGAAAATGCCAAGCTTGCAAAGAACAATAGGATTAAAAGCATTCAAACAATATAACAACATACCAAAGAAAATAAAAAAGCGAAAATGCTAAGGTCACAAATAACATAAGGATAGAGACAATAAAACAATATAACAACTTACCAAACATAAGAAAGTTAAAGCAAAAGAGAGAGAGATAACGAAAGACGAGAGATGGTAGTGGTAAGGAAGAGAGAGAGAAAGCGAGTCGTGCACACCTTATATAGATGTGGTGAGCGGAGCGCCAAATATGGGTGACGCGACTCGGCCCGGGTGCTGCCGGATGCTGCATTAGAGGCTAAGGCGGCAGATTTTCTTAAGTTCGTATCGCTGCCCGGTAGCCTGTAGTTACGATTCCTTAGAATCGTTTACTCTAACCCACTTTTCAACTCAAAAAAGATGACACCCAGCCAATGTAATGCCTTTTATAGTAATAATTTCTCACATCTTAAAGTAAGGTTGTAGGTTCGATTCTGACAATTGTCATTTTTGTGATTTTAAATGTTTCTTAGAGATATCAGTCTACTCAATCAAATTTAATTAGTGTTCAACTATATGCATATGTAAATCAATGCTAGTCTTATTAGAACTGAAAGATTTTAGTATAAGAAAGTGCAAACTTGTTGAAATAACAGATAAACATATTTAATAGGATATTCTGCACCTTGTTATTGATGTAAGTGAGTGGGATGTATGATAACATGATAAAGGCAGATTTTACCTCTTCAGAACATTTTTTTCCATGAGAATAGGTTCAGAAATGACTGAGATATGAGCAAATCACTTCAAAAGATACCTTTGAGGAGAAGATCATAGTGATTGCATCATAGCGGCGCAACGAGTGGCGCTATTTACACGCTAAAGATATCGTTGGACAGATCTAATTCATACCTTTCCAACGGTATATTGTACAAGACGATCGGGTAAGTATTGAGAAAACGTGGTAGCAATTACTGAAGGGTTGGTATTAGAGGTAGGGGCAAACTTGTTGAGGCCATATCTTTTTATTGACTCATCCAATTGTAGTGTACCTAGCGTCGTTGAAAAGGCATAATAGAGATATTTCTGAAGCAATCAAGGGACCGGTGATATCTCCAGTCTTTAAGGAGGTACACTCAAATTATCACAAAACCTCCTATTTGACTATTTTCAAGGTTTTACATAATCCGCAGCACGGGCAAAATGACATACTCCCATCCCATGACATCATGAGGGGGATGGGAGTACGTCATTTTGCCCATGCTGCGGATTACATAAGCAATTTATAAGCAGGAAAAAATCGAAAAAATCATTCAAGTCTAGGGGCAAATCATCAAATCATCTGAGAATAGGCACATACTGAGTAGTGTAAAAAATCAGTAAAAATCGTGTTAATATGGCCATTGATAGTACTACTCAGAAACACTTGAGTTTATGTTTATAGCTAGAGAATTGACAGAGGTATAGCCAAATTACTGATTTAGACCCCCCTAGAAGGCAAAAATAAAATCAATCTAGGCAACATACAACAGTTGACAGACTTTCAAAGGCCACACTTATGTACTTCATAAATGTAAACACAATTTTTGAGAAGTCACATGCAACAGCAAGCCTGACCAGGCTCGCTGTTGCACGTGACCATCATTTTGTCATTAGTTCAACTCTTGCTAGTAACAAAGTTTAAAAATAAGAGATAAGTGTAAAACAATATACTTTGAAGATGGAGATCTTTGCAGCATTATAATACTAGTATATTCAATTCTCTATTATCTTATTAATTCTGTGAGAATAACACTACAAAGTTAGAACAATTCAAAAGGAATCGTATTGCCATGCAGAGCATCGGCCCTCTTCCCCCAAGTACAGTAGCTAGGTATATAGCTGATTCAATTGAATTATATTGATGAATTGTATACAGTCTCTTTTTCTTGGATTTGTTGCTATTTTATCTGATTTATAAAGTTCGAGACATTTGAACTCGCACGTGTTTGGTGGCTGAACCACTGAAATGCACATCAAAGTTCAAATATTCGACACGACTCCTCCCACCACCACTCCCCTCCCTCTTCTCTTCCTCTCCCTCTGTCTCTCCCGTCAAACTGAACACCGAAGGAGGGTAGCGGGATGCCAAGGGCCCCACAGGTGAGTAAAAAAAGAACTCTTTATCTCCTTTTTGTGCTAACCTAGAGAGTATCGCTCGAATGAGCAATACTCTCGCCATCTTTCGCCCTTGTGGGCCTCCCTCGCCACCATTCCTCGCCACCACCCCTCCCTCGTCGACTCCCCGTCCTCCAGCATCACCACCACACACCACCAGACGACGCACGCCCCTTCGTGCATGGGCCAGGCGCGCCAGCGCATCGCATGTCGTGCGTGGCCATGCGAGACGTGCTCACACGTGGGCCCCGGTGCCTCATGTGCAGGCCTCTGTGTCACGCATGAGCCCGGTGCCTTGCGCACGCCTGCCACGCCCCGTCGCACCCCGCTGCACCCCGCATACGAGCCAGCACCCGGAGGATGCCTGCCGTACCTCGCGTACGGGCCCGTGGCAGCCCAGCACCCCGCGCATGCACCCTGCGCCTCGTCAATGCTCCCCGTGCCTCGCCCACGCCCTCTACACCTCGCCCAACCCCCCCGTGCCTCGCCCAACCCCCCCGCACCTCGCTCACGTCCCTCGCACCTCGCTCACATGCCTCACAGAATCCCCAGGGCCTGCGATGCCTGTCGTGCCCTGCGGACACCCACCATACCCCACGGACACCCACCATATCCCGCGGATGCCTGCTGCACCTCGCGGACAATGCCACACCATGTACAACGCCGCCGCACCCCACGGTATCTCGCGCATGAGCCAGCGGGAGCTCCACCCCCCGCACATGCCCGCCACGTCCTGCGCACGCCCGCCACGTCCAGTGCGCGCTAGCCACGTCCCGCGCATGTCAGCCACACTCCACGGTGCCCCACTTCACCACACCGCCCTTCACCGCATCTCGTGCACGAACCAGCGGCTGCCCCATGCCCCGCACATGCCCGCTGCTCCTCATGCCCGCTCCTCACATCCCACTGCACATCGCGCATGGGCCAGTGGTAGCCAGTGCCTCACGCACGGGCCCGCACGCCTTGCACTCACCTGCCGTGCCTTGCGTACGGTCCCCAGTATCTCGCACACTGCCATGTGCCGCGTCTTCAGCACACACTGCCGCGTCTTCAGCACACACTGCCGCGTCTCGCATACGGGCCCGCCGCAGCCCGACGCCGATGCGCATGGCCACGGTGCCTCCTGTGTCTCGCGCACGGATCCGGCGCCTCGCACATAGGCCCAGCGCTTCGGCACGGGGCTGCCGTGCCTCGTACGCGGCTGCTGTGCTGCGTGCATCCACCGCGCCTCATGCGCATACACACCCTTGTCGTGCCCTGCCAGCGCGCACATGCCTGTGCATTGTCAAGACTCGGTCGTAGACAGCAGAGAACCACCCAAGTCACCAGCGATGATGGGAGTGAGAGAGCAGAGAGCGACTAGCAGCGCAGTGACCTGTATTGGAGGTACAGTACGGTACAGACGAAATGGACAATCTAGAGAAATAGGCGAGCGACAGGGAGCCTATAAGTACTGGGACGACAATGGGAAAAGAACAATGGACACCATAATGGGTCGAACAATAGAGTGAGAACAATGGTGGCCAAAAGGAGAACAATGGGAGGGAGAACAATAGGGTGTCCCAAAGGGGAACAAGGGCATGGGTGAAGGATAGCCCCAGGTCATGTGAGGAAGTGAACATGTGATGGGGCTGCTGGAGCACATGACCGACGTGATGCCTTGATGGCAGAGAAGAAGGCGGAGAGAAATGGAGCGATCCGTGACATCAATGTCAAGACTGGGTTCAGGGGAACAGTGAAGCCATCCAAGTCACCCCAAGGGATCAAGGATCAAAGAGCAGAGGATGTCATAGAGAGTAGAGACAGGCTGAGAATGTCTAGGGTACAATGGGACTGGAGAGTCAAGTGGACAAACTGAGGAAGCCAGTCAGGAAGGTAGCCCTATATATACTGGAAGGATAGCCCAAAGGGGAACAAGGGATATCCTGAAAGGGGAACAAGGGGAAGGAGAACAAGGGATGTCCCAAAGGGGAACAAGGGATATCCTAAAGGGGAACAAGGGATATCCTAACAGGGAACAAGGGGACATAACAAGGGAGTGTCCATATAGGGAACAAAGGGAATGAAGAAGACCAATGGGCAATTCATGACATGCATGGCTCTACCTGTGCATGCCGCACGCCAGTGTGCACGCATGTACTGTTTTGTTCTGTAGTATACTTGATTGTAGTAACTGTTTTGAATATAATGATTTTGACTTTATATTTTTCATACCTGATTGACTTGAGATAATGATATTAGTATTCATATCTCACTTACTGTAGGGGTCATAGGGACCATAGGGACCATAGAAAGCCAGTGAATTTATATAGCAGCTATAGCTGCCCCTTAGAAATATATAGCACTATATAATGTCTAACTACTGCTATATAGGCCATGATAGGCCTCATAGCCTTTTATAGTTGAGAAAGATAGCTACATAGATGATGATAGACGTCATAGCATTATGATAGGACATATAAATGAACACTAGACTCTATAAAATTTTAATTTCTCAGATGATCATTGAATTTCTTCCTGGGACTTGTTGTTCTACATATATAGACTCATCGCCAGGAAGCAGAATGTCGAGTATCCAATGCACGTCGGTGCAGTAGGCATCGCCGTCGGGCGGGGTGCTTGCTTACATAACATGTGCAGGTTTCGCACAGCACCTATCTTATCGCCAGCATCATGCTGTCTCCACAGCTCTTGCACTTGCAAACCCGCCAGCACAATAGCCTTCCACACTCAGAACCACATGCCCACAGACTGGCATGCCAACAGTATGCGAACAATGCCACAGAACGTACCATCGTCAGCCTGCACGACAACCCACGCATCAGCCCTGCGCCCATGCTGTACCGTGCCAGCGCATGACCATGAACGATATGCAGGGCACAGGTGTGGCTGGGCCGTGCTGGTTAACTGAATAAGTATGGTACAGCAACTGGTGTCCGATCAATATGATACTCCCTGCAGCAAGCTACTCTATGAAGTTTGTAATGATATTGCTGCAGAATGTTATATTACCGGCACAGCAGGCTGTCAGCACCTTATATAATGACTTCCCACACTCCTTTTGGTGCCGCAGGCCGCGCTGGGGCTTGTTTATTGTTTTTTTTTGGCTTCTTCATTATTTCTCATGCCACCATATTCCCGCTGTCCGCTGCCCACCACCCGCCACCGCTGCTCCTGCCCACCGCCCGCCCCTGCTCCCGCCCGCCGCCCACCATCTGCCACTGCTCCCGCCCGTCGTCCTGCTTTTACCCTCGCCAGCACTCACTAGCGCTGGCATCTATCGCCTGCATGAATTGAGTTCTGGTGGTCGTTGCTCTGCCTCCCACCCCACCCCGCCCTGCGGCTGCTGCTTCGCTCGTGTGTGCCTGCTCACTGTGCGTCAGGTATCTTGCTTCAGGTATGTTGCGATCGGTTTTCAATTCTCGATTCTGGTGCTCGGCGCCCTGCTCCCGCCCGCCCGGCACCCTGCTCCCGCCCGCCCTGCCCGCCTGCCCGTGCCCGTGCTCGCAACCGCTCTGCTCCTGCGTTTGTGCTCACCTAGTTCCAGCACTCATGCTACCCCGCACCTGGCTCGCACGTATCCCCGCCCCACCCCGTCCCATATGCACGCCCTGCCCCGCCCTGCCCCATCCTACCCCGCCCCGCCCCGCCCCATCCTGCCCCGCCCCGCCCCGCTCCTATGCATCCACGCCCACCCCTGCGCCCTCTTCTGCACCTGCCGCCATCCAGCCTCGCTGGGATGTATGGGGGCTTTAGACGAGGCCTGCAAGCACATTTTGCATTCCTGTGCTCGCGCCGCCCTCCAGCGCCGTGCCTCCCTGCCACTGCTCTCGCAACAATGAGTAAGTGCTTTTGTGCTAGTTTCTTCATGCCCTTGCTACCTTCGTCCATGCGCCACTCCCTATATATCGTGCCTTTGCACATTTACTCTTCGCGCACTTGCTGTTATTTTGTGCACCTATTATGCATGCTTATGACTTCGTGTTTTCGTATGGAGAGTTATCGTGCAATCTTCTTATTGTCTCAGTATATAATGGCACCACAGATGTACTTATATATTTCAGAGACAATGTAACTAACATCCTTTCGAACATATACATGCAAGACAGTAAGCAAATGTTACGACTGCGAGGCAAATAGTAATACGAGGAGAAATGAAACATGAGTCACGTGAGGAAATCAGAACCGCGTCAGAGTCAACGAAGCCAGACATGCAAGTCACAACCACACCATCAAGAAAATACTGGTACTCCCTGCACCTTTCAACTGCGTCTTCAAGAAATAACGACTCCCTACACCATCTAAGCACGGTCAACGCTCTTTTTCATCTCTTCCAGGGCCCAAACCATGTCCTCCAGCACAGATGCGGCCTCATGCTGCTCTTGTGCATCACTCGTGCCGGTAATCCACCAAGACAGAGACATTAAGATGACCACTAATCCATTCTTCCTGCTCTTGTGCAACTCCTCCCAGTCCGCGACGGATGTCTGACGACGATGCATCGGCCATGAAGATCTCCCCCTCCAATCAGCCTGCATGCCCTGCCACCACAAGCGCCATGTCGCGCCATATTTCTTCATACCCTTGATGACGGGTGGCTTTTCGATGCGGCGGTGGTCTTTGAACCAATCAGGAACTGCGTTCGGACAGTTGTTAGAGGATAATTGGTACTGTTTTCCCTGATAATAGGTGAGTAACGACACCTGTCTGGTAATAAGACAACTCACTCTACCCTGCGAGTACCCTAGTTCCTTCTCGATGTCAGCCCAGAGCTCCGTAGCATGCTTCCATTCTCTCTGCTCAGATACCTGAGCGAAGTACTCCATCGTAATGCGCACTCACTCAGGCACACGGTTGTCTAACGCAATGCTCGTGGGGCCATCAATCTGACAGTGTGTCAGTTCGGTTCGATCATAACAAGCAAGTAGTCAGCTCACCTCCATCTCGTCCGCGTTGGACTCTTCTCCATTGTCGTTCAACATGGTCTTGTCGTCTTTCGACCCAACCTCACCTCCTTCATCGCTGGCGGGAGTTGTCAAGTTTTCCATCTCGACGTCACCAACGGTCGTTGGCTTTTCGAAGGCACCGTCTGCGTTTCAACACCCTGCTCAACACTGGTGTCAGTCTCTGCCTGTTGCTGGTCCGTGGAGCTGATGCCGCCACCACCGCCAGCAGTACAGTCGTTTGTGTCAAGCTGATCGGCGCTGGAGTTCAACTCATCAGTTACACCCATGAGTTCTCATCAGAGTGATGGCTATACTCACCCATTGTTTCGATTGCTCCTGCGAACTGGCTGTGAAAGCTGGGCCTTGGGGTTCTTGCAACCAGGCTTGCGCTTCTTACGTTCGGCGGGACCGACATCTGAGAAAAACAACAGAGGTATATTGCACTATGTAGTCTACATAGTTCTAATAGGGCCATAGCAGTCCCCTTTTCTTCATAGCCATCTCATAGTAGCAAGGTAATCTACATAGGGTTATATAGCTACCATAGGATAAGGCAGTAGCTATGGTAGCTATCATAGCTATCATAGCATGGAGCATAAGCTATCATAGCTACTATAGCTATCATAGCCTAAGATAACTATAAGAGCTATGTTAGCTATGTGATATATTCTTACTATTATATTATATCTAGTTATTCAGACTTCTATCTACCTTATGTCATCTCTACCAAATATATCACTTGAAAGTACTATCAATGTATCAAAAAGTATGAATATATTATAAATCTTATACTTGAAGCCTTCAAAACATCGAAAATCTGAAAGCATTATATTATAAACAATATCTCATCACAACACATTTATACAAGACTACAAATTATTCTAGAACTACAATACAACAGATAGTAACTTATAATCAACTCAAGCTAGATAAGATAAAACATAAGATAGAACATAAGATAAGATAAGATAAAACTTACTTCAAAGATAAGAAAAAGTGAAAACATGATCTAAACATAGGAATTAGTAAAAGACAAAAGAGATAGATATATAAAAGAATATATGACATACCCAAAAAAAGAAAAAGCGAAAATATAAAGTCTACAATGAACAGTAAGGTTAGTGAACAAGAAGACAACATAGCAACTTACCGAACATAAGAAGCTTAGAGCAGAAGAGGAGCAAGTGACAAAAGACGGGAGATGGTAGTGGTAGGAAAGAGAGAGAGAAAGCGAATTGCGCATGCCTTATATAGACGTGGCGAGCGGAGCGCCAAATATGGCTGCCGAGACCGGGCCGGACAGTGCCGAGCACTCGCGTCAGAGGCTAAGTACCAGATTTCTCTAAGTTCACTTTGTTGCCCCGTAGCTTGTAGTAGCTTAGCTAGGTATTAATCTCATACGATCCAATTCCATACATTAAAGCTGGCCGTCGTCTTTTTTTTAGAATTCAACACATTTTATTTGATTTAATAAGCTCGAAACGTTCGAACTCGCGCGCGTTCGGTAGCTGAAGCACCGAAGTCGCGTCGAAGTTCAGTGCCTCTTACAATTCTCATACCACCCTCCTCGCTCTTCGTCAATCCTCCCTCCTTCTTGTCTTCAAACTCGTCAAGTCAACGTGGGAGGGTTTTTACGGGTTAAAGAGGGGTCCTAGTTGAGTAAAATAACTATCTATTGGCATCATCCGTACTAACAATGCGAGTATCGCTCGTTCAACGAGCGATACTCGTGTATACTTTCTCGCAACCCGCGCGCACTCACGTTCCTCGCCTCCGACATCCCACATCCACGTCTACGAGCCTGCCGTGAACCTGTCCCTCCGACGACGCCGTCCGCGTTTGCACCATCGCGTCCCGTTGCCGTGGCAACGAGGTGTGAGACATCGTTCGCCCGGTCTCCCGGGCCCTCGCATCCCCTCACCGACTTCCACATCCCATCAACGACCCCCTGACGCGCTGAACGATCTCGCGTCCCCTCACCGACCCGTACGGCCTCAACAGGTTCGTGCGGGGCCACCTCCTCACCAGCTCCGCGAACGGGCACTTCCGCGCCGTCGACAACACGTTCATGGCCACGACGCACGGATGTGCACGCGCATGGCCTCATGCACCTGCGAGCAGTGTCGCTAGTGCGCCAGGACGTAACGTCGCAGCGGCGCCGCGAGGCCCTGAGTCGCAGCCACGTGCGCGCGGCCGTGCCAGCGCATGCATGCACTCCCGCACGCTGGCAGGCCACTACATATGGCCTCACGAACGCACGCATGGCGCGAAGGCCTGCCAGGTCCCCGAGCCACGAGTGCGTGCGCATGGCCATGCCAGTGTGTGCGCACTCCCGCACGCTGGCACGCGACAACGCACGGCCCCGCGAACAAGACGCAGGGCCATGCATGGCGCGAAGGCCTGCGCGATCCCGGGTCCCAGCCGCATGCATGCGGCCATGCCCGTACGTGCGTGCACTGTCGCATGCTGGTGCGAGGTCCCACGAACGCGCGTTCAACCAAGCATGGCGTGCACGCCCGGGCGAGGCTCTGTGTGCGCGCGCATGCCCTCGCATGCCCGACACGGCCACATGGATCCCCACGAGCGCGCGCAGGCCAGGGCAGTTCGCGCGAGGCCATGCATGATCCGTGCATCCCGTCCGCCCCGGTATGGCTCGTGCGCCGATGCCCCGCCCCGCACATGGCCTCTGCACGACCGCTTCATCCCGCGCGTGTGCGAGGAAGGCGATTCACAACGGCGCCAGCTCGCGTGCGGCCACGCACCATCCGCAACACCCCACGCATGGTCCGTGCGCTGGCGCCATGTCCCGCATACGGCGCATCATCCCATGCACGCGCGTACGGCCAGCCACGGCGGCGCCAGCTCCCGCGCAGCCACACATCCCTACGTGGCATCCGTGCCAATGCATCACCACATGCATGGCTGCATCATTACCGCGCAGGGGTGCGGGGCCCGTTTGGGGCCCTTACTTACTAGTCAGTTAGTTTGTAGTTGCCTTGCCTGTAGTAGCCTACACTTGAATATAATAAATTCTTGACTTGATGTCTTGACTGCCTGTCTGACTTATGATACTGGTTATAGCCACCATAGGACCTGTAGTTTCCCTAACTAAGTATGATAGTGCTATGTATGTAACACCTCTGGCTATAGAGGCTATGACACACTATAGATTTGACACTTCATGCTATAGAGGCTATCATAGGCCCCATAGCTCTACATAGCTGAATAGCTTAACTTCATAGCCTCTATAGCTCACTGATAGGGTCCATAACAGGACTTGCTGCTATATAAAAATCCTTTTTCTCAGATGGAGGTGCTTGCTGATATTCAGGATCCCCAACTGGTCCATCAGCGCATGGTTCTGAGCGATGTTGGCTTCGCACCTGATCTCGTCGGGGGACTTTCTGGTACGGGGTATGACGTCCTTGTCCTCCTTGTCCTTGTCCTCCTCGTCATTGCCCTCCTCGTCATTGCCCTCCTTGTCATCGTGCTTGTCCTCATCGTGCTCATCCTCGTCATGCTTGTCCTCATCTCCAACAACTTTATCTTTCTGTGCACCCACGCCTTCGACTTCAATGGATGTGTCTGACCTGACAGCCGTGGTGTCCTCCATGACCTTGTCCTTCTCGACAGGGTCGTTGGACGAGGTAGTGGTTTCGGGGGTTGAAGGGCCTTGGTCGATCGTAGATGCCAGGTCGTTGGACAAGGTAGTGGTCTCGGGGGTCGAAGGGTCATGGTCGATAGCAGATGAGCTCCCCGGCATGGTCCCTTCCAACACATGGGACTTGTGCATGGTAGGCACTGTTCAATCCCATCAGTATCTTATCGCTCAAAAAAGGAAACGACTGACTAAAGTAGCTGCACAGGAACTTCAAGAACGGCTTCTCGACTGCCTCCGCATAATTTGGCATGCTGGCCTCAAATGTCCTCTCATCAGACAGCGAGCTATGCAGCCTAGGATACAATCAGTACGATCCCATCTGTCAAAACATAAGAGCTTACGAAAATGCAATCAGCTCCCCTCCGCGGCACAGTTCAGGCATGCCGAACAGGACAGTGCAGATGCCACCGGTCTGGGCCATCACCTGCTGGATCATGGTGGTCATCGTCCTCGGCATGCATTCGATAGCTCTACAATGGAGGTAAGTCCCGGTATTAAATCTCAATAGGAATATTACTTACTCTTGGTAACCCATGAGTTTGTTCGTCCTGTCGTCATCCGCGGTGCTGTTGGCCTTCTTGTGTGACTTCTCGATAAACTCCGCTACCTCCACCTTCACCTCGTCGGTCTCGATGCTGAGCTTCTGGCAAACGTAGCTGTTACGGAACGCTACGACCTCCTTCAGGGTCTCCCCTGGAGCGAGGCTCGCCTTGTGTGCCCGGTAAGCATCCTCGACCTCGGACTTGAGCTTAGACTGATAATAGATAGCCATGTAAGCCTGATAGTCCATGAGCTGACACGTCTGGCGTGTAAGATTCAAGATCTTCTTGCTCCCTTTCGGGACGGATGCGGCGCCAGCGCTCGTGCCAGCCATGACTGTCAGGGGCTTAGCGGCACCACGAGGAGAATGGTTGTTAAACCAGTGCTTCAAGTGCTGGGAACGCATAAGTGACTGCTGTCATCCTCGAAAGACAATAGCTTACCTTGCAAATAGGAGCCAATGTGGTCCCAGAAGTAACTATCTGTCTACTATAGTAGGACATAGGCCATAACTTTATTCACTGTAAAGTATCTTTACTAGAAGAGTAGTGTGAAAGTAACTATCTTACTCAGGCTATAAACAAGCTATAAAAATAACTATCTTAGTCAGGCTGAAATTAAAAATTTCAATTGCCTGCAGCAAGGATTGAACCTTGAACCTTATGTAAAGGCTTTCCAGAAACTTTGACCACTAGACTAAATGGCCTTGTTGTTTGAATAAATTTAGTGACTTTTATACCCAATCCAACCCAACTTTTTATCATTTTGAAGCCAGAAAATCGTGTTCCCTGCCAACCTACCAACTCCAACCCAACCACCAACCTCAACCAACCCAACTCAGCCCAACCTCAACTCCATCTGAAAAATATACCACTGCTATATTGTTCTATATAATCTATATAGAAGTCATAGTTCCATAGCAATCCCCTTTTATATATAGGACTTTCATAGTTGAAGGGCAGTCTATGGTAAGCTATGTAGTTAAATAGGACAGCTATGTCTAGCTATGATAGCTATGATAGCTATCAGAGCATAAGGCATAGCTATGATAGCTATGCAAGCTATATCTGCTATATTTGCTATGCTTATTATTATATCATATCTAGCCAATTAGGATTGCTATCTAACCTATATTATCTCTGACTTATATATAACTTAGACTTACTATAAACATTTAATAGAACTTGAAAACTTTCATAACTTCAGTAGGCTACTTATAGATCAATCAAAACATCAAAACAATATATTTTTTAATCATATATATATACAGATGCTATACTAAATTACTTAGAAAGACTATATAAAGCTTACCAAACATGGAGAAAGTCGAAAAATAATCTGACAAAAGTGCCACATCATCAGTCTAAGTTACAACAAATATAACAGAAGACTTACTCCAAAGAAGACAAAAAGCGAAAATTTCAGTCTATAGAACAATATATTAATACCAATGAATAGTAGATAGATACCAATGAACAATAAATAGATACTTACCGAAGACAAAAAAAAGTTAAAGACGAACGACGGAGAGAGGAAGAAGGGAAGACGAGAGGAGATGGTAGTGGTTGAGAGACAAGAGAGAACGCGCGTCGTGCGAGCATTATAAACCTGAGTCCGGGTTTGTCCGGCGGAGCCCGAAATGTGGCTGCCGGATGGCGCGGCCGAGGCTAGCTGTTAGATCTCACTAGGTCGGCTTGACTGCCCAAGGAATTAGATTAGAGTAAATACATTTGTAGCTCATTCATTGTTCTCTAAGAAATAATATATACCTTCTGCGTTTTTTCCTGAATTTGAACGGTTTTATTTGATTTGTTGCAGTCGAAAACGCCAAAGTGCGAGTCGAGTGCTCTGTGGCTGCACTCGACGCGCGACTCTGCGCGTTTCTTCGCAGTCTCTCCCTCCCCTTCTCACTTCGTCTCCCCTCTTCCCTTTTACATCCTTCGTCACGCAGCGCACGTCATCATCCGACGGTTGGGAGGGCCAGTAGGAGCATTGAGGGCCTCAGGTAAGTAAGTATATCATTTATTTTTCTGTCTTAGTGCTAATCAGACGAGTATCGTTCGTGCCAACGAACGATACTCGTATTTCTTCTCGCAATCACGCCCTCGCCCTCGCCCTCAACACCCCGTGGCCACGGCCACGAGCCCACCCCATTCCCCTCTCTCGACAACACCGTCGACGACGCCGACGTCGAGTCTCGTTGCCGTGGCAACGAGACTCGGCCCAACGTCGTACAACGCGCATTCACCCTCCACCACGCCCATGCACCGCCAACACCCCCGCTTCAACGCCCAAAGCCGTGCCCACGCACGCATGGCCACGCACGCCAACGACTGCGTGCGCACGGTCGCCGACGACCGCGCCAGCGCGTACGCGCGCACACACACGCACGTCAAGGGCTGCCGCGCACCCTTGCCAGCACACGGCCTTGCCAGCGCGCGGCCGGTCACGCACGGCCTCGCCTCGTCCGCTCGCGGGCCCGTCCCGCCTTCTCGCGTCCCGCCCCGCCTTTTCGCGGCCACTCGCAGCTGCGGGCGACCCCGACGGCCGCGGACTGCCCCGCCAGCCCATGCACGGCGCGGGCAGCCGTGCACGGCCTTGCTATCCCGCGGGCTGTCACGCACGCCCCGCCTCGCCCTCGCACGGCCCCAGACGACCGCGCCAGCGCGTATGCGCACGCACGCACGGTGAGCACCGCGGTGCCCGGTCTTGCCAACGCGCGGGTGGTCGCCCGCGGCCGCTCCCTCGCCTGCTCGCGGCCGCGCCCTCGCCTTCTCGCGACTGCGCCCCGCCTGCACACGGTCGTGGATGACCGCGCCACACACGCATGGCACGGGCAGCCGTGCACGGCCCTGCCAGTGTGGGGGCTGTCACGCACGGCTCCACCCTGCGTACGGCCACAGACGACCGCGCCAGCACGCGTACGACGCAGGGTGACGAGATGGCCGCGCACGGCCGCGCCAGCGTGTGCACGCGCCCACGTACGGGGAGGGCAGCCGCGCATGGCCCCGTATGCGCACGCGAGACCACGCACGGCGCCGTCTGCGCGCGCGAGGCCATGCACACTGGCGACGACGGGCATGCTGGCGACGGCGGTCCCGACGACGGGCGCCACGTTGTCTGCACGTGCTCCTGTGCGCGCATGCAAGGTCTTTAATTAGGAACTTAGTTACTGTAATAATATAGTAGACTGCTTGTAATGTCTCATCCCTTATAATTAAGATTTTTTTTCGGTATCTATCTCATTGAATATAACCAGCATAGTAATCATAGGAGTCATAGCTCCCCTTACTAAGTAGTATAGCTCTATGTATTTAATACTACTAGCTATAGAGACTATATATTTTGAACTGCCTGCTATGGAGGCTATGATAGCTGTCATAGCTCTATATAGCTTGACAAGTCAAAGCCATAGACTCCATAGCTCACCTATAGAACTCATAGTTTGACCCTTTGCTATATAAAAATCAGATTTTTCAGATGTCCAACTCAACCCATCCCAACCTCAACCAGGTGACCTCAAAATAAGGCTTTGTTGAAACAATGTTAATTCCTTGGTGGTGTAGTGGTTAATCGAAAAAACTTCGAAAATGTTTTCAAAAGGTCATGAGTTCAACTCCTGTTATGGCCAGTTTATTTTTGTTTATTTACTGCTAAAGTCACTATAGTTACATCTATGTTATTATCTTGATAATAGAACAAAGTTACTACATAGTTACTTTGATACTACTATCAATGTAGTTACTATCTTGTGGCTATTATAGTGAAGATACTTTGCAGCTCATAAAGTTATGGTGCTTTGTTACTATAATAGAGATGTTAGTTACTTCAGCAGCCACTACAGTTGTTGCTTTCTCATGAGCTTTACATTCTGCATGCTTGTCATGTTGGCTGCAAGGCTCGATGGGTATCTCCAAGTCATCCGCTGAGTGGTTGATGGTTTGGAACCAGGAGGTACTCGACCTGACGGCTCACCTTGGTCGTCTTGTATGTATCTAACTTGCTGAGCTGGCAGACTAATTTACTTATAGATCTCTAAATCTAGAACCAACTAAGGTATATTTGAGCTTATCAAAATGATATTGATAGCTGCTTCCAGATGAGGCCTTCTGAGCTATGCTAGCCTATCTGCCTAGTTGAAAATCAACCAATTATCATTATTCTAATGATCTTGAGGTAAGTCCATCAATTCTCCACCGATTCACTCGTTCTAAAATGTGTTGGACTCTACTGATTAATCGCTTTCCAGCCATTCTACATAGCCCCCAAACCATCCAGAACTCGAAAATCAAGACTCGAAATTGAGATTACCCCCTCAAGATCTTGACCTTGAGGTAAGTCCTTCAATTCTCCACCGATTCTCTCGTTCTAGAATGTGTTCAACTCTACTGATTAATCTCTTTCCAGCCATTCTACATAGCCCCCAAACCATCCAGAACTCGAAAATCAAAACTCGAAACTGAGATCTTCCTCCCAAGATCTTGGCCTTGAGGTAAGTCTAGCAGTTCTCCACCAATTTAATTGTTCTAAAATGCACTAGAATGTACTAATTAATCGTGTTCCAGCCATGTTACATAGACCCCATGCCATCCAGAACTCAAAAATCAAAACTCAAAACTGGGATCTCCCCCTCCAAGATCTTGACCTTAAGGTAAGTCTGGCAGTTCTCCACCAATTCAATTGTTCTAAAATGCACTAGAATGTACTGATTAATCGCATTCCAGACATGCTACATAGACCCCAATCTGCCCAGAACTCGAAAATCAAAACTCGAAACTGAGATACTGTACCATTTGAAATGGTTTGTCACCTGCTTGTGACTGTGATGGGCCCGATGAAATATCGAATTCGTCAGGTGGGTATGGTGACCGTGACATAAGCGAAATTTCATCGGCAAAGACCTTTCGTCGGGGGTATGCTGGGTGCGCGTTCGGGCTCCAAGGGCTGTATTCATCAGTGCGTACACTCAAAATGAGAGAATAACTTCTCAGTAAGCGAAAAATAGATGATTCCAGCTACTTTCGAAGCCAATTTGACCTGGCCGGTTTTTCGGATTTTGGTCACACAAAAAACCGTTTCGTCAGGCCAGGCTGTGACCTGTGACACAGGTCAGATTTCGTTCCGTCAGCGGGGTCTTGTGACTGTGACCGACGAACCGTTTCAAATGGTACAGTATCCCCCTCAAGATCTTGACCTTGAGGTAAGTCTAGCAGTTCTCCACCGATTCACTCATTCTAAATTGGGCCTGAATGTAATGATTAATTGCTTTCCAGCCATGCTACATAGACCCCATGCCATCCAGAACTCAAAAATCAAAACTCGAAACTGAGATCTCCCCCCCAAGATCTTGACCTTAAGGTAAGTCTGGCAGTTCTCCACCAATTCAATTGTTCTAAAATGCACTAGAATGTACTGATTAATTGCATTCCAGACATGCTACATAGACCCCAATCTGCCCAGAACTCAAAAATCAAAACTCGAAACTGAGATCTTCCTTTCAAGATCTTCATCTGAGAAATTTGAATTTGACATAGCTGCAGGTTACATTATAGGTGCTATCATTGAGCTATCAGAGCTATGAAGTTTGCTTATCCAGCTATGTAGAGCTATGAGAGCTATCATAGCCTACATAGCAGACAGTGTGACATTCATAGGGTTATCATAGCCTCTATAGCCTGTAGTCTGATATACATAGGGCTATCATGATTAACAAGGTGTGCTATGGCTACTATGATGCCTATGATTACTACCACAAGTCAGATAAGCACCAGATATTACAAGTCAGAATTTATCATAATAAATTGTAATAAATCTACTACCATACATATGTAAGCTAGTTGAGCTACTGCATAGGGCACAGGATGCGGAGAGCATGCAAGTCGCTGTGGAGGGTGCAAGCACAGGTGCAAAGACAGCACGGGCACACAAAAGACAGCACGTACACACAAAAGGTGGTGCGACATGCACAAATGCCGGCATAGAGGGCACAGGGGTAGGCATGGGCCACACACAACATACATGGTCCATGCACAGCAAGCTGGACCATGTGTAGCTGCGTGCAGGTGGCCATGCCCACAAATGGGGTCAGGGCTGCCGTGCATGCGTGCAGGTTGTGTACATGCGTGTGGGACGTTGCACATGTACACAGAGCATCTGGAGGGTGCGGGATGTTGAGCGGGCACGTGGGAGTATGCGCACATGCAGGGCGTTGTAGGCAAGTGGCATTGAGTGCGAATGCTGGGTGTCGTGCATGCATTGTTGTGGGATGGGGTCTTGCAGTGCCGCCATGCACTGGCATCTGTGCATATGCGGAGGTGGAGCTGGACATGTGCGAGGGATGTTGGGCACGTGCAGGTGTCGAGCATGTGCAGGAGGCCTGGAGCAGGCATGTGGAACATTCTGCATGCACGAAGAGGCACTGTATGGCACGTCACGCATGTGTGATTGTTGTGCACCTGTGCAGATCGTTGTGCACACACGCAGGGCATGTTGAGTTGAGCAGGTGCAGGAGCATACATGCAACCGGGTGTGGCGTGCATGTCCGAGGCATTGTGAGCAGGTGCAGGGTGTTGTGAGTGGGTGTGGGGGCTTGAGCACGCAGACAGGACGTTGCAAGCGTGCACGGTATTGAATGCAAGCATGAGGCCTTGCGGGGATTGAGGCGAGCATGCAGGGTCATGGCCGATAGGCATGAACGATGTCCGAGTCCCATTGCCATGGCAATGGGACTACGGTGCATGCACATGCACGGACGTGGGGCATGGGCGATGATGTGGCCCGTGTGCACATGTTGTTGATGTCGTGCAGACGATGTCACATGGTACACACATGCGCGCACGCTGTAGCCTTGTGCACGCTGGTGCACATGGAAGGGAATGATGGTCGGAGGCATGTGCAGGGGTCGCAGCCTGTTGGAGTCAGGCATGGGGTGTACGAGCTGTGCACGGGGCGTGGATGTAGCGTAGACAGGCCGAGGAAGGGGCAATGAGAGTGCAAAAAAGGCAGCAGGATTGTAGGATGGTAGCGCGGGGATGTGGGGTCAACAGAATAAAAGATATCAAGAGTGTTGCTCGAAAAATGATTGACACTCTCTTGATTAGTACAAAAAAATGATAAGAGGCTTTTTTTTTTACTCACCTAAGGCCCTCTAAGTATCTGCTAAAAAAACCATCCCAGCCGTATTGAAAGCCAATAGAGAATGAAAGAAATGGAAGGAAGGAGGCTGGAGGAGGAAACACGAAGGAGGGGAAGGGAGACTGGTAAAAAGGAGTGAAGTCTTGACATGTTAAACTCGGTGCTTCAGCCACTGAATGAGCAAAGCTTTGTTGCTCGAGCCTCAGCAAATCAGATAAACTTGTATAAATTCAACAAAAAAAGTGATAGTGATAGATTATACATTTAATTAGAATGTATGAGAACACTGTGTATCTACTGGACTGTGAATCTGTGAGCAGCAGCATCAACGTAGTAAAGTCTGGCATCCAGTCTCTGCCACAACACTCGGCAAGCACCCAGCAACCACAAATCCCAGTTCTGTCTGGGATTCCTATATAAGGCTGGCACGATGTGCTTTACCTCTTGCTCTTTAACCCCCACCATCCCTTGCCACGTCAACACATTTGTTGTCATCATTTGTTCACTTGTCATCATTTGCTCACTCATCATCATCATTTGCTCACTCGTCGTTGTCGTTTGCTCATTTTATTATTATTGTTCTCTTTGTTGTTCAAGGTACGCTGTTATTCTTGATTATCTTATAACTTATACTAATGTCTTCATACTTATTACACTACCATGTAGTCCTACTAGGTAAGCTTGATTGTTTTTTATACTGATGTCTTCAAATTGTCTTGTAGATTTTCGCTTTTTTGTTGATCTGGTAAGTCTTCATATATTATCTTTGTTATCTTCTAATACTCATGTCTTTTCTTATTTGTATCTTTTGCTTTTTGGAGTCATTGTAAGTTTGTTACCTTTTGTAGTTCTGTAGTAGTCTCTGTAGCTATAGTAATGTTTTGTGTAACAGACGATAGAGGTCGAGCCGCTACTGCCCAGGAAGTCCAAGGTAGGCGAGCGAGTGAGGAGGGTATAAAGGTGTCGTAGACCTCCTAGAGAGAGTCCACAAGCTAGAGCTAACAGAACCGAGGATGCCTCAGTCCTGCAGCCAAGCAGATGAGTGATGAGCTGGCACCTCCTCTGAGGGCCAGCAGCAGATATAGACCTCCTGATGAGGGTATTGGGGGCCACACACCTTCCTTTGAGGGTTGGATCCCAAGAGAACCTTTCAGATATGAGGAGAACAAGCAGAGACTGAGACAAAAGCAGACAGATGGTGGTGAGTTGGCAAGATAGATGCTTATTCCCAATAAGGAAATCCGCTCTAAGTACATGATTCAAACTCAGCTATCCTAATCAGGAAACTCTGCAAAACTCGAAAAGTAAGCCAGATAGAAAAGAGTAAGAAAGTAGAAGACTATAGTAGTAACTGATAAACCATCCGTTACATTTTGTAATGAAATTGTTTGAGTAATATAATTTATCCAATTTTCGATGTTTGTGACTGTAAGACATCAGCATCAGGAATCCTTTCAGTCTTCTTAATGACCTTGTTGGTCTGGTTTGGATCTGGTGGATCTGGTTTTTATCTGGTTTATCTGGTTTTTATCTGAAATTTGACAAAAACTAGACAAACCAGACAGAAACCAGATCCACCAGATCCAAATCAGACCAACAAGGTTACTAAGAAGACTGAAAGGGTTCCTGATGAGACTATTGAATCTATAATATATTTATTTTATATGCTATTTTAGCATATTTGATAGAAGTAATATAGAGTAGATAGAAATCTTACTAGCTAGATATAATATGATGATAGAGATATATTATATAGTTAATATAGCTTCTATAGTTATCTTATACTAGAATAACTATGACAGCTATGATAGCTTATGCCCTATGTTATGGTAGCTATGGTAGCTATGATAGCTTATGCCTTATGCTATGACAGCTATGACAAGCTATGATAGCTTTGCATAGTTTACTTGACTGCTATGTATAAAAGAGGACAGCTATGGACCTAGGAAAGCTATGTAGCTAATATAGTGTTATATACCAGTACACCAGACCCTGTAGATCATTTACAACCTATACCAGTAGTTATAGGAGGGAGGGTTCCAACTGTACCAGTAACAGTATAAGCAGTATTTTCAGGCTAAAAGGAATGTTTAAAACATCCAATGTTTTGCATAGAATATGTTTTGCATGGAATAACATATGCAAGTATGATCATAAAACATGTTATATTCCAAAAAAAAACATATCGGCCGAGATCTTAAGGATCTCGGCCACTATCACTACCTACGGCTCGCCAGCGCTTCCACACACGCTCACCGGTGCTTGCCTTTGTGCTTCCTTATGTGCTCATCGGCGCTTCGATGCGCACTCGTCGGCGCTTCGATGCGCACTCGTCGGCGCTTCGATGCACACTCGCCGGCGCTTCCTCGTGTGCTCGCCGGCGCTTCCTCGTGCGCTCGTCGGCGCTTCTGTGTGCGCTCGCTGGTGCTTCTGCGTGCTCACCCCTCGTGCTCGCTGGCACCTACTGCCTGCCATTCCTGCTCCTGCCCTGCGGCTACACACACACTGCATGCGCGTTGCGCGCACTGTTCGCCGCATGCCCACTGCAGAGCGTGCATGCCGTGGTTTGGTCGGCACAAGGAGGGTACGCGCCCGCGCCATCCACCATGCTCATCATGAATTTGTGACTCCCGCGCATGGAGTGCGTGGGCAACAAAATGCATGCGCGGGGACCGGGATGCGATGCTAGTGGGCGGGCGTGGAGCTGGGATGGGGGACATGGCATTCAGACGATGGGCACGGTGCACAAAAGGCGGCATGGCACTGGAGTGCGTGAGCTTGGGGCTGGGAGCGCGTGGGCGCGAGATGGTGGCGCAGGCACAGGCGCAAGACTGGAAAGGATGGCAGGCAGGGGCAGGAGGCTGGGAGGCATGGCGGGTGGGCATGGGGCTGAGATGCCCGGGCTCAGGGCTGAAACGTGCAGGCTCGGCGTGTGCGAGCACGCAGGCACAGAGCTGGGACGGCGCTGAGACGCGCGGACTCGGGGCTGATGTGCACATGCAGGTATGGAGCTGGGACGGCGCGGGGAAGGCGCTGGGACGCGCAGGCTCGGGGCTGATGCACGGGCACAGGCTCGGGGCTGAAGGGCACAGGCACGGAGCTGGACCGTGCAGGGAAGGCATTGGGATGCGCATGAATGGTGCGGACTTGGGACTGATGCGATGGGACGGTGCTGGGGTGTGCGGGGACAGTGCTGGGAGGGACAGCGGGGTGGGAGATGGGACAGCAGGGTGGGGGATGGGACGTGGGGTGCCTCCGGGAGACTTTGATGGTGCGCGGTTGCGAGGGTGGGGCCTGGCTGCTGCAGGTCATCTTTCACGCCACTGGAAGGCGTCGGGCATGCATTTGCAAGTGCGAGAGAGGTGATGGGTCGATTGGCGGTGGCGGCGTCACAGTGGCTCATGAAACGTGCCAGGTCACCACAATTTTGGGCTAATTGACATGGTATACAGTTAGCAATAGGATACATACAGATATAGAAAGGGAGAAACTTACGAACGAGAGGCTATTGAGCCTCGCACGATGCCTGCTTGAGTGAGGGTGGAGGAAAAGGGACCGTACATAGCCACGAGCCTTCTGGCACGATTTGGCAATTGCCGAATTATGCTACATGGCTCATCCTGAGTCGTCGAAGACAACTTTCTGGAGCAAATAAATTCAATTAACTACTAGAAATAATACAGTATACGTATATAATGTGAATACAATATAATATGAAGTTTGGTAGTAATAAGGTTCAATGGAGGAGAGAAACTGGTGAGACACTGATAAGAAAGTCTAAAACATGCAAAAGACTAAACACGTTGAGCTGGAATCGACGCCTCGGGCACGCCGGACATCGGATTCGAGTCACGATTCTGTACCACAATTTCCTTTATCTCTCTATTGGTATACAATAGTTCATAGGGATATACATTCCTAATCTACCATGACTTTATTGTATTTTATGCGGGCCCAGATCATTTAGATCTGGCTAAGTTTCGTGTTTTTTGCTAAATCTCAGTGTGATATGGGCTGTATTTTGGGTCTCAAGCCCTGTAATTGTAAGCAAAAAAATTGAAACATGGTATATACATGGCTAGCAGTACTGTGAACCGTTTCGCTCAATCCAATAGCTCATAAATCACGTCGTAAAGTATGTAGTCTGAGAAATGCACCATGGGGTTACAATAGGGTTAGCCTAATTTTGCTATTCTGGCTGTAATCCTGCTCAAAATCCACTAATCTTCTGCAAATAAATCGTATTCTATCGTATCTACATGTATGTGGCACCCTCACTATCTAAAACTCTCCGAAACGTGTCTCCCAGTGTCCCTCTTGTCGAGCGTTGCTTATCCTCGGGCACTTCAGGCAAGTTTGGTGATCTCCGAGCCATGCCACAGCACGTACGTGGCTCATCCCCATCTTCTCCCTCTGCACCCTCCTCCCTCTCCTGCCCACCCTCTTCCCTCTTCGCGTGCACGTGCACCTCTGCGCTCTTTGCGTGCATGCACACCTCCATGCTCTTCGCGTGCCTTGCATCCCTCTCTGCTCGCCCTTCGCTTCTCGCATCCCACCCGCCCATCCGACGCCCTTTATGCCCCGCGACCACACCCTCCACGGCTCCCAGCAGCCCTCTGCCCCTTCTGTGCAGCCCAGGCATGCATAGAAGCGCTGTACAAGATGCTCTGGACACGCATGAGCCCAGTACAATGACATAGACACATGCCCGACACCCGCACTTGTGCGCATGCGGCGCCAGCATCCATGCCCACAACAACACCTGGCATCGCGTGCTCGCGGTCCCTACACATCTGGAAAAACAGGAAGAGCTACAGTGGGCTACCATGAGCTACAGTAGTGATCAGAATCCTACCGTAGTGACCTGTAGCTCCCATAGCTCCTGTAGTACTCGTAGGACCCCCCTACTACTGTGGCTCCGATAGTGAGCCGTAGTGACCTGTAGTGAATATGTCTCTACTATAGCTATGAATCTCTTTACAGTAGTTATACAATTCAATGTATAAACAACTGTTGATATCCTTATATTTCACTCAATTGCAATATATCAGAACATTCAAAAACTTTATTTAAGAATAACTACATAACATAAGCTAGCTAATTACTACTCCATACTACATTAGGCCACTTGTGCTGTCATCTCATAGATATATAAACACCAGTCCCCTCTACTGTAGTACATACATAGGTCAGACAGACATGCAAGTGAGCAGGTGGGCATGTAGGCAAGCAGGTGAGTGGACGAGCATGCAAACAAGCAGGTGAGCAGACGAGCATGTGAACAAGTGAAAAGGTACATAGGTGAGCAGGCAGGTGTGCAGATGAGCAGGCAGGCAAGCAGATTGTGGGCAAGCCATTGGGCAAGCGGACAAGCCATTGGGCAAGCGGACAAGCCATTGGGCAAGCGGGCAAGCCATCAGGCAAGTGAGCAGGCAAGCAGGCAGGCAAGCATGTGGATGGTTGTGTGGGCGAGTGGGCAGGTAGGGGGCAGATGAGCAAGCATGTCAGTGCTGAAACAACCAATAAAATAAAAACAAACATACATACAATGTACCAGTATCACTCTTCTAGCCTTCTCTTACACCTTTCTAACCTGAAAAGAGATGAGAACAAAAGAATAACAGACTTACAATAAAACAAGAGAGAGAGAAGTAAGAGAGTGAGAGAGTGAGAGAGAAGAGACTTAGAAAGAGTGGCAAAGACGACGTGCTGCTGGCAAATCCTGAGGCCAAACAACACCAAAGGCAGAAATCAGATTGCCATATTTGGCAATCTGGTTTCTGGCTCCTGCACGAAAAATAAAAACATTGCAAGTTACATTACTAACAAAATTTCCTTCAGTGTTTATAGATATGAACTCTACACTGACTTACACTTGTCCAATGCTGGCAGAAATCAGATTGCCAGATATGGCCATCTGTGTTCTGCCCTGTTGTGTGTCTTAGCTGCAAGGGGCGTGGGAGAGTATCTGGGTCCCCTGGAGAGTTCTGCATTTCTCTGCTACAAACATCAGTTTTCATCTGATTAACACGTACCTAGTACTGGCCAAGCCGGACGAATCGTCGCTTTTGAACGATGCCTTATACGCCATGATCTGTTGGATATTAAAGGCACTATGGCCAGAATGCTGTAAGTGACATTTAGTAGATACAAAAAGTGATATAACTTTATGCATATTGCACGCACCACATATCTTTTTGGCTCATCTGAATGTTCTTATTCGTAGCTTCCGAACGAGCTCTCATACGCTACGTTAGGTGCAGAACTCATGCACCAGTGGCAAAATCTCTGAAAATGAGGGTCAAACAGCAGTTTTGGCATATCTTCACAACGAGAACACGCACCGCTGACGTTTCAGACATTTCTGAATGCGGTTGAGCATAGCTTTCGAATGGTGCCCTACACAACCTGATCTGAGAAGATTTAAAAATCATCCCTTTGAGCGAAAATTGGATATATCATGACGAATATTGGACATACCACAAAAATCTTTATCTCGTTAAAAGGAGCTCATCAAGAACTTTCGAACAAGTTATTGTGCACCCTGATGGGTGAAAAACTCGAGGCACTACAACAGAATCTCTGAAACTGTCAGCAAGAACATGTTTTGAGGTTATCTTTACAATGAGTGAACGCACCAGCAACGTTTCTGGTGTTCCAGAAAGCGGCGATCAGTAGCTTTCGAACGCATGTACATACATGCAAATCGGTGCAGTGCTTGGTGCACAACATCAAAATCTATGGTGTCAAAGCGTCAGCCACACATACCTTTTGAAACTTGAAGTCGTCTATGCAAGGGTGTTATCCTAGACTTGTTGAAAAGTGTTAGTCAAGAGTATTTTAATACACTCACATTTGTTCTGAGTTATTTCCTGCTTGCCTTGGAACCGCAAAAAAATGCAGACACACAGTATGAGCAGGACTTGCTTAGAGGCACATATGTGTGCGTAACATGTTACTAGTGGTGATAGCACATGGGTAATCAAAACTGGCAGATCATATGATGAAATACAAGCCTCACATCACTTTTGAAAGACTTTTGAGGAATATAATGGATTAAAAAGGACAGTGTCACTACAGAAAACTACAGGAGACTATGGTAGGACAAAACAAGCTATGGGACCTGAATGCAGTCATACAGTATGTAATAGAAGAGCTACAGGATCAGCCGGAAAACACTGGTAGCTACCATCAGTGCTTCTATATCTACATCAGTGCTTCTATAGGCACATCAATGCTTCTATAGGCACATCATCTGATTTAGTGAAACTCCGGTTTTTCCTGATGCACATTGCACATCATGTGCCCGCAGCCCCTACATATCACGTGTCACATGCCCACAGTCCTCAACACCCCCGAGCATCGGTCGACACTCGCACCAGCTCGCTAACACCTGCGCATGACACGCAGTACCCCGGCATCGGTACGTAGAGCACAGCCACAGTGTACGCTCCCAGCATGCACGCTCGAGCCCATCGCCCCACGTGGAACACCGTGACAATGGCATGCAGCAACAGTGCAGAGTCCGGGTGGCAGCACGCGGTAGTGGTCGCCAGCAACGCAGCGACGACGACGGCAGCAGCGCCATTGACGTGTGTTGCGGCAACGGTGCTGGGGAACCAGTGACGGCGGGGGTAGGTGGGCGCACGCGCGGCCAAGAGCGAGACGTGCGAGCATGAAGCCAAGTGCTCACATAGCCGAGGTCGGCAGGTGGGAGGTGGCGTGCGCATAGCTGAGGCAGGAAGTGCTCAAGGTGGGCACAGTGCCGAGGGGAGCCATTTGAGTAGGTGCACTAAGTGCACGGCAGCGAGTAGTGTATGGCCCGGATTTTACTATATTTATAATGATTTTTTCGGGTTTATAATGAGTGATTTGAATGGCCCAGATTGGGTCCTGAACCCTCCCTAATTACTGGTACAGTTTGCAACCCTCCCACCCATTGTTACTGGTACAGGTTGAAAATGGGTTACAAGGACGCCTCACCAGTAACATATTTCTCAGATGTTGATCTTGAGGTAGCTATAGATTTTATAGAGATTTATAATCAATCTGACAAGTGAGACTTTACATCATTTATGCACTGTTTCCAAATATAACTAACAATGAAAAAGGAATCGTATTGCCGTGCGAAGCATCGGCCCTCTTCCACCAAGTCGATAAGTAGAAATGAAGTGGTTGGTGAGGCCTGGGGACATACCTGTCAGGTCTACCTCCACTACGTTGGCCTCCTGCTCCCTCAGACGCTCCCTCAGACCCTCCTCTGCAATCTCATCCAATACATCTCCAGCGGGCTCCTGGGCTTGCGATTCTCCAGGGTTCATCGGCTGGGAGGATCCTTCCTCCATCTCCTGGTCTTCATCGGCCTCAGGCTCTTTGGTCTCCTCAAATTCCAGTGGATCATGGCAATGCAAGAACTCCTGGACAAGCTCAGGTTCTAGGTCCTCATCAGGGCACATTCGCTTGAAATTCTCAATGGCAATGTTATCCGTGACGTCCCTGAGCTTACGCTTGGTGATCATATGGTCGATGTGCTGGCACAGGACGGCAGGCGGGAGCTCGGACATGTGGAAGCATTGATTGTCTTCCTGGATGCCACTGACAAGCGGCACCAAAGGTCCAATGGTTTTGCGAAGTTCGTTGGACATGATCGTGGCTCATCAGGAACCTTGACAACTTTCTGATTGACCTGCGGCCATCTGATAGCATCTGTCAGAACTCGTGCGAGTGAAATCAGATGAATCAGATGGTATAAGCCAGCATCAGACACTATCAGACACTATCAGTTTGTTGGACCTCAAGCTGAGCTCAGAAATTTCTCAGAATGCTCTCAGTTTTATGTAAATTTTGGATATCAGAAATTATGCTATAGTGGATAGTTAGAGATGGATAACTACTATAGCTAACAATAGATGTTATTGCCATTTGCAGCGAAGTTGGTGCCGCGTCATTTTTGACGCGTCGCGTGATCTTCCACATCGAATCTTCCAGTTGCCGTAGCTCCTCAAGGAGCTGTCCGATTGACACGAAAAAAATTGCGCTGTACTCGCCTTGATGAGTACTTGTGCGCCCCAGCTTTATTTGGGCTATTTGGTGCACACAATAAATAGTGAATAAATCGGCCTTTCTGTACCTTGTGGGCCTTGTACAGGCGAAAATAAGACATTATAAAACAAACAAAAGCCATAGAAGGGTACCGCAGGGTCCAAAGACGTGCGCCCCAGCATCGATTTGGCGAAAAATGATGCAAAAATGACGGAGATACAAACTTCGCGGCGGGGCCTGCTATTGCCCTGCGGCTGTGGCTGTGCTGAACGTGCGGCATGCAGGATTGCTGGCACTTCGAGTGATATCATTCTCAAACTCCAACCACAACATCCTTCACCACTATTGTTCACTATGGTCCGTGGACGGCCACTTTCAGATGACCTTCGGGCCTGCATTCTCAATATGGCTCGAGAGCTTGACATTCCCTCAATTGTTCAATATTCTCATATACCCTCTCGTACTATACAGTGAATTTTGAATGACTACAGACAGGGAAGACCACTCATTTGACATCCCTGGGCTCGTGAGCTCCGAAGATCCAAACGATCTCTTACCATTGGAAATACACAGGTAAGTCTGTAGTATAATGGTTTGTAGGTATTGAATCTGATTTAAAATTTTGTCAACAGTTCCTTCATGGACTTGTTCGTCAGAAGCCAGACATTTATCTTGATGAGATGAAGGAGTTGCTTGAGATGAGGTGTGGTGTTGAGGTAAATGAGTCTACAATTTGGTGAGCACTAAGGCGAAGTGGATTTACCATGAAATGGGTATGTTTTATGTCTGAGTACTATCCAGATTTGATTATTGACTTGACATTAGTTGACTCGACAAGCCCTTGAGCGCAATGAGGATCTTCGTGCAGAATATCGCTATCGACTTGGAGCTGAATTTACTGCAGATCAACGTGTTTTTGTTGATGAGAGCTCATTTGATCGTCGTACAGCCTTGCGAGAAAAGGCATGGGCTCTTTGTGGGCAACGTGCATTTCGCAAGTGCTTTTTTGTACGAGGTCGAAGGTGAGTTGAATATATTTTCTCATCATTTATCAAGATTGACAAATATATAGATACTCATTGCTTCCTGCATTGTCTCTAAATGGGATGATGTGGGCAAAAGTGGTTGAAGGATCTTTCACTTCAGCTCGATTTGCTGAATTTATTGATGGATTACTCGATCGAATGCAACCATTCCCTGGTCCGAATTCTGTCATAATTATGGACAATGCTCGAATCCATAAAGATCCTGCAATACAAGAAATGATTGCAGCATGGTCTGTTTATGTCTTATTTTAACAAATTTTCTACTGATCTTATTTTCATATTAGTGGCATGCGTGGAATGTTTTTGCCACCATACTCTCCAGACTACAATCCAATTGAACTTGCATTCTCTGCAATAAAATCACGAGTACGACAAGATGGAACTCTTCAACGTGAGGATGTCAATCAACAAGAAGATGATAACTATGTATATGCTCATCTATACAAGACAGCATTTTCTGTCTCTGCTGATGATGCTTTGGGCTTTTTTTATTATTGTCGACTGGTGTAAAAATTTAAATATTAGAATGGCTTTCTAAATATAAAGAATGTGATTGTGAAAGAGTGTGAAAAATAAAAATGTGTATCAAAATAGATCAAAAATTATCAAGTACGAACGCGCTTAACATCAGAATTATGAAGCTGATCCAAATCCTCTGCAACATATGAAATCAAACGCTTTGCAATTCCAAAAGGCATGTTAGTTAAATCTGTTATATCTTTGATACTAAGCCCCTCAAGATCACTAAGATCATATAGAGCATGAGCACTAAAAAGGGGAAAATACTGTGAAAAATCAGGAGAATGCTTGCCACAATATAAATCTGCATCTAGCTCTGCCAACCAAACATCCAATCCAGGAAAGTCAATAGCAGGAGCAGATCGCTTTTTAGCACCAACAGAAATAGATCCAGAATCTGTAGGAGCAGGTTCAGGGATAGAGGCTGTCACTGGAGCAGCTAGTGCAGACTGGCGAGTCACTGCTGAGTTCATCAGAAAAATCAGTTTTCTACATAGCTTCCAGCCAATGATATGGCTCCTATGATAGTTCTATGCACTCTATGTATTTTGGCAGCACAGCTTTATAGCTCTATAAGACCTATCATAGGTTCTATAGCTGTTGGTGGTGGGTATATAGAGCTATGTAGTTTTGAGTGACAGCTATGCTAGCTATATAACATTATAGGGTTGCTATCAATGCTATGATTCCTATCATACCATACCTAGAACCCCAAAATATACTAAGGCAAGAGCACCTTAAGCCAATTGTCTAGGTTGAAAATATATTTAAATTATGGGCTCAGGAGTAATAAACAACAGCTAATTCTACTATATTAAAAGTAAATAAGTAATTAGGGCCAATGCGGGCATGCATCCACGGCGTGGGAGGCCGTCATGGGCCCGGGGCCCGTACACGAGAGTGCGCGCACTGGCCGATGTGCGTGACACGAGGCGCACACGCACGAGGCATGGCAGGCCTGCGCGTGCGAGATGGGAGGGCCGTGCACGAGGCACAACGGGGCGTGCACGAGGCGCTGGGTGGCAGCGGGCCCATGCGCGATGCGGCAGACGTGTGCGCAGGAGGTGCGGGGCCTGTACGCCAGGCGGCGGCCTGTACGCAAGGCGCGGGGCCCGTGCACGAGATCTTGGGCCACCGCGGGCTCGTGTGCGATGCATCATGCCTGCGTGCGGGAGACACAAGGCGCGCAGGGCACGTGGGCGAAGCGTCGAGGGCGGTGGGCCCGTGCGCAAAGCACTGGGTTGCCACGGGCTCGTGCGTGAGGCGGCAGCCTGCACGCGAGGCGCAGGGTCTGTGCGCGAGACGCCGAGGGCGTGCGTGAGGCATCGAGGGCGTGCGTGAGGCGTCGAGGGTGGCAGGTCCGTGCACGAAGCGTCGGGCAGCCACGGGCCCGTGCACGAGGCACTAGACTGCCGCGGGTTCGTGCGTGACGCGGTAACCTGCACGCAGAAAGCGCGAGGCGCGTGGAGGGGCGTGGGCGAGGGTCGAGGGCAGCGGGGCCATGCACGAGGCGCAGGGCCGGGCACGAAACGTCGGGCTACCATGAGCCCGTGCGCAACGCGGCAGGCGTGCACGCGAGGCGCGATGGCGTAGATGTCGCGAGGACGGACAGGGCCCCGCGCAACGTGCATGCACTGGCGTGCCCGTCCTGGGTCGCGGACGACTGTGCGCACTCCGCTGATCATGGTCGTTGGAGGCGACGCGCTGGGCACTAGCGACGTGGCGGTGACGCGACGTGGTGGCGACGTGGCATGGCGGCGAGGCGGCGTGGTGGTGAGGCGGCATGGCAGCGAGGTCAGCGGAGGGCAGGGTGTTGCGGGATAGGCGACAGTCAGAGGCGAGAGGGGATGAGGGCGCGGGAGGACGAAAGAAGTCGAGAGTATCGCTCGTCGAACGAGCGATACTCCCTAGATTAGTACGAATAGATGAATTGAGACTTTTTTTACTTACCTTTGAGGCCCTCGGCATCTGACTATCCTCCTCCGGTGTTCGATCCGATGGGAGCGAGAAGAGGGATGGCGAATGGGCGAGACAGGGGAGTGAGGGTGGTAGGGACAAGACTGACTTCGACGCGCGTTCGGTGCTTACAGCCACCGAACGAGCGAAGCTACGTTGTTTGAGCTTTAACAAACCAAGTAAAATCGTAACAATTCAGAGAAAAAGAATACTATGATAGATCATACAGTAAACCAGAATTAATGAGGATTCTATGTATCTACTGCACCGTGAATTGCTGAGCAGCAGCATCAACATAATAAAGTCTAGCGCCCAGTCTCTGACGCGATGCTCGGCAAGCGCCCGGCAACCACAAATCCCGGCTCTGCCCGGGATTCGTATATAAGGCTCGCGCGACGCGCGTTGTCTCTTGCTCTTTAACTCCCACTGTCTCTTGCCACGTCGATGCCTTCGTCGACATGCTTTGCTTGCTCGTCATCATTCTTTACTTTGCTCGTTGTCTTTAAGGTAACCTTTCATTGTTTTTTCTTATTGCTCATACTAATACTAATATCTTTTAAGTTGTCTTTCAGTTTTCGCTTTTTGTTACTTTGGTAAGTTTTCATGTGTTATCTTTATCTTTCAAGACTAATGTTTTTTTTTACCTTTGATTACTTATCTTATCTTATCTTATCTTGTACTACTTATCTTATCTTATCTTATTTCTTACTTTCTTACTTTCTTACTTATGTTTTTGCTTTTTAATTAGTAGTAGTTTTCATGATATCAATATACTCTTAATGCATTGAAATAGTTTATACTTGTGTGATCATATGTTACTAATTCTGATATGACTGTAAAAAATATTCATAGTTTCAACAGATTTTATTGCTTTAATATGATATTGAATATAGAATATGTAAGACACATATTAAATGTAAGATATATGAGACACATACTGAATGTAGAATATATAAGACACATAAGCCTTATAGCTTTAATAGACACTTATAGCTTTCATAGCTAGCTAGACTATCATAGCTACATAGTTAGCTATTATAGCTATCATAGCACTTCATAGCATCACCCTTTAGCTTCATAGCACTACATAGCATTCCCCTTTAGCTATGCTGGCTATAGAAAAAAGGGCAATGCTATGGAACTATGAAATCTATATAGACTTTATAGAGCTATGTACCACTTACACATTTATCTGATGTTGACCAACATAACACCTAGCACATCCTGAATCCACGACGGTGGTGTATTTGCCTGATTCTGTGTCTGAAGTGCAGCCTTCTTTGCAGCTCGCTGATGAGGAATCCGATCACCAATATTGAGCTGCTCAGGTGGCTGTGAGATCATGGCTTCACCCTTTGCCTAGAATTCACAAGTCAGATTATATAATAATAATATAAAATAGAAATTACCAAGAGTCGACTCCATAAAACAAGATCCTGAGGCGTATACTGATAGTGCTCACCATCTGCAGCCTTTACAAAACAAGGACCACGATGCTGCTCACAATAATGATGCTTCTCAATCTTGCGAGTCCAATCGAGCTCGCGCACTTCAGGGCCACTCAGAGCTGGAGTGATCTCTGAGTCCTTGGTCTTCTTGGCAGACTTTGGCTTTACTCTAATCAGCATCATTCATATCGTGTATCATAGCACATACCTTTCCCCCATCAGCATGAGCTGAGATGTCAACAATCCGAATCGAAAAGGGCTTGACAACACCTTTTCCCTTTGCCTTTGCCCGACAACCCTTGATATAGTCATGGACATCTGCGAGAAGCATCTCCCAACTCTTCTCATCCTCAAAAAGCTTCAGAACTGGCTTCGAAGACTTTGGTTTATAAGAGGGGATGTATCCGATTGAACCTGAGAGCAAGAGGACAGAGACCGACATCTTAGCAGCAATCTGCTTGAGAACATCATCAAAGGGAGTCAATGAAGTGATGCCAGTGAGATGATGGGTGGCGCTCTGATATGGAACTTCAATGGGAACATCAAAGTGGGGAAGTTTCTTGACAGCAGCATCAGAAGGCAGAATCAGATCTATCACCATCCCAGCATTAGTCTAAAAGTGGGATAAAGATCACAACATGATGCACCATCACTATTGAGGGCCTGATCACTGCTCGGATCCAACTCATCCAACTCCTCGCTCTCATCCCCATCACCCTCAAGACTCTCCTCCTCCTCCTCAGCCTCCTCCTCTGATAGACCAGTCACCTGAGAGAAGAGCTTGTCGAAGGCTTGCTCATCGCGCTTGTTCTGCTCATCAGATGTGCTGACCCAGGAAGTACGAGCGACAGGCCGAGGAAGGACTCGGGCCGAGGCGCGAGGTTCAGCGTCTTGGGATTTCTTGATCTTGCGAGTGCCTGTAGTGTCGCCCTTGCGTGGCTTAGTGAGTCGGCCACGCCTCGCACCCATCATCAAATAGAAGAGAAGAGAGTAAAGATGGTGAAAATAGCTCGAGATTTGAGTCGTATAGTGGAAAGAAGAAAGCCGCGCGCTCAGCACAGCCACAGCTGCAGGGCAATAGCAGGCCCTGCTGCGAAGTTCGTATCTCCGTCATTTTTGCATTGTTTTTCGCCAAATCGACGCTGGGGTGCACGTCTTTGGACCCTGTGGTACCCTTCTATGGCTTTCATTTGTTTTATAATGTCTTATTGTCGCCTGTACAAGGCCCACAAGGTACAGAAAGGCCGATTTATTCGCTATTTATTGTGTGCACCAAATTGCCCAAATAAAGCTGGGGCGCACAAGTACTCATCAAGGCGAGTACAGCGCAATTTTTTTCGTGTCAATCGGACAGCTCCTTGAGGAGCTACGGTGACCGGAAGATTTGACACGGAAGATCGCGCGATGCGTCGAAAACGACGCGGCGCCAACTTTGCTGCAAATGGCAATAACTCTTAAATATATAAGCTGAATCAGATATGGTCATTTGAAAAGTAATCTCAGACAGATTAGATCCTACAGTAGGGTTAGAAACTGTCAGACTCATCAGAAAATTGTCAACCTTCCTGATGCTCCATAGTGAGCCATGACATCAATAAAAGAAGGCTGGCAGGGAAGAGTGGGTCTTGAGAGGGTCTGGGAGGATCCTGCCTCGGGCTCGGGGGTGTTGGGCTGTGTGGGCACGAGTTCGTTGGTGTGCTGTTGCACGATCGCGTCTGCAGGAGGATAGATCCTGCCGTGCATACGACATGCCATATCAGAAAGGTCTTCAGTGGACAGATGATGTGCAAAGACTGGAATTAAGGCTCGATGAAGCAGTTCAGGTGACATGTGAGGTGGTACATACACTCCGGCATCCCATGGGTGGAAACTAATCTGCACGGTACCACACTCGATGTGAACATCTTGATTTGGCTGAGCGAGGACTAAGGTCGCTTCAAGCATAATTAAATCAGCATAGGGCTTACCAGTTGGTCCGTCTACGCAATCCTCGTGAAGAAGAATGGCCTTGCTCGAGTTGAGCAGAGCCTGAGAGACTTGAGATGTGTCACACAAGTAGCCTCGATCGGCCCAAGCACGCGAGATGAGTTCGAATGGAGAGCCTCCGCGATACGCGTCAGTCCACTGAATGGGATGGAGCTGAGCGCGATGCTCGCGAATGGGAATGAAGTTGAAGGCAAATTTATCAATGGAAATGGGCGATGGCTGAGGGACGTACTCAGGAGGTAGAAGCGGGAGTGGCCAAGCCGACTTAGCAGAGCCATCTTGGCTCGTATTTATATCTAAAAATTCGGTTATGTCATCCAAAGTGAGCCTAGTACTCACTGGATAACCCTTGAGGTGTAATAAGTCAAGTGCGCCTTGAAAATCGGTGAGGGAATACATGGCGGGAGGAGGATAGGACAAGACAGAGAAATCTAGTAGAATGAGATCAGTGCCGGCCTCAGGGATACCTCCGGTGGGGTCGATCAGAGATTGGATCTGATCCAAGGATCTGGGTGCCTTGCCCCAATCTGCCTCTGGGATCTTATCTAACTCGTTTTGATCAGGCGCATCGGTGCCTGTAGTTTGCAAAGTATTCAATAACACAGGTACGTCGTTATCCTCGATCGTCACGGAATACACTTGAGATGTGGGTTGTGCTTGCAGGTATTGAGCCTCCGCGCTCGAGGGTACGTGGTAATCCACCATGACCTCGAAACGTGACTTAGAGACATCCCAGGGGTCTTTGAATATGAGGTAAGTTCCTTCTGACTGCTCGTCTATCGTAACAAAGTTCTGCCTTTGCCAGGGTTGTCCGAGAAGCATGAGGAATGGAACATGGTCCCCGCAGAAGAGGTCGGCTTCTGTGTTGAGGCTTCCAATTGACAAAGGTACGTTCTGGACTAGTCCGCATAACTCCTTACTCTGACCATTCACGTCTTTCATCTGCACAGTCTTTGCCATGTCGCACGAAATATCTATGGATTCCCGCCATACCTGTCGGTTCACTACATTTAATTGTGAGCCGGTGTCTACAATAGCTGTAATAGGTTTGTCTCCACATCGCACGTGGATTCGTATTAAGTCGCCCTGCAAGTTGTGCCTACCAGGTGAGCTATGTCTTGCTTGTTTAAACATTATGCGTGTCGATGCGCTTGACCGGGACTCCCTTTGCAGTGGTCTTCCGACCTTCAGAAAGTTCTCGAGCCATGGGCTCTCGTGCCTGTCTCCTTCTCCTCCACCGACCATGGCTACCGCGGTTGTGGCTGCGATGGGATTAGACTCAGGAGATTTGAACTTCAGGCTATCGGTAAGTATCTGAGATATTTCCTTTGAAATCCCGATGACCTCACCGACTTTCAGCTGGATAGGAGACTCTAAGACTCGTGCAAGGACCTTGGAGGGTTCCACGATGGAGGATATGGCCGAATGGCAGACTTGCCGTTTGATCTCGGGCACCGGTACGTCGTTCTTTGAAGGTGACATGTCTGATCGCTTTACTGACTTGTTCTTTGTCGAGTTCTCCTTGTCTACCTCCATTTCAACATCATCACGAATGTATTCATCCCGAGATGGATCATATGCTGGCTTTCTTGTGTTGATCGGGCACATGGAGGGTGGGTCATCGGCATTTTGAGGTACGTGGTGAGTTTCGACCATCTCGTTCCATGAGCTTCATCCAAGCTTCTTGGCAGGATGACCAAGTCATTCTCCAGGAATCCTTGGTGCGTTCATCGGTCACGATCCCATTGGAGGATCGACTGCCATTGCTTCATCTGCCGTAGGTATGATTTGTGAGCCTCAGGGATTGGTTCCCGATGCGCGGACTCGTGCATGCTGTTTTGGGCTAGAGGGTACGTGGACACCATCAAATATTTCTTTTTTGGCTCGTGTTCCTGCAGACTGACGTGTTTGTCTCTTAGGTTCTTCAACATTCTTTGCCGTGGGATATACGTCGTACTCCGAGTCGGTCTCAGCATATTCGTTGGGGAAATAATACCGTGAGTTATCATGGTCGTCACTTTCGGATTCTGATTCTGCATCTAGGCCTACCACAGTCACAAAATTTGACATAGCCACAGCGCATTGGGCAGCAGTCCTGTCATGCTGAATTGCTACGAGGAGAGTCTCATCGGGAAATCGAGCAATACGCTGACCATTTGGGTACGTGTAATGTCCTTGTGGGTCATGCCGGAGCTCACCAGAATCGACTAGTCTCTGTAAGTTGGGGCAGAGTCCCATCCCATGGCCCTTCAGGCCGCAGCCAAAGCAAGTCATGTCTTCGTGTCGGTAAGCAGGTTCTCGTATTGTTGGAATTGGAGGTGGTCGCGAAGCTGACATTGTACTAGTACGATTTATTGGAGGTATGCTGCGCAGGACACTCGAGACATGCAGAGGTGGATCATGCTGAAGAACTTCACGCATAGTCATAATGGTTTGATTTGAGCATAGAACGGGTGGGCTAACCACTTCTCTAACAGTGCCATCTAGTTTACAAGCCTTGTAATAAACTAATCCATATCCCGGATCATCCGCGCGCATGGTATTGAGTTCACGAATAAGGTCTTCAACTTTGTCTTGTTCATCGGTAATTTCCTTTCGAGCAGGTGAACTTGATCTCGAGCTTGAAGACTTCTTGAACTTGCTTATTTATGGTTCTTCATCCTTAGCAAATTTGACTCTCCTCTCCTTCTCTGCAGATCTGGAGCTAGATTTCTTGGAATGCTTCTTCTTCCTTCTGATCCTCTCATCATCTGAGGATTCTGAGTCAGAGTCTGAGCTGTCTGAATCTCCAGACCAGTCAGTTCCTAGGTCTGAGTCTGATTCTGCCATGTCAATGTCAAATTTGTTATGTTGCAGAATTTTCTCAACTACTTTCTGGACTTCATCAATGGGGAAGGGATCAGCCTGATCATGATTGCGGTAGCTAGCAATAAGCCTATCTTCAATCTTGTCTCTGAGTCCTGGGCCTATGCCTAGCCAGAAATAGCCAGCTTCATCATAGTCGCTGAGCTTTCCAGCTGCTTTGAGCCATCCTGCAATTCTGATGAAGCCTCTGGTATATTTGCGCCAAGCACAAAGATCACCCATTCTCTTGTACTTGGTATCATGAACATATTTTCGGAGGTCCTTGCGACCATATCTCTTGATTCAGTGATCCGCATCAAAGTATGTAAGCAGATTAGTCTTGAGTTGTTGGAAGTTAGGCCTGAGATAACTGGGCAAAGTCTCGATTAGATTGGCAACCTTTCTTGAACAGTACTGGGTTATGAGTTCACATTTTTCAGCATCTGTGACCACATTATTCTGGCGGCACAGAGCTTCATAGGTTTTAATGAAATATTCCACCATATCATACTGCCCTTTAAACTTGAGAGGAGCATGTTTGGTGTTGGAGATTGGCATGGTTAAAACTGAGGGAGCCATGCTGTGCAGTGTAGCTGAGGTAGTATGTCGCTGATGTGTAGGAATATGGGATTGGGAAATGGGATTGGGATTAAGAATGTGAACAGGATTTAACTGAGGGGATGGAGAATGGTGACTTGAGGTGATTGGAGAAGTAGATCCTACTTCCACTTCTTGAGAGAACTCTGGTGGATCTGATGCAATGGATCCTGAAGGGAATAGTTCTCCTGTCATAAACTTGATTTGGAGACTCAATGGGTTGAGTCCAACCTGAAGCAAAAGGGAGACTAGATAGTCCTACAATCTCAAATCGACTCTCCCTCGCGGTGGGCTCCAGATGTCATGACAATGATGGGTTCCGAAGTAATGTTGGTATACCTCAGTAACACACTATCCTAGATACGATCAGGTTTTCCTACTTTCCCGGATGTACCTAGTTGTTTGGGAGAGGTAGAAATGTAGGATACTATACCTTTTTCTTGCTGATGGTGGACTGTTTGACTGAGTTTAGGAGGTGGTTATGTTTATTCTAAGCTGTGCAAGACTTGAGCAAACAAACACAAACAAATAGAAATATACTCCGAATTTTAGGGGAATGCCTATAGTGGCTTCGACCTTGGCTGACTTGATGATCTGGATGTTGGGTAACTGTTGTCGAGACTCGAGACTGGCTAGGACTGAGAATTGGTATGATCTAAGAATTTTGACTAAACTTTTAGTAGGCTTCTAGCTGTCTGGCAAGACTAGACTAGATGCAACAATGGATGAACAAAGATAAACTTATCCCCTGTGGGATTTTACCTGTTACTGACTAATGAGATAGGCTGACGAGGATGATTGGGGCTGTGAGACGAAACACTAAGTTACTGCAGTCTGAGCCGTTGCTCCAAGAGCTGGCTTAGGTAATCAAACAAGGATATTCCCATGCTAGGGGACTGAAAGCGAAAATATTCCCACGGTAGGGAATGGACTGGAATAATAGAAGCTGAGAACTGGGGTGGATTGGGGTGGTTAATGTGGCCTCCTGTTCTGGTCGATTTCAGGGCCTTTATATACCCCTGAGATTGTGGGAACAAGATTCCAAATATGTACATGGTCTATGCTACTGTGGGAACTAACTACTAAATTTGTAGCTACCTAATTTCCGGACTACATTTTTTTACAATTAATAATCTGCTTTGTAAGGCAGAACATGCTTCATAATCTGTTTCCTGCCTTAGTAATACTACTTTTCTGCCTTAATAAGCCAAATTCTGCTTGGTAATAGGTGTCTGAGTAAGCCGAGCATGTGATTGGTAATGATTGGTAAGCTCTATGAGGCTGTGTGCTTATATTTGGCTGGGCTGAGTAATTGGGATGACAGAGAGCAGGTGCTGAGTCATTGCAGGCTTATTAATGCCTTGGTAAATGCTTTACTAAGTGGATAGAAGTTTCCAGATCATTCTCTGAATTTCCGGAGTCTTTCAGAGCTGGGCTGAATATTTTTCAGGAATGAGTGCATTTTCCCAATCATCAAATAGTCTATCCTGAGCTCTGCGGGAATCGTAATGTATGCGCATCTTTTGTAGCCTTCCAAGTAGTAAGTGGCCCAAAGCTCGTAGCTGTACAAGCCATGCAAGATGCAATAATCTACCATAATGAGGTGAACAATGATGAAGTTTATGGCGATAAGCGGGGGGAAAATGGTAGCAAATAATGCAAAAGCGACGGGTGGGGTGCGTGTGAAGACAGATGAGATGGAATAGTTGGCAGATAATCATGGGGCAATAGCAAAGATTGATGGCATAAAGAAACAGCAAGGGCATAGCATGAGAGTATGAATGAATGTGGGCTCGACAAGACGAAAGAGTCCACGTCCAACGACTAAGATCACAGGACATACCTGCTACATCCTGTCAAAATTGCCACTTTGCACATCCTCCACTTGTATGCCTCGACCACCCTCTCCTCATCATCCTCCAGGTGGACGGGAACGATGAACGAGTGAGCAGCAACCTGCCTGTCACCGGCTGGGTCGAAGGGCTCATGTGTGTCAACCCGAGGTCGACGGCGGAAGAAGTTGTGAATGGGGAGAGTGCGAGGGAGTTGGCTCCATATACGAGGTACGATCAGCTTGAGCTCTGTGACCTCACTGCCTACTGCATCTTCACGGTCAGTGCAGAAGTGGGTCCATGTTGTGCCAATGTAGAGGATGGAGGTGATGTAGGCATGAGTAATGATAGTGGTCTCGCCATGTACGAGCGCAAGCTCGACAAGCTGGCCTTGACGAATGAAGGGCATGGGGTGCTTAGTGACGAACCATGGATGCAGGAGGGAGGATTGGTGTGCTCGTACTGAGAGACAATGGTATAGGGAAGGATACTGGATATTGTCGTGATCGTCGTCGTTTACAATCTCGATGGGGGATGTGGGGCATAGAGATAGGGAATCATAATCTGGAGGGGCTGTGCTGCCTGACCTGCAACACACTGCAGAGATCGATGCATTGCTAGCAATGGACATGCGTGGAAAATACTGAGGCAGCTGATCACCTGAGCTGCCCCAATTCAGTGAGCACGTGAATTTGCGAGTGACTCAGACTTCTGCTGGTGACTGGTCGAAGGTCTGATTGAGCACCAGGGAAAATAGGTATGAGTCAGAGGATGTGCGGTGAGGATTGAGGCAGTTGAACATCGTTGCCAGCAAACAAAGTCTCGTGTTCGCATGCTACTCTAATATGGCTTTCGCTTAATGATTGAGCATTGCCAGATCTTGAGCGTCTAGCTACGTGCTTAACGGTAATCAATTCGAAGCCCTGAGTCTAGGCTCTCATCAATTTCTTAGTACTTGCTGATTGGTCTTTCAGTCTTCGCCAATCTCTGGGGCTGTTGAGTTTGCTAAATCGATCATGTCAATGCTCAAAACAGGTTTTGGGCGTGACATCCATGCCCAGTGGCGGCATGACAAATCTGCTCAACATCGCGAGGCATGCGCACATGATGTCTGTCCAGCTCCGGGCCCTTCAAGTCTCGGACCATATGCATACAAGTACCGTGCACACGCCAATGAGGATGACCCTACCAAAAAGGTGGTCGGCCACAGGCAGCTGGCCTACTACAAGTGAACATTCTGCCTTCAGCTCGGCTGGCCCTCCGATTCCTTCGCCATGTTCTTTATGGACGATATCCTGGACAGCGACGAGGATGACTGGGAGGAGGCGTGCGTGCAGGGCCCTCACATCAATAACCTTGTAAGCCCGGCCCGCTCGCCCACCACCTCCCCATCTGCCCCTATGGATGCCGACCCCGCCAGCCTGCCTCATCGGGCGCCCACCCCCAGCCCTTCCCCTCCTCCGACGGTGAAGGGCAAGGGCAAGGCGCCCACATCGCCTCCTCCTGCGGCATCCCGTGACCGCAACGACGAAGTCAGCCTGGACAGCAACTTGTCTGACGACCGGAGCCCGTCTCTCGCCCGGGCAATCGCTGCCTCCCACATCCGGCCTGCCTTGCCCGATGGTGCCAGCCCCAGCACCCTCCCTGTGCCATCAACCACCCTCACTCCACTCCCGCCCCAGCCCACGTTTTCACCGCTGCGCCCCACCATGTCCCGTCCCCACAGCGACTCTGCCGTGGATGACGAGCGTGCCGTGCAGGCGAAGTGCCCCCAGCAGCGGCCAAGCCCTGTCCATGGCTGCCCTCTGCCATCCCGCTCCCGTGAGCCACGAGGCCACTTCATTGCCAGATCATCGCTGGCAGATTGTATCACCTCACCCACCCTTGTGCAATGTCTGGACCCTGGCCTCACGCCCCACGAAGTGGCTGCCCGTGGCAATTTTACTGCGCCGGTGCTGCTGCAGTGCATGTTGGATGTCTCCAACCCTCCGCCACACCTCCTCCTGCATATGCATGCCTCTGCTGTTCCTGCCGTGCCGTCCGTTTCTGCCTCCCTGACCTCTGCGCCCATTGTACCACTGCCTGCTTCCCCCGCCGCAGTCGTCTTGGCACCGTCATTCCGGTGCCCATTGTCCTCATGCCCGCCTCTGTTCCCTCGTCCGTGGCCGCTGCCCTGCCACCTCTGCCTTTGCGGCTGGAGCTGATTCACCCTATGGATCCTGTCGTGCTCGATATCGGTGCTGCCACTGCCCTGCTTGTCATGCCTCCCGTCCCCACTTCCACCGCACAGGACACTCTTTATTTCTCTGTGCATTCGGTCTTGTGCATTGTGGTGCACCACTCCGCCGCTCCATCTGCCCCGCTCGCGGACCTTTTATGCGACCTCGTGCAGCGCAGCATCGCAGTCGCGTGGCGCATGCCTCGGCCCCTGCCCGCCCCTGGTGCGCCCATGGGTGGCCCTCCGTCTGACTTCCTGCTGACTTCGTGGGCTGCCGCCTCTGCTCTGTCACTGTTGTTTTACCTCGGTATGCTGCACGACCTCCTTCAGCGGCTGCACGCGCTGCAATGGCTCCTTTGCGATGGCTTGGCTTGGTGTCTGGCTCTTCATTACGGCCCTCCTTCCCTTGTAGCCGACACGCTCTCTGGGCCATCTTCCACTGCACTTGTCTCTGGCCGCGGTAGTTCCTGGGATCTGCCCGTGTCCAGCATCGGCGATTTGCCGACAGATGCGGAGACAGCGGCCCTCACTGGCCAGATGGCCAACGGAGGTTTCTGGCCTCCCGTTGATGTATGGGAGCAGTCCGCTGCCTGGACTGGCAAGTGGCACGTCATGAATGAGCATTGGTTCCAGCAGCACCTCGTGCAGCTCACTATGGGTGACCCCTTGCTCTGCACGGAGTTGTTTTGACGTCGGCAAGTTCGTCGTGGCCTTCTCACTTCCGCGCGCCACCTCAGGGATGGCCTGGGATCTCTACTCAGTGCCAATCAAATGGTCAACGCCTATCCCGAGGCTGCGGCTTTGCCTTCCCTCTCCTTCCCCGTGCCCATGCCAGACCCACCGCCCATGCCCGCCGCCACACTGCCGCCCAAACCCTCCGCGCCACCACCAAATTCGAGCCTGCACCTCTAGTATTCCCCACGGTGCTGCTTGACTAGGGGGGCTTTGTAACGGATGCCAAGTACCGAGTGATCTCACATGACGCCAGGTGCCGGGTGCCATCATGCGCCAACATGGAATCTCGAGGTAGCCGGGCCCAGAAGCACCACCTTCCCGATTAGGTAGTCAAGCCACACCAGTTGACCGACTGTACAGTTGAGGGCGGACCTGCATCTGAAAAATCTGATTTTTATATAGGAAAGGGTCAAAGTATGGGTTCTATAGGTGAGCTATGGAGTCTATGGCTTTGACCTGTCAAGCTATATAGAGCTATGACAGCTACCATAGCCTCCATAGCAGGCAGTATAAAATATATAGCCTCTATAGCTAGTAGTATTGAATACATAGAGCTATATTACTTGGTAAGGGGAGCTATGGCTCCTATGATCACTATACTGGCTATGTTCGATGAGATAGACACTAAGAAAATTCCTTATATTCAAAGGATGATGTATTACAAGTAGTCTACAAAGTATCTAAGTTCCTAATTAAAAACCTCGCATGTGCGCACAGGCCACGCACAGACAGCGTGGCACCGTCGTCGGGACCGCCATGCCTGCACCGTCGCCGCATGCATGTCTCCACATGCGCAGAGGGCCGTCTGCACTGCGCACGTGCCGTCGCTGGTGTGGGGCCTTGCGCATGCAGGTAAGACTGCCCGCAGCTGCACACGCGCGTGAGCGTGCCGTCGCCGCCGTGCGTGGCCTCGGACGCGCAGACGCCGCCGTGCGTGGCCTCGGACGTGCAGACGCCGCCGTGCGTGGCCTCGGACGCGCAGACGACGCCATGCGTGCGTACGCACGCTGGCGTGGTCGTCTGTGGCCGTACGCAGGGTGGAGTCGTGCGTGAGAGCCCGCACACCGGCAGGGCCGTGCACGGCTGCCCGTGCCATGCATGCGTGGCGCGGTCATCCACGGCCGTGTGCAGGAGGGGCGCGGTCGCGAGAAGGCAGGGTGCGGCCGCGAGAAGGCGAGGGCGTGGCCGCGGGCGACCACCCGCACGTTGGCAAAGTCGGGCGTGGCGACGCTCGCCGTGCATGCACGCGCACACGCGCTGGCGCAGTCGTGTGCGTGCACTGGTGCGGTCGTGCGTGGCCCTGCACGCGCAGTCCGTGGCTGCCTGCACAGCCTGCGCATGCACGGGTGCACTGGCGGTCATCCGCGGCCGTGCGGAGTTGCCAGCGCGCCCGGGCACCTGTGCGCTGGCAGCGGGGACGGGTACGAGGACGAGGACGGGGGCGCGGGCGCCGGTGTTGCAGTGAGCACGTCATACGACGTTTAGTCGAGTCTCGTTGCCGCGGCAACGAGACCCGGCGTCGGCGTCGTCGACGGCGTTGTCGAGGAAGTGGGATGGGGCGGAGTCGTGGGCGTGGGGCGTCGAAGGGGAGACGTGGTCGAGAGAGGACAGACGAGTATCGTTCGTGCATGCACGAACGATACTCGTTTGATTAGCACAAAGACAGAAAAAAAAAAACCCCTGCTCACCTAGAGGCCCTCGACGTCCCTGCTATCCCTCTTGACCATCGAACGACGCCGCGCCTTGCCGGCGGAAAGAGAATGAGACGAGGGAGGAGTGGAGATGGATGGAGTGCTGGACGAAGGAATGCGCTAAGTCGCGCATCGAGTGCCACAGCAGCACGACTCGCGCGGCCGGCTGTTTTGAGCTCAACAAATCAAATAAAATGCTAATAAATCTTAAAAAAATGCAGACTATATAAATTTGTTCTATCTAAAGTATGAATGAGCCATATATGCATCTACTCTACTGTATGATCTTGAGCAACTAATCTACCTTAGTGAAGTCTACATCGGTAGCCTCTGCCGCGGCGCCCGGCAACCACCGGCCAGCTGCAATTCGGGCTCCGACGCGCTCGTCTATATAAGGCGTGCGCAACGCGTGTCCTCTCCCTCTTCTCTACCACTACCATCTCCCGTCTTTCGTTGTCCTCTCTTCTCTCCTCTCCTCTCTCCTCTCTTCAACTTCTTATGTCCGGTAAGTCTTTATGTTGTTATATTGTTGACTAACACTTATGCTTTTGTATATCTTTGTAGACTTGAAAATTTTCGCTTTTTCTTCTCTATAATAAAGGTAAGTCTTATATTTATTCTTTCTTTTTGTTGTTTACTTACAACAAGTTGTTACCTTTAAGGTTTCATTTTCGCTTTTTCTTGTCTCTTTTATCTGATCTAGTTTGACTTATGTTTGTAAATATGTATACACTTCTTTATCTTATTATATAATGTAGTCTTGTTAGATATTAGTGTAACTTGATAATATAATATGTGTTTGAATTTTCGATGTTTTGTTTGTTTAAGATGTAATCGCTATGAGGCTTGTGAAACAATTCAGATAATTGGAATATTTTTATAGCATTATTAGGCAATATATTACTTGAAGATGACATAGAGTAGATAGCAATCCTAATAAGCTAGATATAATATAATAATGAGCATAAAAAATATAATTGTCATAGCTTTCATAGCTTCTATAGCTATGATAGCTATGCTTTATGCTCTAATAGCTATGATAGCTATGATAGGAGATTATAGCTATCCTATTTGACTACATAGCTTACTATAGACTGCCCTTCAGCTATGAGAATCCTATATATAAAAGGGGATTGCTATGGAACTATGGCTTCTATATAAGCAATATAGAGCAATATAGCAGTGGTATATTTTTCAGATGTGCAATCTTATTTTCGTTTGTATTTAGTGTACATCTTGTATAGTAAAAAGCATCTTATCTTCGTCCATCATCTTCCAAATCCTATTCCTCTTTTCTTGCTTTTTTATCTCTCTCGAGTGACGTCTGCATGCACGCTCCAAATGAGCGCCTCGCCCTGCTTCTGAACGAGGAAGTCGAAGCATGCCCACATATGCAAATCTGGCCAAAGGCTGTCTTTGGTGAGTGATCTGCTTCGCTACCCTCTTCTCTCCACGACACGTTGTCTGAGGTAACAGGTGAGTTCGCCTGCCTCGTCCTCCATCCCTTAGGCTCTTAGAAGTCTTCGTCGAGCCGAACTGAGACTTCTCGTTCGACTTCGACTTGGGTGCCTCGCTCGGACTTGAGGACCACACACACCTCTGCTCTCCAATGCCCGCTAGCTATGGAGAGGACTCCCGGAACTTGCGACTGTTGCATCACACTATGACCCTTCGAGCTGCATAACATAAAGACTTTGCACGGAGTCAAACCAAAGACCAAAGAGATCAAGAGTACTAGTGTCCAAGGAGCTTAAACCACTCGGCCATACTGGTTGATATATTCTATTCAAGTTTATGTTATATATGTAGCAGCCAAGCCCCTCCCCGGAGCAATATGTATACTTTATTATACCTCTTTGTACATTCTATGATTCTTTATTTTCTTTGCTGCATAGGCACTTTTGTGGAGATCCATCCATAGTATGGATACATTTGTCCATAGTACAGATACACCCATCCATACGAACACATCAATCCATACAGCTTCATCTGTACATACAGCTGTATCTGTACATACAGTTTGATCTGTACATACAGCTTCATTTGTACTCAGCTAGGAATACTGCAGTAGCATATCGCGCATGTTATCAATCTCTCAGCATCAGTGTCATGCTGTGACTGCTATGTGGTTCTCATTGATCACTTGTTGGGAAGGCAGTCAGTTCCTGAACATATAGAAAATATATCCACCTACAATGTGTTTCAACACACAAAGTGACATTGCAAGGACAAATGACAGCCTAAGGAAAAGAGAACAAGAAAACAAATCCAAAGTCATCTATGTATAGCCCATTCGCATCCTCCTCCCCATTTGCGAGTCATCCAGGCCGACCTGCTAACTCTCTTCATTGTCCTTGCTGCAACCTTATCCCTCAACCTTGTCAACTTCCTTGATAACCTGGAGGCCCCATGGCATCGTCGAAATCAGCGTGCCGGGGTTCTCAGCCCTGTTGTTGTCAACATGTGATCTGCTTGTTGGAGTATGACACTCACCCATCATCGATGCCGTCCTCCTCGCCATCCTCGTTGCCTTTGCCACCATCCTCCGCATTGCTCTCATCAACCTCCTCGATGACCTCGAGACCCCAAGGCATTATTGTCATCAGCACACTACCAAAATTAGCCTCTGCCTTCGCCAAAGGTCAACTATAACTCACATCGGTCCTATGTCTACCGGCACGTTGGGATTCCTATCTCTGTCGTTGTGGTGTGCACAATCAAACTTTGTGCGAAGGCAACGTACGACGGTGAGGATAGAATGGGCGAGGATGGAATAGAGGACTTGGAAGCACATGGTCGGGAGTGGTTTGTGGTCCCTAGTGGGTGTTGGTGGTTGTCAGTAGTGTGGTCAGGCACTGGAAACAAGATTTCAAATACGACTCAGCAAATGAACACAAATGCAGCCTTAGAACGGTGCTCACCCATTCACTCACTTTCCCAACCCAGTGAGAGCAACTTCTGTCCGTACCATCTAGCCATTGTGGTCTGTAATATTCATTATATTGTGCGTGCTCCAAGAACTCAACCCTGATCACCGCATTCTCTGCGTGAGATCGTGGAGCATACTTTCTGACTTGGTCCATCATACTCCTCAAACTTGTCCTCCCCGATCTGCTGCCATGGCCCATTCCACGTTTGCTGGCTCACCCTCCGGCATTGCTATCCAATCATGCCTCCCAATTCACCCCGACACAGCACGCAGGCCCATCTCCAGGCAGCACTATCCATTCCTCCATCATCACCAAGCCTTCGGACCAGTCCTCATTGTGCATGCCCAATGACAACTGCACGATGTTCAATGGTTGTTGCTATGTGCACAGGTGAACACAGGCTCATTTGCGGTGATGCAGTGCTTATCCTCCAGTATGCCAGGCTGCATGCTTGTGATCCACAGTGCCACGACTCCCCAGAATCATATCCCACTTCCTTACAGCGCTTTGAGAAAAGGTTGGCACGGCGCGTTTTTTTGGAGCGGGGGCTAAATCGGGAAATTCCCTTTTTGGAATGCAGAACGGGGCAGCACGTCGAGGTCACTCGTTATTCGTAGTCTCCGTTTTGAGTCTTTACAATTGCTCAGTGCTCTTGCACGGTTGCTTTACTCTTTGTAGCTATGGTCTTCCGCAAAATCAGCAAAGACCTCAAAGAATGTGCTCTGGATCTCTGGGATAGAGGCTGGACCGAGGAGGATATTCAGTACGCTCTTGGAGTCTCTCGCCGAAGTCTCTATCGCTGGCAAAATCTGTTTGATGAGCTAGGAACTGTTGTTCGGCCTCCTTCTCCGCTGCAAGGCCGCCCGAAAATCATCACACGACACATACTGGATGCTATGGTTGCTCTGTACCATGACCATCCCGACACCTACCTTGACGAACTACAGACTTGGCTTGCTGTGCATCACGACATCGACATCTCGCTCTCAGGCATTCAGAAAAACCTTGCTCAGGCTGGACTTACTTTGAAGCTTCTGCACCGTATCGCAAAGGAGCGCGATGAAGAGCAACATGCACAATGGATGGAAACTGTGCAAGACACATTCGAATCTGATGGACGACAGCTCATTTTCATCAACAAAGCTAGCAAAAATGACCGTACAACAGCTCGTCGCCGTGGTCGGGCACCAAGCAGTCAACGGGCTGATGCTGTGCAGGCATTTGGACGTGGTCAGCGCTATTCGGTTGTGGCAGCACTCGACCGAGATGGCTACATTGCTGCGCGTGCAGTACCTGGCTCTGTTGATGGCTTTGAGTTCTTCGATTTTATCGCAGAAGAAGTGGTAACTCATCAATCTCATTACGAGATACAGTTGATTCAATTTTTTTCTGCATAGCTTCCGTCTATGAACCCCTGGCCTGACACTCGAAGCGTACTGATCATGGACAACTGTCGGATTCATCACTCTGATGCTCTCGCTGAGCTTGTTCAGGGTGCAGGTATATATCTAGATACTAGCTGAATTGTTTCGAATGCTGACCATGAAAAATCTCAGGCTGTATGCTGCTATTTCTTCCTCCTTACTCACCAGATCTCAACCCGATTGAAGAGTCATTCAGTACTTGGAAGGCATATCTTCGTCGCAACGGACTTGATATTGACATTGCAGAGATTCCGGAAGATGCATTGATGGAAGCTTGTGGCGTTATCACTGGCAATATGTCGTATGGTTGGTTCAAGCATGCTGGTTATATTTGGTAAAGGTCAACTGTATTGGTACAACAATTTGCGCAATGGCAATTACACTTCGTATATTACAATTTATGAGAATTGAATGAAGCTACGTCGTGAACATCCCTGCAGCAATATCAAGACGAAACTGTCGATGTTTCGCTACAAAGCGATCCCAAGCAAGACGAGAGAAACCAGCGCAGCCACACCAATCCTCACGCTCGAGGAGTTCAACTGCTTTCTCTCCAGGTAAGAAGTCAAGCTTCACGAGATGAAGTTCATCTTGATCGGAGATCTCGTAGCGTAGACAGAAATCATGAACTGAGACATTGGGTAGCTTCTTGATCCCCGGCGAAGATGGAGCAGAGCTTGGTACTTGATGAGCAGCAGCTTCAGAGGCAGTGGATGAAGAGGAATCTGCAGCGGGATTGGATATCATCGAACCAGATGGCGAATGCACAAGGGACATGGCAGAAGTCTGTAGCAGCTGCGATAACAATGGGTTGACAAGAAGAGATGAGAGGTTTTGAACACCACCGAATGGCAATGAAAATAGGCCTAGGAGGGGATTTTGTTGAAGCGCAAGCTGAGGTGCAAGCACTTGCAGCATGGCAGCCGATGTTGCATCAGCATTTGCAGATCCAGATGCTTGAGCGAGCACAGGTGCCGCCGATGAATCAGGCTGTGCCTTGAGGGCCTTATCGAAGCTGAAGTGCACGGAGTTCGGAGGCTCATCAATAGTAGTTGTCCCACGTGCCTGTATGCGATTAGAACCGTACACTCAAGTAAGAGCATCAGAGATTCTAGACGTACAATTTGTGATGCCCAAACACGCAGTCTGATATCCGTGAGCTCCCAGAATTTTCCACCCCTCTCGTATATGCGCTTCTCTGGAAAGCGCGCATGATTGCCGACAGGGTAGCGACTCATAAGCTCCTCGAGAACAGGTTTCGATGCCGCATCAAGGCCAAGCTACACGTGCAAAAACTTGTCAGCATCATATACGAAACCTACTGAGATAAAGATACTGATACGCACGAGTTGATCGCGCGCGGACACAGAGGGCGGCGCGTCACTTTCATCAACAAACTCAAGATTGTGCGGAACTGATCCTTGATCTGTGCCGGTATCCCAGGGCTACAATAGAAGATGGATATGGCAGCAAGAAATTGAAGTGAACCAGAAGACTTACAACAGAATCTGTCGGCACCATGGGCCGCGGCATGGAAATCCGCACGACATGGTCCTTTGAGCGTTCAGCAAGCTGCTTTATCATCACCTTGAACCCTAGCTTGTTGCTGAGAGTCATCGGCTTCGAGCTTGCAGGCTTGTCAAACTTCCAGGTCATCTTCGCGATGACAATACCTGTTTCACGGCATGGAGTGGCTTGAGCTAGCAGTGTGAGGAATTTCTCCCAAGAACAGCCAATTCGAAAAAAGAAGGGGCCTCGGGGAACATCTTCAGCAGCCTTGGCTGAAGTCTTCGACTTGCCTCTTCCATTGCTGGCTGGCTGAGGGAGTACGACGTGGATATATGCGGTGACTTCGATGTCATCGCAGTCGCTGCCCTCGTTCTCCTCTTGTGTCTTCTTCGCATCTTCGGTGTCGGTGGCATCGTCTGTGGCTGCGTTGTCCTCTTGCTTTCTCTTCCTTGTCTGAGCGACGATGACTGGGCCCGCGGAAGGCTCAGCTTGTTTGCCTTTGCTCTTGGCCTTGGCCTTGGTTTTCCTCACGGGTTTCTTCGCAAGATCAGGCCTGTACAGAACGAATCTGTTACCTATAGAATACATCAGTAATTTGTAGCAGTAAAGATAGACAAGTACGCACCTTTCGCTGCAAGCGCAGGAAGAATATCCTCTCGAATCTCTTCATCGAATGATCTAGATAGATCAACATCGGACTCATCCACGGTAGGGTCTACAGCAGTATCAGACATGAGATGGACTATGGAATGAGTTCAGAACGAGTGCTTTCGGGTCATAGATGGTACATGGAATGACGACAGGATGATAAGCAGCGCGACGGGCAAGGTGACGGGCCTTGCGAGCTCCCCGCTTTGCATTCCCAAAACGGAAATTCCCTATTTGGACACCGCTCCAAAAAAACGCGCCGTGCCAACCTTTTCTCAAAACGCTGTAATGATCGAGCTTGATGAGATCAAGGCCAACCCCATGCCTGTCACCAGCATCCAGATGAGCAGTGTCGTGGTCTCATGACTACCGCAATACTCATTGTGAACACCATTACCCCAAACGCAGACAAGCACTATCAAGCTTGTCAGCACGACCGCTCAGATGGACACTGCGACTGACTGGTACAGATGGGGCTTGCCCCATCACAAAATCCTTGTCGCTGTTCCCAAATTCCTCTGACATGTGTGGCCTGCCTCATGTGACCACGTGCCACAAGACAGCAGCCACCTTCTGCCCGAGGATGGCTGCTAGGCTGTCAAGCACTCCATCACGATCTTCTAGGCTCGCTCTGGGGCTCGCTGTCTTCCATAACTTCTCCATTGTATTGTTGACTGACTGCGCACAGGACAGATGGTCCTTCATCGACATGGGATACCTCCAGCAATTTCTCATCGATACATGCCACTTGGTCTAGTGTGCCCTCACCTGTCGCCTGTTCTTCACTGACACTGCGTGGACAGACAGACAGTCACTTGCTCCCCTTGGCACAGTGAGGCACAGCTTGGATGACACGCCAGCCATGAGCACGTGGAGGAGTGGCAGGAAAGCGACACAATGGAGGGGGAGCTTTGGCAGATTCAATGGCAGACACACACGGTGGAATATTTGTCAGTGCACTTTTGCGCACTCTTCATGCGTGAGATAACCATAAACTGGCCCATGATGCTCTCCAAATGTGACATGCCAGAGAAATAAGAGCACTGAAGAAATTTCATTGAGCATTTTACACCAGCATCTCAGGCAAACTTAGCCTACCGGGGTGGTGGCGAAGCTCATGGGTCCGAATATGGAATCCATCTATTTGACTATCACATGAGAATCTCCAAGATCCAGCCTGTCTATGCAAACAATACCTCAGTATCCCGCTAATGTACATCTGAAAAAATTACCACTGTTATATAGAGCTATATCAGCTACATAGCTCTGATAGGTCCATAGCAGTGTCCTTTTGTATATAGCCTAGCCATAGATGCAGGATCATCTATATAGAGCTATCATAGCTGCCATAGCTGTCATAGCTTAAGGGTGTAGCTATCATAGCTATCATAGCATGAGAGGACAGCTATGTCAACTATGGACTATATATATACTATCCTACCTTATGGACCTATCAAAGCTATGTTGACTATCTATACTACATCTTCTCTTCTTGATATATATATTAGACATCCTACACAATTATTATAATATACTCAAGCATTTTGTAGGTCTCATAACTTACAAGATCTCTTAGTTTTAAAATAGACAAAACATCGAAAATTATAAGACTATATTTGTTCCAAGAAACACTACTACACAAATTATATACTACTCTACAAAGTTCCATAAGTCTTTGTTAATCAAACATACAAGGCAACAAAGTCTTTAAAAAGCGAAAAATAGTTCTACAATAAACATAAGATTAGTATAAGTTGTAGTTAAGAAACATTAAACTTACAAGTAAACATACAAAAAAGCGAAAATATCCTGATAAGATAACTCATATTAGTGATAATAAGAACACAACAATAGAAAGGACTTACCAAAGATAACAAGATGTCGAAGGATAATAGAGAGAAGTCACGAAGACGAGAGATGATAGTAGTTGAGAAGAAAGAGAGGTCGCGCATCGCGTGAGCCTTATGTAGACGTGGTGAGCGGAGCCCGAAATGTGGTCAGGCCGGGCGCTGCCGAGTGCCGTGAGAGAGACTAAGTCGCAGACCTCACTAAGTTCATGTCACTGTCAAGTAGCTTGTAGTACCTCAACTAGATATCTGTCTCACTCAATTGTATTCTATAAGTACATTGTAGTGTTCATCTTTTTTTCAAATTTTATTCGATTTTACTCGATTTGTTAAGTTCGAGATATTCGAACTCGCGCGTGTTCGGTGGCTGATGCACCGAATTGCATCGAACTTCGTCTCGACTCTTCTCTACTAAGTTACCACTCCCCACTCCTCCTCTCTCCTCCTCCCTCCTCTCTCCTGCTTCCCTCCTTTTTATCATCGAATCAGACATCGGAGAGGGACGTGTAGAAAGCCGAGGGACACAGGTAAGTAAAAAAACCCCTTTTATTTCGTATGCTTGCTCATGCAGAGAGTATCGCTCGAATTCGAGCGATACTCTTGACAAATTCGTCCTCCCGCACCCATCCTCAACCCCCCATCGTCCCTCCTCCATCACCCCATGCCCCTCCGAGCTCACTGCCTTGCCGCCTCGCTGCTACGTCACCAGCACACGCTGCGCCGCCTCTATCGACCACCACCACCGGAGTGCAGGCGCGCCAACGAACACACGCACGTCGGGCTCTGCCCGCCCGCTCTCCCGCCCAAGGCCATGTGCCTCGCGCATAGGCCTACCGCAGGCTGAGGACTCACATACGAGCCTGCCACCCACCGCGCCCCATGCACGTCCCCACCGCTTCTTGCAGCGGTCCAGTGCATCACGGCAGCCCGATGCCTCGCGCACGGGCCTGCGATAGCCTGGGGAGCATGCCCCTCGCACATTGTGCACGGGCCTGCGGCCTCGTGCATGCCTGCTGTGCCCCGCACACGCCCCATCGCCTCCCGCATCCGGCTCCAGTGCATGGGCCTGCCACGTCGTGCGCAGGCGGGGCCTTTGTCGTGCCTCGCACGGCCTTGCGCCCCACGTATGGCCCCTGTGAGTCGCGCATGGACTCTACACGCCGCATCTCCTGTGCGCAGGCCTGCCGCATGGCGTGGGCCCCACCAGCACATGGACTACCGCGCACATGCCCGGGCCTCACGCGCGGCCATTGCGCTGTGCACGCAGGTCTGCCGCATTGTGCGCACCCCATCGCCCTTCGCGCAGTCCCCAACTCCTGCGCACCACCATCATGCCTCCTGCCCGCTGCCGCCACGCCCCGCGCGCTGCCGTGTGCCACCTCTCGAGCCTCGTGCACCCACCACCCCATCCACGCATGCCTTGCGTACGCGCCCCATCACGTCGCACACACGTCCTCATCCGCTGCCACCGCTGGCCGCCTCACGTATGAATCTGTCCGTGCTGCGGCTTGTGTGTGCCTTGCGCATGCACGACGCACCTTGTACTGCCCACCAATGCCTCACACAGGTCTCTGACACCTTGTAGACTGGCCTGCTGTGAACTGCAAATTATGCAGTTGTAGTTATAGTACTACCAAATGTAATAGTAGTAGATAAAATATGATCAATTTTGACTTGTAATTTTGCAATGCTTTGTCCACTTGACATAGTCATGATAGCCTTAATAGTAGTCATAGCTTACCTTGGTAAGTATGATAGTACTATATAGTTCACACTACTAGCTATGAAAGCTATGGTAGCACTACATAGCTAGTACTACCAGCTATGGAAGCTATGAAGGCTCTCATAGTGCTATATAGCTAGATAAGCAAGGTATATAGCTTATATAGCTCTGTGATAGCATCCATAACATAACCTGCAGCTATATAAAATTTGGTTTTTTCAGATGTACATCACCTCCCAATCTATAGCAACAGCATGCCAATTACCAACATGAATAGCCCGACACTCTGATCGTAGAGTTGACGATGCTGCCATGCCTGCCTGTTTTTTCCATCACAAGTTAGAGGTGCAACCGTCAATGGCATATATACTCACTTTCGTGCATATGCCACCAATGCTGTTTCTCCTGCCTCATTGTGACCCTCGGTGCACCCATGCCAAAGATTCATAAAGTAATAGAAGTATCATACAATACGTGCCATTTCCTCTTCCAAAAGGTTGATCTCCTTCTGCCAATGGTTCCTCAGCATCTGAGAAATTTACCACTGGTATATAAGGCTATATAGGCTATATAGCTTTTCTAGGTCCATAGCTGTCCTCTTTTCTACATAGCAGTCTCATAGCAGTCAAGTAATCTATGTATAGCTATCATAGCTTGTCATAGCTACCATAGCATAGGGCCTAAGCTATATAGCTGCTATAGCATAGAGTATAAGATATCATAGCTATCATAGCTATTATAGTATAAGATGGCTATATAAGCTATGTCAACTACATATTATATTACTATTATAATACTGTATCTAGCTAATAAGATTTCTATTCACTCTATGTTACTTCTATCAACTATATTGTTTTAGCATGTAATAAAAAAATATTATTGACCAATAATCTTATATCTTATAGTCACAACCATTTAAAGTTGAAAAACATTATACATTCCATAAATTTTATTACAAAATATTACAAAAGCTACAGAGATAACTACAAAACATAACATGCCTACAATGACTACAAAAAGCGAAAATATAAATAAGAAAAGAAGATATTAGTATTAAAGATAGCAAAGGTAATATACAAAGTCTTACCAACATAATAAAAAAGCAAAATCCTACATAACAATTCAAGACATCAGTATAAGAAGACATTAACAAAGCATCTAGTAAGCATACAACAGTACTGTATTAAGAAATAAAAGGCATGAGCATAAGATATAAGAGATAGGAAATAAAAGCTTACCTTTATAAATCATCTGAGAAATTTTGGGTAGCTATAGAGAGCTTTATATCTTATATAGGTTGCATAACTCCATAGCTACCCTCTTTTGTATATATCTGGCCATAGAGAGCCCTAATCTATATAGTGCTATATAGCTATTAGAGATAGCTATAGAGTGCTATGATAGCTATAGAGCCACAAGGGTAGCTATGATAGCTATAGAGCTATAGGCTTAGCTATAAGAGCTATGTAGTCTAACTCTGCTACAAAGACTACAAAGACTATATTATCTATACTATGCTGGCTCAATATGTATTATATGTACACTATAAAGCTTACCTTGTCTATACTATATTAGCTTACTATGTACTATCTGTATATTATATATTTATCATGTAAATTTGCAGTTTAACTAGAACATAAAACTTCATTATAGCACAACACAATTAGATTCATCATAATAAAATTTAAGTGCAAATAAAAATTTTATTTACTAACTACAACATCACAATACATTACTACACTACATTATATAGATACTAGACATTAAGAAAACTTCTATAAAATATAAGCATCAGTCAAGACTAATATAAAAGACTACAAACAGACTTACAATGACTACAAAAAGCAAAAATCTAATTAAGAAAAGACAATATTAATATTAGAAGATAACAAAGATAACAGATAAAAGCTTACCAAAGTAATAAAAAAGCGAAAATCTAGAGACAACATAAAGTCATCAGTATAAGACATAACACAGCTTACCTAGTAAGTATACAAAGGTACTATAACAGATATGAAGACATTAGTATAAGAGATAAGAGACAAAAAATAGAAGCTTACCTTATAAAGACTGTAACAACGAGGAAGAAATGATAACGACAGAGGGAGCAACGACGACGGCGAAGCAAACGACGATGAGCAAGCAAACGACAACGACGACGGCATCGACGTGGCATGAGATAGTGGGGGTTAAAGAGCAAGATGGAAGGCACATTGCGCGAGCCTTATATACGAATCCCGGGCGAAGCTGAGAATCGTGGCTGCCGGGTGCTGCCGAGGGCCGCAGTCAGGGACTGGCTGGCAGACTTCAATAAGCTGATGCTGTTTCCCCGAGACTTATGGTGCAGTAGATCTATCGTTTTCTCATACATTCCAATTTAATGTATTTTACATCGCTTTAGTCCTTTTTTTCTGATTTTATTGGATTTTATACGATTTGTTGAGGCTCGAACAATGTAGCTTCGCTCGTTCGGTGGCTGAAGCACCGAATGCGCGTTGACTTCATGTTTATTTGTCTCGCCCTCGCTCTTTATTGCTTCCTTCATTCCCTCGTCTCCTCCCTCGTTCACCCATTGTCCTCAATTTCGAAGGATAGAGGCTTGTGTAGCAGGCAGAGGTAATCAGGTAAGCAAAATAAACTTATTTCTCTAGTTTCTGCACTAACAAAGAGAGTATCGCTCATTTTCGAGCGATACTCTCGTTGTAGTTCCTCCCTCGACCCTCCATGACCTCTCCGCGCCCTTCACATCCCCACTGCACCCTCCGCGCTCCATCCCTGCGACGCTCGCGTCTCACTCGCAGCTCCCACGTCCCGCGCCTGACTCCAACACACCAGGACACCCGGCCGCATCCCCAAACTACAGCCACGCCCCTGCTCCGCCTTCCGCACATGCCAACGTGCGCAGGGTCGTGGATTACGCAGTCACGCCCCACGCACGCTGTCTGCGTGCCGTCTGCATGCAGTCAACGAAGCGCGCACAGGCCACGTCATCGGGCGTCACCTCCATCTGCCCGCTTCTCTGACAACACCCCATCCCCGCATGTTCAATCAACACCCCGCGGCATGTTCAACACCTCGCGCACCTGCTCAAGGCCCCAGGCACCCATTCAGGGCCCCGTCGCATGCATGACACCCCCCGCGCCCACTCAATACCTCGTGCACCTGTGACAATGCCCAGCACGCCCCCCACTCGCACATGGACGCGAGCGCGTGGCCTCGCCTGCACACGTCTGCCCACGCCTGTCGCGCATCTCCTTCTCCGCGCGTGCCCTTGACACCCCACGTGTATGCACAGCACCAGGCGCCCGCTCGACGCCCTGTGCGCATGTAGAACGCCCTGCATCGCTGCTCAGCATCGCCGCTCAATGCCCTGCGCGCCTGCAGAACCTCCACTGCATGTGGCCAACGCCTCGCGCGGGTCCTCGATGTCCCTTGCGCCTGCCGGACATCTCGCACGCCACGTTCTGCACCCACTCGCGTGCCATGTTCTGCACCCGCTCGCGCACCATGCCCCGCACGCCCACTCATCACCCCGCGGACACCCATCCACGCACGCGCACGGCCCTGTTCTCACGGCAGTGTGCGCGCGATGCCCCGCATCCGCACCTTAAGCCCTCGTGCGCATGCAACACCTCACCCACCCGCGCCACGTCCCACACACGCGGCCTCGTGCTCAATGTCTCGCGCATGCAGCTCAATGCCGTGCCCCTGCGCAGAACGCCCCACATCTGCATCCAACACCCCAATCTCGCACATCACCCTGCACGCACATCACCCCGCATGCGCGCGACATGCCCCGCCCTCGCGCACAATCCCCGCCCTCGTACGATCCCCACCCTCGCACGATCTGCCCCACCCCGCATGTGCACGTGCCTATGTACACCACTCGCGTGCCACCTTCTCGCTCTCTGCGCGCTCAACAGGTGCTGGCGCTGGTGCTCATTCATAGTTATAATTAAATTATCTTGTAACTTTGTACATAGTTATGATGAAAATAATAATAAAATGGATTTGATTTCTACCTTGGTGTGAGTTAGATCATATGTATACTTTGGATAATGTGTATAGTTGCTGTATATCTCACAGATGTCATAGCATATAGCTTAGACTTACAAGGTAATATAGTTGACATAGATTACATAGACTCTATAGCAGTTAGAGACATGTCTATAGCTCTCATAGCTATGCTAAGTAGCTATATAGCATACATAGATCGCATACAGGGCTATGCAGTCTATATAGTCACTATAGATCTATATATCTGTATAAGGCTTGTATATAGCTCATATAGCTTAGATAACAATGGCTGATAGCTATATAAATTTGGACTTTCTCAGATGAATACAGCAACGAACAAGCAAGCAATGATGACGACGAGCGAGCAACGATGACAAGCGAGCAAGCAACGATGATGAGCGAGTGAGCAATGACGATGAGCGGGCAAGCAACGACGACAAGCAAGCAAGCAACGATGATGAAGCATAGACATGGCAAGACATGGTGGGGATTAAAGAGCAAGAGGCAATGCATGTCATGCGAGCCTTATATATGAATAGTGAACTGCATGGGTATGGGTAACCCACAGTGGGTCATGGGTATGGGTCTCATGGGTATGGGTATGGGTCATCATGTTGCTACCCAGCCCTAACCCATACCCATGCCATGGGTATTGGGTTAGGTCACCTTTCATTTTGGGATGCACCGGCAAGAAGCATCAAGCCATGCTCTGATGCTTGCATATTAGCATCAAGCCACTCTTATAAACTGTATAGTTATGACTCTATTTGGTAGTTGCACCCCATCCCATATCAATCGCACAATCTCCATACAATCACCATAGCGCACACACATTACATCACAATCCTCATACAGTCTGAATGGCTCCACGTAACTCTTCGACAAAGAAGCGCAAACCATCAGCTTCTTCGACTTCTGATGCCCCTGCGAAAAAACCCCAGATGACATCAGCATCAGCATCAGCATCACGTTGCACGAGCCACAATGCAAGTGTCATGAGTGAAGAGGAAGATGAGGAGCGGTTGGCAGAAGAAGGGATAGATGAGATCAAAGAGGTTGATGCTGATGGACATACTGTTGGAACTCGCTCAGTGCACAGCTCATCAGCGGCACCCAGTGTCAAGGACGAACCTGAAGAGAATGATGAATCAGAATTAAGTAAGGATAATTATTGCGCACAGAATAAGCACTTACTTCGAGATTTTAGAGCGCATGCACAATCGCTGGACCTCACCGATCTATGCATTCTTTAGCGTGATCCCCGACATTGACTACATCAAAGGGAACAAGTGTCATACCTTTTGGTGCTCAGCAAAGGGCTGCAACAAACATGTGTCATGGTTCTTGCACACGACTGATGCACAGTCCACTGGTAACATGTGCAAGCATGCACAGAAGTGTTGGGGTGCTGAAATAATTGCAGCCGCAGACAATGCTGACAATGCGAAAGCTGCGCGTGACAAAGTTGTTAAGCCGTATTTGCGAGACGGCACAATAATGGCTGCATTTGAGCATAAAGGCAAAGGAAAGGTTACCTACTCATCCCGACAACATACAAAGATGGAGACCAAGTAAGCCAACAAGGATTTTAGATGTGATAGCGACCTTACTATAGTTCTAGAGCCAAGATTGTGCGGTGGGTCGCAGAGAGCATGCGGCCATTCAACATTGTGGCCGATCGAGGCTTCAACTGCCTCATGAAGACTGGGTGGCCAATGTACTACATACCATCCCCTTCGACTGTATCGCGCGACGTGAAACTCGTGTTTGCACAGGTGCGCAACTGCATTTCGAAGTTACTGTGTGTCAGTACTCGCACTTGACACAAAAGAGGATTCACTTACCTTCGAGATCACAGGAGCACGAAGGCGATCTGAACTTCGCCACAGATGTGTAGACATCGCCCAACCACCATGCATATGTCACAGTAACAGTACATCTACTGTTGGACAGGGTGCCAATCAGCATCTTGCTGGACCTGGTTGAGGTTGCTGAAGTACGTATTCTCCAGAATTGCTGATTCGTCGCACTGATCTTGTACAAGTCGCACTCCGGCATCAATTTAGCAGAGGCCTTCGCACGGATTATGGAAGAGTTTGGAATATCTGAAAAGGTCAGCTTCTAGCGAACATGACAAGTGTCAACTTACTTACCGATATGCCTTGTAGCTACTCAGTATTACCTGCGATAATGTGAGCTCAAACGACAGCATGATCAACAAGCTGTCGAAGCTGATCGACGGTTTCCCTGGTGAGATTAACCAGATGAGATGCTTCGTGCATATCGTCAACCTGATAGCCAAGAGTTTATTGAAACAATTCGATGTACCAAAAAAAAAAGTGGACGAGATGTTGTCCAGTGCCGAGAAAGAACTCCGGGAGCTGGCAGAGGATCTTGACCTTGAAGAGAGGCAGACTCGGATTAATGAGCTATTGCAGATCGATGCAGGCGCCGATGTCGAAGTTGACGATGAAGAAGGGTTCATCGACGAGAGGGAAATGATGTTGACAGACAAGCGGGAGGACCTGGAGAAGAGCATCCTACCCATTAAGTTTGTACTCACTAAGGTAAGCTCGTGGTTAATGCACCTATATGCACCTCTAACTATCGTCTAGCTTCGCAAGATCTCCTACAAGATCATACATTCTACAACTATCCTCCTCCCGGCCTGGAAGGCGACCTTGACTGACTTGAAGCTGCCGATGAGGATGATCCCGCATGATGTTGCGATGTGCTGGAACTCGACTTACGACATGTTGACATTTGTGCTGCAATACAAGAAGGCAGTTAGAACGATCATTGGAGATAAGTATGCACCTGGGTCTGGAAAAGTACGAGCTGACTGTGCACAAGTGGCAAATTGCAGAGCAGCTTCGTGATGTCCTGCATGTGAGTCACGTCACGCTAGCACTAGTGCCTGCGTGTGTCCACAGCTGTCTACAGTCCCTTCGTACTTATGTACTCTCCCCTCACCCTTCAGATCCTAAAAGATGCTACCCTGTTCTTTTCGAGGGCCACCCCCAACCTAGCTACCATGATTCCCATGATGGATCACATCGATCATCACCTGGCTACCGACTCCCTCGACCCGAAGTTCAACACGGCCATTCGCGCCTCACTTACCATGGCCAAGAAGACTCTCAACCGCTACTATGACCTGACTGACTCGTCTGAAGTGTATCGTATTGCAATGGGTACGTAGTCTTTTCTATCTATCTTTTCATTATCTGATAGTATCATTATCTCAGTTCTCCACTCGCACCACAAACTCGAATATTTCAAGAATGCGAACTGGGAGACCGACTGGATAAACACGGCACGCGATCTCGTCCAAGACGAATATAAGCGATCATACGCGTTGCTAGAGGTCCCTGCTGATGACGAGGAGCTCGCGGTTCAGGAAGTCGAGGTCGTGTCAAGCTCAACCCAGGTGCGCACTGTCTAACGTTTCACACTATCTTCTCGATCTAACAGGTCCTGCATAGGTGCCAAACATTTTTGACGTCCTCCCTGCCCTTTCCACGCCTCAGCCAAACCCTGAACGTGACGAGTTGGATCGGTATCTGAGCACAGACACTGAGCACGTCGAAAATGTGTTCACCTGGTGGCTCGATCGGCATGATCAATTCCCCCATCTTTCTCACATGGCGATTGATTACCTGACAATTCCTGGTATGCTGTCTAGTCTCAATTACGAGTTTTTGTGGCTGAATTATGTTTGCAGCGACGTCTGTAGCGGTAGAGCAAGTGTTCAGCCGTGGATGCTTGCTTTTATCACATATCCGCAATCGTCTCTCGGCACAGACCATGCACACGCTCTTATGTCTTGGAGATTGGAGTCTTCTTGGACTCGTCAAGGACACTGATGTATTGAAAGTTGCTAATATGGCAGATGTCCCACAAGAGGAGGAGGTAGCTGATGGGGAGTATGAGATGGTAGATGGGTGGGACAATATTAATCTTGCATAATTTTGGCAGAAATATGTATATATCATGATGCCTGTCAATGATAGATACTGGATTCTCTGATTATCTAGTACAACCCTTGGGTTACCCATGAACCCATGAGAACCCATGAACCCAGGGCATACCCATACCCATACCCACAAAAAACCCATACCCATGCATGGGTGTGGGTTTTTTGTGGGTATGGGTATGGGTGACCCTGGAAGTACTCAGGGGTTACCCATGCCATTCACTACATGAAGAGGGAGGGAGGAGAGGGAGAAGGGCATTGCAGTGCAGCTCGGAGATCACTGAGCTTCGGTGGCTGCACCCGAGATGGCCGACGCTCCCCTAAAGAGAATTTCGTGTAGTAGAAGAAAGCTTGCTCAGGATATTTTTACTTACCTGATCCATGGAACTTTTAAATGCAGTTTCATTTACTTTTATACGAAGGTTCAAATTTTTTAGACATAATTCCAGCTCTGCAGGCTCGATATACATGCAAAAACTCAGTTTATGCTGACAAAAAATATGTATCTGGCCAGATCCTAGCTATCTGGCAGTGTATAAAATACAATATATTTGTAATACATTAAAGCTGTACTCCCCAATGTATTGGTATAAACTGATAGAGGGTATGAGGCAAGTATGCTAAGGAATCGCGACTCGAATCTGATGTCTGGCGTGCCGAGACGTCGATTTGAGCTCGACGTGTTTGGCATCTCGGTCCATTTTAGACGTGCTTATCTCTCCTTCTCACACAAAATGCTTCCAGCTCATTCGATTCATACACAACCTTGCATATACATTAACCATAGCTGCCATATTATTTGTGGCTTTTAATAAAATTTATTTGCTCTTAAATGCGTGTTCAAATTTCCACCAGCCTCGTTCGGTGTCCTGTTCGGCAATTGCCGAACCGTGCCCCTAGGCCCGTACTAGTAGCCTCTCCTCTTCCTCCTCCTCCCATCAAGTGAGGATACTGTAGGGCTCAATAGCTCACAAACTTGTAAGTTTTTTCTTTTCTTTTCTCGTATCTACCGGTTCGCTAATGAAATCTTCTTATTTCAGCCCGCCAACGTGCTGATGTGGCACCGCATGTGGCCGGAACGACACCTGCCCCCATCCCCACCTTCTCCCCTCGCACTTGCAAAGGCGTGTCAGGTATCACCTGTGTAACGGGTGCCACGTGACGAGACGCGACGACGCGGACCTCTGAGGCAGCCGGGCCGGGGAAGGCCGCCTACTCGATTAGGTAGTCAAGCCACACCGGTCGAACCTACTGTACAGTATCTTGCGGACTTCAAATCTTATTCAGTAGGTACTTAGAGTAGCCCCAGGAGGGAGGAAAATGATCTTGTCAACTACCTTCTTTCGAATCCCATTTCCCTTCTTTCTTGTTTTCTCCCTCTCAAACGACGTCTGCGCGCGCGCTTCTAACGAGCGCCCGTGCCTTGCTTCTGAACGAGGAAGTCGAAGCGCGCCCACAAACGCAAACCCGGCCAAAGGCCGTCCTTGGTGAGTGTACGTCTTCGACTCCTCTTCCTTTCACGACCATCGTCCGAGGTACAAGGCGAGTTTGCCTGCCTCGTCCTCCGTCTCCTAGAAGCCTTCGTCGAGCCGAACTGAGATTTCTCGTTCGACTTGACTTGGGCGCCTCGCGTAGACTCGAGGGCCGCGTACACCTCAGTTCCCCAACGTCTGCTAGCCACGGTTAGGACTCCCGGTACTTGCGACTGTTGCGTCACAAAGGTGGACATATCCGGAAGTCCTTCACCCCTAGCCGACGATCTTTCTTTCAAGTTCCAAAAGCTTTCAGCATGGCCCCCAAGACTCGTAGTGTTAGAGCGGATCCGCCCTTAGCTCCAACGCCGGCCCCGTCCCCAGTCGCGCCAGACAGGGAAGACGACGCTGGAGATTCCTCTCTCGCCCTACCGCCCTTGGATACCAAAGAGGCGAATTCGCCTCGTCAGGACCCCCCTCCTCACCTCGGGCTACCGCCTGCCGACGACACGCTGTCAACCTCACGCGGGTCAAACGAAGACCCCCCCAAGCTCGCCCTTCACGTTGCCGCAGCGGCCGCCATTTACGAGGAATTCCAACAAACCCTCGTCGATCGTGCTCTCCTGCCCGAGTATATAGCTAACCGCGATTTCGCGAGCTATAACAAAGCAGTCATCGTTAATCGCGGAATTCGATCGGACGGCTCCCCGCGCTTCCAGTTGTCCTTCACCGAGGCCTCCGTATTACACACCCTCGCGGAACGTTTGCAGGGCTTCCTTGATCGCTTGTTTGACTTATTCCCTCCGGAGACGCGAGCGGGTCGAACGGCATACCAGATCGACCCCGAGTTTCGACTACAGAGTGTCTTAGAAGGTTGCGAATCCGCCATGCAAGTCTTCATGAATTGGCAAGCCCTAGGATACCGTCTACAGCGTGGCGCTCGATTTGTGGAGAAATACTGCCAGGAGTTCGCCACGGACCAAAGGCCCGCATCTCCCGCTTCGTCCACTACTTCGAGCCTGCTAGCTCGCCGCCAGACCGCCGTTCATTCAGAGTACCTCCATCAACTTTACGCTTCAAAGTCTATCAAAACGAGACTTCCCGTTCATCGCCAGGAGCTCCTCACGCAGGACCCGCCTGTCTCGTTACGGGCCATCATCCCAGTCCCCAACAAGGTCAGGAACTTGGATTGCCCTCCATACCCATCCGAACGGGACAGGTCCGTAGTGCTGCTAACTACGTCCGCGCCCGCCGCTTCCGGGCAAGCATCGCTGTCCCAAGCGGAAGTATCGGCCGTGGATCAGGAGCTGTCAATAGTCGAAGGCGACTCGACCTATCGAGGCCCAGATTACTCCCAGCGATACGATCCGCGTAACGAGAGCGGGGCTACGTTCGACAACGGCCTACGAGGACGTCCTAGCTCCACAGCACCTCTGCAAGTTCCTGCTGCCCGACGACCTCGACCTTCCAACGTTATCTACGGTTTAGCGCAACAATCGCGCATACCCGGCACGGGAGATCTCCCTATAACCCCGGCCAGGCCGTTCGGAACTGCTGCGATTCCGCCGCCGTTCCCAGCTCCTGCGACCGTAGAACTGCCCCAAGGGGCTTGGTCAGCCCAAGACGCCTCAGCTCACTTTGCCAGGGCTCGACGGAATGTGTCTGACCCCAGTCAGATCCTCCTCAGCTCCGCTTCCACTGCGAGCATGCTCTCCAGAATGAAAAGCTCTCCGGCCCCCTCTCATCATTCCTCCGCTCACGACGGGTCAGGCAACGGAGGGCGTCCGCCTCCGGCACCAGGGGGGGCTGGAGATCCCAGTGATCCAGGAAGTCCTGGTGGACCAGGGGGGCACGGTGGAAACGGGGGAGGGCCACCTCCTCCGGGAAACCCCAACCATCCAGCTCCTCGACCTCAAGGAGTCCCCTACCACGGGGGTCCTCCCGACGGGACGGGCCCACCTGCTCCGCCTCCGCCTCCACCAGCGCCGGGAGTCGCAGCTCAGCCCGCTCCCTATTATCAGGATAATCGGGGTCCTCGCCTTAAAGAAGTTCTCAACCCGAGCGATTTGCCGAGTTGGAACGGGAGTTCCTACACTGCCGTTCACTATTTTACAGAAGTCCAACAGTTCGCTTCAATGGGAGGTTCCCTGCCCGAGGTCATGGGCCGGTGACTTTGGCGCCGCCTCGACGAAGGCTCATCGATTCGTCGCTGGTACATGCTCCTTCACGACGAATTAAAGGATTATATGTCCTCGCATTACCTTAACTGGTTGCAGGGCATCAAAACATACTGGCTTGGCGACAAATGGATGCTCGACCGGCAGATCGAGTTCTCCGAGATGCACTATCGCCAGAAGTGCCACGAGAACGAATCCCCCACGGACTTCATTACTCGCCGCCTCACTTATGCTTGCATGATCATGGGCACGGGTCTTGACGGCGCAGAAGAAGTTCGTTTAGTGTTGCGTAACGCGAGCCCCGAGTGGCACAATATCCTTTACGCCTCCTCGGTCAATAATGTGGCTGAGCTCATGCAGCAAGTCCGCTTGCAGGAAGCTCAGCTGCGTGCGGCTCACTGCGGTCGGGGCTCTGATGTCGTTACTCGGGACGAGCTGAATACCCTCCTCGATAGTCGTCTCCGCGGACGGAACGAAGGAGGATCGGCACGATGTCCCTTCTTTGGGAAACGACGCACCGCCAATACTGCCACCGCTGAAGATGACGACGAAGGATTCCCAGTTTCCGTAGAGGAGGAGGACGACACTTTAGCGGAAGCCTCTCGAAGGTCGTACGACAACGACGATTGCATCGATGGCGCATCCGCCGAGGCTTTTGCGAATGAAGCAAAACGCCAACGACCGCTGCCCAAAGGGGGCTACCCCTTTCCAAAGGCGGATCAAGTCAAATCGTCTCGCAAGCCTCCTTCCCCGTGCAAAGTCTGTGGCAGCCACAATCATTGGGACAAGGAGTGTCCTCATTGGTCTTATTACGATGCTAGGAAGACCGCCAATCGGTTAGAAGGATTTGAGGAGTCCCTTAGGACGAAAAAAGAAGAAGATGTATATACAAAAGCCTTTGAAGCTCTTCTTGCCGAATCTATCTCTTCAGCCTATGTGGATGTGGCCGCGCTTGACGCGGACATGCGTGACTTGCGTGAACGATCCGAGCCAACTCCCGCCAAGTCGGCCTTTCTGTCGCGTGCTCCGTATGTCGAGGAAATAGAGGACGAGCACTTCGCCGACCTCCGATCTCGAACACCTCGACCGAACGGCCCTCTCTTAGAAGAGGTCCATCCAGCCAGCCGCTCCATTGTTGATCTCCCCAAAAGGCGATTTGCCTTGCCGGGATGCAATGCGGCGGGCGTATCCGTGCTTTCGATGCCTGGCTGGGTGCTGAGCCGTCGGGGAACGCCTCTCGACCTTAGACTCGACTCCGGAGCGGATATCACTCTGTTATCGGAATCCTTTTATAAGACACTGCACGACGCTCCGCCCCTCAAACGCGGTCTCAAACTTCAGTTGCTCCAATTAACGGCGAAAGACGCGCAGCTCCTGGGATATGTGAATTTGCCTATCTTCGTGGAAGCTGCCAATGGTGAAATCCTGCGCCTAGAAGCGGAAGCCTATGTCGTTTCGGGGATGACGGTCCCCATCCTCCTCGGTGAGGATTTCCATCAAACGTATGAGCTTACGGTCGCCCGGCCGAGCTCTGGCACCACTGTCACTTTCGGAGACACTGGTTATAGTGTTCTCGCTAGTCCATGCCAACAGACCAAGGACCGCCATCTCGTAGCTCGCGCCAAAGGTTACCCCCTTGCCTGTTTCGTCAAAGCAAAATCGCACCGTCGAGCCAAGGCGCGTCGTCGTGCAGCGAAGCTCAAGTTCGGTGGCGAGTTGCGGTTAGTCCGTGTCAAACGAGACACTAAAGTTCCGGCGGGTACCGTACACAAAGTCGAGGTTGAAGCTCCCTTCCTGGACGATCGGACTTGGCTCGTCGAGAAGGCGATCGTTGCCAACTCTGAGGACCCCGTCTTCGCCACTCCTAACACACTTATGACGGGCTCGTTTCCATTCGTCCCCATCGCTAATACATCTTCACGTCCAAAGTATCTACGCAAAGGCGACATCGTGGGACAGCTCGTCGATCCGATGGAGTTCTTGGACACCCCGAAGGACCGCGCACATCTCAGCGTCCTACTCGAACATGCGCAGAAGACGGCCATCATCGTCGAGGCTTGCATGGCTACTGGCGATTCGTGCGCCATGCCCTCTGAAGATTCGGCCTCCAAGGAGCAATGGGGGCCTAAGACGGCGGAAGTCCCTGACCCCACAATCTACCCCTCCTCCGAATTGGAGGACCTGTTGGATGTAGGGGAACTCCCACCGCACTTGCACGCCAAAGCATGGGACATGCTGCGCCGCCGAGCTGGCGCGTTCGGATTAGATGGTCGCCTGGGCCAACACCCGGCTCGAGTACATATCCGAACTCAGGACGGTCAAGTCCCTATAGCAGTGCCTATGTACGGGACTTCCCCAGCGAAGCGGGAAGTGATTGATGAACAACTCGATAAGTGGTTCGAGCAAGGCATCATCGAACCTTCTCGTAGTCCCTGGAGTGCTCCCGTCGTCATCGTCTATCGCAACAATAAGCCACGATTTTGTGTGGACTACCGTCGCCTTAACGCTGTCACTATCCCGGATGAATTCCCTATCCCTCGCCAGTCCGAAATTCTGTCTTCCTTGTCGGGTGCGCAAGTTTTGTCCTCCCTAGATGCCCTCTCTGGCTTCACCCAACTTGAAATGGCCCCCGAAGATGTAGAAAAGACAGCTTTCCATACTCATCGGGGCCTGTTCCAATTCCTACAGATGCCATTCGGCCTGCGCAATGGACCTTCCATCTTCCAACGCGTCATGCAGGGCATCCTCGCGCCGTACTTGTGGCTCTTCTGCTTGGTTTACATTGACGATATCATCATTTACTCCAAATCGCATGAAGAGCACATTGATCACTTAGATAAGGTCCTGGAAGCCATCGAGAGAGCCGGCCTCACCTTGAGCCCTTCCAAGTGTCACATGTTCTACAGCTCCATCATCCTTCTAGGCCATAAAGTCTCCCGTCTCGGGTTGTCTACTCACCGCACCAAAGTTGAGAAGATCCTGACCATGCCACGCCCTACGAAAGTCAGCGATTTGCGGACTTTCCTGGGTCTGGCCGTCTACTTCTCTACCTTCCTGCCCCACTATGCTAGCATGGCGACTCCCTTGTTTCAGCTCACGCGCAAGGGTGTCCGCTGGTCATGGGGCTCAGAAGAGGAACACGCTTTCCAGAGTATCAAGTCTTCTCTCGCTGAAGCGCCCGTTCTAGGCCACCCAGCACAAGGCTCCCCATATTGCTTGTATACCGATGCATCGGCGGACGGCCTCGGGTGCACGCTCCAACAAGTCCAACACATCCAAGTCAAGGACCTTCGCGGCACCAAAGCATATGATCGGCTGAAACGCGCTTATGACAACGGTCTTGCCGTCCCGAAATTTGTGACGTGTATCGCTTCATCAGACATGCCTGACTCTTTTGCCTCCACATGGGCTGCCTCCTTGGACGACACGTTCGTTTTCGTTGAGCGTGTCATTGCCTATTGGAGCCGCACTTTCAAACCCGCTGAATGAAATTACTCGGCGACTGAGCGCGAGGCCCTTGCCGCGAAAGAGGCCCTCGTAAAATTCCAGCCTTTCATCGAAGGCGAGCGCATCGTCCTCGTCACCGACCACACTGCCCTGCAGTGGGCTCGCACGTACGAGAATAGCAATCGCCGTCTCGCCGCGTGAGGCACTGTTTTCTCCGCTTACCTGCCCTATCTGGAGATTGTTCACCGACCGGGACGGGTCCACTCCAATGTCGACCCCTTATCTCGCCTTCTTCAACATGTTCCCTTGCACATCTCTCCCCCGCCGGATGACGCCCCTGCCATCATCACGAATGGCACTATCGCCGCAGCAGCAGAGGATCAGGCACAACGGGAACTGGCCCGGAAAGTTGCTCAAGTGGTCATTACGGACATTCGGGATGCCCTCGCTGGCGGCTCGGCCTGTGCGCACGTCGCCCAGACTCGGCGTCGGTACCGCGAAGCCGCCGCCCGTTCCTCTGCCCCTCGTGCCTCGGGCGACGGGGGGGGGATCCTGCTCATGAACCCACTGCGACTACGCGTGGTAGTTCTCGCCCTATAACCCCAGAAGCATCGGACGTCCTCCCGCGGCCGGCGACTCCGCCAGTCCCGGTAGGGCCTCGACATCCATCAGACCCTCTGGATTTGTACGAGAAGCGTATTCGTTGGGAAGCCGATCATCCACCCCCGACAATTCTCGTCCACCTAAGTAAGGCCTACCTCCAACAATTCATTGAGGGTTACAAGACAGACCGTTCCTTTCAAACCAAATGGAGCACTCTTGATCCCAGCACTGGCTCCTGGCAAGTGGGCGAACAATTTTTCAAGGATGATAAAGGCCTGCTCTTTTTCCGCAATGCCGATTTCCAGCCGCGGCTCTGTGTTCCAACATCTGAAAGAGCTGCTCTTATGATCCAATGCCACGAATCTCCCTTTGAATCTGCACACGCAGGACCGGAGAAACTATGGCAAATCATGAGTGGCAAATTCTACTGGCCCAGCATGCGCAAGGACGTCGTGAAATTCTGCACGACGTGTGACATCTGCCAGAAGATCAAGTCCACGAACTTTTCCAAGTATGGGAAATTGCTGCCCAATCCTATTTCCTGTCGCCCGTATGACTCCGTGTCCATGGACCTCATTACAGGGCTACCATGGTCGGAGGACGCCAACTCAATCCTAGTGTTCGTCGATCGCCTTACCAAACATGCGCAGTTCGTACCCACAACTACTGGGCTCACTTCCGAAGGATTCGCTCAGTTGTTTGTGAAGCACGTTGTTTGCCGATTTGGCATTCCATGCTCCATAATCTCTGACCGCGACCCACGCTGGACTTCTGCTTTCTGGAAGGGTGTCGCGAAATACTTAACAACGTGCATGTCCCTTTCTTCCTCCCATCACCCTCAGCATGATGGCCAGACCGAAATTGTTAACCGAAAATTGGAAGTAATGCTTTGTGCTTACGTGGCCGCCGACAAGAAGTCGTGGGCCTCCTGGCTCCATCTGCTAGAACATGCATACAATTCCACCCCGCATGCGTCCACGGGTGCCTCACCCCATTTTGTACTTTATGGGTTCGTCCCGACCAGCTCCTTGGATTTCTTTTCTCCATCCGCCGTCTCCTCACCTCAAAGCGATTTGCTTCATGGTGACGCGAAGGCGTTCGTCGATAAACTCCATTTCTATCGCGACAGTGCCCGTACGGCCATCGCGCGCGTGCAAGTCAAACAAGCTGATGGCTTCAACCGTAATCGTCGGGAACTCGAGTTGCGTGTCGGCGATCTTGTGCTCATTAACCCACACTCCCTGGAATGGGTCGAGTCCAAGGGTGAATTCGCGAAACTCTCGCAACGCGCGATCGGGCCCTTTGCCATCCAGGAGCGCGTCAACCCCAACGTCTACCGCCTCGACATGCCGGACAAATATCTGGGTTCCAATGTCTTTAACATTCAACACTTGCGGCGTTATCGCCAAGCCGAAGACGGGGCCGACCGTACCACGTTGCCCGAGACACGCCCCGATGTTATCGCTTCTGAAGAATATCAGGTGGAGAAAATTATCGGACACCGCTTTGATAAGCGCCTTCGTCAAATGCTCTATCTCGTGCGCTGGGAGGGCTACTCCCCACAGTTTGACCTTTGGCTCACGGCCCGCGACTTGCGTAATGCCCCTCGCCATCTGTTCGCGTACAAACAGGCGCATCAACTCTAATGGCTTTTTGTTTCTTTCACATTTAAATTTTTTTTCCTTCTTACTCTATTCCTCTTGTTCTCCTATTTTTCCTGCCCCCGGCTGTCCTCGCTCCCTTTCCTCGTTCGCCTCTTACAAACGGCCGGCCGGCCCGTGGCTCCCGGGTTTGTCGCGACTCCGCGCTTTCGGCAGCACCCGGCGGCGCTTTAATTTTCCAGCCCCGCCCGGGCGCGCTTACCTTTTCTTATCGCGATTCTTTTAACTTCTCCGTCGACGACGACCTTGGTCGCTTCCTCGCTCGCTCTTCTCCTTTTTCTTTCTCGCTCCATCGCCTCTCTGTGCCCTGGCCCTGCGATTTCGTGCCGCCATGGCCCCCGAGCCCGATGCCATCTCTCCCGACGACCGCAACGCGCGGTCCCTCGCCGTCGCCCTCCAAAACTCGCTCCACCCCCTCTCACTCCGGGTCTTGGAGCGCACGGCGGGAGGTAGTTACCACGAGGGGGCGTCGTTTCTTCCACGCAACCGCGCCGGTCAGAATCTCCCCGCCTTCACTTCGCCGCGTTTCACCGGGCTCTGGGTGACGTTCGGCGACCGCTTTCCCGACCCCGCCTGTCAGCTTGCGCCTCCGCCGTCGGACCCTTCCGATGAGCTCGAGCTCTCCGCCCCACCATCCGTCACTTGGGTCGAGCCCCATGGCGTCTACCCCTGCTGGCACGACCCCACCCGCCCCTGGCTGGGGTATCGGCCCCTTCCCTCCGACCCGACGCGGCTGTCGTGGTTGTACGATGCCGAGGTGCACACCCGTTGGCTGGTGACTTTCCGCACGGGTGTCGCTCGGATTGACGGCGCGGGCACCCAGGCTCTGGACCGCGACCGCACGGAGGTCCTCACAGTTGCCACGCAGCTGTCCGACTTTTTGGCCGTCGCTCCCGTGCCCCATACGCCCATGGATTGGCGGTCGTATCCCGTCCTTCGTGAGCCCGAGGCCCACTCCGACGTGATTCGTCGTGCGCGCGCTGACATCCTCGAATGGCGGGGTTATGTTTTCTGGCTCCTGTTCCATGTCGGGGACGACTGGCAGAACATCATCCTTCCCGACCCAGCCTGGATCGCGGCTGTCGAGAGCTGGGGCTTCCCCTACGCTGCCACTGTGGGGGCGCTCTTGGATCTCGCCGTTCCCCCGCGCGACCTTCCCGACGTGGAGGTTCTGCTCCGCCATGACGTCCCGGTCCGCTACTTTTGGGCGCACCGGTTCAACAATGGCGGCTTTGCCCACCTCGCCCTTCTTCACCCTCGCCACTGGCAGGCCCAGGACTGGCACGCGTTCACCGTGGCCCAACATGACCGCAATCGCCGGCAGCGCCGCTTCGACAAGTCGTCTCAGCGCCTCGCGGCGCGGGCCTCAGGTGCCACTCCCGTGTCCCGGCCAGCGAGCCCGGGGCCCTCCGCGTACAAATGGCATGTGCGCGCCAACAAGGACGACCCCACGGAGACCGTCGTCGGTCGCGCCCGGCTCGCCCACTTTAAGCGCACGTACCGCCTTGCCCTCGACTGGCCTTTGGCCGGCTTCGCCACCTTCTTCACGGACGACGTCCTCGACCGCGACGAAGAGGACTGGGAGGAGGCACGTGTCAGTGGCCCGCACGTCGCTAACGTCATGGACCCGGTTCCCCCGCCTGCCGCCTCCCCGTCCAGCCCGATGGCCGTCGATACGGGCAGCCCGCCGCCACCTCCGCGCGCGCCCTCTCCTGCCCTTCCCGCTTCTGGTAAAGGCAAAGCAAAGGCGCCCGTGCCGGCTCGCCGCTCCCCCTCCCCGGACCGCGACGACGTGGTCAGCCTCGGCAGCGACCGATCTGAGGAGTGGGATGCGCCCCTCTCTCTTGCTCTCGCCACCTCCCGTGTCGACCCCACACCGTCCAATGGCGCCGGGCCCAGTACCCTGCCTGCGGCCCCGTGCCCCGTCATTCTGCTATCCCCCCCTCGCCCAGCCGTATCCCGCCCTCACAGCGATTCCGCAGCAGAGGACGGGCGCGCCTCGCACGTAAAGCGCCCGCAACGTCGGGCCAGTCCTCTCCGCGGTCCGTCCCCGCCTTCGCGTGCTCGCGGTCGTGGCGGCCCCGCTCGCCCTTCCGGCTCGCAGGGTCGCTTCATTTCGGGCTTCTCTCTGGAAGCCCGCATCACCTCGCCAACCCTGGCGCAACGTCTGGACCCCGCCTTGTCCCCGGTTGACGACGCGTCGTGCGGCGAGTCTGCCACGCCCGCGTTGTTGTCCCGCTTCACTACTTCTTCTTCTTCTTCCTCTCCCCCCCGCCTCCTGCTGCGTATGCGCACCCCCGCGGCGAGCTCTGCATCCGCCGCACCCGCCGCTGCTCCCCCTACCGCTCCAACTCCAGCCGCCGTGGCGCCCGTGGCCGCCGCACCCCCCGCTGCCCCGACTTCTTCGGCCACGTCCACGGTTCCGGCCGCTCCGCCACCGCTGCCTGCGCGTCTCGCACCCATCCACCCCGAGGACGCCGTTGTCCTCGGCGTTGGCGCCTCTGCGACGCCTTTAGCGGTCCCGCCGGTCTCGCCCTCCGCTGCGCACGGCACTCTGTACTTCACCGCGCGCTCCATTCTACGCGTCGCGGTCCGGCGGTCCATTGCCCCCTCTGCCCCGCTGGCGGATCTTTTACGCTGCCTCGTCCAGCGCGGCGTCGCGGTCACTTGGCACGTGCCCCGCCCGCTCACCTTGCCCGCGCCGCTGCCTGGCCCTGCCCCTGCGGCCGACTTCTTGCTGACCGCGTGGTCTGCCCTTGCCGAGCCTTCCCTCTCCCACTATCTCGGCATGCTGCACGACCTCCTCCGACGGCCGCACGCTCGGCAATGGATCTTGCGCGGCGGGCTAGCCTGGCGTCTGGCTCTCCATTACGGGCCGCCCACCCTGCTTGCAGATGCCCTGTCCGGGCCCTCCTCCACTGCGCTGCTTTCGGGTCACGGGAGCTCGTGGGATCTGCCCGTGCCCAGCATAGGCGATTTGCCTACCGACGCGGAGACCGCTGCTCTTACCGGCCAAACAGCTCTGGGGGGCATCTGGCCACCGGTCACTGTCTGGGAGCAATCTGCAGCCTGGACAGGCGAGTGGCACACTGCCAATGAGCATTGGTTCCAGCAGCGGCTCGCTCAACTCGCCGTCGGCGATCCCCTGTTCCGCCCCGAGTCCTCCTGGCGCCGCCAAGTCCGTCGTGGCCTTCTTACTTCAGCTCGCCATCTCGGGGACACCTTGGGCTCGCTGCTCAGTGCGAACCAAATGGTCAACGCCTACCCTGAAGCGGCCGCTGTCCCATCCCTTTCTTTTCCGGAGTCGCCGCCGCCGAACGCTCCTGCGCCTGCTCCGCCCGCATCCGCTCCTCCGGCGCCGGGCCCGCCTCATTGAGCGTTCCGCCGGTACGGCTTGACTAGGGGGGCTTTGTAACGGGTGCCACGTGACGAGACGCGACGACGCGGACCTCTGAGGCAGCCGGGCCGGGGAAGGCCGCCTACTCGATTAGGTAGTCAAGCCACACCGGTCGAACCTACTGTACAGTATCTTGCGGACTTCAAATCTTATTCAGTAGGTACTTAGAGTAGCCCCAGGAGGGAGGAAAATGATCTTGTCAACTACCTTCTTTCGAATCCCATTTCCCTTCTTTCTTGTTTTCTCCCTCTCGAACGACGTCTGCGCGCGCGCTTCTAACGAGCGCCCGTGCCTTGCTTCCGAACGAGGAAGTCGAAGCGCGCCCACAAACGCAAACCCGGCCAAAGGCCGTCCTTGGTGAGTGTACGTCTTCGACTCCTCTTCCTTTCACGACCATCGTCCGAGGTACAAGGCGAGTTTGCCTGCCTCGTCCTCCGTCTCCTAGAAGCCTTCGTCGAGCCGAACTGAGATTTCTCGTTCGACTTGACTTGGGCGCCTCGCGTAGACTCGAGGGCCGCGTACACCTCAGTTCCCCAACGTCCGCTAGCCATGGTTAGGACTCCCAGTACTTGCGACCGTTGCGTCACAACCTGTGCATTCGTGCACTCGCACAGTGCAACACACTGCCCGCCCGAGAATGTCGCACGTGCCTTCACAACCGCACGTTCGCGGCAGAGCCCGTGTCTCCTGCCCCACTGTCCCTGTCAGCCCCGTGCCTGCGTCTCAGCCCCTCACCTGCGTCCCAGTCCCGATCCTGCATGTTCCAGTCCCGGCCCCGCACATCCCGGTCCTCAGCCCGCACGCTCCAGTCCCCCAGCCCGCATGTCCCAGCCCTAGTCCCACGCATTTTTGCCCCAAGCCCGCGTCCGTGCCCCCATGTCCCAGCACTGCACGCTCCAGCCCCAAGCGTGCACGTTTCCAGCCCCGAGTGCGCGCGTCTCAGCCCTGCACTTGCGTCCACATGCTCCAGCCCTGCACTCGCGCGTCCCAGCCCTACCCCTGCGCGTCCCAGCCCCATGCCCGCATGCTTCAGCCTGAGCCCGTGCGTGCCAGTGCCGCGCCCACCGTTCCAGTGCCAGCCCACCGTTCCAGCGCCACACCCACCATTCCAGCGCCGCGCCCACCATTCCAGTGCCATGCTTGCTCCTCAGCACAGCACTCTGGTCCCCACGCGTGAATTTTGCCCACCTACACCACATGTGGGAGCCATCGACGGTGTGCAGCAGATGCGCAGTGAGCATAGTGGACAGCGTGGGCGCGTGCTGCCCCTGTGCTGACTGGACCGTGGCGCAACGCTCTGCAGTGAGCGTGCGGGGCGCAACGTGCTTGCAGCGCGTGCATTGCTGCAGGGTGGAGGGCGGGAATCGGGGGCCAGTGGCGTTGGGTGCCGGTGAGCAGATACGACGAGCGCGAGGGCAAGCACTAGCAAGCGGGGGCAAGCGCCGGGGAGCATGGGGGCTCGGCGCCAGGGAGCACGGGGGCTCGGCACCGGGGAGCGCAGGGAAAGGCACTGGGGAGCACGGGGAAAGGCGCTGGGGAGCACGGGGAAAGGTGCTGGGGAGCACGGGGAAAGGCGCTGGGGAGCATGGGGAAAAGTGCCGGGGAGCGTGGTGAAAGGTGCCGGGGAGCACGGGGAAAAGCGCCGGCAAGCATGTGTGGAAGCGCCAGCAAGTGTGTGTGGAAGCACCGGCGAGTTGTAGGTAGTAATAGTGGCCGAGATCCTTAAGATCTCAGCTCATATGTTTTTTTTTGAGAATATAACATGTTTTTTTGATATGTCATTTTATGCAAAACATATTCTATGCAAAACATGTGAAGTACCAAACATTACATTAGCCTGAAAATACTACTTATAGTGTTACTGGTACAGTTGGGACCCTCCCTCCTGTTACTACTGGTATAGGTTGCAACTGATCTACAGGGTCTGGTGACTTATAGTAGTCATAGTTTACCTTCGTAAGTATGATAATGCTATATATTTCAAACTGCTGGCTATGGAAGCCATGGTAACACTATATAGCTCACACTACTAGCTATTGGAGCTATGGGAGCTCTCATAGCTCTACATAGCTTTGATAGCTCAGTCATAGCATCCATGATATAACCTGCAGCTATATAAAATTCAGTTCTCTCAGATAAGGGCACTGCATTGGAACCAATGCACCTTGACACCTGTCCAAGATCGGTGCGTTAGTATTTCGTCAGCGAGAGAAAATGGGCTGTACGTTCATGGCAAAACTCCTTGAACTTTGGATTCTCCAAGTCCTTGATAAACTCGAAAGTCAACCATATCCACAACGGTCGAAGCCTACTATCACCAAGTGTCTCTTGCATGATGAAAACTTTGAATGGTCACATGTCGATGGTGCTCAACAATTGGAATCTTGTGTCCTTGCTCGACAAGCCCAATGCTATCAGTCTCAACTGCGCTTGTCAATAGTGTTGTGCTGCTGAGGCTACAGCCTCATTTCTGACCTTCACCACATTGTAGGCTCATGTCTTCTTCACTTGCCCAGATGCCTCTTTACTCTCCCCCCTCACCAGATAACTCATCATGAGGTATGAGCATAAATCATCGAGCACGTCGCTTGCTTGCCCCTCCCTCAATTGGTACTCGATGCGGACCACCTGGGTCATTGCAGGGTGCAACCTAACACTCTCCTCGAACTGAGAGGGCAGCTCGAGGACAGTGTCCTTCACCTCCATCCACAGGTCCGAGCCTGCCTCGTCTGATGGGTCATTGATTGCAAGTTTGCACTTTCTTATACTAAAACTTTTCAGTTCCAATAAGACCAGCATTGATTTACATATGCATATAGTTTCACACTAATTGAATTTGATTTAGTAGACTGATATCTCTCAGATAAAATCACAAGAATGACAATTGCCAGAATTGAACCTACAACTTTACTTTAAGATGTGAGAAATTATTACTATAAAAGGCATTACATTGGCTAGGTGTCATCTTTTTTGAGTTAAAAAGCAGGTTAGAGTAAATGATTCTAGGAAATTGTAATTGAAAATTATATACTGCCACTCCTGATGGGCTGTCGGATGTGCCTGCATCTTCGAATGAGAGATCGACAGTGTGCTTTCTCTTCCATCCCGGTCCTGCTTGGCTCATTTCTTCTTCTGCATGTGTGTTCTCCATCACGTCCTCCATTGTTTCCTCTTCTGCACATGCATTCTCTATCACATCATCGGTCGCTTGCCAGTCCAGCAATGCTTGTTCTACATCCTCATTAAGCATAGCATCAATAACAATCTGTGCCTCCTATGTGGCGATCTCCCCCAGCAGTGGCTTGAGATAAAGATCGTGCAAGGTGTGCCAGTGTTCTACGCATGCGAAGAACTGCTGGCATGCTTCCTCGACTGCCGAATCATCTGGCTTTGCACCCTTCTTTGACAATCTCCATAAAAGGCCATCCCTGTGCATTGCATGTGAGTGCCATCACTTTGGAAGCCCCCGCTCCACGTACCTCATTTCCTCAAGGTCTATCCCTTCCTCGATGATGCCCACCAGCCCTTGCAGAGTCATGGCCATCAGTTGCCACAATTCCTGGTTCAGAATTTCCAAAGCCTGCTTCTTGGTGACCACTGCATCTGAGAAATTTACCACTGGTATATAAGGCTATATATGCTATATAGCTTTCCTAGGTCCATAGCTGTCCTCTTTTCTACATAGCAGTCTCATAGCAGTCAAGTAATCTATGCATAGCTATTATAGCTTGTCCTAGCTATCATAGCATAGACTATCAGCTACATAGCTGTCATAGCATAGAGTATAAGATATCATAGCTGTCATAGCTATTATAGTATAAAATAGCTATAGAAGCTATGTTAATTATATACTATATCTCTATTGTTATATTATAACTAGCTAGTAAGATTTCTATCTACTCTATGTCACTTCTGTTAAATATGTTGTTCTACTCAATCAGCATTTAAAATAAAAATATTATCAGCTCAATAGTGCTGTATATCTTAATCACAAATATTAAAAGTTTAAAAAGCATAATATTTTTATATATTGCAGCTCCAATGCCCTGTTAAATTTGGGACCAATGTGAGTTCCCATTAATGTTTGGCACAGGTGCATGCTAATTGAAGAAACACGACTTAGAGAGATGTTAGTCTATACTCAGTCTGTGATGTGAAAGACTATATTGCAGTACCTTAGAGAGACATTAGTCTATACTACAAGTAGAGTCAGTAAAGATGAAACTCATAAGTAATGCAAGATATGCTCACCTCAGTCTGTGATGTGAAAGACTGAGGTATCTGAGCGAACGAGGGAGCCCTTATATAGTACTAAGGGCTCTGCATATCTACCAATCAGAAATTGTACAGTAATCATACAGCATAGCATAATGGATTGCTCATCGCATGGGAACAGCATCAGTCAGCTCACTAAGGTATCAGTAAGCATATGTCAGAGCATATTACTAACCTGTACAGGAAGGCTATGTAAATGTTCCATGTGATTCTGCAATCACCAAAGTCCAGATCGTTCCAGATCTTTCCGTAATTGTTATCATCGAGACTAGCATCATCAACCGATTTCAACACTAATATTCATAGGGTCCCGATCACGATGATACCATGGGGTCTGGAGGTCATCGAGGAAGTCCACGAGGGCAATGAGGAGGATGGCAGCAAGGGCAACGAGGGCAATGGTGATGGTGGTGAGAACGGCAGTGAAGGTGGCGAGGGCAGCGGTGAAGGCGGCGAGGGCGGCGAGGGTGATGAGAACAACGGTGACAGTGGTATGGACGATGGCAAGGATAGTGAATGCAATCCTCCCAATGCATTTTCCTTCGCTTTAGGGCACGTGACCGACACGCATCATCGCGCCTTCCTTTTTCGGCAGCGCGTCATGTTCCTCACCTCTAGCAGGCTTTTAGCCACATATTTTGCCCATTTAAAATGTAATAAAATCGTATAAAATGGGAGAAAAATCGAATATGTTGAATAGTCGATTATGTAATCAGATATGAGTCAAACTTTGCAAGTGAGTACTGATTCATAACAGGATCAGAATAAATGTAGAACTTCAGAGTTGTGGGAAGATTTGTCAGCAGCACAGCCACAACTTCTTTCAGAATCAACTGGCTTCTTCCTGCCACATCATCATCTTCCATCTCTGTTTACATCTGATTCTTCTAAGTGTTTCTGTCATTTTGATGGTTCTACTCTGCAGTGCTGCTGTCTAACTGACGATCTACTGTGTTTTCTCATCTCTACTCAAACTTTTTGCTTGTTTAAACTGCACTATGTCTTCAAGCACTCCTACTCAGGCTGACACTCGAAAATGTCAGAGGTGTCACAAGACTCTACCTTTGTCAGCTTTTGGAACTTCTACCAAGGGCAAGACCAAGGGATCACTCAAGAGTACTTGCACCCAGTGTAATGCTGTACAAGCAGCTACAGATAAGAAGCAATACCAGAATAAGAAAAGAGAACGAGAAGACTCTTTAGAGCAAGATAAGGTATATAGCAGTTTATTTATTATTTCTTTTGCTAATGATCTTTAGAATTCTGAAACTCTATCTCTCTTGTCCATCGAGCAATTTGCAACTATGCTATGTGCTCAGAACAGTGATGCTGAGTTGGATCTTACATGCACTGTAGAAGTTGTATACTTGATGCAAGATTTCAGCATTGAAGATCTACAAGTAGAGGGTGCTCAACATCAGATTGCTAATTGTTTGGTCAAAACTGTTTGGGATTTAACTAATTATCGCTGGCTGTAAGTTTGTAATATAATCTTTATAGTAATAATACTGAACTGGTCTTAGATATCATAGTTCCATCTCACTAACTCGCAAACCTGGGACTCACTTCAATTTTAATTGTGCACAATCTGCTGCTCGAGTCAAGAAAAGTAAGAAAACAACAGCAGATATAGCCAAGCAATGAGACAAGATCTCAATGTCATCTTTTGCCTGCTCTGGCTGGCTGTCTATATTTTTTATCTAGATTCTACAGCTGTCACCATCAAGCTACAGCATTGTCTTCCTCATATTCACTATTGTTCTATCAATATACCTGACAAAGTTACAACTTTTATTGAAAAAAATCTGCATTTGACTCCTTCTCAGGTATTTTCTTTAGCTTATTATATATATTATTGTTTCTAACTTATTTTTAGTTATGGGAGAGTATTCTTAAAGACTATCCTCATCCAAACTTTACACGCAAATCTGTGTATCAAAAATGGCTCACTCACAATAGTGCTCAATGGAAACTTGATGATAATGAGTTTCATTCTGCCATGCTTCTTCTTCAAAAAGGTCAAGAAGCTGGTGAACTTGGTCCTTATTCAGTCCGGCCAATTCCAATTGTAGAGGAGCCTGGTTGTCAAGCTTTGACCTTTTCTTTACCAGATATCCTTCTTCAATGGAGTGGTAGAGTTTGAGAAATTTCTCTTGATTCAGCATGTATGTATTATTTCTGCTTTATCTGCAAATATACTGATATTATTACTAGGGCATACAAATGGATCAAGATTTGAGCTTTATGCTCTACTTGGAGAAGCTTATGGTTCTGGTCTTCCTCTTGGCTATATCATGATTCAATGTTCTTCTTCAACATCAAGTGGAGCTAAAGAGAGACTTCTGAAACAGTTTCTAACTTACTTTCAAGATAAGCATAATTTGAAGGCCATCATCACCCTCACAGACAAAGACTGGTCTGAGATCAATGCTATGTGCAGTGTATTTCCAGATGCTAAACATCAACTTTGTTTTTGGCATGCTTTACGTGCTGTCAAGACTTGACTTTCCATCTTGCGATGTACACCAGCTTTTTATCATGCAGAAGAGGCACATGCAGAGTTTCCTTGGATTGATAAAAACTTTGTTCCAGTCTCACAATTAAATCCTTCTGCAGTATGTCTTTTTATTATCTATCTTAGATGTATTTATCTCTGATCTGGCTATCTAACATCTGAGAAAATCCACATGGCTATAGAGCTCTATATAGATTATATAAATGTCATAGGGCCATAGCTATGCCACCTATTCTATAGATGGCCATAGAAGGGGGTCATCTATAGAGTGCTATAGAGCTACTTAGGATAGCTATAGAGTGCTATGATAGCTATAGAGCTATAAGAGATAGCTATGATAACTATAGAGCTACAAGACATAGCTATAGAGCTATGAGAATAGCTATGTAGATTATATTCACTACAGATACTATAGATGCTCTGGTGGTTACAATTAGCTGAGTACTCTACATATTTATAATAGATTACAATGTTATAATATGAATTTATAGTCATACTAAACTTAATAAAATTCTACACATATTTACATATTGATAAAGTAGACAATTCATGAAGATCACACAAAAGATTAAGAACAGCAAGATATTTTATTGACCAACTACAACATAACAAGATACTACAACATTATATTACATAATACAAGATAATAAATATTAGGAACCTTTAAGATAATATAGTATTAGTAAAGATTAATATAAAACATTATAAGACTTACCAGTACTACAAAAATGCGAAAATTTCTAAGGAAAAAGACATTAGTATTAAAAGATAACAAAGATAACATATAAAAGCTTACCTAGTAAGCATACAAAGGTACTGTAACAAGTATGGAGACATTAGCACAAGATATAAGAGATTAAGAATAGAAGCTTACCTTAATAAAGATAGACAAGCAACAAACAACGAGCGAGCAAGCAAGCAATGATGATGAGTGAGCAAGCAACGACAACGAGTGAACAAGTGATGACAACGAAGTGTCGACGTGGCAAGAGATGGTGGGGATTAAAGAGCAAGAGGCAACGCGCATCGCGCGAGCCTTATATACGAATCCCAGACAAAGCCAAGAATCGTTGGTGCCGGGCATTGCTGAGTGCCGAGTCAGAGACTAAGTATTAGATTTCGAAATCTTTACCCTTCTGTCCAGTAGTATACCGTACGATTGCCAACAATGTAGCTCATGTATTGTACTTAGATACATGATACATAGTTTCCCTCTTTTTTCGTATTTCTAGCCATTTTATTTTATTTGTTGTGTCTCTTCGCGCATTCGGTGGCTGAAGCACCGAGTTGACGCATCGAGACTTGTTCCCTCTCACTACTCTCCCTCACTACTCTCCCTTCTCCTCCGTCTTTCCTCCCTCCCTTCCCGTTTTTCATCATCTATCGAGTATCAACACAGCAGGAGTGGGTTTGCAGTCGGCAGAGGGTGGCAAGTAAGTAAAAACATGCTTTTTTAATCAGTTCTTCATGCTAATACAGAGTGTCGCTCGAAAACGAGCGACACTCGTTCTTTTGACGCCCCCATGCCCTCCATCAACACCCGCACGCCGCCTGTCGCCCGTCCCACGTCCCCGTCGACACGTTCGCCATCTTCGCTGTCAATTCCCCCTTCCGCCTCTCCAACAACGTCGCCAAACCCCCCTGCTGCCCCGCGCGCAACCCCAACATCCCGTGCTCGAACCTCCCCATCCTCGGCACTCCAGCACCCCTTTTCGCGTGCACGGTCATGGACTACAGACCCGCGATGTTCTGTGCCGTCTGCACGCTGTCAACAATGTGTGCACAGGCCACATCACCACCCGTGCCTTCGACGTCTGCGTGCTGTCGAGTCCCGTTGCCGTGGCAAGGGGACCCGTCCTCCCTTCGCGCTCACCACACCTCAAGGAACCCCACCGGACCATCTCTACATCCTCCCGCCATGCCACCAGCTTCATGAACGGCTCCAGCCCACAGGACTCATGCCCCGCGCGCTTGCTGACGCTTTGCACACCCTGCGCTGGCAGCCCCATCTTGCCGGACACGTGTGCAATGCTCCGGCTGCCCGTGCAATGTCCTGCACTTGCACACCATGGCCAGCTCATGTGCAGAATGCCTTAACACAGTGCCATGGCCAGCACGTGCACGCAACAACCTCCGCGCACGCTCCATATCCAGTACGTACCCTCAGTGTCCCGCCCGCCTGTTCAATGCCTTGCGCGCATGCAGGATCCCTCCCCTGCATGCACGAATCCCCCGCACATGCACCACAACACCCACATGCCCGCACAACCACCCCCGCATGCACAGAACACCCCGCACGTGCAGAATACCTGGCGTGCGCGACAACGGCCTCGCGTCCGTGCCAATACCCTGCGTTCGCATGCATGCGTGCATCACATCATCAGAAAAATATGCAGGTCCTACATAGTTCTACATATCTTATATAGAAGTCATAGGCCCATAGCACCTCCCTTTACTACATAGCTCTCATAGCCCAAAGGGAGAGCTATGAAGTGCTATGAGATGCTATAGAGCTGAAGAGGGTGCTATGATCTGCTATTATAGCAATCATAGCTAACTATGAAGCTATTATAGGATACTTAGCTATTAAATCTATTAGAGCTATGTTATCTATTTGTGCTACACTCAATATGTAAACTTAATACATCTATCAAAGCAATAAAATCTATCAAAAGTATCAGAATCATGATCAAGCTATAAAGCAAATTTTATATATCTTTTAATTCATATTAAAAAGATCACATCACAAGACAATAACAAAAGAATTGATCAAATTAGATTATATTAAATCAATCTAAATTTACTACAATATTTGATAACTAACTACAAGTTATATATTAGAAGAAACACTAAAAAGTTATTAAGTTAATTGAAGAAATATATTTGATAAATAAGTAGCACTTACAAAGACTATAACAAAATAGAAAAAAAGCGAAAACATAACCTATAAGATCAAGAAGTCAACAAGACATCAAAATATACTAAAGCTCACCAAGACTATACAAAAGTGTTCTCTAAAGATATAAGATAAGTATAAACTAGCAAACATAAAAGACAGACTGACTGAACACCGAGTGAAGAAAGACAGACTTGAGAGAAAACTCGGAGCGAAGGGAGAAGGTGGTGGTTGAAGAGAGAAAGAGAACGCGCGACGCGCGAGCCTTATATAGCTGAGCCCGGACGTGCCCAGTCGGAGCCACAAACGTGGCTGCCGGGCGCCGCGCCAGAGGCTAAGTGATAGATTTTGTTAACTTTTGTTTGATGCTCAGTAGCGTACAGTACGTTAGTTAGACAAATAGCTCATACGATCGAATGGTATGAGGAATTTATACATGCCGTCTTTTTTCCTGAATTGTAACGATTTGATTGGATTAATGAAGTTCGAAACGTTTGAACGCGCGCTTATGATCGCTCAAGCAGTGAGGCGTGTCGTTCGACTTGTCCTTGTTCTCACTCACTGTCAGTTCCTCGACAGCTCCCCCTCGTCTCTGCACCCCATTCTCCTCCTCGTTGCCCTTATTTTTCATTAACCCGAAGGTCGGCAGGATCGGTTGGAGGTTTAGAGGGCCCAAGGTAAGTCAATAAACACTTCTTTTCGTGCTTCTCGTACTAATTCCGAGAGTATCGCTCGGATAACGAGCGATATTCTCGTTCTTTCGTGCCTCCGCCCCCTCCGTCGCCCTCTCCTCCCCTTCGCCGTCCTCCTCGCATCCTCGCCGCGTCAATATTGCTGCCACGTCGCACACGCGACATCCTCTGCGCGTGGTTCCGATGCCCCGTCGCATACGGTTTCAGTAGCCCGTGCGTGCCGTCGCGCCTGCCATCCAGGTCGTGCACGCCCCGCCCACCTCAACATCCTCATACGGCCACGACCACGACACAAGCACGACTATCGGGTCTCGTTGCCACGGCAACGAGACTCGATATCTCGTACTGCGCCCCTGCGTCCGCCTCCTGCACCCCCGACTGCGCGCACACGACCTCAACAGCACGTTCACGGGCATGTACGCCCGCGACAGCGTGTGCGTGGGCCCACGTTTGGCCCCGGCTGCGCGCGCCTGTGCCCAACCGCCTACTCCCACCCGGACGGTGCGCCTGCACGCCCCAGACTGCGCGCGGTCGACCGTGCGCGGTCGTGACAGTGCAAGCACGAGTGCGAGGGCGCGAGCAGGCCTCCACGCCCTTTGTGCCCTCTGCACGGCCCGCCGCCCTCTGTGCCACGTCCGCCACCTCAAAACCGAGTCCAGGCCCTCAGCGCCGCGTCAACGCCCTCAGCAGCCTACCTGCGCCCTCCGTGTCGAGCCTGCGCACTTCGCGCCGTGTCTGCACCCTCCGCGTCATGCCTGCGCCTTCTGCGCTGTCATGTCGCCCTCTTTGCCACCTCCCAGCTCTCCGCGCCGTGTCAGCGCCCTCTGCACCTCACCTGCGTACTCCTCGCCATCTCCGCGCCATCCGCACCGCCTCCACTCCATCCGCGCCACCTCCGTGCCATCCGCGCCACCTCCGTGCCATCCGCGCCACCTCTCCGCCCTCCGCGCCGCCTCCCCGCCTTTCGCGCCGCCTCCCCGCCTTTCGCGCCGCCTCCATGCCCTCCGCATCGCTTCCGCACCATCCGGGCTGTCGTCCCGCCCTATTCGCCACCTCTCACTCTGCGCCGCGTCCACACGCTCCGCGCCCCATCCGCGCTGTCCGTGCCGCCGCTCCGCACTCCGCGTATCTCGTGTGACATCAACATCCCCGCGCGACATAATCCCATGCGTACGGACCCCGACATCTGCGGGCTGTTCGCAATGCTGCCCGAGTAGTATCTATAATTACAACTAATTTTGTAGCTATGTTCCTTATAGCAATGAAAAAAATTTTGAAGTCAGAAGTTCCTCATATAATAAAATCAGAAAATCTGACTTGTGATTATGGAGTCTACCATACCTGACATAGGGCTTATAGAATCCATAGCAAGGCTATGATGGTACATAGCTCTGATAGTAATGGCTTACAGGTACATAGACCTACATACCTTCTGCCTGCTGCTATGAAGACTATCATAATGTTCATAGCTCTACATAGGTGCAAGGGTGGCTATATAGACCCCATAGCACTATGCTAGGACACATACTTTAATACTGAGCTATATAGATTTCTAATTTTTCAGATGATCCGCTCAACACCTGATGCGTGCGCGACAATGCCCAGCACCTGTACCAATACCTCGTGTTCATGTGCACGGCGCACCACACCCGCTCAACACTCCGCACGCCCACAAGTGCCTCTGCGCGCATGCGCACAATGCTCGCTGTGCGTGCAGAACGCCCCGGGTACATGCAAGACCCCGCGCCTACCCCCACGTGCACGCGATGCCTTGCCCGCCCCGGTGCCCTCCACGCTCAATAGGCGCCGGTGCTTGATGACACATAACGGCATCAGTGCCCACACCGACACTCGATATGACTTAGTTAGATTATCTTTTACTTCTGTAATTGGTCAGGACCGAAAATAATTTGATTTGATTTGACCCATGCTGTTGTGTGACTTATATAATCTCTATATTCTGGATACTGAGTATAATGCTTGTATATTTCAATGTCATAGCATATAGGTTACACTTACCAGGTGATATAGGTGATATAGGTTATATAGGCTCTATAGCAAGTAGGAACATGTCCATAGCTTTCATAGCTGTGCTAACTAGCTATATAGCCCTATATAGATGACATATAGAGCTATATAGTCTATATAGCTACTATAGACCTATATATATGTATAAGTCATCTATATAGCATTCTGTAGCATAGATAACTGCGGCTGATGGCTATATAAATTTGGGATTTTTCAAATGAACTTTTTAGGCTACTTCACTTTATACTGCTTCTCGTGCCATTCCACGTCTAACTATTCGTCTGGGTGGCATAGATCAAACAATTCCAAGGCCTCATACAACTCAAAGTACTTGTCTCACTATTCGAATTCCTCCTCGACCCTCATCTTCTGCTATATCAAATCTGAACACTGCTGATAATGCTGAAGTTCAACTGGATGATACCTCTAGTGGCCCTACAATTGAAGACATGGAAAATACTGAGACTCCCTCTGATTCCTTTGCTAAAGATGATGAGATTGGTGATCTTTTAGCAGAGGTGGATAATCTCTGTGATGCAGAACATCTTGAAGAGGAAACTGATCAAGAAGATGCACCAGACTGGATTTTTGAACAGGATGAAATATTGTCCAAGGATCAAGATTATGTCTTTTGCCCTGCTCCTCATCGTCGTCAGCTTCTTCATCTATTCACCAAGCATTTTTGTCAGCATCCTATATTCTATGAACGACTTGAAACTACTCGAACATCAAAGGAGCAGATACGATCAAAGGCAGTTCATGATATGTATCAATTCTGCAAGGCATGTGGTCTTCGAGAAGTCTGGGGTTATATGTGGACACAGTGGTACTGTCCAAAGCAATGGCCACTTTGGGCATGTTCCACCTCTCACTATCTCTCTCGACTTCGTACAACTATGAATGTTGAGAATTTTTGGAAGCAGCTCAAGCATGATCATCTCCATCATCTTCTTTGACCTCATCTTGACCATCTTGTCTGGATTCTTTGTACCAAGGTTACACCTGCATATATGCAACGTGCAGGTGCTTTGGAAGATTCACATCGTGCAGGTCGATCCAAGGCTGCTACAAGTGCCCAAAATTATTTCAAGAAGGCCTGGAAAAAGTTAGCTGCTATCTCTGTCAATGATCATCCATACCTAGTCAAGGTTGAAATCTGGTCATGCAATTGTGGTGCTCAAAAGTACCATCCCTTCCATCTTTGCAAACATCTAGTCAGCATTGTTGGTCAAGTTCCCAGTTCATTTTTCAAACAAATCACTTGACACCGTACCATTCCACTTTATCGACATGATCTTCTTAGCAATGGAACAATACAGCAAGTTGGCCAGGATGAAGATCTTATTCTAGATGGCTCTATCACAGATGGTGATGATCATGTCTGGCTTGGTGATATAGGTGTTTTGGAAGATCCAGCTCATTGGGCAGATCTCATTCCAGAGCAAATTCCTGACATCTTGGATCGCTGAAGTCGTTGCAACTCTGTGGCTGAAGTGGATGATATGCTAATTCCTGACTTGGATACATACAGTAATCCACCATCTGAGACACAGAGCTATCATGAGGCTGAAGGAGAGCAAGATATAGATGAGGTATGTTTGTCTTGATTTTTGCAAGAAGTATAATCTCTCATGAGCTATTATAGCTTGTTGAACAGGCTGAGGCACGCATGAATGTCTTTTTGGAAGCTGCAAGCATATTCCAATCTCAAATTGAACATAGAAACCCTCTCTTCCTCATCTGAGAAAAATACCAGAGGTATATTGCACTATGTAGTCTACATAGTTCTAATAGGGCCATAGCAGTCCCCTTTTCTTCATAGCCATCTCATAGTAGCAAGGTAATCTATATAGGGCTACATAGCTATCATAGTACAAGGCAGTAGCTATCATAGCTATTATAGCTATCATAGTACAGTCAATGGTGTGACTTTGGCTGCAACCTACGGGCCAGACAAAAGTGGCCTAAGGCCGTAAGTTACGGGCTGATCAAACCCAGCTGGAATGAGGGTTTTTGGTCCGTAAGCTACGGGCCAGCTGGATCTGGGAATAGACCATAAGTTACGGGTCAGCTTATATAGATGTGTACCATAGGTTACGGTGGAGCTGGCAGGGGGTATCTCTTGGGTGCCGGACTAATGGAATTAAATCAGAACCGGACTACTTTTTCTAGCTTCGGACTGCTTTTTTAGGGCTCGGACTAGTGGTTGAAAATTGAACTGGATTACATAAGATAACACAGGACTACGGACTATAGAAGATTATGAAATAGGACTATCAGACAGGACTTCGGACTCGTATTGAATAAGACTTTGGACTATTCCACAGGACTTCGGACTACTCTATAGGACTTCGGACTACTCTATAGGACTTCGGACTACTCTATAGGACTTTGGACTACTCCATAGAACTTCAGACTACTCCATAGAACTTCGGACTACTTAATAAAACTTCGGACTACTTAATAGGACTTCGGACTACTTAATAAAACTTCGGACTCTGAACTAGACTAAGGACTCTGGACTCTGGACTTTAGATTGAGAACTTCGGATTAAGAATTATAAAATAGGACTATAGACAACAGACTTCAGACTAGGACTTAAAACTCCGAAACATGACTCCGGACTCTAGACTACTACAGATCAAAGACCTCGGACTCCAGACTCCGAACTTCGGACCTCGGACCTCAGACTATAGCCTTCGAACTTCAGACTGAACCATAAAATAGGCATCAGGACTAATCTAATGATAAAATCAAATTAAGGACTACAAAATAAAACAAAGGACTATAAAATAGAACTAAGGACTACAAAGACAGATTTAGAATCAGAAAATTAACCTAAGGACTATAAGATCTATGATCAGACTATGGACTATAAGATAGAACTAAGAACTATAAATATATATTCTAAAATTATTCAACAGACTAATTTGTATATAAAAAAGGCTACTTGAGTTTTGAATTAAATTATTATAGGACGAAGAAAAAGAGCAGGACAAAACAATAGTAGCTAGTAACAATCAAACTTTCAAGTTGACGCGTCTTTAGTTGTACAGCCACAAGACCCATATCTAGATTCTCGGTATTTGAGTCATAACAAATCAAATCAAATACTATAAAATTAGCAAAAATAACAGCATATACTTTCAACTCATATAATATTATAAAATGCAACAGATTTATATTTAAGATACTATAGTATATGAGATGGCAGATATAAGTTAGTAAAGTCTAAAAATTAGCCTCTGATGTAGTGCTCGGCAATCACCGACATCTAATATTGTAACTCCGCTGAGTATAGTCACTGTGTTGCAGCTATATCACATCAAATGAATTACTGTGCCACTACTTTAAACAAGCTCTCAAGAATGCTAGCTTATAATCCTTAGTTTCATTCTATTATTTAGACTTTAGTCTGAAGTCTCAAGGCTATAGTCCGAGGTCCGAGGTCCGAAGTTCGGAGTCTGGAGTCCGAGGTCTTTGATCTGTAGTAGTCTAGAGTCCGGAGTCATGTTTCGGAGTTTTAAGTCCTAGTCTGAAGTCTGTTGTCTATAGTCCTATTTTATAATTCTTAATCCGAAGTTCTCAATCTAAAGTCCAGAGTCCAGAGTCCTTAGTCTAGTTCAGAGTCCGAAGTTTTATTAAGTAGTCCGAAGTCCTATTAAGTAGTCCGAAGTTTTATTAAGTAGTCCGAAGTTCTATGGAGTAGTCTGAAGTTCTATGGAGTAGTCCAAAGTCCTATAGAGTAGTCCGAAGTCCTATAGAGTAGTCCGAAGTCCTATAGAGTAGTCCGAAGTCCTGTGGAATAGTCCAAAGTCTTATTCAATACGAGTCCGAAGTCCTGTCTGATAGTCCTATTTCATAATCTTCTATAGTCCGTAGTCCTGTGTTATCTTATGTAATCCAGTTCAATTTTCAACCACTAGTCCGAGCCCTAAAAAAGCAGTCCGAAGCTAGAAAAAGTAGTCCGGTTCTGATTTAATTCCATTAGTCCGGCACCCAAGAGATACCCCCTGCCAGCTCCACCGTAACCTATGGTACACATCTATATAAGCTGACCCGTAACTTATGGTCTATTCCCAGATCCAGCTGGCCCGTAGCTTACGGACCAAAAACCCTCATTCCAGCTGGGTTTGACCAGCCTGTAACTTACGGCCTTAGGCCACTTTTGTCTGGCCCGTAGGTTGCGGCCAAAGTCACTGTATTGTGTGCATAGTATAGAGCATAAGCTATCATAGCTACTATAGCTACTATAAGATAGAATAGCTATAAGAGCTATGTTAGCTATATAATATATCTTTACTCTCATATTATATCTAGCTATTTAGATTTTTATCTACTCTATGTCATCTCTGTCAAATATATCACTCAAAAGTACTATAGATGTATTAGAAGATATAAATATATCATAAATCTGTCTTATTTTATCTGAAGCATCTAAAACATCGAAAATCTAAAAGAATTATATTATATAACAATATCTCATTGTAACACATCAATACAAAACTACAATACACTACAACAGGTAGTAACTTATAATCAACTTATGTTAAAAGATAAGATAAGATACAAAAGATAAGATAAAACACAAGCTAAGATAAGATAAGAGCTATCTCAAAGATAAGAAAAAGCGAAAATATGATCTGAACATAAGTTAATAAATTAGTACAAGACAAAAGAGAGATATACATATAAGAACATAAGACATACCCAAAAAAGGAAAAAGCGAAAATATAGAGTCTACAAAAAAACGTCAGGGTTAATGGATAGGAAAATAACAGAGCAACTTACTGAACATAAGAATATTGGAGCAGGAGAGGAGCGAGTGACAAAAAACGGGAGATGATAGTGGTAGGCTAGCTAATTGACCGAAAACTCCGTTCGCAAAGACGGAGAGAGTACCCGAGTGAGACCAACTAGAAATCAGATTAATCCTATGATGGACTCAATGCTGATTGCTAGTTCGTGAGGTGGGGAGGGGAGTTTTGGGGAGCAGCAGAGGGGGCACGTGATGAGGGCACGTGACCCATGTGATGAGCGTGTCGTGCATCAATGGTCGCACGCCGAAGGCGTGACCTGCTGCTGTCCCGAAAACTCGAGCTGTCTGCAAGGCAGGGAGAGCCCGGCAAATGCCATACACCTTCTCCAGGTCTTAGGCACTGAGGCCCCACCTAGAGCGCAGCTCACTAACCCTCGGGGTCTAAAGACCCCTGACCCCCGAGCCACCCCACACCAGAGCAAGCTCTCGAGAATGAGAAAACAAACAGTGACATTTGATTAAGAGTCCAAACCGCGCTGAAAATCGTCCATGATCGAATGTAAGCTACTTGGATCCCGACCCGAAAAGGACTTCGAAATAAAGAAAGGGAGAATATCCTGGATCTTACGCCAGTAAAGTAAGAAGGCATCCGACAACCATCTGCCCTGCTTAGCTACCACATCTGGCAGAACTCCCATCAGAAGCAACTCCGTAGCCCCTCCAATCCTGAAGCTATGTCCCCCAGAGATACCCTCCAAGCCTGCCCGTTTCCAAATGACATTGCAACGCTGCATGAAAGTGTCCTTCGTCAACGGAAGCCACAAGTCATCTTGAATGAATGAGAACAAAGGAGCGGAGGATGGAACAGTACTGTTGACACGTAAATGAAACTCCAAGGCAAATAAAGGTGAAAGGCAACCCGAGATGTCCGTGATAGAGATATCAGCACCCGCCGTGCTCGTAATCTTCGAGAAGGGAATGTGTAACGTGGCATAGCACATGTGATTGCAAGATCTGCTGAACGTAAGGGGAGATGAACGAGAGACATGTCGAGAAGGGTCAAAAACGGACTCGGAGACAACGAGTAGCTTGCCTAGGCGACAGCAAGACCAGAAAGCGACCGCAGCAGTTGCCCAGATGGCAGCATCTAAAGAGTTGGAGAAATTAAGCCCATTGAGCAGTGCCCTCATATGCACGTGAGTGACCGGCGGACGTTGAGGACAACAAGACGAGCTAGGCACCAACTTCTTGACTCCTGCCAGAGCTGCTTTGAGTTCCGCGCCACCATGCCAAGGGGCACCCTGCATCTTGTGCCATAGTTCTAGCCTGCTTATCTACTGCTGTGCTGACCCGACCTTGCCTGCACCTGCAGCGATGAATCCTGCAAGAAGTGTGTCCGACGCCGGGACACGAAGAGACTCTGGAATGTTGAAAGCGTCACAATACTGAGTAAAACGTAATAATCCTGCGCCATAGACAGCGCGCGTAGCAGGTTCGACCGAAGATAATTTGACATACTGAAGGCGGTCGAAAGCAGGTGATGAAAGGAGAGCACGAGCTTCTCCACCATGCAAGAGTCCATAAGGCGACGTCCAGAGAAGAATACGGTCACGAGCGGAGACATGCAGACAGAATTCGGATGGGTCATATGAGTTACCGACTTTGGGCTTCCGAGCCCGAATCGTTCGGTCGCCAGATGTGCGCGGAAGCGATATGAGAGTGCCGCCTGAACGACTTTCTGTGGATATCACTACATCTGCGACCGTGTCTGCAATAGCGGACGACATTGTGGTGTGATTACCTAAAACAGTCAATATTCAGCAAACTGACAACAGACTGCCTCGAAGTCATGCACAACGCGCTGGACATGGACAAGGAAAGACTGTAAAGCCTCCGGCAGAGGCACGACATCGTCGAGCGGCATGAAAGAGAAGACCTGTTCTCTGCACGAGACAGGGTCCGCCAAATTCACTGCAGACTCGACATAAGAAAAACTGATAGAGAGATTGCGATCTGTGCAAAGCAGGACGGTCCGGCGGATGCATTGGTTCACCAACCAGTTCTGGCTGCGGCCACACTGGAATGCACCAATCACACCTTGGTTGTCGCTATGAATGAGAATAGAGGCGTTGTGGACACCCGTGCGTTCGACTTGTAGAACAGCGAGCTCTACGGCGATAGCCTCGCCCCATCCAATATTGCCACTACGTGATGTGTTCCAGCCCGGAAGCCAGCGCCAGCCAGTACAACGCGAGTCGATAACGATGCCGACACCCCAGTCAGTGGACGCGTCGACCCAAATGTCAAGAGCGGAGCACGGGCCAGGGGGGGCCAACGAATGAACGCGAGGACCCAGGCGCAGTTTGTTGAGCCATCATCGCAGGTCGGACCACATCGATGACTTGGCATAGCATTGAAGTGCACGATTGGTCGACATGTGTTCGAATTCGGTGATAAAGGATGCAAGGGAAGTGAGATAAGCACGTCCGTGGGGATACAGGAACGCGGCGTGGTTCAGCAAGCTGTTGATGCATTGAACCTCCTTTAAGGGAACAGGACGGTGTTCGAAGGAAGTAATGAATATGTCAATTTTCTGGATAAGACACGTGAGTTTATGATCAGCAATCTGCACAGTTTTCACGGAAATATTCCAGGAGAAACCAATGTATAACACAACATCGTCGAACTCCTGACCCTTCGAGGGGTGCCACGGAACCTGCAGCACAGCAATCAAAGATTTTGCGCCCTCGCGGTCATACGCATACATCAGATAAATGTGTAAGTGGTACATAGCTCTATAAAGTCTATATAGATTTCATAGTTCCATAGCACTGCCCTTTTCTCTATAGCCAGCATAGCTAAAGGGGAATGCTATGTAGTGCTATGAAGCTAAAGGGTGATGCTATGAAGTGCTATGATAGCTATAATAGCTAACTATGTAGCTATGATAGTCTAGCTAGCTATGAAAGCTATAAGTGTCTATTAAAGCTATAAGGCTTATGTGTCTTATATATTCTACATTCAGTATGTGTCTCATATATCTTACATTTAATATGTGTCTTACATATTCTATATTCAATATCATATTAAAGCAATAAAATCTGTTGAAACTATGAATATTTTTTACAGTCATATCAGAATTAGTAACATATGATCACACAAGTATAAACTATTTCAATGCATTAAGAGTATATTGATATCATGAAAACTACTACTAATTAAAAAGCAAAAACATAAGTAAGAAAGTAAGAAAGTAAGAAATAAGATAAGATAAGATAAGTAGTACAAGATAAGATAAGATAAGATAAGTAATCAAAGGTAAAAAAAAACATTAGTCTTGAAAGATAAAGATAACACATGAAAACTTACCAAAGTAACAAAAAGCGAAATCTGAAAGACAACTTAAAAGATATTAGTATTAGTATGAGCAATAAGAAAAAACAATGAAAGGTTACCTTAAAGACAACGAGCAAAGTAAAGAATGATGACGAGCAAGCAAAGCACGTCGACGAAGGCGTCGACGTGGCAAGAGACAGTGGGAGTTAAAGAGCAAGAGGCAACGCGCGTCGCACGAGCCTTATATACGAATCCCGGGCAGAGCCGGGATTTGTGGTTGCCGGGCGCTTGCCGAGCGTCGCGTCAGAGACTGGGCGCTAGACTTTATTATGTTGATGCTGCTGCTCAGCAATTCACGGTGCAGTAGATACATAGAATCCTCATTAATTCTGGTTTACTGTATGATCTATCATAGTATTCTTTTTCTCTGAATTGTTACGATTTTACTTGGTTTGTTAAAGCTCGAACAACGTAGCTTCGCTCGTTCGGTGGCTGTAAGCACCGAACGCGCATCGAAGTCAGTCTTGTCCCTACCACCCTCACTCCCCTGTCTCACCCGTTCGCCATCCCTCTTCTCGCTTCCATCGGATCGAACACCGGAGGAGGATAGTCAGATGCTGAGGGCCTCAAAGGTAAGTAAAAAAAGTCTCAATTCATCTATTCGTACTAATCTAGAGAGTATCGCTCGTTCGACGAGCGATACTCTCGACTTCTTTCGTCCTCCTGCACCCTCATCCCCTCTCGCCTCCGACTGCTGCCTATCCCACAACACCCTGCCCTCCGCTGACCTCGCCGCCACGCCGCCTCGCCGCCACGTCGCGTCGCTGCCACGTCGCTAGCGCCCAGCGTGTCGCCTCCAACGACCACGATCAGCGGAGTGTGCACGGTCGTCCGCGACCCGGGACGGGCACGCCAGTGCACGCACATCGTGCGGGGCCCTGTCCGTCCTCGCGACGTCTACGCCATCGCACCTCGCGTGCACGCCTGCCGCATTGCGCACGGGCTCGCAGTAGCCCGACATTTCGTGCCCGGCCGGCCCTGCGCCTCGTGCATGGCCCCGCCGCCCTCGACCCTCGCCCATGCCCCTCCACGTGCCTCGCGCTTTCTGCGTGCAGGTTACCGCGTCACGCACGAACCCGCGGCAGTCTAGTGCTTCGCGCACGGGCCCGTGGCCGCCCGACACTTCGTGCACGGACCTGCCACCCTCGACGCCTCACGCACGCCCTCGATGCCTCACGCACACCCTCGGCGTCTCGCGCACAGACCCTGCGCCTCGCGTGCAGGCTGCCGCCTCACGCACGAGCCCGTGGCAACCCAGTGCTTCGCGCACGGGCCCGCCGCCCTCGACGCTTTGCCCACGCGCCCTGCGCGCCTTGCGTCTCCTGCACGCAGGCATGACGCATCACACACGAGCCCGTGGTGGCCCAAGATCTCGCGCACGGGCCCCGTGCCTCGCGTACAGGCCCGCCGCCTGGCGTACGGGCCCCGCACCTCCTGCGCGCACATCTGCCGCATCGCGCACGGACCCGCTGCCACCCAGCGCCTCGTGCACGCCCCATTGTGCCTCACGCACGGCCCTCCCATCTCGCGTGTGCAGGCCTGCCGCGCCTCGTGCATGTGCGCCTCATGTCACGTGCGTCGGCCAGTGCGCGCACTCTCGTGTATGGGCCCCGGGCCCGCGACGGCCTCCCGCACCGTGGATGCATGCCCGCATTGGCCCTAATTACTTATTTACTTTTAATATAGTAGAATTAGCTGTTGTTTATTACTCCTGAGCCCATAATTTAAATATATTTTCAACCTAGACAATTGGCTTAAGGTGCTCTTGCCTTAGTATATTTTGGGGTTCTAGGTATGGTATGATAGGAATCATAGCATTGATAGCAACCCTATAATGTTATATAGCTAGCATAGCTGTCACTCAAAACTACATAGCTCTATATACCCACCACCAACAGCTATAGAACCTATGATAGGTCTTATAGAGCTATAAAGCTGTGCTGCCAAAATACATAGAGTGCATAGAACTATCATAGGAGCCATATCATTGGCTGGAAGCTATGTAGAAAACTGATTTTTCTGATGTAAGTGTGAATCAGAATGCCCAACAAGTCGAACTGCGACGAGATAGGGAAACGGAAGATAGTGACGTCGTCCACCCATTTTTCAGAAGGTCCGACGCCGACATTCGTCCAAATGTCCATGGTAGCGTCGGCCACCTCCCCCTGGAGACCTGAGGTGGTCGCAAAACCGAAAGGTGCATCATGATCAAGCCAGAAACTATTCCGATGTGCGACCATGAGGAACTTCTTGTCCTCTGGCTTGATCGGAATGGTGTGGTACGCCTTTTCGATATCAAGTGTGGCCGCCTGAGCGCCGACAGGCACACTCGTGATCTGAATATATGTGCATCAGCGTACTGCCATGGGAAGAACCCCGTGGGTACGCAAGCGAGAATTCGAGGAGAAATAGCGACCAACACGACGATCACAATGAAGTGCGACACGCTCTCACATCTGAGCAGATCGGACACCATCAACGAAGCTCAATGAGGTGTCAAGTGCCAGGAGGCAACGGCGCTCAGCGAGCCCGCTCCTTTGGAGCTCCATGCGCCATGCACATCCACGCTCGAGTATCATCGAGCTCTGCGTATGAATACGCATTGGCACTCGGGAGGAACACGGAGCTCCGTGCGCAATGTGCACATCCGCGCTCGAAGGCATCAATGGACTGCCATGGTGCCATGACCCTTGTGAAACACTAGGCTCCGTACGCATATGCATACATCCATGCCTGACGAGAAAGGAGGGAGAGGCACGCAGAGGGTCCTCGAGACCATGCGCGTGCGAGTCAGGGAAAGAATAAATGAAGATATATCTAAATAATAAATGAGTCAACAGAGACTCGGAAGGTACACTCACAATTTTCACCATTTTTTCTGCTGTACCCCATCGTGTGGGAAAGTCATCTGAATCGACGAGGTCGTTGGTGGAGTAGCCGGCGTTGCCTTTGTGCGAGATGTTGCATACAATGCGGCGCTTCACCTGACCGTTCTCATCCACCATGATGACCACATGGACAGGACAAGCCGCGAAGATGCCTCCGCAAATAGCCTCCATCTCATCGCACGAGAATGGACCACTCATGTGCGACTCTTTTACTTCGTCTGCCAGGTACTCGTCGATGGCGGCATCGTGCTCGGATGGGCGATAGGGAGGAATAATTGAGTCAGCAAGAATTGAGCCAGGGACACCAATGGAGAAGCCATTACGAAGACTATGAACGAGATGTGGATATTGATTTTGGAGACCGAAATACGATAGGAGAAATTCGAAAGCGTCCGGATTGTATGGGGTGACGATGCGGTCTAGAAGAGAATCTGATAGAGACGTGACGCGAGACGTGCGAAGTGGAACCGAATCGATGCCCGCCGGAGGTGCGAGCATGCATAGTGGTTTGGCATGGGGAGTATCAAGCAGTGACGGAGCAGACGCCGGCATGGTGACTGTGGTCACCACAGATGGAACATGCGTGTTTGACATTGGTGCCGTGGGTGCCGGGACGGCACTTGTCGGGACCTCCGACGTTGAAGCCGACGCAGAATTGCAGCTTGTCTTCTTTGGTGCCGACGAGAACATGGGGAAGGTTCTTTTCGAACTGGGCAATGACGGGGCGATGACCGCTGGTAGTCTTCTGGTTGCAATCCCGGGTGTAGTGTCCCGGCCGATCGCAGATGAGGCAGGACCCCGTCATCTGAAAAATCTGATTTTTATATAGGAAAGGGTCAAAGTATGGGTTCTATAGGTGAGCTATGGAGTCTATGGCTTTGACCTGTCAAGCTATATAGAGCTATGACAGCTACCATAGCCTCCATAGCAGGCAGTATAAAATATATAGCCTCTATAGCTAGTAGTATTGAATACATAGAGCTATATTACTTGGTAAGGGGAGCTATGCTCCTATGATCACTATACTGGCTATGTTCGATGAGATAGACACTAAGAAAATTCCTTATATTCAAAGGATGATGTATTACAAGTAGTCTACAAAGTATCTAAGTTCCTAATTAAAAACCTCGCATGTGCGCACAGGCCACGCACAGACAGTGTGGCACCGTTGTCGGGACCACCATGCCCGCGCCGTCGCCGCATGCATGTCTCCACGTGCGCAGAGGGCCGTCTGCACTGCGCACGCACCGTCGCTGGTGTGGGGCCTCGCGCATGCAGGTAAGACTGCCTGCAGCTGCGCACGCGTGTGAGCGTGCCATCGCCGCCGTGCGTGGCCTCGGACGCGCAGACGCCGCCGTGCGTGGCCTCGGATGCACAGACGACGCCATGCGTGCGTACGCGCGCTGGCGCGGTCGTCTGTGGCCGTACGCAGGGTGGAGCCGTGCGTGAGAGCCCGCACACCGGCAGGGCCGTGCACGGCTGCCCGTGCCATGCATGCGTGGCGCGGTCATCCACGGCCGTGTGCAGGAGGGGCGCGGTTGCGAGAAGGTGGGGCGCGGCCGTGAGAAGGCGAGGGCGTGGCCGCGGGCGACCACCGGCACGTTGGCAAAGCCGGGCGTGGCGACGCTCGCCGTGCATGTGCGCGCACATGCGCTGGCGCAGTCGTCTGCGGCCGTGCGAGGCGGGGCGATGCGAGGGCGGGGCGGGGCGTGTGTGACAGTCGCGTGCTAGCGAGGCCGTGCACGGCTGCCCGCGCCGTGCGTGCATGCGTGCGCTGGCTGGCGGGGTCGTCCGCGGCCATGCGTAGCCCGGTGCGCGCGTTCGTGCGCTGGCGGATCGTCCGCGGCTGCCCGCGCGCGTGTGCGTGCGCTGGCGCGGTCGCGCGTGGCCCTGCACGCGCAGTCCGTGGCTGCCCGTGCAGCCTGCGCATGCGCGGGTGCGCTGGCGGTCATCCGTGGCCGTGCGGAGTTGCCGGCGCACCCGGGCACCTGTGCGCTGGCAGCGGGGACGGGTACGAGGACGAGGACGGGGGCGCGGGCGTCGGTGTTGCAGTGAGCACGTCATATGACGTTTAGTCGAGTCTCGTTGCCGCGGCAACGAGACCCGGCGTCGGCATCGTCGACGGCGTTGTCGAGGGAGTGGGATGGGGCGGAGTCGTGGGCGCGGGGCGTCGAAGGGGAGACGTGGTCGAGAGAGGACAGACGAGTATCGTTCGTGCATGCACGAACGATACTCGTTTGATTAGCACAAAGACAGAAAAAAAAAAGCCCCTGCTCACCTAGAGGCCCTCGACGTCCCTGCTATCCCTCTTGACCATCGAACGACGCCGCGCCTTGCCGGCGGAAAGAGAATGAGATGAGGGAGGAGTGGAGATGGATGGAGTGCTGGACGAAGGAATGCGCTAAGTCGCGCGTCGAGTGCCACAGCAGCACGACTCGCGCGGCCGGCTGTTTCGAGCTCAACAAATAAAATAAAATGCTAATAAATCTTAAAAAAATGCAGACTATATAAATTTGTTCTATCTAAAGTATGAATGAGCCATATATGCATCTACTCTACTGTATGATCTTGAGCAACTAATCTACCTTAGTGAAGTCTACATCGGTAGCCTCTGCCGCGGCGCCCGACAACCACCGGCCAGCTGCAATTCGGGCTCCGACGCGCTCGTCTATATAAGGCGTGCGCAACGCGCTGTCACGCGGAAAAGCGGTTTCCGACCTAGGGGTGTCTGGGTTTTCCGGTAACTTTTCCGAGAACTCCTAGTTGTTCGATGAGGGATGGATTTGTCTTCTACTTCTGGTGTGAATCTGACTTGCCAAGGATTATGGCTGTGGGAGACGGAGGTCGAGGGTATGCGATGCGATGAAGAAGTTCGTAGAACACTGTCACTCGATGGACAATGATCAAAAGTACGATGACTCGTAGGACGTGAATATTGATGATCGGACTGGACGTGCGTATACATGGAATGATAACTGCTTGGATTCGTATCTTCGTGGATTGGACGTCAATGTGAATTCGTAGAATAACGTAGATTGAAAGCGCCTGTGAAGCAACTTGACCAGGATTTGATTGTAGGAAAGAACCTTAGAGGATTCTGACGTACAAACTGGGGGCAAAGATACTTGAATTTGGTGTTACAGGAACAGCCTTTATATACCCTAAGAGCTCCTATGGCTGCGCGGGTAAGAAATGTATCAAAAAGGATAGATGAAACGAGTGAGTCATTCCTAGTCATGTATAGTAAGGGTGAGTCGAAGTAGGTGACTAGGAGATGAGTCGGTCAGGATAGTGAGTCAGGAAGAGTCAAACGAAGGTAAGAGTCATAATAAGTCAACGCTCAGACGTATGAGTCAGAGACCAAACAAATCAAGAGGAAAATGAGAGAACATAGGTGATGTAGCATCATGACGAAGACAAAGTGCAGGAAACATACGACAAAGAACATGACCAGTCCAATTTAGGGGTAAGGGTCTCCTATGGTCGGATGAAACTCGGCCCGAGGAGGCTCGTTCCGAACCCACTCCTTTACATCGACATCCATCCTCGCGGTTCCAGCCTCGATGGCGATCTTCTTGATCTGGCAGGCCTTGCGCATGTGATCAAAGACTGCAGGCTCGCAGTGGCCGCTGTAGGATGTCGCATATGTGGAGGCCTCGTATACGCAGTGGAAAAGATCCAGTGGATCGTAAGGCTTGAGCCGATCCTTTGCCTCTGCCCCATCTCTGGTAAGCCTCTGCCTCTCTCTTCCTTCTCCGATGCACCAATGACGTGGCACGACCATGATGATGCACCCAGATCCATAAGTGGAATCGGGATCAGGGCTGGCCGGCTCCTCCCCCCAATCAGGCCCGAGATCGTCCACAACCTTCATACGTCTTACTCTCCAAACGGCCCAGGTATCCGTCACCGAGAGGAGTTCCTTGATAGCGCCATAGGCGCAGGATCCTTCGATGTCCGAGATCAACAAGATGAACTGGCCTTTGCGAATGGGCATCGTCGGCTTAACGACTGAGATCCAGGGGGAGTGCAGGTTTCTGGTGATGAGCCGGACGGTCATGAAGTTAAAAGGGAGATCAACAGAGGAGGGGGCCCAGACGTAGCCGGTGCACTGATGGAACTGTCGAGCATAGATGTGGCCGAAGGGCCCTTCGGGAATAACGGTGATGATACCGGGGGCACGGAATGTCAGGTCGGCACTGATCTCAGGAAGTGTTGGCATAGGCGGGGGTGGAACTAATGCGGGAGCGCTCGGAGCAGCCGGAATGGAAGGAGGGAATTGGGCAGCAGAGAGCGTGGCAGGGAATGCAGCGGCCATGATGTTGGGGATGTCGTCATTCTCGTGCCTTTCTACCTCCAGTCGGAGGTCCCCTACATCCGTATCAGTCAACGTTACAAAAGAACGGTCATTGAAGATGAGTTCGGTCTCAATCTCCTGCTCCTGACGACGTGCAGCGATGGATATCTGGTCGGCGATGTCCTGCATACCTTCAAGAATTTGTCGAGGGTCAGGTGGCTCTGGCCCGTCGAGAACCGTTAGACGGTATCTGGGGTTGGCGGTGATGAGATTCCCTCCGAGGTAAAAATTGAGTCTCTCGGTAGTGACGCTTCGCAGGGAATCGTGATGGACTGCTAGGAAGAGAGGAGGGAGATTCTCGGTGGGAGCAGGCCGGTGAAGTTCGGGAGCAGGATTAAGAAGAGAATCGAACCAGGCCATGATGCGTTGGAGCATGAAGGGCGGAGTCAAGAGGGAGCGTGAATGGGGGCTTTTAGAGAGAGTGCAGCGTGTTTGTGAGATGCTTTTGATGCAGGTTGGCAAATTCTTATATGACGTTGCTTCTTCTCATCTTATAAGCGAAATGAGTGATGCGCCGCCCTTTTCTTCATGTTAGCGCTCGAAACATGTTGCAAGCGCGACAGCGCGTCCTCTCCCTCTTCTCTACCACTACCATCTCCCGTCTTTCGTCGTCCTCTCCTCTCTCCTCTCCTCTCTCCTCTCTTCAACTTCTTATGTCCGGTAAGTCTTTATGTTGTTATATTGTTGACTAACACTTATGCTTTTGTATATCTTTGTAGACTTGAAAATTTTCGCTTTTTCTTCTCTATAATAAAGGTAAGTCTTATATTTATTCTTTCTTTTTGTTGTTTACTTACAACAAGTTGTTACCTTTAAGGTTTCATTTTCGCTTTTTCTTGTCTCTTTTATCTGATCTAGTTTGACTTATGTTTGTAAATATGTATACACTTCTTTATCTTATTATATAATGTAGTCTTGTTAGATATTAGTGTAACTTGATAATATAATATGTGTTTGAATTTTCGATGTTTTGTTTGTTTAAGATGTAATCGCTATGAGGCTTGTGAAACAATTCAGATAATTGGAATATTTTTATAGCATTATTAGGCAATATATTACTTGAAGATGACATAGAGTAGATAGCAATCCTAATAAGCTAGATATAATATAATAATGAGCATAAAAAATATAATTGTCATAGCTTTCATAGCTTCTATAGCTATGATAGCTATGCTTTATGCTCTAATAGCTATGATAGCTATGATAGGAGATTATAGCTATCCTATTTGACTACATAGCTTACTATAGACTGCCCTTCAGCTATGAGAATCCTATATATAAAAGGGGATTGCTATGGAACTATGGCTTCTATATAAGCAATATAGAGCAATATAGCAGTGGTATATTTTTCAGATGGTGGCCGAGGAGCGGGGTTTGCCTGCCGAAAAGGGCTGATTACGATCGTGGCTGTAGGGAGCAAAACGTGATGTCGAGGAGGACGAAGAGGCCACGCGTTCGCGAGGGACGTGTCCAGCATCTCGCCTCGAGAAGTCCTGTAAGCGTCGATTAAACTCGAAATCACGATACTTGTTCATCTCTGCGAGGAAACGCAAGTTCCACTGAGTGTCATCATGCGTAAATTGCTGCTCATTGTAAGCGCGCCTTTCAGCCATGTCGAAGGCGAGAATGGCGGGAAAGGCGAAGTCACATTCTTCTTTGGCACATAGGGCCTCATGGTGATGGCGCCAGCATGCCCGAACCGTAGGTTCCGCGCGTGATTCAAGGAACAGTAAATAATTCGCCCAAGCTTCCATCCAAAGCACCAGGTTCAGGTCCATTTTCTTGCCTAGGGATGGGTGTCCGAAGTCTAACAGGGATGTGTTCCCGTTGCCGATCCGGTGCTTCTTCATCATAGTGCTTCGATTCTCGGTGATGACGTGGAGATTGGCGCGTGTAAATAAATGGATCGGGAGATACATCCTCTCTTGGAAAAGTGTCCCAATCTCTTCCGGGATCGAGATCGGGCGCTCAATGGTGGTTAAGGCAGTTTCGTCAGATTCCTTAAAGATCCTGAGTGCCGGGGCTGCGGGTGCCGCTGTAGTCACGGGAGCCTGCATCGCAGAGGGGGCAGAACCTAGAGCGCCAGATGCTGCAAGTGTAGCCACACGCTCGGAAGCCATGTGAGAAGCCAAGATATTAGCCCAACTCAATACCATTTTATTTCGCCCATTTTATTTCGTCAGGGACGTCGGCAAAAGTGAGCTGGATCAATACGCGAAAGTAGGCCGATCTTCAGATCCGACACAGATGTTGCTCTCCTCTCTGGATGAGCTTGGATTACGCCACGATGATCAGCTCAAGTGACATAGAATGTCCTACATGGCTCCTATGTTGAATTGGGGGTGAAAACTCGAAAATCGGAGAAGTTCCGCTCTCGATATCGTCAGAGGGAGCACGCAGCAATCTCGATCTCCACCTGCATAAGCGACTCGCTTCGTCGCCTATCACTGTTTCATTGTCAGGGAGGACAAATAAAATGGGTGAATAAAATGGTATTGAGTTGGACTATTGACTAGTTGCTGTTGGTCAGCTGGGAGATTACTAAAAAGTTGTGTGAGTGGCGTCGAAGAAGAAGATCCGGCTCCACTGGGTAAAGAAGCTCCTGAGAGCGTGTTGATAAAAGTCTGAATGGGGTTAGTCGGTGGAGTTGTTGAGTGGTTGCTCTGTTCCGGAGATGACTGTCGCGAAGGTTCTGGAGATCCCGAGGGAGATCTGGAAGATCTATCAGGCAGGGCAGTACCATTAGTCTCGATGGTGGTTCCTTCCGGCATGCTGAGTGTATTGAATGGTTGATCGATGAAATCGTATGCGTGAAAAAGACGAGAATGAAAAAAGTCGGGTGCAGCACCGCGACACGAGGCAGGAGGAGGAGTGAAGGAGCGTGGGAACTCTCTTCCTGCACGTCCCGCTCTTTCCTCCTCCTGCGGGCGTCAGCCTAGAGCGGGCCGCTCAGTTTGCCTCACTTCTTATTGGTCTTAGCTAGCCCTCGCAAAAACCTCCGTCTCGCAAGCTCGACTGGGTTTTTGCAGCAGAAAGAGAGAGAGAAAGCGAGTCGCGCATGCCTTATATAGACGTGGCGAGCGGAGTGCCAAATGTGGCTGCCGAGACCGGGCCGGTCGCTGCCGAGCAGTCGTGTCAGAGGCTAAGTGCCAGATTTTGCTACGTTCACTTCGTTACCCAGTATAGTAACTCAGTTAGATACTCACCTCATCCAATTCGATGTAATAGATCAATTATGCATGTTCTCTTTTTTTCAGAATTTATCGTGTTTTATTTGATTTACCAGGCTCGAAATGTTCGAACTCGCGCGCGTTCGGTAGCTGAAGCACCGAAGGCACGTCGAAGTTGTCTCATACCACCAGCCTCCTCTCCTCTCATCCCTCCGCCGTTCGTCTAGTCTACTCACTGACTCATCGCATCGAACGCAGGAGAGTCTCGATAGGGCGAAGAGGGATCAAGGTAAGTAAAATAAACTTTTTATTAGCATTCTTCGTACTAACAAAGAGAGTATCGCCCGTTCGAGAACGAGCGATACTCTCTCGTTCTTCCACTTCCGCGATGCCTCGCTCGACTTCCCCTCCCCCGTCACCATCTTTCCGCCATGTCGCCTTCTTTCCGCCGCCTCGTCAGCGCAATGCCCGCTTCTCAAACACGTCGCCGGCAGCCCCGACCCACTGCGCGTCACCTACCCCACGCCTACGCCCACGCCCACGTCCATGTCCACATCCACGAGCCTCCCGCCTCCCGCCTCCCACGCTCCGTGCACCGACGACGGCGTCCGCGTCCACGTCGTTGTGCCTCGTTGCCGTGGCAACGGGGCGTGATGTCGTTCGCCCACGCCCTCGCATCCTCTCAACAACACCCGCATGTCCTCAACAGATCCGTGCGGGCTCACCAGACTTACCAACCCCGCGCACCACCACCTCCTTGCCATCGACAACACGCCCGCGGCCACGACACGTGGCTAGGCGCGCCCAGCCACGCACACCCGTGAGACGGCCTAGCCAGCGCATGCACGCCTCCCACGGCGATCGCGCATGGCGACGCAGTGTGCAAGCCTGCGTGAGGCCCCGACTGAGCGCGCACGCTCTACTCGCGAGCCCGCCACGTATCTCCTCGACACCGCCACCGCCGCTGCACCTCGTCGCCATCTTGCCCAGCCGGCCGTGCCCTCTGTGCCCCTCGCATGCACATGACCAATTCCCGACCCCTCCACATGAGCTGTACGTGCCAGCACGCCCGCGCCGTCGGCAACACGCCCGCGGACACGATACGTGGCTGTGCGCGCGCCGAATGGCCTCCCAGCGCACGCACGTACTCACACACGCGACCGTGCAGCCACTAGTGTTGTTGGCAGAATCCTGCCACGCTGCCATTGGCATTGCCAATGTGGCAATTGCCACCTGGCAATTGGCAGAATTCTCGGGAGGTCTGGCAATTGGTGGCAATGCTTAGAGTTAGCCGAGAGATATACAGCCAACCCAGGCCTCTAACCGTATTATTTACCACAAGCAGGGATACCTAGAGCATAGATCCGCCACTGGTGCACTTTCACAGGCTAGAATTTGCCTGGATTTGTGTGTGATGAGGTAATTCTCGCTCAAGACACTCCACCACCGCAGACTTGGGAGAGGTGAGAAGGCCAATGAGTATGGGGTTGGCCGAGAGTTGATGCCCGCATGGATGGGGGACAGTACAAAATATTTGAACCGAACAATAAAAAACCAAATCAAGTCTTCATAGTGTCCATAGGCCAAAAAAACATGCATTCAAACAATTGCCAGGTTTTGCCGCATTTGCCAGGTTCTGCCAGAGCCGAATTTGGTGGACACTGCCGGCAAAATGGCAGTTCGGCCGTCCGGAGGTTTTGCCCCCAACACTAGCAGCCACGCACGTCCGCACAGGCTCGGACACGGCCATACACGGCGCGCAAACCCGCGGGAGATCCGGTTGTGCTCAGACGCCCCGGACGGCCTCTCCAGCGTGTGCACGCCGTCCCGCATGCGAGTGCACGAGCACGCTCGGCCCAGCGAGCATGCGAGGACCGAGGGTCCCGACTATGCACGAGGACCGAGGCCCCGACTATGCGTGCATGCCTCGGGGCCCCGACTGCACGCGCGCATACCCCGGAGCGTGTGCGCACGCACTCCCATGCGAGCGCGCGGTCGCGCACGTCCATGCGAGTGCACGCAATCGCACGCCTGACAGCGCGCGCTTACCCGCACGAGTGCGTGCCTGTCCGTGCTCGCTCGCGCGCCCGGACAGCGCGCGCCTGTCCGATGCCTCCGGCCTGCTCACGCAGGTTCTCGCTTACCCGCTCATGGCTGTACCCCTGTGCCCCAGAGTTGTTACCTACTAGGTAGTTAGTGGTAGTACCCTTGTCTGTGGTAGTATACCTTGAATATAAGAAAATTTTTGCTTCAACATCTTGAGTGCCTTGCTAGCTGACAATAGTGAATATAGTAGCCATAGTATCTATACTTTCCTTAAGTAAGTATGATACTCCTATACATTTGACACCCCTGTGTCACGGATCGCTCCATTTCTCTCCGCCTTCTTCTCTGCCATCAAGGCATCGCGTCGGTCATGTGCTCCAGCAGCCCCATCACATGTTCACTTCCTCACATGACCTGGGGCTATCCTTCACCCATGCCCTTGTTCCCCTTTGGGACATCCTATTGTTCTCCCTCCCATTGTTCTCCTTTTGGCCACCATTGTTCTCACTCTATTGTTCGACCCGTCATGGTGTCCATTGTTCTTTTCCCATTGTCGTCCCAGTACTTATAGGCTCCCTGTTGCTCGCCTATTTCCCTAGATTGTCCATTTCGTCTGTACCGTACTGTACCTCCAATACAGGTCACTGCGCTGCTAGTCGCTCTCTGCTCTCTCACTCTCATCATCGCTGGTGACTTGGGTGGTTCTCTGCTGTCTACGACCGAGTCTTGACACCTGGACAATCTCTCATACACCCGCCTCACCTCCCTACTATCGCCCATCATACCTTTCTTCTTTGAACCCTTCACCGCCGACATCTTCACCGAATCTCGACATCCATTCCATCAACCTCATCTTCCCTTTCCCATCGCCAACACCATCGAGGGCAGTGCACTCATCCCCCTCCTCCGCTATTGTGCTGTGAAGCGTTGGGAAGCCGAAGGAGTTTGGTTTCGATTGAGGTCGTGGAAACCACGTGCAGGTGCTATCTCCATTGCCTTATACGTTCAAATTCGAGTTTCCTTTGACGTTGACTTGCAAGAATTCACGTTTGGTGCCTCGGACATTGCTTACCACTGTCGCCAACCCAACCGAGGATCCCCTGCAAGTATCCTACCATCGACCTCGTTCCCCTTTTGCACACTAGGTCTCTTCACCCCGGAACCCTCGCCTGAGCCTGTGTGGGCCAGAGAACGCCTCGGCCACCGATTCCTCAGAACCCCATACTCGGACCCCCTGTACCCTCGTGCTCTTGGTCGTCGCCCAGTTGCGGCTGACTTCCTCTAGACCTCACCATTGATCCCACCGACCCCCGTTTCCAGACCACAGAACCATACCCACTTGGCGTCTTTGCCTCGCTCGACGAATACTTCATCTACACCCTTTCTGGCATCGTTCGAATAGACTTTGTCCCGGAGGACGATGACGGTCCCGCACAGTGGTACTTCGCTGATCGTGACGACCAGGCAGACCTCGAGCTTAACGACTTTGACGTCGCAGCCACAGAACACCGCCGCCAACACCCCGCTACCCCACCGCTTCCCACCATTGCCCTTCCTAGTGCAGATTCTCCCCCTGCTCGCACCACACCACTTGTTGTTCCCTCAGGTATCACCTTCAACCCGGTAACCAACAACTACTACGCATACCGCTCCAACACCAATCGGCTTGTAGTCAGTTGGAGACCCAGCCTCGTAGAAGAAAGTGACCTGTGGTTTTGGCAGGCCAGTACCCTCTTCTTAACCACTGCAGAACTTGCACTCTCTCAGGCAGTTATAGAGAATCTTGCTCAGCAACAAGCTACCCGCCTCGATACCCTTCGGGCCCCACTACCACCACCTGTTTCGACGCCTACCCCAGTACCAGTCCCCTCACCTGCTCCACCCATTGCTGCTGTTGCATCAACATCCACCGTCAACGTCAAACCGATCATTGCCCCAGCTCCCCCTGTTCAGCCGCCCGACGACATGTCCAACCCCGAGATCGGCCTCAAACCTGCTCCCTTTCAGGGAGATCGTTCCAAGTCCAAGGAGTTCCAGTTGCGTATTCGCTTATTCCTTCGCGCCAACTCTACCCGGTATAAAGATGATACCGCCCAGATCTCCCTCTTCCTCGACCTCTGCCAGGGCCCTATCGCCAGCCAGTGGGCCACCCAGCGTGTCGAGGAGATCCTTGAGGATGACGATCTTGTGGCTGCAGCCACATCTCCAGCCCATGTCCCTCGCTATGCCAACCTCGCTGCCCTTCGAACTCGCTTCAATTTGGACTTCTCCCCCCTTGACGACTCCAAGGACGCCTCCCATGCCATCCAGACCCTCCAGATGGGTACACGCCCAGTAGTCGACTACATCACCGAGTTCGAGTCCTTCGCTCCTCGCACCGGCTACAATGATGTGGCCCTGATCGATTGGTTCCTGCATGGCCTCAACAGTGCCTTGCGGGATGATTGCCAGCGCAGCTACCCCACGCCCACCACCCTGGATGAGTGGAAGGCGAGGGCCCGTGACCGGAATGCTGCCTACCTCATGCGCACCAGGTTCCAGAGTCCCCGCCCTACAACTGGGCGCACCCCGGTGAGCACTCGCTCCCCTCAGTCCACGTCTACTGGCCGATCCCGCACAGTTGCTGCTACAGGTGCCCCACTGCCCAAACTCTCGGAGCCTGACCGTGAGCGTCTCAGGCGTGAGGGCGGTTGCTTCCGCTGCCGCCAGAAGGGCCATGGCTTCCGCGACTGCCCCCTCAATGCCGAGTCCAACCCCCGTGCCCCAATCCCTCGTGTCCGAGCGCTAGAAACCGGCTCTGCCCCGGGAGTAGCTCCAGAAGATGCAGCCGCCGCCCTCGCTGTCCCCGCCATCAACAGGTCCATCGCCGACTTATCGTCGCAGTTGAAGGACTTGAGTGAGGAAGAGAGGGAAGAGGCAAAAGCTGCATTAAAGGATATGGTTGAGGGTTTTTAAAGCGCCCCCCGGTCACGTCGTCCGTGGGTGGCAAGAAACATTTCTTTGATCCGTCGAATCGCTTCTCTGTACTATCCGACCCCTGTGAGCAATCGTATCCATCGTCTTTGCGCATGTCCGCTATCACGCCCAACCGTCAGACACCGTCCATTACGCTCCAGGCCAAGATTATCACTGCCCCGATCAAGAAACAAATCGACGCTGAGGCACTTCTCGACAGTGGTGCAGAAGGCATCATTATGCACCCCGAGTTTGCCAAGAAACACCAGTTCCCCCTCAAGAAACTCCCTAAACCCTTTCCCGTTCGCAACGTGGACAACTCCGAAAACATCATGGGCTGGGTTCGCTATTCAGTCAACCAGAACATCCGCATTTACGCCAAGGACTCGACGTCCTTCCATGAGGAGACAGCTGAGTTCTATCTCGTTGACATTGGCGACTACGACATTATCCTTGGGACCGATTGGTTACAGGAACACAACCCTGAAATTGATTGGGTCTCTCGTCGTGTCGACATGACTCGCTGCCCTCCCTCTTGCACTCTGAATAAACCCCCGGTCAAGAACCTGTCCACTCGCACTGAACGCCGCCACTCAGCCCCTCGTCCACCAGTCCTCAGCGCTGCTGCAGTACTGCTCCCCCCACCTTGCCCCCCTCCATTGCTCCCACTGCCCCCACCATTTGTCGCTGCTCCACTTCCCAAATACGTGATCCCCGCTCGCCGAGTCCAAGGTGTCCGCCTTCGCCGCATCCACCTGTCCAAAGTCCCTGCATGTCTATTCACTGAGGACGATGACCCCCGACCTAATGTCGATGACGACTGGGTTGAAGAGGGCCTTCGTCTAGCTGGGGTTCTCCCTGACTGGGACACACCACCCCCACCAGACGACGACCCCGACTATCAACACACCATCCGTATCCGTTGCTCTTTCACCAATGCTCAGAAACTGGCGGAGCGTGTGGCCACTCGTGTTGCAGAGAAGTCCTTTGCTGAGATGGTTCCCCCTCAGTATCAGGATTTCCAACCTGTCTTCGACGAGGAATCCTCCCATCGCCTCCCTGAACGTCGCCCTTGGGATCACGCCATTGACCTGAAAGATGGTTTTGAACCCCGTTCATGCAAGGTCTATCCCATGGCTCCTACTGAGCAGGAGGACCTCGATTCATTCCTTGATGACCACATCAAGAAAGGCTATATCCGTCCTTCCAAATCCCCTATGGCGAGTCCCTTCTTCTTTATCAAGAAAAAAGATGGAAAACTACGCCCCGTCCAGGACTATCGCACCCTCAACAAAGGCACCATCAAGAATGAATATCCCCTGCCCCTCATCTCTGAACTCGTTGACAAGCTCAAGGGTGCCAAAGTCTTCTCCAAGATGGACGTTCGTTGGGGTTACAACAATGTTCGCATCAAGGAGGGCGACGAATGGAAAGCCGCCTTCAAAACCAACCGTGGTCTCTTTGAACCCCTGGTGATGTTTTTTGGTCTTACCAACTCCCCTGCCACGTTCCAAGGAATGATGAATGAACTTTTCAAGGATCTCATCGATACGGGCAAAGTCGTCATCTACATGGACGATATCCTCATTTTCACTGAAACCCTCGAAGAACATCGCGACCTTGTGCGCAAGGTCCTCCAACGCCTCCAGGACAATGACCTCTTCCTCAAACCAGAGAAGTGCTCGTTCGAGCAGTCCTCAGTTGAGTTCCTCGGTCTCATCGTCTCCCATAACACGCTCGCCATGGACCCCGTCAAGGTTGCAGGCATTGCTGAATGGCCTGCCCCTCGTAATGTCAAGGACGTCCAGTCCTTTGTTGGCTTTGGCAACTTCTATCGACGCTTTATCCAGGACTTCTCCAAAGTCGCTCGTCCCATGTTTGACCTTACCAAGAAAGACCATCCTTGGGCCTGGTCTGCTGAATGTCAACATGCCTTTGAGGCTCTTAAAGCTGCGTTCACCTCGTCCCCAGTCCTTATCATGCCTGACCCGTCCAAACCCTACCTGGTTGAGGTCGATGCCTCAGACTATGCCACAGGAGGTATCCTATCCCAGCGTGGGGAGGACGAGCAATGGCACCCTGTTGCTTACATCTCCAAGGCCTTCACCGCTCCCGAACGCAACTACGACATCTATGACAAGGAACTCCTGGCCATCATCCGTGCCCTCGAAGCCTGGCGCCACTACCTGGAAGGTTCTCCCCATACGGTGGAGATCTGGACCGACCATAAGAACCTGGAATACTTCAAGTCTGCCCAAAAGCTGAGTCGTCGTCAAGCTCACTGGGCTCTCTTCCTCACTCGTTTCGACTTCACCCTGATCCACAAACCCGGTATTCATCACCGGCCAGATGCCATGTCAAGACGACCTGACCATAGAGAGGGGGTGGACGACGACAACTCCGATCGTGTCCTCCTCGACCCCAAGTACTTCCAGATCCGTGCTACACGTCCAGCTGCTGTCAAGTCCATTGGCAATGCTGATCTTCGCCAACGCATTCGCAATGCCAAGACCAAGGACATTGAGGTTGTTCAAGCCCTGGATGTGATCCTGAACAATGGTCCTCGCTCCCTCGTCAAGAACCTCCAAGAATGGAACTACGAGGATGGCCTCATCCTCTTTCGTGGCAAAGTCTACATCCCTGCTGACAAGGACCTTCGTCGGGACATCGTCAAGCTGCATCATGACACCCCCATGGCTGGTCACCCAGGACGCTACAAGACCTATGAGCTCCTCAGTCGCAACTACTGGTGGCCCGGTATGTCTGTCTTCGTTCGTGATTATGTTGATGGCTGCGCTACCTGCCAGGCCACCAAGGTTCAAAATCACCGCCCTCATGTTGAAACAATTCCCAATGCCATCCCCACCCGTCCCTTCCAAGACATTACCTCGGACTTCATCATCAAACTCCCAGAATGCCAAGGCTATGACTCCATCAATGTGGTCGTCGACTGTTTTACAAAGCACGTCTCCTTCACTCCTTGTAAAGAGACCATTACCAGTGATGGCACAGTCGACATCCTTTTTGACAGGATTTATCGGAACTACGGCCTCTGGGAACGCCTCATCTCTGATCGTGGCCCACAGTATGCAGGCAAAGTCATGCGTGGCATCTTTGACAAACTTGGTATCAAGTCCTCCCTCAGCACCGCCTATCATCCACAGACCGACGGCGAGTCAGAACGCATCAATCAAGAACTCGAGCAGTTCCTTCGTACCTTCTGCAACTACCGTCAGGATGATTGGGTCCAATGGCTCCCTTACGCTGAGTTCTCGCACAACCACCGTATCCACAGCGCCACTAACCGAGCTCCATTTGAAATGCTCCTCGGCTATATTCCCACTGCCATCCCCACTGTCAACCCCACATCGTCTACACCCGCCGTTGAGGATCGTTTCCATCACCTCGAACAACTTCGCACTGAGGTCCAGGCCAGCCTTCAAACAGCTGCTGATCTCATGAAGCGCAACAACCAGGACCATATGCATGACACTATCCACTTCCAGGTTGGTGACAAGGTCTGGCTTGATGGCAAGAACATCAAAACCACGCGACCCAAAGCTAAGCTTGCTGATCGACGCCTGGGACCTTTTGAAATCACTGACGTCCTGGGCCCAGTCTCTTATCGACTGAAGCTACCGCCCACCTGGCGTATCCACCCGGTGTTCCACACGTCCCTGTTGTCCCCTTACAAGGAAACCGATGCTCATGGTCCCAACTTTTCTGCACCACCACCTGACCTTGTGGAGGGCGAGGAAGAGTACGAAGTTGAGTCTGTCCTCGATGCTCGTCTCACCCGGAACAAACGCGGCATTGAATATCTTGTCAAATGGGCAGGCTACCCTGATTCGGAAAATCAGTGGCTTTCACGTACCTCCCTTTCCAATGCCCATGGTGCAATCACCGACTTCTACACCCGCCATCCGCATGCACTCAAGGCTCCCAATCTTCGTGGACTCATCTACCTCGACCCCGTCCATGCTCATCACGCACTCCAGGCGAAAGTGCGTCTTAGAGAGGGGGTGATGTCACGGATCGCTCCATTTCTCTCCGCCTTCTTCTCTGCCATCAAGGCATCGCGTCGGTCATGTGCTCCAGCAGCCCCATCACATGTTCACTTCCTCACATGACCTGGGGCTATCCTTCACCCATGCCCTTGTTCCCCTTTGGGACATCCTATTGTTCTCCCTCCCATTGTTCTCCTTTTGGCCACCATTGTTCTCACTCTATTGTTCGACCCGTCATGGTGTCCATTGTTCTTTTCCCATTGTCGTCCCAGTACTTATAGGCTCCCTGTTGCTCGCCTATTTCCCTAGATTGTCCATTTCGTCTGTACCGTACTGTACCTCCAATACAGGTCACTGCGCTGCTAGTCGCTCTCTGCTCTCTCACTCTCATCATCGCTGGTGACTTGGGTGGTTCTCTGCTGTCTACGACCGAGTCTTGACACCCTGGCTATAGAGGCTGTAACACCCTATGTATTTGACACCTCATGCTATAGGGCCTATCATAGCTCTCATAGCTCTCCATAGCCAGACAGTTCTGCCTCATAGCCTCTATAGCTCATTGATAGGGCTTATAATAGGACTTGCTGCTATATAAAAATCCTTTTTCTCAGATGCCTCTCTCACATTACAAGACCAGGATTTGGAAGAGATGTGGAAAAATTTGTCGAAGACATTCGAAAGCTAGAAGAAACAGGAAGAACTCGACCAAATACTTGGGGGACTGATGCTTCTACTAACAGAAGTGCTAGGAACATTATGGGTTATCAGATCAGAGGGCCTAGTGACAGGACTTAGCTATAGAGAAGATAGACATTTAGAGATTATCCTGATTTCTATCATGAATCAGTACTCACTTGCAAAGTTTGACTCATATCTGATTACATAATTGACTATTCAACATATTCGATTTTTCTCCCATTTTATACGATTTTATTACATTTTAAACGGGCGAAATACGTGGCTGAAAGCCTGCTAGAGGCGAGGAACATGACGCGCTGCCGAAAAAGGAAGGCGCGACGACGCGCGTCGGTCACATGCCCTAAAGCGAAGGAAAACGCGTTGGGAGGATTGCATTCACTTGGCAAGGATGACAGTGAGGGTGAGGATGGTGGCGAGGACGACGGTGAGGACAGCAGCGAGGACAGCATCGACGATGGCATCGACGAATGGTGAGTGCCATACATTAACGACCGGATTGCATGTTGACAACATCAGGGCTGAGAACCCTGGTGCGCTGATTTTGGCGATGCCGTGGGGCCTCCAGGTTATCGAGGAAGTGGAGGAGGTTGAAGGGTAAGGGGGCCGCGATGACAATCAGGACACCCAGCAGGTGGGCTAGGACAACTCGCGGATGAGGAGAACAATGGGCATTACATATAAATGATGGTTCTTGTTTTGTTTTCGTCAGGCTTTCGTCAGTGCTTTGCAATGCTATCCCGCTTTCTTGTAGTGCATTGTATATGGGCATCTCATTCGCATGTTCGGATACTGAGTGCTTGTCAACAAGTGATCAATGAGATCCACAAGGCAACCACAGCACGGCGCTGGTATGGGGGGATCGGTAACACACGCAATACCGATAAAGCCGTACTCTGAGCATTGTACAGATGAAGCAGTCTGTACAGGTAAAGCTGTATTTACAAGTACATCTGTATGTAGTACTGATGTATTTGTGTATACCGATGTAGTCGTATACCGCTATATTCATATGTACAAATGTAGTACTGATATATTCGTGTATATTTATGTAGTCGTATATACCGATACATTCGTATGTACCGATGTATCTGTATAGATAGACGATGCGCGATAGTACCTACTCGTATGCAGCAAAGGACACAAAGATCCGTACAGATCCACCAATGGATCAGTGCTCCTGGAAGACCTTGCTGCTATTTATTAGATATACAATTGACTCACTACTATCAGTCAGTATGGCTGAGTGGTTCATGCTCCTTGGACACCAGTACTCTTGATCCCTTTGGTCTTTGGTTCGACTCCGCGCAAAGTGTTTATTTTACGCGGCCCGAAGGGTCATAGTATGGTTAGATCCGTATACACGGCCAAGTGGTTCAGACATCCGTAGGTTGACCGGAACGTTTTTAAAAAAAGTCTACAAGTACGGTTAAACTCAGTCTCACACGCCACCTATCCAGCGAACGGATCCCATCAATGCGACGGCTCGAGACAGAGATGACTTTGGCGGCAAGTAAATACTATCCGAGGTTCTATAGCCAAGCAGCCTCAGGATAGAGCTCAGGCCGTCCTCAGGATGGATTTCGCTTCAACCGAGGGTTCGCGGTGTGACGTGCCTAAAAAATGATGCTCAGAGCCACCGGCAACGGTGAAAGGTTTCGGAGCCACAAATCGCCAGAGACGAAAGCCATGAAATTTTGGTTAAGTCGACTCTACAGTGGGCAGGAAGGCTAAATACGCTGTCATAATATATATCCCTTGAAAAATATACAAGGCATTGTAGTTTAGTGGTCTTCGTTGCACTTATAGGTTTGTTAAGGTCATACGTTCGATCCTTCCGCTGTGCATAATTTTTGTGGGAAATTTGGGCTTTTTGTCGCCCGTCCCCATCTCTTCCCTGGATCGATCTCGGCTGCCCGCTTAGGCGGGTTTGTCATGCGTGTGTAGCGAAAGTCAACCTCAGGATGGACTCAAACCATCCTACGGACGTCCTCGGCTAATCGCGTAGGTCAGAAGCCGTCTTAGCCGTTCCTGCAACTTCCGTTCACCCCGCAGATCGCGGGACTTTTCTGCACTCAGGATCGCGTTCACGCCTTCCTCAGGCCTTATCATTTAGGCCATCCTACGGCCTTCTGAACCACTTGGCCGTGTAGATGACAACTTTACCTGTATTCGTCGTACAGATAAAGTCGTATGTCTTTACTTGGGCCGGAAGTAGGCCACAGTCTATAGACTTGACAAGTATACTCGTATTGTGTCTATTAGACTGACATGTCTACTACGTCCAACTGAATCGCCTCCCACACGTGCATCTCCCTTCATCCAGACGACAACAACAATGGGGGATATTGCGCTCATAGCAGCCGTCGCTTCTGCGACAAGCACACGCTATCCTTCAATTTCAGTGGTCAATCGGAGAGCGGAGACGGATACTTCCCATCGTTGATCAAAGATGTCGGCTGGCTTTTCGGAGGAGATCGTTGCCCACGTTACCACAGGAAATACAGATCATCTCGAGAAATTCTGCCGTAGATTTATTCACTATTTTAATTATACTGCATTGTCCATAATTTTCGCGCCTTCCTACCTATGAAATCAACTGTGACTACATAAATCACGCCTGTGACATATCCACCTTTAGTTCCCGCCACACCCCGCCAGACATGGATACGCCATCGGAAGAAGATGAATACTGGACACAGTACGCTTTTATTTCAATCAAAGATCATGCATCTGACTCACCAGTGGTATCAGGTGTCTGCGAAATATCTGACACTATTACAACAGAGACTTTGGCATATTCTCTATACGCCATATCCCTCGAATCCTTATCTGGCGCCCGCTACCGAACAAACCCGCTCGACTGACTCTTCCAGAGAGTCATGTACCAATGACCGTTTGGATGGTTGGTCGAATAACCCGTGCCAACTTCGCTACCCAGCACAAGCAACCAAAACAGGCCATTTCCATAACAATGCAACCACTTCAAGAACAAGACGAGTTATGTGCCGTGACCTCCTTCAACATGTCTCTACGCGGTTGTAAGTGCTTCACTCTTTCACCAGTTACATATCTCAAATACCGGACATAGCTCCTCCGGGTATGAACTGCTACTGCGCTAGTCGTACCCAGCGCTTCCACGTACCCGGCAGTCGAACACCAGTAGTAAGTAACACGCCACGTGCTTCTCATTCAAACTCATAATAAACTTTAGTTTCATCCCTTCGACTGCGCCTGGGATGGCAGAATCAGAATCGAGAAAAAAGAAACCATGACCCGATACGATGCCCGTCTAATCAAACCAGACGACATTGTCCTCCTTGAAGTTGAAGTGGTAAAATACCGAGCATGGATGCGACGTGCGTTCGTTGGCTTTGAAGAGACAGATTGCGCATGGTTCGAACTACAGCATGTCATCCTTTTGCAATCGGCCTCAACTACCAACGACGAAGTCATCGCCGCTCGTCCTGCCGACTGCATGGAAAGTAGAATATAATTTCTTTTGTCTTTATATCGTAAAGTATTTGATAATATATTATCAACGTCCCATGACCAGATTCCAATCGGCCGCCCCTATCAAATATGACGACACGAATCTCGCTACACTCCTTAACCTCGTCTTGCCAACACTTACCCTCGTCTTGCCAGCACCAGCATGTCTACGAACTTACCACAGTTTCAAACCCTACGACCGCCGACGACGATGCCAAAAAATTCGTGGAGTACGTATTCCTAATATTCAATGAATATCACCAACATCTTCGCAGACGCCTCCACTGCCTTCTCGCTTATCGCAATCACGGAAAAAGCATTTTCGCACTCTCCAGCCTTCCTCAAAACATGACATGGCGCGGACCCGCCCCACGTCAAGACCACCATCTACACTTACCTGGATGCGAACATCCCGCAACATTGTGGCTCATTGGCGTTCTAAAAGATATCAACTTAAAGACATGCGACGACAAACCTCTAGAAACAGTAACAGCGTCCATTCAAGTATTCGAACAACACGACACCACAGTAGCATTAGGAGTATCAGGACGGCAAAGAACACATGTCGGTACGAGAATTTACCCATACTATTTCAATAGACTCTTATTATCCGATATCAATGCCACAGCGGAACAAACATGCCACTTTCGACCAATTATCGGTGCCTCTCATAACGGAACAAGATCCATTGCCGGACTGAACGAAACACGAGTCCGCGTCACACTTAAACATCTTCGATAAATACTGATGTCCGCTCTAGCTTTCCACATTCGACAATATCCGGGACGGCACGCAATTCGTCACACAGAAAGCCAACATGCAACTCTACTCACAAGCAGTCAAACCCACGGACATTGTCATTTTAGAAGTCGAGGTCATCCGTCCCTGGTGTGGCGGCATTCGTAAATGGGGCCCAATTTGGTTTGACCTTCAGCACATCATCGTTCTTCATAGTGGCTGCGGCCATGTCATTTGCAACACTTTACATCAACCCGCTGATCTCGCTCCATACTGTCTATAATTCACTACATTATCTCAATAAATAAAAGAATTCTGCGGGATCAGGTGGTGCCCGGAGGGCCGTGCTATCAAACATCTGAAATCTGATTTCCAAATTTGGAAATACACTTTTCAGTGGCTCGGTGGCTCGGCTCGGCGCAGCTCGGGGGCATCAGCTGCAGATCCGATTGGTCTCAAGGTTGATGCGTCTTGCAGTCCATCTGCTGCTCATTTGTGGTGCTCAGTTAAACATCCTTGCATCTAGCCCAAGTCCTATCCTTTCCATTTTTTGTTATTCACTACCTTACACAAATTACGATGGAAGTGTTGAGTCAATGTGTAATCTATGGTAAGAAGCAACATGTGACATCACAACGGCATATGCGAAGATAGAGAGCGGCGGGAGCGCGATACATATGCGGGGAGCTGGTGCGCTATCTCACGCACGAGTAATTCATACGGTGACTCCCGTACTGAATCGATGAGCATCGTCGATGCCATCGTCCGCTCCACCTCATTGACGAAATAATTGAATTGTCCGGACTTGTTCATCATGATTCCAATGTCCATCCGGCAGAAGAGACTGAGGCCAGTCTCATGCCTCAACTGGCTTCGTTCGAGTGCGAGCAATGCCGTCCACGTCTTGCAGACAAACTCCTTGAACTCTTCTTTACCCCGCTCGAAATCATCGCGGAGGCATCCCTCTGTCATATGCAGCCATAGTTGTTCACCAGGATTGTCCTTCACAGCATTTCTGCAGTGACATGGTCATGAGCATCGTCTCTTCCACAAAAGATAAAGCCACTTGCGTCAATTTGTCGAGAGGGGGGATCTCGCTCGCCTCCTCGATTTCCCATGTTTGATTGTCGCCTTTTGGGACGGTGTATGTGATTGTTATGATATTCCCAGCAACCACCCATGTCCTTAGCTCCCCAAACTGCTGAAGGGTACAGACGAAGCTTTGGGCCAGCCAGAGCTCTGGGTGAATGGGCATGCGGTCATGATACCACTTGCCTACAATGCCCTTCCACGTTCTCGGCGCACCCTCCTTTGGGATGCTGACATGGTCCATACAGCCAGAGAAGCCCCGCTTGATGACAGCGTTCGGCGGAATGGGGTCGTGAAACGGCCGAATACGAGTGGTTTGCGGTCGGACTGTGTGGGTGACGTAGGCCGCGATCTGGTCCAGGTTGCCGACCAGGGATGTCTTCTGCCCATACATGGCCACCTCACCGAAGTTTGGCCAGAATACTGTATGGCTGTCCAGCATTTGGACGTTCCGCCGGTAGGCATCCATCTTGTCTAATGGGAGCTTAAAGGCCCCATGACTGTCAAGCAGTCAGGTAGGCACAAATGGAAGTGAGTGAGGGGACTTACAAAACGTTGCACGAGCAGTCAGGACCGCCAATGATGAGGGAGGACGCGGCAAGGTGCTTGCCGACAGTCGTATTGAATAGCGTTGCTGGGTCGTCGACCATAGCTTCCATGTAGACGGCGTACCGCATGTAGGACAGCTCGACCTTGTTCTGTTTTTCCTTTGCTATCAAATACTTCGCAAGAAGTAACTGGCAGAGGCAAATCAAGTCAGCGGAGAAAAAGCAAGGAGCCTGGCAGCAACAGTACCCAATCCCACATTTCGACTTGAACCTCGCCTTGCTTCAAGTAGACCGTCACCTCTTTCTTGCTGCGGAAAATGCCCTTTGGAAAAGCCCTTTGCAGGGTGTGATAGGTCTCCTCTGGAACCGCGGCGGTGTACCACATTTCGCTGCGATTTTCCGCATGGGGATCGTCTAAATCTGCGTTCCAATAAGGCTCCTCCAAGAGGAGGATGCGAAGAGGGGCGGGAGGGTCGACCGGTGTAACTAGACGGTGCTCTTCCTCCCATGGGTGGAAGTATGGCGGGACCACGTGGGCGTTGGTCGGATGGGGCGATGGAGGAGCTTGTTTTGCTGGAGCAGCAGCAGTGGCATCCAAAGCAACAGGGGCAGGTGGTGCAGGGTCGGGAGAATGGGCACTACCTGTAGGTCTGGCGGCAGCGGCAACGGCCACCTCGTCCGACTACATATTTCAGTGCAGAAGTAACTACAATGGGACGCTTACCCAAGGATCAGGGGCCGCCTTGATCTTGTCCTGCTTTTTAGCCTCCATGTACCATTTGTTCCAAGTCTCAGTCTTGAAACTATCCAACATGCCGGTAATGTCTTCCTCGGTGACGTCGCGCCATCCCACCGTGTTCGCCAGGTCCTTCAGCTGCTTCTGATCCCCAGAATACACAGGGCAATTGTCCGGCGCACACTGCGGATGGGGTGTATGCCGCGTGATGTGTTTCTTAAGACTACCGCCTTCGCGTTCCCAGACGTTGCATCCACTGTTGTTTGCCATGCACCGGCGCCCAGGACAGCGGTGGTTGCAGCTTCTAAATCCCTTGAGAGGTGTGTGCGCTTTTGGGCTCATGATGTCCGAGGAAGATTCCAGGGGAAGAAGTCGAGGTTTGCAGAGAAAAATGTGCGAGGAGATGATTAACGCAAGTGAAAGACAGAGAAGTGTGCTGCATGCGCATGGGGGGAACTTCGCCGCGCACACATCGGTCCGGTAGGTTCCGGGAAGGCGCCTCGTGCGATGCGTCGTGGTCACGTGCATTAGGTGTCCTGGCCGACAGCACGTGATGTAGTTGTGGCGCGTCGCCGGGACGCGGACAAAAACGCGGACGTCCGCGTCCGGATTTTAACTGTCCGCGTCCGCGTCCGCGTCCGAGAAAAAACGCGGACTTCCATGTCCGGAACGTTCTCTAAGCTTCGGTTATGGAAATCACGTGCATTGGCTGTCTGGTCAGACAACACGTGACCGCCGGGCCGATAGAGCTGACGCCGATCATCATCTAATGAGCATCTAACCCAGAAATGTGAGGTCGCCCAAGGAAGGCGTGCAGTACTTATGGTCAGATGGTAATAGTATATAATTACACTGCCGTCTGAGCTCGGAGGTCATCTATTATAAAAATCACCGTAGTTTTAGAGCGGCATCGGATCAGCCTCAGCGCCAAGTAGGAACCGCGTCATGTTCGATGCTCGCTCGATGTCGTAGTCCCGTAAGTCGCGTTTCCGGCCATCGAAATTCGATGTCATTACATATGGAAATTTCACGCAGGTGATGCCGAACCCTATCTATATTTGATCTTCGATATCGTTTTGAGCTTGGTCCGATCAACTCTGAGCAAATTAGGCCGTCAGTTTCGACTTGACAAAACTTTTCGACCTTCGAGTTGCACTTCAACTTCACTGGTCACCACTTAGCTTTCGCTTTCTACTCCTCGACATTGTCTGCTGGTACAGTTCTATTGATCTTCTTCATACTGACACAGCCGTACCCTCCAGATTTACTCTATGCCCGGACCGCGAACCTCTCAAGTCCCACCTCTTACATGCGACCGACATTGTCCTCGAAGGTGATGCGTGCACCTAGGTGTACTTCTTCCGCATAATTCTGGGACTGGCCCTCTATTTAGGAGCTCAACCCATGTCATTAGAGCCGCGACGCATGCCTACACTGCCGAGGGATACAATATGCCGGGGTTCAGATCGCGCGTGCACATCGCCTTTTCTCGACATGTTGCTGCGGTGTAGCGCTGGGATGCCGGTGCATGCGTCACATTCGCGCTCGCGCTCCACATGTACGTGCGCCTGCATCGCGCGGTGCTGCGAGGGTTTTGGTTGCGAGCTGTCGGTGGTGATGCAGCTAAGGCTCCCTTCATTTGTACATATTTTCTCGCCCGAATTGAACACTGTAGCCCATAGCATCCTCTTTCTCTACTTATACTTTATACTTATATGAATTCAATGGAAGTATCTATCATGAAAACCCGTTTCGAACCTGGCAGCGACGTCGAAAGCGGGTCAGACTCGCGCCGACCTAGTTTTGACGCCGCTCTAGAACTGGGGGGGAAGCGCCGACTGCGTCGGCAGAAACCTTGTTTGCAGGATGGATTGACGTTGGTAACCCTTATTAACACCTGAAAACTGGTGATAGTGACCTGTCGTATTTGCAGTGTACTACTTACATCATAGTGTATGCTTCCTATGCCCATGGTAGAATCCACATCCGGAGACTCATTTTCCTCAAACAGTTGTGCTGTGTACCTTACTCACTTTCATGGCACATTCAATAAGCTTCACGTGTGACCTACATGTCAGTTATTGGAGAGGTTTACTGGCGCGCGCCTCGAGAGCCATGGCACCGCAGTGGTCAAGCCTCCCCCAGTCATCCGCATTGTCGTCAAGTTTCCTCTTGCGCGTCATTATGATCGACAGTGATGGTGATGAAGTGCTCGGCATCGGTCGAGGTATGTGGGAGCTGGAGGGAGTCACGGGGAACCGGAGAATATGCGCACGATGATGGAAACACCAGCACGTTGCTCGAGTCGTCTCGAGCAACGTCGTGTACGCATTGTTGGCATGATGCGCGTTGTCCAGACCGTGCGCGCATTGCTGTGAGCCCGTGGGTGCGTTATCAGGTATATTTCTACGAGATGGCAAGCTCGCGCGAGGTGCTGGGGTACGCACGAGATTGTTGAAGGCCGAGTCATGTGTGAGTTGATGTCGTGACTCGTCGGGCGAGAAAGTGCAAGAAGCTGGAAGATGCACAGAGCTTACGCGCAGGGGGTCACGGACTGGTCACAGAGATCGCTCCATGGCCGCACAACGTGTGGATACGAGCAAGATGAGGTACCATGGTGTCGTGTCTGCCACGGGCACAAAACATCGTCGTCCGTATTGTCGACGGTGCAGAGTCTGCGAGCGAGTGTTGTTGGGCGTGTAAGCTGTTGGAATCGGCTGACGAGCAGCGCAAGGGTCCAGGGTAGCAGGGGGCTTCAATTGCACAACAAGCACCTTACAGGAGTGACCCACTCCTCGGAAAACACCCACTCCTCGAATCAAACTTGATAACTCGGGCACATTGCACTCATTTCTTCCAATTTTTTGTCAATAGTTGATGATAGGTGTTTCGAATGTTCTGACAAAGTTTCATAAAAAACGGTTGGGTTTCGATCCGCAGTGGCTCAAGTAGCAGATATTCTTAGGTGTAAACATGAAATAGCTAGGCAAATTTGAATTATTTCGCAGTTCTGGGGACATAAAGTGGTGTTATCATCCTATAAGAAAGCATATATCGAGTTTGGGACATATCCACTGAGAAACGGCAGAAAGAGATGAGCATACAGAGGCGAGAGGGCCAGATTTGGGCGACGGTGCTCCGAGTGTGTACAGTGCCTTGCATATCAGTCTGCAGTCGACGCGGCGAGATCTTTGTTTGTTCGGACCAAAGCGTGACACTTTAGCGCTTTAGCACTCTGGATCCTGTTTGCGAGTTCGCAGTACTTATGCACATTCGTATGTCTTGTAGCACTCAACTTCCCATTTAAACAAACAGATAAACAGTCTACAGACAAAGTCTCGTAAAGACATTCAAGTTCGAACAGCTGCGGCCCAACCGGCACCTGCACACCCTGTCTGCTGACATCCATCGAGACACAATGCTTGCTGCCCTCCCGAGAAGGCATCTTGAACACGCGCTCGACATCCTCCGGCATAGCTATGGTAAGCCTATCGGGGCATGGATGTGGCTCGGGGATTATCGTTGCCCTACGTGCATGAATGTCTGACTCAAGCACAAGTCACAGTGCCTGAGGCACGCGAACTTGCACTCTGCGCTGCATGTAAACCCGGGCGAAGAACATGTCAGTGCATTCAGAACGTTCACGCACCATAGCCAGCACGAGATCTTGGCTCCCTCAATATTGGCAATCATGGAACACACACAAGCGCGAGAGCTATGGCTGCTAAGCCGGGGTGCTGGAAATCCATGTCTCGGTGCGAAACTCGAGGGTGTGCAGAGCTGGCAGAGAGATCTGTGGTCAGACGGAGTTCTCCTGGCTTTTAAGCTACTTTATCAACTGGGTCGGACACTTACAGAAAGTAAATGGCCGTCGTCGAAGACGGCAAGATGCAGAGTGGAACGTCCGAGCAGTCGGCAGTCGATGTGTGACATGACGTGACTATTTGGCGACTACAAATAGGTTTCTCGACGCGTCGACTGCAGACTGATATGCAAGGCACTGTAATCACGTGATCCTTTGGGAGACTCGACGAACGACGTCGTTTGAAGGCCATAGCGACAGATTTTCGGTTAAACCCAACCATCCTGTGTGATTTTAATAATGTCTGACACTCTATGAAGCATATCCGAAGAATATAGGACAAGAAAGGTACAGGATGCCCCTCTTTTCGACTTGGTTCGAGGAGTGAGAATGCCACTGCTTGGGCGGCAGAATTGTGCTCTCGATTTCTCCTCACCGTCATCAAGTTTCATGATGAAAATTTGCATACAAGTACAGTCGTATTAGAACTCTTGGTATACGAAGTATTGGAGGCAACGGGCATTTCTGCGCGGCTGAGGAGGGCTATCACTACTAAGTGCTCCGAGGAGTGGGTCACGCCTGTACGTACGAAAAAAACAGTATCTAATCAAATCAAATCACGAGCGCTTCGGCTTGTACCGCCTCTGACACGGAATGATAATTCTACATAAGCAGGACCCATGAATATGCGCTTAGAGATTGCATCCAAATTTTGCCCTTCCGTCAGCGCAAAATCCCAATTGTGGCCGCACGAAGGGATCGAACATTGAAACCAACGATAGGTTGTAAGAATTGTGCTTTCTGCCATGTTTCTGCCCTCAGCACCGGATGTCCGTCCGCACCAAGGATGGGAGCTGGGCCAAGGGGCCCCATATTCGTAGCGGTTTCGATCGGACCTCGGCCGACATTCTGGCCCTTTCGTCCGCACCAGGATCCCAGCTTGGACGATTTTTGGGCCTTTTCCGTCAGCATCCCGACGGGACCTTTGGTGGGATATTCATGGGTCCTGTGTAAGCATGGCGGGATGCCGGCTTAATGGGCGCGGTGCCGGTGTAGTTCTTACTCATCTCGATGACGATGACTTCGAAATCTTTCCGGGGGCGCATAGCTCAGTGACCTGCCTTTTTCCGGCCTGTAGTAAGCTTAGATTGATCTGCCTTATCTTGCGGTCTCCACGAGTCGAAGTACCATATTACTGCCGCGAGTATCAGAACACTGTTATGTACAAAGCATACAGGTGTACTTACTGTATTGTTCATCGACCGAGCGTCATTCGAAACCTGTCTGAGCACTGACTACGTAGTACGCGGAATCGTTGAAGCATTGGCCTCGGTGCACTTACTCCGTAGATTTACATGGGTCCACACAGTGCTGTTCACTCACATGTGATCTCTTGGTAAAAGGAGATCTGCTGTTGTGCGGGAATGCGCACTGTACGATCGGGAAATTTGGCTTGCGATGATATGATGTGAGAGGACTACTGATGCGAGTCAGCATACTGCCTTTGCGGCCGTGAAGCAACGGCGCTAATGCGGTGTTTGTAGCCGTGTCTTAGCTGTCGTCTGCGTCGGATTGGGCGCTATAATAATTTACGAGTGTGCAAGAAACCTTGGCAAGCAAGGTAATTACATTGATCCGACCCTCTTTTTGAGGTCAAACCGGCGCTGGAGCCCTGACATCAAAATCACATCGAGGGCCAGACGGGAGTGTGCTTAGTCACACTTTACACACAGTCGATCCACACCGATCAATCCACTACAGTACCACCTCACCGGCACCGAGCAGCGAGCTACCATAGACCGAGCCAGACCGAGCCAACACCGAGACAATCAATGATACTTATATCACTTCTGAGGGCGGGCCAGTGAAATGGATGGATGCCTAATATGTTTAGATATTGAGTATGATGATATAAATGATCCTTCAAAAGTTCAAACTTACGCTTGAATGTGGGAGGTTGTCGAGTGACAGCTGAAAAATATGTACCAAAGAAGGAAAAAAAAGCTTAGATGACAATCATCGCAGCAGCGAAAGGGTGACATGAAATGGGAACAGATAAATTGGTGGGTAAATCTATACATCAGGTTCACATGCAAGGCCTTTGCGATCTTCCAACATCTCCTCCAGAAGAAGAAGGCGGACACCGGTGAGATCACGAGGCCGGTCAAAGGTAAGTCTGAACTTTGCAGGGACGTTGACGTTATTCAGACCCCCGTGGATCAGATGCAGCATAAACGTGAGGAGAAAGATGCCACAGTCAAATGAGTTTGACTGTTTTGGGCACTAGTTACTGCATAAGTAAGACATTTATAAGTAAGTCAACGCAGCGTACCACAGCGTGCGGCTCCAGTGACCACTGATTCCAATCTACCATCACGAGCAACTTGTGGGAAGTTCTCAGATACTCATAGATATAGTCCACCAACCACACAAGATTCTGTTCATGAATCCATGAATACGATATCAAGACGGTAAACCTTAATCATACCTTCACAATTGGCCCGCGTCTTGCTTGCCCAAGGGAATTCACATCCAATTTTCCCAGTTGCTGTTCCCTGTCGCTTCGCAAGCTATCATACACCGCAATGCGATGCATCTCAAAGTCGATCAGAGCCAGGATCCAGTGCTCCTCTTGCGGTAGATGAATGGGAAAAAAGATACGTTTGTACGGCATGACACCCAGAGCAATGACGGTTTCCTGTTACAGAGTAAATATAATGCACAAGCAGAAACAAGAATGTTGAAGCTGACCTTCAGTCCACGATAACGCAATAGACGTGATGCATTTGCAGGTGGGGAATTGGAAAGATAAGTGGGCATAAAGTCAGTGCCCACGATAAGGTTGTCGTGCCAGATCCCTCGCCATTTCTCTGCAAAATAATTGATGATTTCATCGTTCAGCATGCGACCGGGACGCAGGCGGCTGACGTCTGCCCCTCGACAGAATCCAATCATGAAGGTTTCTTCGAATTTAGCCTAAGCACATTATCAGTAGTGCACATTCACTGAACGTAAGGAAAAAAGGAAACATACTGTTTTCTTGAGCACAGGGACTTGATTCCCCTTGTCCAGCCACCGCTTGACTTCTAATTCAATGTGGGCTGCTGGCATCCTTGTTGCAGATAACATATCCCCCATATGTTTGCGTATCCAGTCAAACTGTTGCCAAGCCACGGAGCGGTCTGGCACACTGCGAAGAATGGCAGATTCAAGAAGATCCCAGAAGAATTGACCCTGAGCAAACACTGCCTTATAATCTTCTTGTGCGACCTTCGTTGCAGCATAACCGTCTGCCCCACCCTGCCACAACGGGCCATGAATCTGGGAACGGACCTTGTCCAGAAGCACAGCAATGCCATCATTGAAGTCGGCACGATCCCAAAGCCACTGAAGATCATGCTCCTGAAGCCACTGTTGAACAAGCATCAGGGCATCCCGAAGAGGCTCGATGGCATCGGGTAGAACCTGCACGGCGTCAGGGAGCAGCGGATGCATGAAGTAGATGAGCTCGTGCGAGGATGGAGTTGGCGGGATAATGGTGGGTGATGTCGTACGGACACGCTTAGATTGCCTTTCCTCCGCCATTTGTACCTTGGCACAAATGTCTTCAGGCGTAACGAGCTTGAAGGTTCGCATGGACGGTGGTGCAGACTTGCGCTTCTGCTTCGCATGATAGTTCCTAATAAAAGTACTGCAACTGTCAGAGACCATGTAGTTTCGACACAAGAAATATCATGCACCGCTTTTGCAAAACGTTCGTGCGATCCATCGCTGCTCGCTGCTCTTGTGTATAAGGCTTTCCTGACGAGTCCACAAGTGCTCGTCGGCGTCCCCGCCCTGCAGACTTGGAACCTGAGGCCAATTGACAAACGATAAGGCGTACTCACCGCTCATGATCAGTAAGGAACTGTGCACAGTGAGTACGATAAGAACAGGTCACCGAGTAGTGAGGTGAGCATTTCAAGCCAGCGTTGGAAATGCGCCGCCACAGCTGTCACGTCACAGGCTGAAATCTTAGGTTCAAATATGGTATGAATATTTCAACTGTGACGGAACGCGGCGATCCCCATTCAGAGCCCGCCTGCGTTCACAAGAGGCTTGGCTCAGCTTTGGGCTGAGGCGCCTGAGGAATGGTGCAGCTCGGTGACGGGTGGCTTCACTCGCCGGCTGGATTCTAGTCTCCCAGAGGCAGAGTAGCCAGGACTCAACCTTCGTGCCTCAGGATCGTCTGTCTGACGGTGCTGCTCATGCGGAGCCATTCACAGAGCGCGACGAGTGGGCGCTCTGAGATGTTACAGCAGCTCGGACCCGAATCCCAGCCACAGCCGGAGGCAAGAAACGTCGATTGGCGTCACCAAATGCCGTGTCGAGCAGGTGGACGACATTCTCGCAGAGCCTGTGCGATCGGGGTAATGCCCTTGTAGAGTGTTGCTGGCACGGAGTTGGATCGTATGTGCGACTCCCTTTCCTCCTTTTCCCTTCCTTGTAACATATCATGCAGCCGCAGTGCGAATTGCCCGCCCCCACCTGTGATTGCGGCGACCCGAGGTGATTCGAGCGCGAGCCTGCCAAACGACGGCGACGCAAACTAGTTCTAAACCCGTAATATTGGCAAACTAGGTATCGCATACCGTTCGCGCCCCGCAGATCGGCATCTGGAGGGCCCTACACAACTTCATTCCATGTTGGTGTTGAGTTCATCTAACATTACCGTCATATATAACAGTCACGTAACACGGGGGGCCCGGACAAAGGGACTGCATTGACGAGCGCGTGACAAGAGACCGACATACAAACAGCGGGAGCGACAAGATGAGGCAGGAAATACAGCAGAGACAATGCGCGAGAACAGAGGCGACAAGACGGCGGTCAAAAATTACAATGGAGGAAATAATTAGCGAGTACGTAAAAAGAAAAATTGTCCGTGCTGGGAAAGCATTCACGAAAGCGTGCGTACAGGCGTCGAAGCGATCGTGTGAATAATAAGAGGCGAAGTCGGTCGGAAAGCGAGAAATCGAAGGCGTTCGAAAAGCGAAAAGGGAGGACGCGGTGGGAGCTCGAAAAAGCTGCTCAAGACTCTGCGAGGAGAAGACAGTCAGTCAGCACGCAGTGCGGGACTCCTCAAGCGCGAGGATACGAACCTGGGAGGAGAAAAGAGAGGCTAGGGAACAAGCAGTTTCTCAGCGCTCAGCTCTTAAACCTCCCGCGTCGTGGCAGGAGGTTCCGAGACACGCTGACCAAAGCAACAGACAGCCGCAGTCAGCGCGTCACTCCCGACAAAGGTTCCACACCTCGCGCGGCGAGCGTACGATGGTCGGGGACCGAAGTGGAGTCGAGGCGCGGCATTTTGGGTGCTCCAGCAGGAGAGATAGGGCATAACGGCGCCCCCCGAAGGAGGTGCCCGGACAAAGGGACTGCATTGACGAGCGCGTGACAAGAGACCATAGAAAGCATATTAGAAAGCGTATGAAGACGGTTAAGAGGAGGGGTGGTTGGTGGTGTAGGAAGAAGTGAGAACGGTCACGCGCTGGTAGTCCGAGCATCAAGCAAGGCCTGCAAGATGACAGGATTCTTCCGAATATATATCCGGAAGGCATCCGAGCTCCATCTGCCGAGCGCTTGTATGCGGTCATCCGGCCAGCCCTGTGAAGCAAAAAAAGTCGCACCCCCGGAGCGCAAGGAGTGGCCGCCAATGGATTTGGGCATGTGCGCATGCAAGCGCGTGAGGAACCACGCGCGCGTGGGTACGCTGCCATCAGCCTTCAGCCAAAGAGCAGGTGTGATGGGAAATAGGTGGTCACGCGACGCAAGATAGTCAGTGAAGAGGCAGTGAGGGTCGAGCGCCTCGTCCCGTTTGGCGATGACAATTGTGCTGCCTTCGAAGAAGCGGTCGGCCTTGTGCGCTGGTAGGACGTAGTGAAAGCTTGTACGGTCGACACGGGCAGTGGTTCGCAATGACGACCTTGCGCCAGTCGCGAGACTGAACGCGATCAGACCAGGTAAGCTCTCCGAGGCAGTGGAGCCCGAAAAATCCACAAAAGAGTAGCGCGAGAAAGAGACGGTCGTCATGCGTGGGTGATGTAAGGTGAGAGACGAAGAGATGGAGGACCAGTTAAGGCTCCAACTATTTTGTTTATTTACTGTGTATAAATGGTTTTTACTGTTTCATTTTACTATTTATTTACAGGGTGCCTTGAAAACATAAAATATATAGTAAAGTAAAGAGTAAAGGGTATCGGTTATTAGTGCTAATAAGGTGCTAGAATGGTCAGGAACCAATATATAAGTCATCTATACTCTGTGATTTTAGTGTTTATATAGACTGATTTAGTGTTTTTTGAGCATATTTATTTCAAGAACATGAAAAACACTCTGAAGAGCATTGATGGTTTGCATTGCAGGACACATCTAACAATAAGGTCAATCCAATGGATATTCTTGTGCTTGTTATCAATAGGAGCAAGATAGCTGCAAGAGTTTCAATCCTAAAATGTAGCAAAATTCTCTGAGTCATTATACTCTTGCTAATTATAACATCTGATGTTTGTTTGACGTATGTTTATATTGTTCAATTCTATTTCTCATAGTCTACATATCTTCTCAATATATAGACTTTCTCAATTTTTCATCTTCTGAGTTTTATATCTGCTATATTGATAGCTTACTTAGTCATTGAAAAGATAACAAGCAGTCTTCTCTGATACACAAAGCAGAAAAACCACCAAGGCTTTTCTGTTATTGCTTGTCTTGCATATAATCCTTTTGCTGTTTTGTATTATTTTGTATTTATTAAAACTCAATTCTCAATTTTTTAGTAATAAATGAGCTCATCCTTGCAAAGGCTGAGATATAGCCTTGCTCAGGCTCAAATAATTTGAACACTTCTTCAACCATTTATACTGTTTATTTACTATCTATTTACTATCTACACACTATTTACCATTTTTTTTAGAATTTTCAGTAAATGTAGATAGAATGGTTGGAGCCTTAGTTTTGATGGTCCATAACTGCCAGCCCGGTCATGTCAATGTAACGTAGTGTGACTATTATTCTCCCTTGTGTGTAAGCCAGACACTTTGTGTACTTAGTCCTCCTCCCCTCAATTCCCATTTTTCTCTTTGTTACCAAATATCTGTGCATTGAAAAGAACACCATGTCTGACGGTACAATGCAAGTCTGCTCTCGATCTGTTGTCCATGAATGGTAGTGTCTCACATCCCTGTTACAGGATCCTCATGCACACCGACCTGCATGACATCGAGTGAGAGCAATGTTGGCTGGATGAATTAATCAAAAATGTAGATGGAGAGCTCATTGCTGTCCGTGCCTATGGCAACGACCCGCATGGCATGGGCAACATCATCCGAAGACTGAGGACGGACCGCACTGCCATCTGCACCAGGCGAAATACACTATCACCTCTTGCCTGCATCCCCATTGAATTGCAAAATTGTATCTTGCACTTCTGCGCTGCTAATGAGCCAGCATCCATGAAAGGCCTGGGGTGGCTTCACATCATGCATACCTGCACCTTTCTCTGAGTCACTGCATTACAGGATGCCAGCCTGTGGACAAATATTTGCACAGGATTATCTCAGCCCTGGAGAGAAGCCCTGGTGGAATGCTCCCACTCACTGCCCCTGTCCTACAGGGATGTATATTGGAGGCATAACATCTCCACCCTGCATACCGTTGCACTCCTGATGCAATGCATGCGTTGCATCCACCGTCTTTCCCTTGTCAACTTTATCTCAGGTTCCTTCAACCTGATTTGATCTCTGGTCCATCCAGTGCCGATCTTGGAATCAGTATTTCTTGTAGTCCAGTTACGGAGCGGCCATGTGGGTATCCTCCCCGCAGACCTCTTTGAAGAGCAAGTGCCTTCGCTCCGCATGATGATGCTACATTATCTTGTCCCGACATGGTCTGCATCATTCATGCGCAACCTCACCAAATTGCACATACAGTTGACTTTCTCGCAATGCATAATGTCATCATGCATAAAATGTAATAATGCATAGCCTGGCTGCCGAACCGACATGGTACAGGGAGGTTTATGCAAAAAACCTCATAATTCATAATGCATAGCGAACAATGGCACATTATGCATGCCCGAGATAGCCGAGCAGCAATAAACAGTCGTTGTTTCTATTGTTTCAACAATGAACAATGTACTTTTGAGTCAATTCAGCTTGCTTTCAATGTCACAGTGATACTTTAAAGCATCAAATTCTGACTTCTGAGCATTTCCATCAGAACCACGAACCACCTGACCCATCATGCCTCTCGAGAACCCACCGAAGCGTGCACCGCATCCCGGCCCGAAGCCGTACAATCGCAGCAGCAAGCCTCGGAAGAGCAAGAATGCACCGAAGACTTCTGCTAAACCCGTGAATGAGGCCAGACAAAACCTTATGCTTCATGATTGGATGTCTATCATTGCCTATTATGACTCCGAATGACATTTGCATCCCAATCTCTCGCACAGCGATGTCGTTAAGTATTTTTCGAAGTGCCCAGAAGGTGCACCGATAGTCTACAATTATTATTCTTACAGTTTCTATGCCTAACAGCTTACTTTTCGTGCCGGATGATTGGGTGTGACAGCTCTTCGCAGAGAGTCACTATTTGTCACTATGTGTCACGAAATGTCACATATCCCTTCGTGAATAAAATCTAATCATGCATAGGCTGGAGGCCTTCCCGCCCGTATGCATTATGAGATAGTCAACTGTAAATAATCACTTCACGTCAATTAGCGATGTTATGAACATTGATTCTGAACATGATGGCATTCCCTACACTGAATCTGAGCATGAGCCACCCCCTGCTGCTGGTCCGCTCCCCGAGAAGGCCTTTGTCGATCTCATTCTTGCTTTATCTCAAATGTGTGCACTAGAGACATTGTTCATGTCTCACTGCTTCCCTTCCCAGCCTGATTCCCCTCTGGATGTGCCCATGGTCCAACTGACTCATCTCCGTCACTTCACATGTGAATCAAATTCATTCCTCCACATCGGCAATGTCATCCAGCATGTCCACATACCTCCCTTATGCAATGTCTTCATCCTAGGCTATGCCCCTGAGGTGGACAATTTTTCCACCATGACCCATTTTCTCAATAACCACGTTGCACCTTATCCTATGACAATGTGAGTCAAGCCTGTCTCATCATCTGAGTCCTGGGACCTGTTTTTCTGAGCCAATGTCCCTCTCCCTCAAGACATGGACTATCTCCCTGGCAGTTCAGATCTCTTGTGTGCATGTGTGGTCGCCCATGTCACCTGCAGGAGGTCTGAGGGAGTATTGCACAGGCACCTCCTCAAGCCCTTGGACCATTGTCCAAGCCCAGAGACTAAGGTCTCCATCTGACACCTGATCATGGAGTCGAGCAAGGATCACGGTTTAAACTGGGCCCACAAGTCCAGCCACAAGAACCTGCGGTCGAGCAACTGGATCTCCCATTTTGCCAGTTACACCAATATTCACACTGTATCTGTCAAGGGTGACATTGGCTGCACATTATGCATGGCACTTGCTGCCCCCTGCTCGTACATGCCGAAGCTAGAGCACGATGAAGTCCAAGAAATGATACCCCCGGACTTCCCACATCTCTTCAGAAATGTCACCCAAATCCATTTTTCAGAAGTGGATTTTGATACTGAGCATCTGAGGATTGAAAATTGTGAATTTCTTGCTCCTCGTCCTTCTTACACTGTTGGCTACATTCTCAAGCAATCCCTGGCCTATCACCATGCAGTGCTTGGGACATGGCTCACTCTTGTTATGCAGAACTGTGCAATCACAGTCAGCCAGGTGGAGGCCTTGCAAACCCTTGCAGATGTGGAATGGGACTCTGTGCAGTCTCCGTTGACAGCAGAGGATTAGAGGGGATGAGGAAGTTGCAGGGGAGCCTGGCTTGCATTATGCAATTCCGTCACCACATGTACCTGTACCTCACGTGTTGTCTTGTCATTTTGCTGGATCAAATGTCATCTGTGATTATTCACCCTGTTACCGAAAGGACCTCCATTCTGGCTTATGATGATATACACCTCCCTCGGATCTGACAGTTGATGCTATCCTATCATTTGAATCCAAAATTGTACATGGTCTGGTTATTGTCCCCCAGTGATTGCAATGTCCATTACCACTTCTCAGGTACACCCTTATCAGACTGAAACATCCAGTGCGACAGAGCTATGTCATCCCTGGTCATACCAATACCACACTGGGGTATGATTCCCTAGCTATGCCAATCTCTATAACCAATTCTCTGGCATCAATTTCTATGGTTCCACTGGGTCATTATGGTGGATGTGACACCGTGGCAGATCAAAGGACTCAGGTGATGTTCTAGATGGTGACCGAGTCAGTGAGGTCCTGTCCAGACAGCCAGAATGGCCTGCCGGATCTGGCCATGCTTCCAAAAGGATGGTTCTCTGGGACAAGCCGCTTGCCAAGCATCGTTCTAGACATGATACTGGGGTGGCCTACATCCCAAGACAGTTGCTGTTCGGAGGAGTGTTTGCATGTCAGATCAGCTCCAGCTAGGATTAGGACCCTGACATAAGATGACCCGCAGCATGTCCCATTGCAATCTAAGGATAGTGTCCAAGCCTTCTAATAAGTTGACTGAGTCTACCAGAATATTTTAGCTACTGCTCTTCATAGAAAAGCTCCGAGGTTTTCTGTAATTGAATATCGAGCTCGATGAGCTCCTGCAATTCCTCTGTCTTCCACACAATCAAGCAATGCAAAACACCAATTTCTTCTAATCGGCTCGGTCTGCTCAGTTGAGTCTGGTGTGAAGGGTAGGCACTCACCGGTCAGGACCTGGTGCTGCCAGGCCTTCCTGTCCAGTTCTGATGGAAGGGTCAATGTTGATGTAATATGGAGCCACTGTACCAATGATGAAGATGTGGCTCTATAATGTAATGATGAAACTTGCCTCAGGTGGGGTGATATCAGAATCATTCCGGCTTGAGGACAGAAAAGATGAATTCTGTCCAGGCTGATGGGGCTCGGTTGAGACATGGTTCTGGCAGTTTGGCGACTGGTGCGAAGCAAGAGTGGAGTCCTGTACATGCAACACAAGGAGGCAGGAGCAATGGAGTCCAAAAAGAGACATGTTTAAGTGGACTGATAGTGACAGGTTTACAAGTGCATTCTAACCTTGTTCAGGACTGTTTGTTTTGTGGTATTGTCAGACATATTGTTTTGAGAGGACAAGAACAGGACAAGCAGACGGGACCCAGTAAAGGCATTCTCGGTCTGCATGGAGGTGTGCTTCACCAATATGTTGTCACAGTTATGCATCATGGTCATCTCAGATTGCCCATCCAGTGGCTATTGCTGGATGCTGTGTCTGCCAGCACAGTTGTACTGTTCCCCCTCTCACACTCACTTCATTGACATTGTTTGCCCACCTGGTATGACTACTATTTCAGAACTCCTCGGCAACCTTCAATTGCACGAGGCCCATGTGGGGTGTGCCCTGGTCGCTTTGAAGAAGGCCATTGAGATTCAGCCAATGTCGAACAAGCACCAGGAGTGGTGGCACTGCCGATTGTTGAAAGAATGTGTAAGTTCTGTTCTAGCTTTTAGCTTGTACATTTAGCTTACTGGGGTCATGTTGTTAGGACACAGTGTCTTGCATCATTCAAATGCTCAAAGTGATGGACAAGAACAAGACATTCACATTACCCCTGCTGATCTACACTATTGGCAGGAATTTGGTTGCTCTCATGAGGGTGAAGAAAATGTTGGATCTGAAGACCTTCACGGGCATGGTGGACTCCTTTTTGGAGGGAAGGGATGATTGGTCGAAGTGTGTGAGGAGAATTCCATTGTCAGAGCATTGGTGGGTTTCAGAAGATTTGGATCACAAGACAACTGTGCCCCCCCCCCCCCTGCAGTCCTGGCAACATCATGTGGGGCCACAGAATGCCTTCGTACTGAGTCTGTGTGGTCTGCTGAGTCCATTGATGGTGGAAAGACACCTGCTGCATCAACCAGCAGACTGATCTGACCCCCTGCTGTACAATCCATGGGACATGCCATCTTAGCAACAACTGAAATGGCTGTTAAGCCTGTTGGTTTCACATCTGCACCCCATCTGGCACCACTAAGCACTACTCAGAGTGCAACAACTGATGATCCTCTGGAGAGAAATGAGCAGAGGCCATCCGGATCTTCGATCACATTTACAGAAGACCATCACATCCCAGTCCAGATTCCCTCTGGAGCTCCAATGACCCTGGCCATGACTGCACCAGCTCCACCAGTCCAGTTTGGCCTCCAAGTTGCACATAATGAACAGCTCGATGTGATTATGGCAGGCAGTCTGGGGGATCAGGAACTGGACCGACCCCATCATGCTGAAGTGGAGAGCTCTCCAGATGTGCAGGATCCTCCTGCAGATAATGGAATGGGAAAGAAGGGTAAAGGGAGTCCTATGCCCAATGGGCCCCCAGATGACCTACCTGTAGTGGTAAGCATATCTGCCTTTCTCTTGTTTGTTCCTGCATGCTAAAGTCTTCATTCAGTCCCCACCTTGTTTCCCCTGTAGTCAAAAGGGTACTCGATGCGTATGGTCTGAAAATTCGAATGAAGCATGCTAATGGTGTTGGAAACACTGAGCTAAGTGTCCCTTGGCAGGTGGGCAGGGCAAGACCCATAGAACAGACAAGAGAGGTTCCGATGGAGAAGGTGGGGAGCAGAAAGCCATGGAGCAAGCAGCAGAACGAGCTACCAATGTCTCAGGACAGAAACGTAAAGGTAATCCACTCCATCGCTGAGAGTATGGGGGCTCATTAACCATATTTCTAGGCCCTCCAAAGTTCCCAGAATATGTTGTCACAGACAATGATGGAGCAGAACCAGTTCCTGCTGCACCTCCTGTGGGGAAGAAACCCTGCATGCTGCTCCCACATCACCCGGACCAAGAGGGTAGTCTGTCTGCAGCTAGAGGATTGCCAGGTGCCATTGAAGGGGAGGCTTCAGGTGAGAAGTCCTTTGACTGGTCTGGGGATGTAGTGCTTACCCTCTTATCAAGAGGACTGGGCAGTGGCAGTGGTGCCAAGAACAGCTCTAATAGTCATGTCACTCTGACCAGTGATGTGAGCTTGCACTCAATTCAGGACCTCACACAATGCTCATGGTCAATGGTGCAGTCTCTCCAAAGCCAGGTCGATGACCTCAAGGAGGAAGTGTGCAAGCTCCGAGGGCTCATCAAGAATCACACATGTGACAACAGTTTGGGGCAGCAGCACCTGGAGGAGGACTACATTGTGCTGCAGGGCCAGATGTGAAACCTCCAGGTGGACCAGAACACATTGAAGGACCAGGTGGCACACCTCGTCACAAGGATCCAGGTCAAGAGTGCATAATCACAGTCAGTTCCTCATTATTTACATTTTATTTAGTCAGGCATCAATTCTTGTGCACATTTATCAGTAGTTCCCTTCATTGTGTGGATAGTCTGGCTGAGAAAGTAGTAGTCTGCTGACAATACAATTGTATTCTGATTCTCATATACTGGTCCATTGCATGCTGAAACTGGTTGGCTCAAGTCCATTGAGTGAATCTGAATCTGCAGTCAGATTTGAGCCTAAGTCCAAGGCCTAAGGATCTGAGAATGGGAAATTCCAAGTCTGAATCCAAATTCGAGTTTGAATAATACAAGTCTGAATCCGAGTCTGAGTCTGAGTCTGAATGTGCATGCAGTGGTCTGAGACCAGGCTGGTCAATCTGGACAGGGACGAGGCCAGTTGAGCTGGGCCATAGTTTGTGAGGCATTAAATATGGGTGACCGAGCTGCACCGTAAACTGCAGTACATATCTATGCAAGCTGACCCATAACCTACAGTCTATTCCCGAATCCAGCTGGTTCATGGCTTACAGACCAAAAAAGGTGATTCCAGCTGGCTTTGACCCATAACTTACAGCCTTAGGCCACTCATCAGGAAAAAGTGTTTTTTGATCGATAGCCAGAGCGATGTTATGTTATGCTACAGTATCAGTGCCTGTACTACAAATAGACATATGATAGCCGATGTTCAGGTACTGAATTCAACCCAATATTACATGCATCAGAGAGCAACCTACTGTAGCTTCTGTAGTTCATGGGATTTTTGCACTGTAGAGGCAACCTGCAGGCTCACAGATGCTAGGTTGACAAGTCCAGCAGTTCAAATTTTCTGCATTATATGGTGCAGGATGGCTAAAGGCCACTACTTTTGTACAACCCAAATAGAAAGGCTGGTTTTCACCTGATTTTCTATCCCTCTGGCCAAAGTGCTCCGTTTGAGAAAAGGAACAATCCTACCAGAGCAAATGTCGCTAGAGTCAAAACTGACAGACTAATTTATTTTGGTCCCGTAAATTTGGCCAACCATGTAAGCATATACCATATATGGCACATATACATGCAATAACTACCTAATTGGGATGGTGCCTAACAGGGACCCTCACTCGAAACTTGCTTGAAACAGATCAATTGGAGGGCAAAGTGCAATAGAACAGGTCAGAATCAGAGTCGGCTTGCATTCTGGCAGTTCATATAGTGCGGGACACCTTATGGCCACTACCTTTGTACAGTGGCCAAATTGGCCTGGCCAAAAAAAAAATTACAATAAGGGCCTGGATATGCATATTTTCACCGCACAATGCACCTATGAACTGCCAGAATGCAAGCCGACTCTGATTCTGACCTGTTCTATTGCACTTTGCCCTCCAATTGATCTGTTTCAAGCAAGTTTCGAGTGAGGGTCTCTGTTAGGCACCGTCCCAATTAGGTAGTTATTGCATGTATATGTGCCATATATGGTATATGCTTATGTGGTTGGCCAAATTTATGGGACCAAAATAAATTAGTCTGTCAGTTTTGGCTCTAGCGACATTTGCTCTGGTAGGATTGTTCCTTTTCTCAAACGGAGCACTTTGGCTAGAGGGATAGAAAATCAGGTGAAAACCAGCCTTTCTATTTGGGTTGTACAGAAGTAGTGGCCTTTAGCCATCCTGCACCATAGAACATTTATAACATCGAAAATTTAAAAGCATTATATTTCAAAAAAAAAAAAAATTATAACACATTTAATTTAATACAAAGTTACAGACACTACATATCTATAATACACTACAAAAACCAACACTTCAAGATAAGATAACAAAACATACAAGATAAGATGAGATAAGATTCAAAGATAAGATAAGATAAAACTGAAAGATAAAAGAATAGATAAAAGAATAGATAAATAAGATAAGATAAGACTTACTACATAGATAAGAAAAAGCGAAAATAATCTAAAAGGCAAAGTCAACAAATTAGTATACAAGATACAGATATAAAAAACATAAAACTTACTTAAGATAATAAAAGTGAAAATGTAGAAGTCTATAAAGAACAGTAGGGTTAGTGAACAATGAAACAATATAGCAACAGTATAACAACTTACCGAACATCAGAGAGTTGAGGCAGGAAAAGAGAGAGCGACAAAAGATGGGAGATGATAGTCGTAAGAAAAGAGAGAGGAAGCATGTCGCACACATCTTATATAGACGTGGTGATCGGAGCATCAAATACAGCTTGCCGAGACTGGGCCGGGCATAGCCGGGCATTGTGCCAGAGGCTGCTAAGGACTAACATCCTGTAGTGACCGAGTAGGGGCTCAGGCTACACACAAAGAAAGGCTGACCTGCTCAAGAGGCAATCAATGATGAAGAGAGTCAAGAGCAATTGAGAGAGGGAAGTGCAAGGCAGAGGGACTTAAAGGGCACTGGCGACTGACAGGATGTAAATCCTATAGAGTTGCAAAGTGGTTAAGCTGAGGTCTAAGGGACTCAGCTCAACCGGTTAAATATAGGAGGATGCACAGCTATGAGTTGTATCTAAGGTGATGGTAGTAACTGTGCATTGTGCAGCATCGTACTGCACATGATGGAAATGAAACATGATGAAGGAGTAGATAGGGTAGCACTGCAATGATCATGATGGAAGTGGATAGTGGATCGAGGCAGTGCGATAGCATCCATGTGTGTATGTAGATATGGTTAAATAAAGGGAATAGAGCAACGGGACATCGACCATGGTGGGGATGTCGAAGGGAGTGATGTCAAGTTAAGAAATGAAATGTACGGTTCTTAACACCACCCCCTTTTCATGATGTGTCAGCCCGATGTGTCCTAGAAGTGCCACCCAGGGAGGCCCCAGCTCGGGTCATGCTGGTCCTCCTCATCCCTCCAGCCGCATCGAGTTCCACAGACCTCCTCCTTCAAGGGGCGAGGTGGGTTCTTCCACTCCACCTCCCACAGTCGGTCTGACCAGTACTTCCGCTCCTCAAGCAACTTGTCGATGGCTGTGTCGGTGCTGTGAAGGCAGTTGTGGAGAAGCTCCCAGTGCTCGCAGAAGACTCTGGCAGTGGGATTGAGGCATTGGTCGACAGGGGGAACTGAATCCCAAGCCTTGTGGTGGGTGTCCCAGTGGACAGTTGGTTGGGCAGGAGCGGGTGGTGGTCCTCCTGAGTGCCAGGCTCTCTGGGTGTCTCGACAACATTGCCTTCCGCAGTCCCTCACAATGTGCCCCACCTGTGGCAGTGGAAGCAGAAGAGTTTCTTGGCATGAAAGGCCAAGGTGGCAGGGGGTGCATCGGGTGTGGCATTGGAGGAGGGTACAGGGTGTGGGGTGATGGGGTGGTCATCACTGATGGTCGTGATGACATTGACGATGACAGGGTCAAATCTTCCCTGTCGCTCATCCGTGTGCCATTCAGATGCAGCCCAGGAATGAGCCCCCGGGCTGTAGACTCCATTGCTAGACTCGGTGTCACTGAGGGTGAGGGCCACCGAAGAACTGCATCTGAAAAATCTGATTTTTATATAGCAAAGGGTCAAAGTATGGGTTCTATAGGTGAGCTATGGAGTCTATGACTCTGACCTGTCAAGCTATATAGAGCTATGACAGCTACCATAGCCTCCATAGCAGGCAGTGTAAAATATATAGCCTCTATAGCTAGTAGTCTCAGATACATAGAGCTATACTACTTGATAAGGGGAGCTATGGCTCCTATGATCACTATACTGGCTATGTTCAATGAGATAGACACCAAGGAAATTTCTTGAATTCAAGAGATGACACATTACAAGTAGTCTACTATGTTATCAAAGTATCTAAGTTGCTAATTAAAAACCTTGCATGCGTGCACAGGGCATGCGCAGACAGCGTGGCGCCATCGTCGGGACCGCCATGCCCGCGCCGTCGCCGGCATCCACGTCTCCACGTGCGCAGAGGGCCAACTGCACTGCGCACGCGCCGTCGCTGGTGTGGGGCCTCGCGCATGCAGGTAAGACTGCCCGCAGCTACGCACGCGCGTGCGCGGTCGTGCGCGTGCCGTCGCCGCCGTGCATGGCCTCGGACGCGCAGACGGCGCCGTGCGTGCGTACGCGCGCTGGCGCGGTCGTCTGTGGCCGTACGCAGGGTGGAGCCGTGCGTGACAGCCCGCACACTGGCAGGGCCCTGCACGGCTGCCCCGTGCCATGCATGCATGGCGCGATCGTCCACGGCTGTGTGCAGGCGGGGCGCGGTCGCGAGAAGGCGAGGGCGTGGCCGCGGGCGACCACCCGCGCGTTGGCAAGGCCGAGCGCGGCGACGCTCGCCGTGCATGTGTGCGCACACGCGCTGGCGCAATCGTCTACGGCCGTGCGAGGCGGGGCGATGCGAGGGCGGGGCGGGGCGTGTGCGACAGCCCGCGTGCTAGCGAGGCCGTGCACGGCTGCCCGCGCCGTGCGTGCGTGCGCTGGCTGGCAGGGTCGTCCGCGGCCGTGAGTAGCCCCGTGCGGGGGTTCGTCCGCTGGCGGGATCGTCCGCGGCTGCCCGCACGCATGTGCATGCGCTGGTGCTCGTCCGCCGGCGTGCGTGGCCCCGCGCGCGCAGTCCGTAGCTACCAGCACAGCGTGCGTGAGTGCGCTGGCGACCGTCCGCGGCCATGCGCACGAAGTTGCCGGCACGCGAGGCGCCATGCGTGCAGGCGGCCATAGGCATGCGTGCGCGGGCATGCGTGCGCTGGCCGCGAGGGCGACGGCGGGGCGACGGCCACGGCGGGGGGGAGGGACGGCGACGGCGACGCGACGGCGGGGACGACGCGACAGCGACGGCGAGGGGACGGCGACGGCGGCGGCGGCGGGAGAGCGAGGGCAGGGACGGGGGCCTGGGGCTTGCTCGTCGGTTTTCCGGTAGAGGGGGGAGAGCACGTCGTACGACGTTTAATCGGGTCTCGTTGCCGTGGCAACGAGACTTAACGGCGTCGACGGCGGCGGTGTCGAGGGGAGGGATGGGGCGGGCTCGTGGGCGAGGGTGAGAGGTCGAGGGCGAGGGGGTCGCGAGAAGACGCACGAGTATCGTTACAAACGAACGATACTCGTATCATTAGCGATAAGACGAAAAAGAATAACTAGTTTGCTTACCTGAGGCCCCAAACACCTCTGCTACTCCTCCCGACCGTTGAAGGATGCTGCGCGTTGCGTATAGAAAGAAAGAGGGACGAGGAGGGGATGGGGAAGAGGAAAGCTGAACGAAAGAACGCACAAGTCGCGCGTCCAGTGCAGCCACAGCACTCGAGTCGCGCGGCTGGCCGTTTCGAGTGTAACAAATCAAATCAAATATAATAAAATCCGAAAAAAAGACAGAAGTCGTATATCATCTATCTCTACACGATATATGAGCTACATTTGTACTTACCGTAATGTACATTGCTGCGCCAGCAAGCCAACTTAGTGAAATCTAAATCACTAGCCTCCGGCCCGGCAGCCGGCAACACCCGGCAGCCAGATTTCGAGCTCCGCTCTGCGCTGGCGATATAAGGCGTGCGCGACGCGCGACCTCTCTTTCCTCTTAACCACTACCATCTCCCTCCGACATTCTCTCGTCTTTCTCTTCCCTCTTTGCTATACTACTTTAACCTTTGTATGTTGTTGGTAAGTCTATTATCTTCTTTATTGTTGATAGTACTGATGTCTTGATTTTGTAGACTTCATTTTCGCTTTTATGATCTTTGAGTAAGTTCATGTTGTTACTTTATACTAATGATGTATCATTGTAGTAGATTTTCGCTTTTTTATCATTATTAATGTTTGGTAATGTTGTATAGCTTTTTCTTATAGCTCTTATATTAGTATATTGTAGTCTTACTTTTGTAATGTTTGTATCAGTACCATAAAAATTAATATAATGCTTTTAAATTTTGATGTTTTATTTGTTTAAGATATAACAAGACTATTAAGCCTATAAAAGTGCTTAGATATTTAGAACATAGCTATAGTGTTTCTAAGTAATATATCAGTCAGAGATGATATAGAATAGATAGCAATTCTATTAAGCTAGATATGATATGATAATGGATATACATAACATAACTGACATAGTCATTATAGCTATCATAGCTATGCCTTATACTCTGATAGCTATCATAGCTATCATAGCAGAGCATAGCAATCCTATTTGACTACATAGCTTATCATAGACTGCTCTTCAGCTATGGAGCCCTATATATAAAAGGGGATTGCTATGGAGCTATGACTTCTATATAAGTTATATAGAGCAATATAGCACTGGTACATTTTTCAGATGTGGACGAAGCAGCGGGTTCAGAGTCATCCAGTGTAATGAGGTTGGAGAGGGAGTTCTGGGAAGCAGCAGCTGGGGATGGAAGGCTGGGGGCAGAGAGGCCCGCAGCAGAGAGGATGGCAGGGAAGGTGAGGGCAGGCATTGGTTGATAATAGATAAGAAAGGTGAGGGTGAGAGTGAGGAGGCTGAGGACAAAGTTGAGGGCAAGGAGTGTGGTAGTGGTAGTATCCAGTTTGGATGCTGGCTTGGAAAGGACTCGTGAGGCTCCTTTTTATGCGCTGGCAGTGAAGGGTTCTCGCAGTGATTGATGAAAGGCCTCGGCCTCAATTCCAAGGCTTCTGATGGGCCTTGGAGCACCTGGGTGCTTCCAATGATACTCTGCAATCTTGTCCTTGGCATTTGCAACATTTCCAGCTGGTTCCCATGACATTTCTGCATCAGGGAATCCCTTCCATTTGATGAGGTATTGAAGGCATCAGTTTTTGCCATAAACACAAGATTTGACCACACCTTTGACTTCTCACTCTTGTTCTCTGTCTATAACCTCTGGGGGAGGGGGCATATAGTTCAGGCCATGTTCTGGTGTTTCATGGTATGGCGTGAGAAGTCCCGCATGGAAGACTGGGTGGATCTTCCAGGTCAGTGGTAGTTTCAGTTACGATTCCTTAGAATCGTTTACTCTATACCGCCTTTTCATAGTGAAAACGACACCAAAACGATGACTATGCCCATTAGGCAGTTGGCTTATATAATCACACATCTTCAATCTAACGAGTTTGCAGGTTCAACTCCAGCTCTGGCCAAACTTTGTTGATTTCATGTAACTTGATCAGTTCTTGATCAATTCACCTGTTCTCAAATGCATCTGGATCTGCTCATTTATTGCTTTCTGACAGTATTTTTTGCATCCTGATCTGTGCAGACTTCATAGAATGCAATGAATTTCTACATTTTCCCTCTATGACACTTGAACTTGAGCTAACTCAGTCCATTCTTTACCGATTTACTCGTTCTCAAATGCGTCTAAATCTACTCACTTATAGCTTTGCTACCATACTTAGTGCATCCAAATCGGTTAAGAACTCACAGAATGCAAAGTGTTTCTTTTTTTCCTCTTCTAAAATGCTTGAACCCTAGCTAACTAGGCCAATTCTCAACCAATTTACTCGTTCTAAAATGCATCAGAATCTACCTATTGATAGCTTTCTGAGGTACCTTAGGCGTTAGGATCGGTGCAAAACTCGCAGAATGCAAATTGTTTCTGCATTTTCCCCCTAGAATGCTTGAACTCCAGCTAACTTAATCAGTACTCAACCGATTCACTTGTTCTCAAATGCATCCAAATATACCAGAAAGCTGGTCTCTAACACAATTTACTGCTTATAGAACGATACAGCCACTAAAATGATACACAGCGCACAAATGTACATACTGTTTATTGATAAAATGAGCAAAAAATGCAATTTATCGGTAGCAGTGGGTCCCGAGACTCGGTCACGTGATCTTACAAGACCTTGTGCGGCCGAACAAGGTCTTAGCGCCCGCTTACATAAGCATAAGTCGGTTAGAGAGCCAATACACTGTATACAGTGATTGCTTTATAGCTCTGCAACAAAGCAATCAATCGACAAACGGTAAATTGTGTTCATATATTTTGGATTACAGCTTTCCAACCCAATTTAGAATACGAAAATCGGATCACTGTAAGCAGAGATATTCTTCAATTTATATGCTATATTAGCAAAACAGTATTGTCTCCTATCTCAACAACCAATGGTGCTATGATGTTGTACACTGTATTGTTAGAAAGCTATTGTAAATCTGAGTTCAACAAGCCCTCATACATCATGATTGATGCAGTATCAGCAGAGCTATAAAGCAAACAGTCTGCCACATCATCATAGACATATAGTCCAATAGGTCAGCATTTTGTCATGCTATTTTGTTGTTTGTGGCACTATTCTAGAGCTATTGTAAATCTGATTCTAACAAGCTTTAACTCATTCTGATTGATGTGGTATTGAGAGCTCTATGGCCTGATCTCTATGCCACATCATCAGCAGAAAGTTGGTGATGGCCCCACACCATCATTGGACACCTCAGCCGCAACTCGCTGCAGATGGGGACTGGGCATGTCCAAGCCTTGTAGTTAGTGTGCACTACTGGTAGTATCACACTGACTTCAAAGCTATCTGAAGAAAAGAAGAGAGAGCAGAGAGCACAACATCAACTACTGCTGACATAAGCTAAGCACAGCCACCAGACCTTGTGCGGCCGAACAAGGTCTGCTATTGATCACGTGATTGGCCATTAGCTTTGTTCAACAATACAATGTGTTGGAATTGGCTGTCGAACAGCTCAATGGTCCGGGGTAGCAGGGAACCCTCGCAAATGCACGAGGGGGTCTTTCGTAGCTACTGTAGACTAAATACAGGATATCATCAGAAAATTGTAATCTAATCTATCTTATCTGTTATCTAATCATGCACGCCACGGCTCAATATCCAATCAACCAACACCAATTTCAACACTCCCCCACGAGCCCAGATGCGAGTGGACCGGTGCTCCCCCGCACTCTCCCGTACTCCCCCGCAAACCTACAACGTAAAATCAAAATCGTCCATTACCTCTTCAATGATGCCGGCGTAGCCGGCCTGCTTCTTCTTCCACTTGGTTCAGTCCTGCAACTCTGGGCAGTCTGATCGGTAATGGCCCTTCTGGCGACAGAAATAGCATTCGAGCTCCGGCCTGACACTGGCTCGAATTCATCCCATCACAGCTAGAGCCTCGGTACCATCAACAGTATCCCGTTCAGGCACGGCCTGAGATCTGCCCTTGGCAGGCCAGGCCATCGACAGCTGCTGAGTTTCCTCATTGAGGAGGCGGGTGACCACAATGTCCCAGCTAAGCTTGGTAGGCGACATTGAATCGAAAAGGATGAGGAGATGGCCGTACAACTCCAGAAGGCCCATTGTGAGTGTGATGATCTTGTCCCCTTCACTGACCTGAAAGCCTGAGTCCTCCATGCGAAGTACCTGCTGCTGAACGTCCGAGATCCATGCCTGCATTGATTGCATGGGCTTCTTCTTCTCCGTAAGGAAAGTCCGCTGAAGTGCAAGAGTTGTCACGAAGCCACGAGCATGCTATTAGTACTGTCTCAGATCAATCAGGTACAAGAGATATAAAGCCAAAATCAATTATATTTCATACAGCTACTAGTACAATCAAGTATATTACAAGTTCAAACAGTGCACACATGCATAATGGTACACATCATGTACAGGTAGAGCTATGTGCAGGCATGTGTGCACTGGTAAGGCACAACAAAAGTACATATGCGCATAAGGCACTAGGTTCATGCACAAGGCATGATAAGTGTCATAGCTGTGCAGGAGGTCCAGTGGTCATGCTCACCAATGTTAAACTGTAGTGGGCCTATATGTAAGATGCAATGTGCAGTGAGGATGTGTGAGATATTGAGAGCCATGCATGAGGCATAGAGGGTGAGCATAAGGCATACAGGCCCATATGTAAAACTGCTACTAGCTTGTACAGGAGATCAACAGGGTGTGGTGGCCATGCACAGGGTGCTGCAAGCATGTGTAGAGTGTCAAGATGCTGTGGGCCTGTACATGAAGTACAGTAAGCATCTATAGGATGATGGCTTGTATGCAAGATGTAGTGTAGCATGATGAGCATGCATAAGGCTTCAAGCCTATGCATGGCTCGGTATGTCTGTGTATGAGACATGAGGCACAAGGTACAGGTAGGTGATACACCTGCACATAGCAACACACAATGCATGTATATAGTTGTGCTGGCTGACATGCTCACATTCAGCTGTAGTCATCTCTAAGCTGTCACTGGCCCATCCACAAGGTACATCGAGATGTGGTAGACCAGCATAGGGTGTGACCAGTGAACATGAGGCATAGTGAGCTGGCATGAGGTGTAGCAGGCATGCATGAGGCACTGGCCCCAGCACAATGCTACATGCCAAGTATAAGGCATGAGGTACAGGCCTGCATGCAAGATGTCAGTATACCTGTACATGGCCATACATGACGGTAATTTATATATCTTCATTGATGATAAAAAAAAAGGAATTGTTTTGCCATGCACAGCATTGGCCCTCTTCCACCAAGTTTATAGTTGACTGGACTAATGACTTGGATGATCTTGAAAGGTCCTTGTCGTTTAAGTCCAAACTTAGCTTTGGGATACTGGAGCCTGAGGTTCTTGCCGTCCAGCCAGACTTTATTGCCTTGTTTGAAGGTAGGTCCATCTTTTCCATATTTGTCTTCTTGTCAGCACATGTCCTCGGTGGCTATCATCTGGCTTGCTTTGGCTTCATCTTGGGCCTTCTGCATTGTCATCAATCTTTGTTCTGCTGTAGGAACAGCGGGGTTTAGGTGGATCTTTGGTTGGAAGCGGGGTTGAAACCCGTGGAGTAATTCAAAGGGTGTCTTCCGTGTGGCCGAATGTACCTTGATATTGTGTGAGAATTCAGTGAAGGGGAGGAGATCTGCCCAATCGTCCATGTGAGCATTACAGAAGGCATGGAGGTATTGCTCAATTTCTTGATTGACATGCTCTGTGCTTCCATCAGTCTGGGGGTGATATGCTGTACTGAGTGTTGATCAGATTCCCAGTCCTTTGTAGATGCTTTGAAGGACTTTAGATGCAAATTGGGGTCCTCTATCTGAGATCATCTTGTCAGGGAGTCCAAAGTGTTTTCAGACATTGTCCATAAAGAGTTTAGCTGTTCCATCTGCATCAATGTCCTTCATCAGGAAAAATGGTTTCTTGGGTGATAGCCGAGGTATGGCTACAGTAGCCGAGCCTTGGCTATAGTAACCAAGCTTTGGCTACCATAAGCTGCCGGTTTGATATCCGGAGGCCCGGCAATCTTACAAAGCCAGAACTGCAGCTACCGTACATCCTGTAGCACTGGTAGATCACAAAAACAAAATGTTCGCTCTGAGCTATTTTACACTCTCAAAAGCATGCTTAAATGCCCAAATCATCCTTTGATTTCACAATGAATGTTCACAATAATTCTCATTGGACTTACAGTAGTTACAAATATGATCTAATGTACAAAATTCTAATGTGTCTCCTTCAAAATATCTGAGCAGAGCGTGGGAACTGTTTTGCTGCAGCAAAACAATTCCCACATTTTGCATCCATGGGGAGTCAGTGGGAGCATGCACAACTTGGCATGGGCTGGAGGGACTGGGCACAGGCATGCACAGCTGGGCATTGATGCAAGCAAGGCAGCAGGTGTGCGGGCAAGGTGGTGTGGGCATGCGGGAGGCAACGCGGGTGTGCAGGAGGCAATGCAGGCATGCAGGAGATGGCACCAGTGTGGGGGAGATGGCACCGGTGTGGGGGAGATGGCGTAGATGCACTGGCGCCAGCATGCGAGAGGTAGCAGGGGCGAGACAGCGCCGGCATGTGTGAGCCAGTGCAAAGATGGCACCGGCATGCATGAGGCAATGCGCAGCACATGGAGGGAGGCGGCAGCGGCACGGGGGAGGCGGCACTGGTGTGGGGAAGACGGCGTGGACGTGCATGAGACAGCACAGGCATGCGGGAGATGGCGCAGGTGCGTGGGAGGCAATGGGGGCATGCGCAAGGCAACGGAGGCGTGCAGGAGATGGCACGGGCATGTACGGGGCAACGGGGACATGCACGAACTGGCGCGAATGTGTGGAAGGTGACGCGGGCATGCACGAGCCGGCGCGGGTGCACAGGAGATAGCATGGGCGCGCGGGAGGCTGTAGGGGCATGCGGGAGGCTGTAGGGGCGCGCAGGAGGCTATAGGGGCACGCGAGAGGCCGCAGGGGTGCGCTGGAGGCAGCGAGGGCATGCGGCGGTGTGCAGGAGGTGGCGAGGGCATACAGGAGGCCGCGGGGGCATGCGGGAGGCGGTGGGGTGCTTGGGAGGCCGCAGGGGCGTGCGGGAGGCCGCGGGAGGCCATGAGGGCACGCTGGAGACTGTGGGGGCACGCGGGAGGCCGCTGGGGCGCACTGGGGGCAGTAAGCATGCGCTGGAGGCTGCGAGGGTGTGGAGCAGCATGCAGGAGGCGGTGAGGGCATGCGAGAGATGGCACGGGCACGTGGGAGGCAACGAGAGTGTGCAGGAGGTGACACAGGTGTACTGGAGGCTGCAAGGGCATGCAGTGACGTGCGGGAGGCAGCGGCAGCGCGCTGGAGGCCTTGAGGGCACGCGGGAGGCAGCAGCAGCATGCGGGAGGTGGTAGGTGCAGAGGAAACAAGAGCAGCAGGCACAAGACAGCATGGACGTGGAGAAGTGGGGATAGCGGTGCAACTTGTGGAGGAGGCCGTGGGTGCATGAGCACCGTGGTGTGAACGAGAGGCGAAAAATGAGAGTATTGCCCGTATAACGGGTGATACGCTCTGCATTAGTGCGAAGTAAGGGCGTAAGATTTTTATTTACACACCATACGGCCCTCTTTGGCCTGTCCTGTAGTGAGCACCATTTACGGTACCTGTAAAAGGTGTGTGAGTGATGATTTGGTGAACGGACATGCACCTTTCGCTGTTCTGAGCAATGACTTAGAGTAAAAAAATGGAGCGTGGGATGTGTTTGGCTGCAGCCAGATGTTTTCCACGCGCCCCCGCATTTTTTTTTGTTCGAAGTCGAAATGTTGCAGGCACGGCCCGGTGCGCACCGTGCTGTTTTATTGCCCATATATGGTCAACAAAAATGCATCGGGCCGCGTGACTCCATGCACAACACATGTGCACACAAGTCCCTGTCCGTGTTTGCCACCTCATCATCTTCTTCCACCTACCCACTTGTTCCTCACCCGGGAACTTTTCTCTTAAGTGTCTTTTTTTCATCCCTGCTGGGCTGAGAGTACAGGTGCGTGGCTATAGTTTTATTGTAGCTTTATTATACTAATTGAGAGAGTATCGCTCGACACCACGAGCAATACTCTCATTTTGTACTCCACAGGTCGTCGCCGCATCCTGCATGCTCCCACCAACTCACTCGCACCCTCGCCACCTCCTGCACATCCTTGCTGCCTCCAAAGCACACCACCACCTCCTGCGCACTGCCGCCGCCTCCTGCATGCTGCCACCACCTCCCACACGCTGCCACACACCCTCTCGGTGTCCAGTGCGCCTCTGCTGCCTTCCGTGCGCCTTCACGGCCTCCAGCATGCCCTCATGGCCTTTAGCGTGCCCTCGCCGCCTCCCATGCGTCCTCGCCACCTCCTGTGCACTGCCGCCGCCTCCCACACACCACCGCACGCCCTTGCCGCCTCCAGTGCGTGCTTGCCACCTCCAGTGCGTGCTCACCACCTCCAGCACACCCCTGCGGCCTCTCGCGCGCCCCTACAGCCTCCTGCGTGCCCCTACAGCCTCATCTGAAAAATTGGAATTTTATATAGCCAAAAGGCAGACTATGCATGCTATGAGAGCCCTATGTGTGCTATGTGGCTGGCCTATCCAGCTATGTAGAGCTATAAAGACTATGATAGCTGCTATAGGAGTAAGTGTAAAATATATAGAGCTATGTACTTTCAGTGGGACCCTATGAATGCTATAGGTCCTCTACAGACAGCTATGATCACTAGAGCTATTATAGCAAGCCCAGTAGAAACCAGAGTGATCAAGTCAAAATCTATTATATTAGAGCCTACACTATTACAAATAAGCTAAGCTACGGTAGGGTAGGGTAAAGGAAGGAAAGTGTACAGTAAAAATTCATATACAGAGCGCGTGGGTCATTGAGCATGCGTGCGGGTTGCCGTACGCATGTGTGGGGGTTCTACACTCATGCGGGGCATTCTACATGCGTGCGGCATGTCGAGCGTGCGTGCGGCGTGTCGAACGCACGTGCGGGTCGTCGAGTGTGCGCACGGGTCGTCGAGCGTGCACGCGGGTCGTCGAGCGTGCGCGCGGGTCGTTGGGCACGCAGGCAGGTCGTTGGGCACGCAGGCGGGTCGTTGGGCAGGCGGGTCATTCGACATGCAGGTGGGTCGTTCGACATGCAGGCGGGTGGTCCGGCACGCAGGCGGGTGGTCGAGCAGGTGGGTGGGGTGTCGAGCCCCCGCGCAGCACATCGAGCTCGCGTGCAGCAGTACATCGAGCACGCGGGCGCAATGTCGAGCTCGCATGCGGCGTGTCGAGCTCGCGCGCGGCGTGTCGAGCTCGCATGCGGGTCGTTGAACGTGCGTGCTGGTTGTCGTACACGCGCGCGGGTTGTCATGCACGCTGTAGCGCATGCACGCGGGACCGCGGCGGAGTGCGCGGGGCGTTGAGCGGGGCATGCGAGAGGTAGGAGGCGTTGCGGACGACCGCGGCATTGAGCGCGAGGTCAGGTGTCGCGTGCGAGTCCGTATGGCCGTGGCGCGTGAGCGCGAGTCGCTGTGCCCGTATCCGAGGCGTGGGGGGGCAAGCTCGGGGCTTCGCGGGACATGGGGTCAGCGCGTGGGGATGTGTGCGATGGGCGCGAATGACGCACCAAGTCCTGTTGCCACGGCAACAGGACTACACGGCGCGAGAATGCGTGGACGTCGAGCGCACGGGCCGTGAGGGGGCCCGCGCGCGCATGTCGTTGACGATGCGTGGATGGTGCGGCACGGCGGGCGTGCGTAGTCCGTGGCCGGGTGCACGAAGCTGGGGTCCGGTTTCATGGCATGTCGGGCACGGGGTGTTGACATTGCGCGCGCGGGCAACCGTGGGTGCTGGCGGCGTCGTTGGGCAAGCGAAGAGGGCGGCGTGAAGGGGTCGGGGGGGTGGGGACTTAGGAAGGGCGGTAGGAGGCGGTGGGATGTCGAAACGACGAGTGTCGCTCGAAAACGAGCGACACTCTGCGTTAGTACGAAGAAATAACAAAAGACACTGTTTTTTTACTTACCTAGAACCCTCTACCTGCTACAAACCCGACCCTGCCATGTTGATGCTCAAAAGATGACGAAGAAAAGAGGGAGGGATGGAGGAAACACGGAGGAGGGGAAGGGATAGCAAAGGAGAGTGAGTGGGAATGAGGAAGTCTCGACGCGTCGACTCGGTGCTTCAGCCACCGAGTGCGCGAAGAGACTTAACAAATCAAATAAAACAGCTGTAAATATGGAAAAAAGAGAGTAACTATCGATTGTGTATATGAGTAGAATACATGAGCTGGATCTGTAGCAAATGGACGGTACATTACTAGATAGCAGGGTCAAGATAACCAACTCTAATCGTTAGTCCCTGACGCGGCACTCGGCAACTCACCGGCAGCCACGATTCCCGGCTTCACCCGGAATTCGTATATAAGGCTCGCGCGACGCGCGTTGCCTCTTGCTCTTTAACCCTCACTATCTCTCGCCACGTCGTCGCGTTTGTCGTCGTCGTTTGCTTGCTCGCCGTCGTTTGCTTGCTCGCCATCGTTGTTTGATCGCTCTTGTCGTCGCTCTCTCTATTGTTAAGGTAAGCACTGATTCTAACTAATGTCTTCATACTTATTACAGCACTATTGTAGTCTCGACTAGGTAAACTTTGTTATACTTTGTACTGATGCCTTTAAATTGCTCTGTAGGTTTTCACTTTTTTTTTAGTCTGGTAAGTTTTCATGTGTTATCTTTGTGATCTTCTAGTACTAATGTTTTGTAAGATGTTGTAGTCTTCTATTTTGGTTTTGTTATCTTATCTTATATTCTTTATCTTATTATCTTATCTTAATCTATTATCTTATCTTAATCTATTATCTATTTTTATAGTTGCTTATATAGTTAAAAAGTTTGTTAATCTAGTTTGTATTATTGTTATATAATGTTTAATAAGATCTCTATTAAATTGCTCTTTCTGTTGATTTCATTGAACTGTGATATTCAATCTATTCTGTATATCAAATTCTGAAATAATTTAGATAAATGAACTATAGTGTAGAAAATTGACATAGTTTTGATAATCTCAGATAACATGAATAGTATCCATACAATCTATAGTATAAATAGTATGCATATTATATATAGTTAACATAGCTTATATAGCTACCTTATACTATGGTATCTATGCTTTATAGTAAGGTAGCTATGATAGCTATGATAGCTCTCTATAGCTGTCCTATCTGGCTCTATAGCTCTATATAGATGACCCTCAAGCTATATAGAGCTATGAAGAAAAGGAGACAGCTATCAAGCTATTAGAGCTATGTAGCCGATATAGTCATATATAGCTCTGACAGATTTACCAGATGCTCCTGCGCACCCTTATGGCTCCCGCGTGCCCGTGCCACCTTCCGTGCGCCTCCACGGCCTCCAGCGCGTGCCCACGGCCTCCTGCGGCCTCTTGTGCATGCCCTTGGCCTCTCGCACCTCCCCGCCGCCTTGAGCGCACTGCCGCTGCCTCCCATGCGCATCGCACGCCCTCGCGGCCACCAGCGCACGATCACCGTCTCCAGCGCGCACCTGCACCTCCCACGCGCCCTTCTCGCCACCTCCCGTGCACCCTGCCACCTCCAGCACGCCGCCGCACGCCGCCGAGGCCTCCAGCGTGCCTTCACCGCCTACCGCGACTCCCATGCCCTCCTGCGCACCACTGCGCCCTCCCGTGCACCCCCGCGCCCTCCCGCGCACCCCCGCGGCCTCACCGTGGCCTCCCGCGCGGCCTCCACGCCCTCCCGGGCGGCCTCCACGCCCTCCGGTGCGCGCCCCGGCCTCCTGCGCCTCTCGTGCATGCCCTGGGCCTCTCGCACGCCCCCGCTGCCTTTAGCGTGCTTCTGCCGCCTCCCGCATGTTGCCGCTGCATGCCCTCGCCACGTCCCGCGCACTCGTGGTGCCTCCCGCGCACTGCCACCCTCCCTTGCGCCCTCGAGGCCTCCCGCGCGCCCTCGCAACCTCCTGCGTGCTCCCACCGCCTCCCGCGCGCTCCTACCGCCTCTCCCCATCGACACCAACTTCTGAACACTGGCACTGCCTCCCGCGTGCCTCTGCCGCCTCCGGCACCCACGCCAATGCCCGCGCGCCTGCACCGATTCCCCCGCATCTGTGCTGCCTCCCGCACGCTCCCATCCTCTCCCACCCACCTGTGCCGACTCCCGCATGCCGCCTCTTACATGCACGCACCGACTCGAATGCACATGCGCCAATGCCCCGCATCCCTGCCAACTTGCATGCTCCTGCACCAATGCCTGCATGCCCGTGCTGACTCCAGCGTGCCCATGCCGGTGCCCATGCACTCACGCTGACTCGCACCTGCTCCCGCTGACTCCTGCATGCCCATGCTGCCTCCTGCAGTGCGTGGGAACTGTTTTGCTACATCAAAACAGTTCCCACGAGGCACTGGGTGCTGTGGGTATAGAAGAATATAGAGGGGGAGATTTTATGTATCAGTACTATTAGTGTACAGTTGTAACTGGCCAAATTAAAATGTTTTGCATGATATATTGTTGGAGAGGTGATATGAGGGACTATTGTGGATTATATATTATACTGAATCTCACATACTGCAATATAGCACTCCAGTAGCTAGCATAAGCTACAGTGGCTAACATAAGCTACAGTAGCTAACATAAGCTATAGTAGATATACCATCTACAAACTGCTACCGATCACTACAGATGGCTACAGATGGCTACCTGTAGTTGTAATAGAGACCCACCTATCAACAGATGCTACAGAAAATATATGATCTATTATAGCTACTGTAGACCATATTTTCTACTGTAGGCTAAAGTAGTGTGGACACTTTTTCCAGATGTTCCAGCAGGGTGAGATGATGATGGCTTTAGAAAATTGGTCTACCACTACATTGATGGAGTCAAATCCACGGACTTCTGGTAGATCTGTTACGAAGTCCATCTGAGAAAACTGAATTTTATATAGCTGCAGGTTAGATTATAGGTGCTATCATTGAGCTATAGAAGCTATGTAGCTTGCCTATCTAGCTATGTAGAGCTATGAGACCTTCCATAGCTTCCATAGCTAGTAGTGTCAGTTATATAATGCTACCATAGCTTCCATAGCCAGCAGTTTAAGATATATAGCACTATCACACTTGGTAAGGTAAGCTATGACTACTATCAGTACTATTCATACTATGTAAAGTCAAATAGGTACTGAGGTACCAAATATTCAAAGTCAAAATTACTTATATTCAACATAACTACTACTACAGGAAAGTATACTACAATATGAATACCGCAGGCACGTGCGCACTGGCAGGGTGCACACACGCACGACGCGCCGTGTGACGCGGCAGTCGTGCGCGAGGCACGGCGGGCCCGTGCGAGAGGAGGGGGGACGACGAGGCATCGGTGGGCAGCTAGAGGCACCGCGAGGCACTCGGGGCAGCGGAGCGTGCGCGCGAGGCGCAGGGCGTGCGGCGTGAGAAGAGGACCGGCGGCGGGCCCATGCGCAAGGCACGGGAGGTGCTGGAAATGTGCAAGGCACGGCGGGCGTGCGCGAGACGTCAGCGTATGACGGGCCCGTGAACGAGACGTCGGCAGGCCGTGCGAGACTCGCGGGGTGGCATAAGGCCCGCGGTGGGTGCACAGGCCCGCAGGGCATGCATAAAGCGTCGGGAGCGGGCTCTGTGCACGAGGCGCGGGGACATGCGCGACGCGGCAGGCCCGTGCGTGACGCGGAAAGCCCGCGTGCCGAAATCGCAAGGCGCGGGGACGTGCGTGAGGCACAGAGGCGCGCGCGAGGCGCAGAGGGGGATGTGCGTGAGTCGCTGCGCTGCCGCGGGCCCGTGCACGACGCAGCAAGCCTGCGCACGCGAGAGAGCGACGCGGGACGTGAGACGCAGGGCCCGCGTGCGAGGCGTCGGGGTGTCGCGCGCCTGGGTGTTGAACGTGTGTGTCCGGGGCATTGTGCGTTTGACCGAGGTATTGTGCGTGCGTATCCGGGGCGAGGGGCGTTGCGCGAGTGCGACGAGTGGGGCTTGAGGTGTGGCAAGACGTCCGAGTCTCGTTGCCACGGCAACGAGACTCTACGGTGCACGGCGAACGGTGACGTGGCGAGCGCGCGCACGTCGTTGACGGCACACAGACAGTGCGGAACGACGTCCGTATGTCGTACGTGGCCATGTGCACAAAAGAGGGGATTGGGGTGCGGGTGTCGTGGTGGTTCGGGCGCGGGGTGTTGGGGTTGCGCGCGCGGGCAGCAGAGGGCAGCGGTGGCGTCGTTGAGAGCGCGGAAGGAGACGGTTGAAGGTGAAGGGGGCGACGGGGACGCAGGAGAGAAGATGGGAGGCATGGGAGTGCCGAAAGAACAAGTGTCGCTCGAAGACGAGCGACACTCTGCATTAGTACGAATGAACATGAAAGAATAACTCTTTTACTTACCTGCAGCCCCCCAGCTTACTCAATCCCCGCCCGATTTGTCTTGACTGTCGACAGAAGGAGTGAAGGGAGGCGAGCGAGGCGAACCAGAGAGGGACAGACAGAGTAAGGGAGGAGGTGAAGATGGAGCGAGAAGTCTCGACGCGAGTTCGGTGCTTCAGCCACCGAACGAGCGAGTCAAAGTTTCTCGCAATGTAGCAAATCGAATAAAATCCCTATAATTACAAAACAAAATACAGTATTGTAGAATAGTAATCTACATGAATTGAATGGGCTGAATATCTACATTATGTAGCACACACAAGACCGAACAGCAGGGTCAAAGTTATCACGTCTGCCACTTAGCCTCTGATGCGGCGCTCGGCAACGCCCGGCAGCCATGATTCTCGGCTTCGCCCGGGATTCGTATATAAGGCTTGCGCGACGCGCGTTGCCTCTTTGCTCCTAAACCCCCACCATCTCTCTTGCCACGTCGTCCTCGACGTCGTCGCTCTCTCCCTCGACGTTGTCCCTGCCTCTCGTCGTCGTCGTCCCTGCCTCTCGTCGTCGTCATCCCTGCCTCTCGTCGTCGTCGTCCCTGCCTCTCGTCGTCGTCGTCCCTGCCTCTCGTTGTCGTCGTCCCTGTCTCTCGTCGTCATTGTCATTGCCTTGTCATCGTTGCTGCCTGTCTCGTCGTCACTGCTGCTTCTCATCATCGCTACCTCCTCTCATTGTCGTTGCCTTCTCTCGGTAAGTTATTCTTCTTAGTCTCTTATGTTTAATGCTAATGCTTTTATACTTGTTATACAGCACTTTCGTATGCTTATCAGGTAAGCTATGTTATGTCTTAACATTCATGCAGGGTTTAGCTGTCTTGTTAGTAGTTTGGTAAGCCTTATGTTATCTTGATCACCTTCTAATACTAATGTCTTTTCACCTTTTTATTTTCGCTTTTTATAGTTGTTGTAAGTTGGTATCTTTTATATCTATGTAGTGGTCTTTGTAGTGTTAGAGATATTTTGTAATAAAGTTATATATAAAGAATATAATGGTTTTTAAGCTTTAATATTTGTGATTAAAATGTATAAAGTTATTGAGCTAATAATTTGGTTTAACATCTTAGAATCACATATGTGATAGAAGTGATATAGACTGGATAGAAATCTTACTGATTACGATTCCTTAGAATCATTTACTCTAACCCACTTTTCAACTCAAAAAAGATGACACCCAGCCAATGTAATGCCTTTTATAGTAATAATTTCTCACATCTTAAAGTAAGGTTGTAGGTTCGATTCTGACAATTGTCATTTTTGTGATTTTAAATGTTTCTTAGAGATATCAGTCTACTAAATCAAATTTAATTAGTGTTCAACTATATGCATATGTAAATCAATGCTAGTCTTATTAGAACTGAAAGATTTTAGTATAAGAAAGTGCAAACTTGTTGAAATAACAGATAAACATATTTAATAGGATATTCTGCACCTTGTTATTGATGTAAGTGAGTGGGATGTATGATAACATGATAAAGGCAGATTTTACCTCTTCAGAACATTTTTTTCCATGAGAATAGGTTCAGAAATGACTGAGATATGAGCAAATCACTTCAAAAGATACCTTTGAGGAGAAGATCATAGTGATTGCATCATAGCGGCGCAACGAGTGGCGCTATTTACACGCTAAAGATACCGTTGGACAGATCTGATTCATACCTTTCCAACGGTATATTGTACAAGACGATCGGGTAAGTATTGAGAAAACGCGGTAGCAATTACTGAAGGGTTGGTATTAGAGGTAGGGGCAAACTTGTTGAGGCCATATCTTTTTATTGACTCATCCAATTGTAGTGTACCTAGCGTCGTTGAAAAGGCATAATAGAGATCTTTCTGAGCAATCAAGGGACCGGTGATATCTCCAGTCTTTAAGGAGGTACACTCAAATTATCACAAAACCTCCTATTTAACTATTTTCAAGGTTTTACATAATCCGCAGCACGGGCAAAATGACATACTCCCGTCCCATGACATCATGAGGGGGACGGGAGTACGTCATTTTGCCCGTGCTGCGGATTACATAAGCAATTTATAAGCAGGAAAAAATCGAAAAAATCATTCAAGTCTAGGGGCAAATCATCAAATCATCTGAGAATAGGCACATACTGAGTAGTGTAAAAAATCAGTAAAAATCGTGTTAATATGGCCATTGATAGTACTACTCAGAAACACTTGAGTTTATGTTTATAGCTAGAGAATTGACAGAGATATAGCCAAATTACTGATTTAGACCCCCCTAGAAGGCAAAAATAAAATCAATCTAGGCAACATACAACAGTTGACAGACTTTCAAAGGCCACACTTATGTACTTCATAAATGTAAACACAATTTTTGAGAAGTCACATGCAACAGCAAGCCTGACCAGGCTCGCTGTTGCACGTGACCATCATTTTGTCATTAGTTCAACTCTTGCTGGTAACAAAGTTTAAAAATAAGAGATAAGTGTAAAACAATATACTTTGAAGATGGAGATCTTTGCAGCATTATAATACTAGTATATTCAATTCTCTATTATCTTATTAATTTTGTGAGAATAACACTACAAAGTTAGAACAATTCAAAAGGAATCGTATTGCCGTGCAGAGCATCGACCCTCTTCCCCCAAGTTAGTTATATTATAACAATAGTGATATAGTATATAGTTAATATAGCTTCTATAGCTATTTTATACTATAATAGCTATGACAGCTATGATATCTTATACTCTATGCTATAGCAGCTATGTAGCTTAGACTCTATGCTATGGTAGCTATGGCAAGCTATGATAGCTATGCATAGATTACTTGACAGCTATGAGACTGCTATGTAGAAAAGAGGACAGCTATGGACCTAGGAAAGCTATATAGCCTACATAGTGTTATATACCAGTAGTAAATTTCTCAGATGTCGGTGGTGGTGTATTCCCAAGGTTGTGATGGTTTCTCGGTGGGTTGTACAGGAACATAGGTGAGATGGGTGTTATTTTTGGTCGACTGGCAGATGGCACATCCTGTGACATAGCTTTTGATGAAGTTAGACATTCCTGGCCACCAATAGTTGCACTGAACCAGTTCATAGGTTTTCCATCATCCAGGATAACCTGTAGCTAGTGAATCATGGTGGGATTTGATGATGTCACGATGCAGTTGAAGGTCTTTAGGAATGTAGACTTTTCCTCTAAACAGGATAAGGCCATCTTCTAGGTTCCATTCCTGTAGTCCTTTGGTGATGGATTGAGGGCCTGTGTTCAGAATAGTTTCCATTGCTGTAGTTACAATGTCGTCGTGTTCTGTGCAGTCTCTGATTCACTTCAAGAGTGTTTTGTCTCCAAGACTGATTACACTTCTGCATCCTGTAGCTCGAATTTGGAAAAATTGAGGTTCCAGCAGGACACAGTCGGAGTTGTCATTTTCCACCCCTGCTTTATGGTCTGGATGCTGGGACAGACTGTCAGATTTGTTGGAGGAGCCAGGTTTATGCATGATAGTGAATTCAAATCTGGTAAGGAAGAGACTCCAATGGGCCTGACGATGGTTGAGTTTTCGGGCTGTTCGGAAGTATTCAAAGTTTTTGTGATCTGTCCAGATCTCAATCAGATGGAGATGGCCTTCTAGATAATGGCACCAGGTTTCCAGGGCATGGATGATGGCAAGGAGCTCTTTGTCATAGATGTTATAGTTACGCTCGGCATCATTGAGAGACTTGCTATAATATGCAATTGGGTGCCATTGATTGTCTGGGCCCTGTTGAGACAGTATTGCACCTGTTGCAAAATTTGATGCATCACATTCAACATAAAAGGGTTTGTCATAGTCTGGCATGACAAGTACCAGAGAGGTGGTAAAGGCTGTTTTGAGTGCATCAAAGGCCTTTTGACATTCGGTAGTCCATTGCCAGGCATGAGTCTTCTTTGTGAGCTCAAAGAGTGGTTTGGCAACTTTAGAAAAATATTGTATGAACTGGCAATAGAAGTTGCCAAAACCCAGGAATGACTGGGTCTGTTTGACTGTATGGGGTTCTGACCATTGAATAACACCATCCACTTTGACTGGATCCATGTGGAGCTGGTTGTGAGAGACGATCAGGCCAAGGTATTCGACTTCTGCTTTTTCAAATGTGCATTTCTCCGGTTTGAGGAACAGATCATTGTTGCGCAATCTGGTAAGGACTTGGTGTACAATCTGGCGATGTTCTTCCAGTGTTTCAGTGAAGACCAGGATATTGTCCATGTAGATAACAACCTTGCCATCATCGATCAGGTCTTTGAACAGAGCATTCATCATTGCCTGAAATGTGGCTGGGGAGTTGGTCAGTCCAAAGAACATGACTGTGGGTTCAAATAGTCCTCGGTTGCAACGAAAGGTGGCCTTGTGTTCGTCACCTTCTTTGATGCAAACATTGTTGTACCCCCATCGTAGGTCGAACTTGGAGAATGCTTTGGCTTCTTTGAGTTTATCAACAAGTTCACTGATGAGCGGTAAGGGGTATTTGTTGCGTATGGTCCTTTTGTTGAGCTCTCGGTAGTCTTGAACTGGTCGGAGTTTGCCATCTTTCTTGGATATGAAAAAGAATGGGGCAGCCCAAGGAGATTTAGATTCTCGAATGTACCTCTTGCAGAGATTTTCTTCTAGAAACTTGTCAAGTTCCTTGAGCTCATGTGGGGCCATTGGGTAGGTCTTGCATCAGGAAAAACTGGAGTTTCGCTAAATCAGGTGATGTGCCTACAGAAGCACTGATGTGCCTATAGAAGCACTGATGGTAACTACTGGTGTTCTCCGGCAGATACTGTAGCTCATCTCATTCTATGGTAGCCTTCTGTAGCTCTCTGTAGTTATACTTTATTTTCAATTCATTATATTCCTTGAATGTTTCTGAAAAATAAGTTGTGCTTGTGTTCATCATATAGTTTGACTTCTTTGATGACTCATGTACTGTCACCACAAGTGACATGTCACATACATATGTGGCATGCCTCTTGCAGCTCTCCACTCTACATTTATGTCCTAGCGCAAGCAAAGCACAAGTCAAGAAAAAATGTGAGTGTATCCAAATTATCTTGATTAACATCTTCTAGGAGGTTTAACAGCACATCAGCAATTTTGGTTATGAAAAGGTATGTGTGATTGATGCTCTAACTAACAATCTTATATCCTAGATTTTGATGTTGTGCACCAAGAAGTGCACCGATTTGCATGTATGTACATGCGTTCGAAAGGTACGGATCACCGCTTTCTGGAACACTAAACATATCTCCGGTGTGTTTCCTTGTTGTAACGATATTCCAGAAACATGTTTTGGCTGACAGTTTTAGGGATTTCATTCTAGTGGCTCCAGTTTTGCAGCTACCAGGTCGCATGATGGCTCGTTTGAAAGCTCTTGATGAGCTCTTTCCAACACGCCAAAAACGTCTGCGGTACGTCCATTCTTCGCTATGATACAGCCCATTCTTGTTTAGAGGGGTGATTTTTAGAAGTTCTCAGATCGGGTCATGCATAACACCGTTCGAAAGCTACGATCAACCGCTTTCCAGAACAGTTGAAACGTTAGCAGTGTGTTCTCTCGTTGTTGAGATAGGCCTGAAACAATATTTGACCTCCATTTTCAGAGATTTTGCCCCTATGGGACGAGTTCTGCCCCTATCATGGGGCATGAGGGCTTGCCCGAAAGCTATTGATTAGTGCTTTCAGATGGTTTAATCAGTTTTGTGGTGCGTGCAGTATTCAAGGCACTATGCCACTTTTTGTATCTACTAAAGGTCACCCATAGTGTTCGGGCTATAGTGCCTTCAATATTCAACGTATCACATCGTATAGGGCACCATTCGAAAGAGACGAATTACACGGTTCGAACGGTACTAAGTACGTGCTAATCGGTTAAGAATTGATTGTTGTAGAAGAGAAAGGGAGATCTGTCAGGGGGACCCGGACACTCTCCCACGCCCCTTTCAGCTGCGACGCATGCAACTAAGGAAGACAGATTGCCAAATATAGCAATCTTATTTTTGCCAGTACAAAGTAAATATAAGTTGATGTAGAACTAGCATTACTAGATGTTTTAAAAAAACTTGTAAATAGTGTAACTTACGACGTATTCTGCAAGGGAGCAGAAATCAGATTGCCAAATATGGCAATCTGATTTCTGCCTTTGGTGTTGTTTGGCCTCAGGACTTGCCAGCAACGCGCGTCGTCTTTACCACTCTTCCTCACTCTCTCCTCACTCTCTCTCCTCACCCCTTTTTTTCTTCTCTTTCTTTTTCTCTTATATTATTGTAAGTCTTTTTTTCTTGGCTTCTCATTTCTTTTCAGGCCAGTTTGGTGCAAGAGGTGGCAACAAGAACATAAAAGGTAAGTTAATTTGTTTGTATCTTAGAAGCTTCAGTACTGATGTGTACGTCTATCTGCCCACCTATATGCTTGCCCACCCACCTATCTACTCGCTTGTCCATCTGCCCGCTTGCTTGCCCACCCACCTGCTCACTTGCTCATCCGCTCACCCGCTTGCCTGCTCACCCACACTTGCTTGCTCGCTCACCCACTTGCCTGCTCACCTGCTTATCTGCTTGTCTGCCCACCCACATGTCTGCCTGCCCACATTGCTCACCTGCACATCTACATGCCTGCACCCTGCACCCTTGCATGCCCTCCTTATATACATAGATGGGTTGTAATAGTATAGATTAGAGTACTTAGTTTTTTTGTAGTTATACAACAATGAGAATATTGAATGATCTGATTTATTAAATTTGTGTGAAATAAACTGCTAACATTAGTAGTCTATGCTTAAGTTTGTAGAACTACTATAACATGTTTGGTTACTACAGTAGAAAGATCCTCACTACAGGTCACTACAGAAGCCACCGTAGAAGGGGGGGTTCCTATGAGTACTACAGGTACTATAGGATCTACAGGTGGCTACAGTAGACTACAGATTGCTACTGTAGCCAATGGTAGCAACTTCAGTTTTTCCAGATGTGGCAGAATGTGGCTCGACATCTGGTTTGAGGTCAATGGCATGGTCCCATGGTCTTCTTGTGGGCAGTCATTCTGATGCTTTTTCCTCAAAGACATCACAAAATTCCCAGTATTCCTGTGGGATCATTTGGTCTAAAGTCCAGGTCTTCTGCTTACTAGCAAAGGCAGCAGCAAGTTCTTGGGCATTGGTCACAGTGCAATTAATGCAGAATACCATGTCATCGGGTAATGCTGGATCGAGAATGCAATCAAAATCATCATCAGGGTTGGAGATGCCAAGACCCTTGATGGACCAATCTGTGGGAATTGGCATGATGGATTCATCGGCATCTTCTGTGAAATCTGGGCAATGTAGAGATGGTAACCATGTGGTGTTTCGAATTTGCATTTTTCGGATCCTCCGAGTAGGTACAAGAGGTGTGCACCTGTGCTTTTGGAAGGTCTTCACTCTCCATGTCCTCTTCACTACACCTGGATGAATGTCGTTACATTGCTGTGTCTCCTGATCATCGTTCTGGTCCTGTATGATATCCTGGGTGGCGATATGGTCATTTCGCAGGGTATCACGGTTGGAACTTTCCTTTTGCTCTGTCGCCACATCGTTTACACAAGGGGAGGGCGGAGATAGCAATGCAAAACCTGAGTCACATGTTGATGCCTCAGACATTGAATCTGCATCCCATGGAGACTTCGGAGTTTGCTGCCCAGCAATGTGAGTGTCAGCTTTTGCTATCTGTTCCAATGTTAATGGTAGTGGTAGCTGTCTTCTATCACATTGAGACATCTCAAGATGATCTGGTGGCAGAGGAGGAAGTACTTTGGGCCCATTTTTGTGACTGGATCCACAGTTGGCGGTTGAGCATACAGCAGGGTGTCAGAGCAGTTCCTCCTGATGGTCCTCCTCTTCACTTCCAGGGTGTATTCTTGGGTTGACTTGCCATTCATGGAGATGATCCGTTCAATTTCGCATCTTATAGATGGGCCTTGTGGCGAGGTTGGGAGGATGAGGCATCATTGGTAGGGTTTTCGACGGGGTGTGTGACGGATGTTGCTGCAGACACCGAGCCTGGATCCCTGAGTGGCAGCAGTGTGGGGAGTGACGATGAGGTCGAGGAGGTCGAGAGCATAGCAAAGGATGATGTTGGATCATGCAGGAAGAGAGCAAGATATAGCGAGGGTGAGGGAGGACAGCAGCCTGAGTGTCGAATGAACTGAATAGGCAGTGAGCTATTTTCCTGGCTGCTTCCCACCGGGGTCGTTGGGTGAATGGTAGTGTATCCATGTTGTTGACTCGGACTGGTCCATTGGTTATATGGCACTTATGTTGGCATCGTTCTAGTACAAGCTGGTCTTGTTCCCAATTGATGTTGGGGTTGTGTTCTCACAGCCAGTCAGTTCCTAAGATAATGTCATCTTGTCCTAAATCTGTGATGTAAAATCGTGTCTTCTCTGTGTGTGTTGCATTGCCGGGTCCCTTGATTCCAATGCATAAGACACAGTAATGGGTAATTTGACCAAGGGCATTTTTCGAGTCATCGACATTTTTGACTGGGATAGGTTTCATGAGGGGAATCGTCTTGATGTGATACTGGTTGACAATCCTCCAGTTGATAAGAATGCCTGTGGCTCCACTGTCCACCAGGCCTTTAACAGCGATGTTTTGTTGTTTTCCTAAAATTGTGATGATAATGCGGATGGATGGAGAACCATTATATTTCAATGAGGATATGTGTAAATTGGCCGGCCAATTTGGTAAATAAGAGTCCATTGAAACATCATCATCTGGCATCGAGAGTATATCAAAATGATTCGGAGAAGCAATTTGCAGACCTTTTGTCCTCCATGACGTCGTGGCATGAGGACGCTCTAAAAACCCTCCTGGTCTTCAGGTACTTCAAGGTTGAGGGCAGCTTGCATGAGGGTCCAAGCTTCTTGCAAGTCGGACTCATTCATCTGTTGCATGGCTCGAGCCATTGTGAAGAGAGGAGTAGGGGTTTCTATCTTGGTGTTCCTGGCATTGACCGATCCTCCTGCTGTAGCTCTGATAGAGGAGGGTTGTCCATTCTGGTTGCAACAGAACATTGCAACATGGCCTGCTCCTCCACACTTGTAGCAGAGATTGTTGGTGCGGCAACGTTCACGCTCTTCTGGAGACAGACGAGGGCCTTGGTACTTTCTGGGATGACGTTGGAATGCCCCAACCAAGACTTTGGCTGAGTCTATGTCTGAGCGGCATCGCAGGTCCTTGGAGAGTGTTTCCAACAGCTGGTTGGGATATAAGAAACTTCCTCTTCCCTTGGTTTGATCCTGGTCTGAACGGCTTTCTCGAAGATGCATGTCCAGGGTGGTGGCTCGATCCTGCCAATCAAGAAGGGTCTTTGGAGGATTCTCTGCAATAGTTATCTGCTTTGAGATCTTGCTATTAAGGCCTTTCTTGTAGGCACTGATGAGTCCCACATCATTAAGGAGGGAGATGTTGGCCAACATGTTAAAAGTGGTGGTGTATTCATTGACACTCCTGTTTCCCTGCCTGAGGCATTGGATGTCAAAGAGTGCAGATTCTGCTGCATGGATCTCTCCGAACTGCTTGCAGAGGTCTGCTTCAAACTTGGCCCATGCGAGGGCTTCTTTCCCATCTTCCTTGAGTTCATCAAGTTGGTCGAAGTACTTGGCTGCCCAGGGTCCTGCAGTACCTCCCTGGATGTAGGAGAGGGCGAAGTAGATTTGTGTGGCTGCATCGGGGAATTGGTCAGGTTTAAGTTTGAAATGGAGTTTGCATTGGCTGATGAACTCCTTGAGCTTGGTGCGAACACCTATGAAAGGCGTTGGCTTATTGACATCCGGACCCTTTGCCATCTCATCTTCTTCGTCACTGTCACTGTCTGCTGGGTTAGTAGTCCTCTGGAGATCTCCGAGTCCCAAGAGGTCATGGGTTGGGTCTGTGGTGAAGGGTAATGGGCAGAGTGCAGGGTCTGGTGTTGGATTGAAGGGCTCAAGGATGGGTCTGCTAATGGTTCTTGCTGTGAGGGGAGAGCTATCGGAGGGTTCAGAGTTGCTGTCTGGGTTTTCTTTAGGATTGGATGTCCTGGGTAGAGGAACCGGTGTTTCGGTGATGGGGTCTGGGATGGAAGGTAGGGAGATGGAGGGGTCGATGGGAGATGCTGCTCTAGAACTCTGGAGTTCCTCAAGTTCACCGGCTGGGGTTTCACTGATCCTAGGATCGGTGTAGGAAAAGGTGGGGTAGGAGTCGTGATAGGTGACAGGTCTGACAAGGTCGATCTGTTCTTCCTGGATTGAGGCATCCCTAGTTGTTCCGTATAGGATATAGAATTGGTGTGTCTCATGGTCAAACTGGTAGTAGATCTTATTGATATCATCATAGAGGTAGACAGACGATTCAGTCCTAGGGAATGTCAGAGTAGAGAGGAGTACCCGCTCAGATTGTTGGACTATCTGCTTGTGTCGTTCTCCTTCACGTAGATAGTTTGTTCTGAAGAACTCTGCTGGGGCATTTTTCTTGGTCGAAGCGATTTTCTTTCCTTTCCTCCAGATCCTTATGAGTTTGCCGTCTTCGTCGTGGTATGTCAATTCCTTGTTGTAGTAAAGGAGGTCTGCTGCTTCGTCGTAAGTGTAGAGTTTTGGCCACGCCTTGATTCTACAAATTCGGTAAGGGGTTGCTTGATCCTCCTCTAGGTAGTGACGATGTGCCCTTTGTTCGTCTGTTAATTCGTCTTCTGATGCCTTGAGGGGAAGGTATAGGGGAACAAGGGGAGCAATGGTGGTGTTTGGTGAGGGGGGTGACTCCGGTATGTGGAGTAGACCCTAAAGATCTTCACAGAAGATTCTTGATGGTGGATGGAATGGTGGCAGTCTGTTGTCGAGACTGTAGACCAGTTTGTGTAGGGTGAGTGATAGGAGAGCTTAACCAAGTGCTAAGGACTGATGTCCTGTAGTGACCAAGTAGGGGCTCAGTCTACATGCAAAAAACAAAGGCTGACCTGCTCAAGAGGCGATCAATGATGAAGAGAGTCGAGAGTGATTGAGAGAGGGAAGCACAAGGCGGAGGGACTTAAAGGGCACTGGCGACTGACAGGAGGTGAATCCTATAGAGTTGCAAAGTGGTTAAGCTGAGGTCTAAGGGACTCAGCTTAACCGGTTAAATACAGGAGGATGCACAGCTATGAGTCATATCTAAGATGATGGTAGTAACTGTGCATTGCGCAGCATCGTACTGCGCATGATGGGGATGAAACATGATGGAGGGGTAGATAGGGTAGCACTGCAATGATCATGATGGAAATGGATAGTGGATTGAGGCAGTGTGATAGCATCCATGCATGCATGTAGATATGGTTAAATAAAGGGAATAGAGCAACGGGGCATCGACCATGGTGGGGATGTCGAAAGGAGTGATGTCAAGTTAAGAAAATGAAACATACGGTTCTTAACACTGAGTCGGTCTCTGTTGTTTCTGCTGTGGCACATTGAGGGTGACATGTCGATGAGAGATCGAAGTGCGGGGAACAGCGCTCAGTGTACCACAAGTAGGCAGGCGTTTGGTAGGATGCTCCATTGCCCAGACACCACCCATAGGCACCACGACTGGAACATCATTGTGCTTGCGCTTGCGACCCATGTGTGTGTTGACGGAGAATAGGTCGGGAGGTCGGGAGGAGTCTGCGCAAGCATCCTGGGTAGTACTTCATTGACCGACTTGTGCCCCGTGGAGTGACGAGGCACGTGACCGTGATTTGTGATGACTAAAACATATTATGCATCTGATGTCAACTGCTGCGTCAAGACTTATTATCTGGGCGTATCTTGCTTTGAACAAGTCAATAAAATGTAGTTATTGAACTAAGCAGATGAGATAATTTCAAAGACTTCATAATGACAGCTCAGACTAGCATAAAAGACGTGACACAGTACACAATGAAGTTGGTAAGTTGGTAAGGCACATCGCCAAATGAAATCATCTTGCACACTATGGATCGTACGAGCCCAAAATCAAAAATGATAATGGCACTGAAAGAACAACCTGTGAACACTGAAGGAAGATCAGCACGGCCGCGAATGCGATGAATGAGCATGTACCAAGCACCAACCCAGATAAGATGCCGTGCCTCAGCCCTCCACCTATACATGGACTCCGCTTGGTCAACATGTTCGAGCTCTTGATGATACGCAGCGATGAGACGGCATAGACCGTGGACCACACTTAAATCAGTGGGACATCCTTTGCGACACTTAATAAGCTCAGCTTGCTTCTCTTCCAAGCATCCTTGTATTTCTCTTTGAGTGACTCGCGAAGTGTTAGCAACTCATCCCATCGGCGCTCTTCGTCCTGTGCCATCTCTTGGGTACGAGACGGGTCACGGCTGCCCAACCACAATATGATTGAATTGCTGCCAAAAGGAAGGACATGTCAGTGACAAGAAGGATTCTACGTAGCGAGTACTTACACACCAGGCCCTGTAAAAAGGGAAGATGGTCCATCCTCTTCTGGGCAGGCTGCATCTCTAAGCTTCGCTGCTCGTCCAATCTTGCAACGACCACTTGTACTGCAGCGATGATACTTGCACTGATACTCTACATGTTCTTGACGATGCCTAGAAGAGAAAACATTGAGCTGGAGGACAGATAATTAGTAATAGGTCATGGTGAGGGAGGGAAGAGACAACAAGCATTAGTGCGTGGCACGGCGTGGCTTCTGGCATCTCTGACTCGTTTCGCTTAGTATCCTGCATGAGGTGATGCTGAAGCAGATTATGCAGACAAACACATTCTAAAAATTTGCTGAAAGGTTGGGGCAAAACAGAAGATACATCACCATTATTTTCAAGATTTGTCGTCCCCAGTCATCTACAATATACAGATGAATGGCGTTTTGGCCTGTGGTCACATGGCACGACTTCAAAGTCAAAAGGCCATTCAAATTGAAGGTTCACTTGTTTATACTTCATGTTCGGACACATTGGGGGCAGAGCACAGTTATATTGGCAACGGGGTGACACAGGAAGAGGCTACAATGGCCATGAACATGTACGAACCATGATACAAGCAACAACATATAGATAAGCCGTGGGTAAACAGGGCCACGGGGAGACAAGCAGTAGACAAAAGAGATATCCGGTGTTGAAACCGGGGGATGTAAGCATCAGGAGTGTCCAGACACAGAAGCATTGATGGAGTCGAGGTCATATGTATGTATGTATGTATATCAAAAGAAAGGCCCCACCCTGGGTGCAAACACTTACAATGGATGGTCATCAAGCCAAGCCACGGCCTCCTCGCACGTGCGGAACTTCTTATACATGGACCTGAAGTACCCAAACACGAGCGGAGCAGTTTCCTGCCATGTGTCGAAGACACCACAGCGGTAGCCACGAGCCACGGCATAGTAACGGCAAGGGGGATCCTTCACTGCAACGGTGGGCGTTGGATCCACATTGGACCCGGAGGCTTGCCCCGAGGGATCACCGTAATGCTAGATGGACATTAACATCCACACCAGGTAGGTAGGATACAACAGATACTTACGACGGACACATGATGATTCTGCACAGGGCTCAGCCCTGGGATATTGACATTGACGTTGACAGAGATCCCTGGAAGTGTGCTTGGGGAGGCGGATGAGCTAGATGTCATCTGGCTGGATTGAGTGGAAGGAGTGGATGTCCCACCACGTGGTGGAACAGGGACGGAGGTGGTGGCATGAGGGGTAGCAGCATGCTTAGTAGCAGCAGGGGATGCTCCACCAGGCCCCAACTGGTTGCCAAGCCCAAGGCCTTGCATATATTCAGCAAGTCGAGCACCCTCTACCGCATGGAGGTGAGCTTCCTCAGCAGCACGGCAGCACACTTCCTCAGCATGGTGGCGTGCTTCCTCAGCAGCACAGTGGCGAGCCTCGGCAGCATCCAAGTGAGCTCGGATGTGAGCTTCCTCTTGAAGCCTGAGATGGAGAGCCCAAGCGCTGTCCGCTGACTCGCGGGTAGGGTACCGCTGGAACACGGCATTTGAAAAGCCGTTGACCAAAGGCACGACCCGGTGCCTTGAAAGCATGGTGAGTATGCCTTTTTGGTCTAAGGGGGATACATCGAGCTTACCATCCACGAAATATCCCGGTCTGGCGACCATGGGTGATGACATAAATCCTCGCATCCTGTCCATCGTCACTCTGGGGCTGCGACACGGGAGGGGACAGTGGCTGGGGCTGGGGTGCAGGAGGTGGGGGCACCCACTCAAACTCCGTGGCATCGATGTTGTCGATGTTGACCTCAGAATCCCCATCATCGAATGCTGGGGGGGCATTGTACAATTCATCCTCATTGGCATCAGCTTAGAGACATGTCAGATGTGGCACGCGATGAATGATTACAACTAGTACACTTACTAACGGTCTCAACTGTCGGGGGCGGGGGACGATCGCTTCGTGTGCCCTGGCCAGTGGAAGTCTGGCCAGAACCCCTCTGCCCGCCAACATCCACGGCAGGACAACCTGCCCTGGCGAGACGGGCAGAGGAGCTAGGAACAGACTTGGAGGCATCTCAAAAATGTGAATTCTACATAGCTGCCAGCCAATGCTATGCCTGGTTTCATAGTGCTATGGCTGCTATGTAGTAGAGCCACACATCTATACAGGACTATGGTAGCTATGATAGCTATCATAGTCATGAGTGATGGGTATATACTATTACATAGTAATAGGACACTACTATGCCTGCTATGTAACTTATGTATTTTTAGTCTCCCTCTATGTATTCTATAGATACTATGTTCCATACAGAGGTTCAGTCTGCTATAACATCTACAGTTGGTGTAGAGTCTATGATTTTGATATTATACTCATAACAGGTCAAACTTGATTATATTAACTATTACTAACTACTACTACAATCAAGTATACTAAGTCACACACACGCCCGCGGGGTGTGACAAGGCATGCACGCACAAGGGCGCGACTGGCGTGCGCGACGCTGCATACGAGGTGCACGAAGCTGGGACCGGTGCGCGGGAGTCTGCATGCTGTGTGGCCGGTGCAGGATAGAGCGGGCCTGCGCGCGGGAGGCGCGGAGCGTGTGGCTCGTGCACGTGGCGTAGCATTCGTGCGCATGGCGTGGCGTTCGTGCGCGTGGCGTGGCGTTCGTGCGGGAGGCGCGAGGTTCGTGCGGGAGGCGCGAGGTTCGTGCGGGAGGCGCGGCGTTCGTGCAGGAGGCGCGGGATTCGTGCGGGAGGTGCGGGATTCGTGTGGGAGGCGCGGGATTCGTGCGGGAAGGGGGAGCGCGTGCGGGAGGCGCGGAGGACGTGCGGGAGGCGCGGAGGACGTGCGGGAGGTGCCGAGGACGTGCGGGAGGCGCCCAGATGTGCGGGAGGCCTGAAGGACGCACATGAGGCGTTGATGGCGGCGGGCCCGTGTGTGAGGCATCGGGCCGCCGTGGGCCTGTGTGCGAAGCGTCAGGCCTGCATGCGGGAGAGACAGCAGTGGGCGCGTGCGGGAGAGACGGCGGCGGGCCCGTGCACGTAGCACTGGGCGGTGTGCGCGAGGCGCGGCGGGCGGCGGATCTATGCATGAGGCACAGGGGACGTGCGTGAGGCACAGGGGACGTGCGTGAGGCACAGGAGACGTGCGCGAGGCGCCGGGCTGCTGCGGGCCCGTGTGCGAGTCCTCGTGTTATCGAGGACCCGTGCACAACGCGGCAGGCCTGCGCGCGAGGTGCAATGGCCGTGAGCTGTCGTGCAAGTGGGCAAGGCCACGCAACATGCGTGCGCTGGCATGCCACGTCCCGGGTTGCGGACAACCGGGTGCACTCCGCTGGTCGTGGTCGTTGGAGGCGGCGCGCCGGGCATTGGCGACGTGGCGGCGAGGCGGCAAGGCGGCAAGGTCGGTGAAGGGCAGGGTGATGCATGAGGGAGGGCAGTCGGAGGCGAGGGGGAGTGAGGGCGCAGGAGGACGAAGGAAGTCGAGAGTATTGCTCGAATGAGCGATACTCTCTGCGTTAGCACGAGTGTACGAAATAGAGTTATTTTTTTTACTTACCTAAGTCCCTCTGCATCCTATTGAACCCCTCCGGCATTTGTTTCGATGAGGCAGAGAGAGAGGAGGAGGGTGGAGAGTAGAGGGACGAGAGTGGAGGTGGTAGAGACAGCGAGAGAGATGAACTTCGACGCGCGTTTCGGTGGTTCAGCCACCGAACGAGTGAAGCTACGTTCCTCGAGCCACTACAAATCAAACAAAATCACCTAAATTTAGAGAAAAACAGTGTAGTTATAAATTATATATACAATTCGAACGAATGAGAATTATAAGTAGCTACTATACATGAAGCTCACAGGGAGCCAAGTCCGTTTAGTGAAGTCTGGCGCCCAGTCTCGACGCGACGCTCGGCAAGCACCCGGCAGCCACGGATCCCGGCTCCGCCCGGGATTCATATATAAGGCTCGCGCGACGCGCGTTGCCTCTTGCTCTTTAACCCCCATTATCTCTTGCCACGTCGACGCCTTCGTCGACGTCTTTTCCTTGCTCGTTGTCATCATTTGCTCGCTCGTTGTCATCATCTGCTCGCTTGTCGTTGTTCTATGCTTGCTCATCATCGTTTCTTGTTTGTTGTTGTTGTCTTCTAAGGTAATCTTTAACTGTTGGTCTCTTATTGCTCATACTAATACTAATGTCTTCCGAGTTAGTTTCTTTAGATTTCGCTTTTTGTTACTTTGGTAAGTTTTCATGTGTTATCTTTTATCTTTGAAGACTAATGTCTTCTTATCTTATACTACTTATCTTATCTTATACTTATCTTATCATTCACTACTTATCTTATCTTATACTTTAGATAATATTATCTTATCTTATCTTATCTCTTATTTACTTACTTATCTTTTCACTTTTTAATTAGTAGTAGTGTTTATGATATCAATATAATCTTGATGCATTGAAATAGTTTATACTTGTGTGATCATATGTTACTAATTCTGATATGACTGTAGGAAGTATTCATAGTTTCAATAGATTCTATTGCTTTAATGTATATATCAGGCCTACATATTAAATATAAGATATATGAGACACATGTTGAATATAGAATATGTGAGACACATATTAAATGTAGGATATGTGAGACACATACTGAACATAGAATATGTAAGACACATAAGCCTTATAGCTTTAATAGACACTTATAGTTTTCATAGCTAGTTAGACTATTATAGCTACATAGTTAGCTATTATAGCTATCATAGCACTCCATAGCATCACCCTTCAGCTTCATAGCACTACATAGCATTCCCCTTTAGCTATGCTGGCTATAGAGAAAAGGGCAGTGCTATGGAACTATGAAATCTATATAGACTTTATAGAGCTATGTACCACTTACACATTTATCTGATGGGCAGGGGTCTCAGGCATGAAGGACAGAAGGAAAGAAGGGATAAGGGAGGTAAGCTCACTGGGCAGGCCTATATGTGAGGACAGAGTATGATAAAAATGGTAACGGTACTTCCCCATACTCAGACCTTCGACACAATTGTTCGACGACATCTGCGTGGCGAGCCCTCCTTTGCATCATATCAGATTCACCCTTGACAGCTGTCCCACAGCCTACGAATGGGAGGGAGCTGGATGCCCGTTGGACGAGAGGAGTGTATCCCTTCACAAGCAACCTCTACGCTATGCCATGCACGAAAAAAACACTACAAACTCGGGACAGAACAGCGGGCACTCCAAGCATGCTTGGACCACCAAGCTGAAACTTAAAGTGCTCCGTGAATTAATTCCGGTGCATCTGGAGGCCAAGGCAGCGAACAAACTCGGCAAGTTTTGGCCCATGGCCAATAGTCGCTGGTTCAACGACTTCCCCCACACTGACAAGCCACCCGAAGGCAACGAACCACCTATTCGAGAGGTGAGGATATCCCAAAAATTAATTTGCAAGTCGTGATGCTAATGAAAATGCATCAAACACGTCACAGTGCATTAAACAATGGTTTGGAAACCATTCGTCGTGAAGTGTCCAGGGTCAGACAGGCTGCAAGAAAACTATGAAATTTGGCAGCAAGCGCAAGCGCACTCAGGTGCAAGCGTATCAGCACCTGTTCTGGGACTCGAAGCTGAAGGACGTGATCATACCCCAGTACAAAGCATACCAGGCTGAGGAAGTCGAGCATGGCAGGACACCCATGCACAGTACTCCCTGGCATACCAAGCGTGTCGGGGAACTCCTAGTCAATGAGTCAGATGAGGTCAAATGACTGGTCGAGAAGGCCATGGATCCTGATTTCAAGTTGGTCGAGGAGTTCACTGAGATTGGCAAATATGACCAGGCAGAGGCGGCACGACTTGTCCAAGCTAAAAAGTACCAAGAGTGAGTCTACCTTCATTGTCAAGGTGAAACAAAAATTGACCTATTCGTAGTGCCATTGATGTGTTTCCGTGCACAGCAACGAATGTCGCACACAAGATGGCAGCCCAGATGGGGGGCGTAGTTACTATCTTGTTCAGTGCACCTGTCCCTGCAAGGGCCAGGGAATTGGAGGCATTTTCGTGAGTAACTCACAGACATCGAATGGAACAATCGTGTACTCACATACTCGGTTAGCATCCACTCTGGCTCGAGCGATGGGAGAACATTTGACACGGCATATAAGAAGTATGGGGAACTTGTCGAGGGTCCGTTCCAGGTGTTTATGCACAGCCTATATTGTGAGTACACTAATATTGGCTAATGACTGTGACTCATGAGATATTTTAGCACCTGCTGTCTGCCGTGAGCGTGATTTGACACCGAAAGATGAGCAACATGCATCCTCAGGGGCAAGTAACCTACCATTCATGCATGCCACATCTGGAAAAACAGGAAGAGCTACAGTGGGCTACCATGAGCTACAGTAGTGATCAGAATCCTACCGTAGTGACCTGTAGCTCCCGTAGCTCCTGTAGTACTCGTAGGACCCCCCCTACTACTGTGGCTCTAATAGTAAGCCATAGTGACCTGTAGTGAATATGTCTCTACTGTAGTAATGAATCTCTTTATAGTAGTTATACAATTCAATGTATAAACAACTGTTGATATCCTTATATTTCACTCAATTGCAATATATCAGAACATTCAAAAACTTTATTTAAGAATAACTACATAACATGAGCTAGCTAATCACTACTCCATACTACATGAGGCCACTTGTGCTGTCATCTCACAGATATATAAACACCAGCCCCCTCTACTGTAGTACATACATAGGTCAGACAGACATGCAAGTGAGCAGATGGGCATGCAAGTGAGCAGGTGGGCATGTGAGTGAGTAGATGGGCATGTAGGCAAGCAGGTAAGTGGACGAGCATGCAAACAAGCAGATGAGCAGATGAGCATGTGAACAAGTGGAAAGGTACATAGGTGAGCAGGCAGGTGTGCAGATGAGCAGGCAGGCAAGCAGATTGTGGGCAAGCCATTGGGCAAGCGAGCAAGCCATTGGGCAAGCGGGCAAGCCATCGGGCAAGTGAGCAGGCAAGCAGGCAAGCAGGCAAGCAGGCAAGCAGGCAAGCAGGCAGGCATGCATGTGGATGGTTGCGTGGGCGAGCAGGCAGGTAGGGGGCAGATGAGCAAGCATGTCAGCACTGAAACAACCAATAAAATAAAAACAAACATACATACAATGTACCAGTATCACTCTTGTAGCCTTCTCTCACACCCTTCTAACTTGAAAAGAGATGAGAACAAAAGAATAATGGACTTACAATAAAACAAGAGAGAGAGAAGTGCATCAGAAAAATCAGTTTTCTACATAGCCTCCAGCCAATGATATGGCTCCTATGATAGTTCTATGCACTCTATGTATTTTGGCAGCACAGCTTTATAGCTCTATAAGACCTATCATAGGTTCTATAGCTGTTGGTGGTGGGTATATAGAGCTATGTAGTTTTGAGTGACAGCTATGCGAGCTATATAACATTATAGGGTTGCTATCAATGCTATGATTCCTATCATACCATACCTAGAACCCCAAAATATACTAAGGCAAGAGCACCTTAAGCCAATTGTCTAGGTTGAAAATATATTTAAATTATGGGCTCAGGAGTAATAAACAACAGCTAATTCTACTATATTAAAAGTAAATAAGTAATTAGGGCCAATGCGGGCATGCATCCACGGCGCGGGAGGCCGTCGCAGGCCCAGGGCCCGTACACAAGAGTGCGCGCACTGGCCGACGCACGTGACACGAGGCGCACACGCACGAGACGTGGCAGGCCTGCGCACGCGAGACGGGAGGGCCGTGCGCGAGGCACAACGGGGCGTGCACGAGGTGCTGGGTGGCAGCGGGCCCATGTGCGATGCGGCAGACGTGCATGCAGGAGGTGCGGGGCCCGTACGCCAGGCGGCGGGCCTGTACACGAGGCACGGGGCCCGTGCGCGAGATCTTGGGCCACCGCGGGCTCGTGTGCGATGCGTCATGCCTGCGTGCGGGAGACGCAAGGCGTGCAGGGCACGTGGGCGAAGCGTCGAGGGCGGCGGGCCTGTGCGCGAAGCACTGGGTTGCCACGGGCTCGTGCGTGAGGCAGCAGCCTGCACGCGAGGCGCAGGGTCTGTGCGCGAGACGCCGAGGGCGTGCATGAGGCATCGAGGGCGTGCGTGAGGCGTCGAGGGTGGCAGGTCCGTGCGCGAAGCGTCGGGCGGCCACGGGCCCGTGCGCGAGGCACTAGACTGCCGCGGGTTCGTGCGTGATGTGGTAACCTGCACGCAGAAAGCGCGAGGCGCGTGGAGGGGCGTGGGCGAGGGTCGAGGGCGGCGGGGCCGTGCACGAGGCGCAGGGCCGGGCACGAAACGTCGGGCTACCGTGAGCCCGTGCGCAACACGGCAGGCGTGCACACGAGGCGCGATGGCGTAGACATCGCGAGGACGGACAGGGCCCCGCGTGACGTGTGTGCGCTGGCGTGCCCGTCCCGGGTCGCGGATGACCGTGTGCACTCCGCTGATCGTGGTCGTTGGAGGTGACGCGCTGGGCACTAGCGACGTGGCGGCGACGTGACGTGGCGGCGAGGTGGCGTGGCGACGAGGTGGCGTGGCGGTGAGGCAGCGTGGCGGTGAGGTCGGCGGAGGACAGGGTGTTGCGGGATAGGCAGCAGTTGGAGGCGAGAGGGGAGGAGGGCGTGGGAGGACGAAAGAAGTCGAGAATATCGCTCGTCGAACAAGCGATACTCTCTAGATTAGTACGAATAGATGAATTGAGACTTTTTTTACTTACCTTTGAGGCCCTCGGCATCTGACTATCCTCCTCCGGTGTTCGATCCGATGGGAGCGAGAAGAGGGATGGCGAACGGGCGAGACAGGGGAGTGAGGGTGGTAGGGACAAGACTGACTTCGACGCACGTTCGGTGCTTACAGCCACTGAACGAGTGAAGCTACGTTGTTCGAGCTTTAACAAACCAAGTAAAATCGTAACAATTCAGAGAAAAAGAATACTATGATAGATCATACAGTAAACCAGAATTAATGAGGATTCTATGTATCTACTGCACCGTGAATTGCTGAGCAGCAGCATCAACATAATAAAGTCTAGCGCCCAGTCTCTGACGCGACGCTCAGCAAGCGCCCGGCAACCACAAATCCCGGCTCCGCCCGGGATTCGTATATAAGGCTCGCGCGACGCGCGTTGCCTCTTGCTCTTTAACTCCCACTGTCTCTTGCCACGTCGACGCCTTCGTCGACATGCTTTGCTTGCTCGTCATCATTCTTTACTTTGCTCGTTGTCTTTAAGGTAACCTTTCATTGTTTTTTCTTATTGCTCATACTAATACTAATATCTTTTAAGTTGTCTTTCAGATTTCGCTTTTTGTTACTTTGGTAAGTTTTCATGTGTTATCTTTATCTTTCAAGACTAATGTTTTTTTTTTACCTTTGATTACTTATCTTATCTTATCTTATCTTGTACTACTTATCTTATCTTGTACTACTTATCTTATCTTATCTTATTTCTTACTTTCTTACTTTCTTACTTATGTTTTTGCTTTTTAATTAGTAGTAGTTTTCATGATATCAATATACTCTTAATGCATTGAAATAGTTTATACTTGTGTGATCATATGTTACTAATTCTGATATGACTGTAAAAAATATTCATAGTTTCAACAGATTTTATTGCTTTAATATGATATTGAATATAGAATATGTAAGACACATATTAAATGTAAGATATATGAGACACATACTGAATGTAGAATATATAAGACACATAAGCCTTATAGCTTTAATAGACACTTATAGCTTTCATAGCTAGCTAGACTATCATAGCTACATAGTTAGCTATTATAGCTATCATAGCACTTCATAGCATCACCCTTTAGCTTCATAGCACTACATAGCATTCCCCTTTAGCTATGCTGGCTATAGAGAAAAGGGCAGTGCTATGGAACTATGAAATCTATATAGACTTTATAGAGCTATGTACCACTTACACATTTATCTGATGAGTCGTCCGGAAGAGATATTGGAACGTGCATTTTGCTCGATCCCCCGGGACCCACGGCTTCAACTGCTTGGACTTCGGTTGCAACGGTGATGGGAACAGTGACAGGGATGGCCACGGGAACAGCGACGGAGAAAGCAACAGGGACAGCAACAGAAGCAGTGACGGCGATGAGAGCAGCGATGGCGACGGGAGCAGCGACAGCGACGAGATTAGCAGCGGGAGAAAGCATATGGTCCGGTATGTCTGAAGAGTCACAATGAATCAAGCCAGTCTTCTCACCTATATCTGTCCCACCATTCACATATAGCCCGACTTCCGCAGTGCCATTATCCATTGCACCCATCCCTGTCGCTGCACTTGATGCCATCGTCGAACCCGTCAACGCTCCTTTTACTCTGTTATCTTCCCGTTCCACTGTGCCTTCATCCTCAAGTCCATCACTTGCTGCATCATCCACATCCTCATCTTGGAATGCACCATATCCTTCGTCGCTGCTGCTATCAACTTCACTCTGACCGGTATATTCTTCGTCTTCGTCCTCTGATGGCCGCCTATGGTGGAGATCATTTATTAGACTACCCATCCTCGACGACAACAAGTTTGACATACCTCAATGTCAAGCGTGAGCTGTGTGCCTCTGATATATTGAGAGGTCCCGTGGCATTTCTCTTGTTTCGCTTCTTCGCCTGCTTATGCCGTTCTTGCCATATTCTCTTTATCTCAGACTTCTCAAAATTCTTCAGGGCCCAGAGTTTCTCGTAGGCCTCGAGAGAAGCACCAGCATGAACTCGCTGGAAGTGATGCTTCAAGTTGTATTTCCAGACTGCAGGGTCAGCTTGCGGGCAGAGCAGGCACTGTATTGGTATATTTGAACAGGGTGATGTTGTGCTCGATACTGCTGCAACTCTGTACAAAAATTTGATAAGATTTTGGCATGTACTCTTGTTCTGATTAATAGAGAGATTGCTGTTTCGTCCCCAGCCTTGTTGAAGGAAGATGTGACATAGCGAGAAGGGGCGAAGGCACAAGCCACATGGTTCGAGAGTACAGTCTACAGAAGTGTCGTGAACAATGTGACTTGCAATATGTGTGAGGGCTCGCTGCCCAGATTCGAACACGACTTCTGAAGGGCAGACAGGACATGCGTTTTGAACGAGCTTGTGGACATCTTCACTTCTCTCAGTTATGAAGCATGCTTTCCCTGTAAAATACATCTGTCAGCTGAGCTCGTGGACATGCAACATGAGACGGATACAAACCTGATCACTCTCGATATGGAAATTCAGCCGTGATCTTGGTTCGCGGAATCATTTGAAGATGGCTTAGGGCCAGGCGATCATGCACGCTCGATGCCATTGCCATGAGAGTGCCGCTCTCGAACAGAAGGTGAGGACGGCCAGGAATATGAGTTGATAGCAGTGGATTGATAGGTTGGACAAGTATGCCAGGGACCTTGAACTTGAGCAGTAGCAATCTCGAAGAACACCAGTCATGTTGCTGTGGGGTCGTCATCCAAATCTGTGGACATTAATTTGATTACCTGGTAAGAAACCAATACAGTCTTCTCCGAAAGAAGGCCTATTGCAACCTCGTCGATAGGCTTAGAATCAAACCAAATGCCGTTAACTTCACCGATACAGAGGAAGAGTTTCCCATCGCAAGAAACTAGCGATGCGACAGGATCGTGTATCAGCATGCTGGGCCCAGCGTCCGCATCGCCTAAGGGTCCGTCGATGAGAAAGGGTGCATCGACTGATTTGTATCAGGCCTCCTGCTGTACTCAATGTAAGCGATCTGTTGAATTAGCACTCTTATGGTATTTGAACTGCATAGCAAGAGCTCGGGCCTTGTTAACCAGTACCAGTCCCTTCTCGTCCAGATTGACAGCTTTCGAGAAGGGAGTAGATGTTTCAGCACTGCTGCCCCACTCTTCAGCTTGTGCAGCTAAGTCTTCAAGTTCCCGGTCACCCTCCATCGCATCTGCCGAGCTCGGATTCTGAACTGGATTTGCATCGTCTCCCGGTTCTTCAATGTCATCCTCGGAAAGCGGGAGGTCAAATAGAAAGGTGCCTTTAGGTGCAAAGATCGATGCTCCTTCAACCACATCTATGTCTTCGAGTACCTTGACGCTAAATGCATGCAAGTCCTCAGTTGTTCTTCGCCCCTGCTTCCAGCAGCTTGCCAGTGAGACGTTCTTGACGTAGGTGTTGCCCCTCCAGAGGCGAGGACTGATATGATCTGCGGCATCCGGAATTGCATTAGGATCACTCGAGACAATAGGAAGATGTAGTCGACGAGGGCCTTTGTCCCATTCTGGATATCGCGCGAGTATGTTGGCAACTTCTGTAGTACCCATCAGGCACAAGGCGAGCTGTAGAATGTCGAGATTTGTGTCATTTCCGACCATGGTGCGGAGTATACCAAAAAGTGTCTCGAGACGGTCTGTGCCAAGTTGAATGATGAAGAACTGACTGTCAGGGAGATCTACTTTTGCCTTCGCAACGCAGAAATAAACATTCTTGATCATAAGCATGATGTCGACATAGAGTGGTGTGGGAATAAACTGTCCATGTGCACCTCGCCAGTTGTAAAGGGCCATCGCAAGGTGAGCACCTGCACTAAGATACTCAAGCTGGTCCGTCAAGGACATGTCAACACAGACATATGGATAGATTAAGCTGTAACAAAGAATTTCAAACATTTTGAGGGCTTTGCACGCTGCCTGGAATCCGACACGGGTATCTGAATGAGGCTCCCGTGGCAGTGTCCAGATGTCTTGTAGCATACCATATGCTAGCGTAACATCCTGCTTGTCCTCAGGATTGAAAACAGAGTGAATGTGGTCCGCTGCTTTACCCGCTTCATGAAGATGCACTTTAATGATTGAGGGCGTGAGCCAGATGTCTTTGATGAGGATACCTTTCTCGTGCAGAAGAACATTGCGAAGACGCTTGAAGATGTGTTTGTAGTCTTTATCAGGCATGATATCATCATCGCCGACGTGCAGATCCATGAGGGCAAGCGGAGACAGCAAGTGATAGATTGGTGAAGTTGTCGAGAGCTTGTACTTGAAGGTAAGCTGGATCAGTGCTTTACCTCATCGAGCTTCGCCATCGGATGCCAGACTGATAATCCTTGTCTTTGTGAGCCATGCTTGCGTGTTCGTAGCATCGACCGCAGTTTGAAGGAGACTGGCATGCGTTGGAGCACTCTCACACTTACAGCTACCTGATATGAGAACCGGACGGGCACTGTATAGATGAGATGAGAAAGCTAGTAGGCCGAGCACGCCAACTGTTGCCTATACAAAAGACGTCGAAGCGACCACATGAGAATTGCCTCATGGCACAGATGGAGTAAGCGCACAACTCACCTCTGTTGCAAGATGAATGTCTCCATGATCTAGGTCTTCAAACATGACTTCGAGGTCATCCTTGTTTTCGAAGGTCAGGTTTGTCTTGTGTCCATGTTCACGACAAATTCCTAGAAACTGATTACTCTTGTCATCCCATCTCGGCCTCCCTTCCGTCGCAATCTCATCAAACATCAAGACGCCATGGAACATGCTGACAATTTTTATCACATCTGATTCCTTGAGACTAGCAAAGCATGACTGCATGTTTTTTGCGATCTCTTAAAGAGTCGGAGTGCTGGGTGACGGAAGAAGTAGAGAGATGGCGGGGCGTCGACAAACGGTCTCCACAGCGGGTGTTCCAAACATACGGTGAGCAATATTTGCGACTCGATTACCACCAAGCCTAAGCAGTAGCATTGCCTGCAGGTCGTCCTTCTCGTCAAAGCTCTTTGGATGGTACGTTCCCTCGGCTGCTCTTTTAACTAGGTCGAGCATACTTGACATGCCTAGATTCCGATTGAAGCCTGCGCGGAGAACACGATCGATCTGCGGTATCTTCTCGCTTGCCAATGCGAGAAGCATCTGCTTGTGTTGATCAAGGGAAGTATTCTGTCCAACCAGCTTCCGGGCATCATTCAGACGATGAAGGCGAAGGTGATCAATAACTGTGTTTTTGCGGCGCAGTAGATCCATGAGAGCACCACAGCCATAGTAGGCAAATGGTGCATTCTCGTGCACACCTTGTGAGATTCGGTCTTGGATATTGATTAGTGATGTGTTTTCCTCTAGATTGTTGCAAGCCATGCATTGTTGCTTGATGACAGCCTGTCCCGAGCAAGACAGTGCCCAAAGGGTCATGGTGCCATTTTGCCAGGAAAGGTTTCATGGTAGGCCTCTTTTATCATGTAGCATGAATGGATAACTCGTTGTCACAATCTGACCAGTGGAAAGACGAGCGCGAACCCCTGGCATTTGTTCGAGGGCGGTGGCACCGTCTTGATGAAAATGACCTCATCGTCAGATGCAGAACCACCTCTCTGATTGCCAGGCTGCTGCTTGATGTGCTCGGTATGTGCTTCTGCCTCTTGGTACATCGCGTCCTTGTGTGTTGTCTGATCACTTTCATTGTGAACCCCGGAACTGATTGATAGATTAGCCTGTGTTGACGCATTTAGTGCTCTGTTACTCACACAGCGTGAACAGCAGCCATCAACACTTCCATCTTCCCCTCAAGTAGCACCCCCTTGACTCCATTCCTCACTACACAATGCTCGATGTAGCGATGCAGTGCCAGAAGACTTTGCTCGCCTGATCATAGCCGAGCAGCAACTTCTTTCACTGTTGCCCCATATCCAACAAGTCAATTAAGCATAGGATCGAGAACCTCCCATGTATCGTCTGCTGATAGCATTGGGGGCTTGCTGGAGAATGTAATGATGATATCGTCGTCAGCCGCCTCAGGCAGAGTCGATGGAGGTATGTTCTTGATAGCAATCTTCAGGTCGCAAAGTTGCTGCTGGCCATATTCACAGATACCGAGATCTCTAAGCCTGGGAGCTTTGGTTGCAGACAACGTAGCCAGATGTGCTGATGCTATGTGCAGTTTGATGCGCAAGGGAGCTGAGACAGTCGAGGCAATCTTGGCTAGCGGCTCAGTTTGCTTCGTGAACCATGAGGTTATAGTCCTTGTACGACTGGATGATGCTTCTTTCTTCTTCTGTTTCTCTTGATCGCTGATGCACTTCTTGCTTCATAGATGCTGCTTCTTGAAATTGTTGATACTGCCCATGCCGACTGATATCTTTGTCTGACAGTCTGGGCATAGAACACAGCCATCATCGTCGATTGGTGGATCCATCTGTGTATTAGGTGGGATAGTCAGCATTGCTATACCATCTTGTATGAAAAATAGAAGAGACCTTGCTGCTTGACTGGTATCTTTGCAGCTTTCTGAGACTTTTCGATGTGAGATGGGATATACAGTAGTATCCCAATAAGGCAACTTTAGCCCTAAGCTAGGGTTTACATTTGTACGGTCAATATTTCTGGTAAGCTGGCTCACACCCTAACTAACTACCTAACCCCCTGTTCCGGATTAACATCCCGCACCCCCCTTGGGATATCTTTACAATGAGTGAACACACTGGCAACATTTCTGATGTTCCAGAAAGTGGCAATCAGTAGCTTTCGAATGCATGTACATACATGCAAATTGGTGCAGTGCTTGGTGCACAACGTCAAAATCTATGGTGTCAAAGCATCAGCCACACATACCTTTTGAAACTTGAAGTCGTCTATACAAGGGTGTTATCCTAGACTTGTTGAAAAGTGTTAGTCAAGAGTATTTAAATACACTCACATTTTTTCTGAGTTATTTCCTGCTTGCCTTGGAACCACAAAAACATGCAGACACACAGTATGAGCAGGACTTGCTTAGAGGCACATATGTGTGCGTAACATGTCACTAGTGGTGATAGCACATTAGTAATCAAAACTGGCAGATCATATGATGAAATACAAGTCTCACATCACTTTTGAAAGACTTTTGAGCAATATAATGGATTAAAAAGACAGTATCACTACAAAAAACTACAGGAGACTATGGTAGGACAAGACAAGCTATGGGACCTGAATGCAGTCATACAGTATGTAATAGAAGAGCTACAGGATCAGCCGGAAAACACCGGTAGCTACCATCAGTGCTTCTATATCTACATCAGTGCTTCTATAGGCACATCAATGCTTCTATAGGCACATCATCTGATTTAGTGAAACTCCAGTTTTTCCTGATGCAGCGCAGGTACTATAGCTGCCTGAGAACCTGCGACGCAATCCGCACGACCGATGGCAGGGGCTGACGGTGAGGATGGTACTACAACTGCACAGAACGATGCGATGGTGCATGGAAGCGATAACACGACAGCCGCTGAGGGCGCAGCGGAGAGCACAGTGGCAGAGAAGGCAGCTGAGAGCATGGCGGCAGAGAAGGCAGTCGAGGGTGACAACATCGCAGCAGAGAAGGCAGTTGAGGGTGACAACATCACGGCAGAGAAGGCAGTTGAGGGTGATGACACTGCGGCGGAGAAGGTGACAGGTGGCACAGCCACAGCAGAGAAGGCAGCAGCTGAGGCAGCCGTGGCGAAGGCTGAGGCAGTCATGCAAGAAAGGGTGTGGAAGAAGGCTGCATGGTGCAAGAAGAAAATAGCCAGGGGGGAGTACACAATCTGCGAGTTGCCGTACGAGTTGGAGCACAAAGTGAGAGTCACGGAGATACAGGCGAAGCTAAAGACGTGGAACATCCCCACAGCCAGTAGCCTCTTTGGACCAAAGACACGACAGAAAAAGGGGAAGGGAAAAAAGGGGAAGACCGCGAAGGGAGCAAACGACGAGTAAGTCACTTTACCAGTAGATGAACACAATCACTTATCTGGACTGTGCCAGGAACAATGCCAAAGACATTGCTTCCTCTGCAGTGGACAAAGACACGACCGCGGAGGTCACAGAGGAGGAGCAGGGTATTGAGGATGAAGACGACGACGAGCATGATGGTGCAAATGCTGGGGCCAGCAATATTGATGTTGAAAGGCTGCCAAAATGGATGGGGGAGCAAGCAAAGTATTTGGCAGGCAAAGCATCTGATGAGGACTGACAGGAGCTCATCAAGCTCTGGATAGAGATCGAAGAAGGCCTGGGCTTTGCGGACGATAGGGTGAGTGATTTCATTACCAATGAGTAATTAAAGTACTTATCCGCATACAGAGCAACCAATGCAAGTTGCTGTGCAGCAATCGGCCTACAGAAGTTGCGGTATGGCAGAAGGACGGCTGCCCGTTCAAGAAAATGCCAAAGATTGTCAATCTGGAGCAGTATGCAGAGGGATGGCATGTGTGGTGGTGCAGTTTGCAGCCTGCATCGCGAGGCAGAGACTGGCTGCTTGAACGCACCACTCAGGCCGAGGAGAGCTGGGCAGCATTGAGGAAGAGCGGCAAGAACGGCTTTGCCCTGATCTTGATGACGCTCGATTGGTGGTTCGATGAGGCCAAGGGAGACGAAGAAATAGATGAGGCAAATGACGTGCTCGAGGATGTATTGTGGGCAGCATGGAAGATGGTGAAAGTTGGTGGCTCGAAGAAGAGGCAAACGCCTGACAAAGGGGAGCAGGAGCAGGAGCAGGCGAAGCAGAAGAGGGTGAAACGGTGAGTCCAACATCATACACATCCAAGTCGTCACTCACCTGCTTGCCTGCAGAGTGAAGATCACGTAGTGTGGGAATGTCACCAGCACTGCCACAACACAGACGCTGTTCAACACGGTGCCGAGTACGTTTGCTAGGCAGGATGATAGTCTCAACGACTATGTTATCTGTCTAGAAACATTGTGGGTATCTATCTTGAGCTCAAGCCTATCGTCTGTACCTCCTGTAGTCATTACTCATTGCCTGCTTTATTATATATGATTTTGTTAAATCAAAGAGATGTATCTGTCTATATAGTTGTGGTAGGGTGCATGCAGCTGTCAGCTAGCATTGAATTTCACGAACGTATAGGTATCACAACATTTGGGGCGGCAAAGAAGGGGTGCAGAACTGGTGCGGAGTGTCAAGACTCGGTCGTAGACAGCAGAGAACCACCCAAGTCACCAGCGATGATGGGAGCGAGAGAGCAGAGAGCGACTAGCAGCGCAGTAACCTGTATTGGAGGTACAGTACGGTACAGATGAAATGAACAATCTAGGGAAATAGGTGAGCGACAGGGAGCCTATAAGTACTGGGACGACAATGGAAAAAGAACAATAGACACCATAACGGGTCGAACAATAGAGTGAGAACAATGGTGGCCAAAAGGAGAACAATGGGAGGGAGAACAATAGGATGTCCCAAAGGGGAACAAGGGCATGGGTGAAGGATAGCCCCAGGTCATGTGAGGAAGTGAACATGTGATGGGGCTGCTGGAGCACATGACCAACGTGATGCCTTGATGGCAGAGAAGAAAGCGGAGAGAAATGGAGCGATCCGTGACATCACCCCCTCTCTAAGATGCACTTTCGCCTGGAGTGCGTGATGAGCATGGACGGGGTCGAGGTAGATGAGTCCACGAAGATTGGGAGCCTTGAGTGCATGCAGATGGTGGGTGTAGAAGTCGGTGATTGCATCATGGGCATTGGAAAGGGAGGTACGTGAAAGCCACTGATTCTCTGAATCAGGGTAGCCTGCCCATTTGACGAGATATTCAATGCCGCATTTGTTCTGGGTGAGATGAGCATCGAGGACAGATTCAACTTCATACTCTTCCTCACCCTCCACAAGGTCAGGTGGTGGTGCAGGGAAGTTGGGACCATGAGCATCGGTTTCCTTGTAAGGGGACAACAGGGACGTGTGGAACACCGGGTGGATACGCCAGGTGGGCAGTAGCTTCAGTTGATAAGAGACTGGGCCCAGGATGTCACTGATTTCGAAAGGTCCTAGGTGTCGATCAGTGAGCTTAGCTTTGGGTCATGTGGTTTTGATGTTCTTGCCATCGAGCCAGACCTTGTCACCAACCTGGAAGTGGATGGTGTTGTGCATATGGTCCTGGTTGTTGTGCTTCATAAGATCAGCAGCTGTTTGAAGGCTGGCCTGGACCTCAGTGCGAAGTTGTTCAAGATGACGGAAACGATCCTCAACGGCAGGTGTAGACGATGTGGGGTTGACAGTGGGGATGGCAGTGGGAATATAGCCGAGGAGCATTTCGAATGGAGCTCGGTTAGTGGCGCTGTGGATACGGTGGTTGTGCGAGAACTCAGCGTAAGGGAGCCATTGGACCCAATCATCCTGACGGTAGTTGCAGAAGGTGCGAAGGAACTGCTCGAGTTCTTGATTGACACGTTCTGACTCGCCATCGGTCTGTGGATGATAGGCGGTGCTGAGGGAAGACTTGATACCAAGTTTGTCAAAGACACCACACATGACTTTTCCTGCATACTGTGGGCCACGATCAGAGATGAGACGTTCCCAGAGGCCATAGTTCCAATAAATCCTGTCAAAAAGGATGTCGACTGTGCCATCACTGGTAATGGTCTCTTTACAAGGAGTGAAGGAGACGTGCTTTGTAAAATGGTCGACAACCACATTGATGGAGTCATAGCCTTGGCATTCTGGGAGTTTGACGATGAAGTCTGAGGTAATGTCTTGGAAAGGACGGGTAGGGATGGCATTGGGAATTGTTTCAACGTGAGGGCGGTGATTTTGAACCTTGGTGGCCTGGCAGGTAGCACAGCCATCAACATAATCACGAACAAAGACAGACATACTGGGCCACCAGTAGTTGCGACTAAGGAGCTCGTAGGTCTTGTAGCGTCCTGGGTGACCAGCCATGGGCATGTCATGGTGCAGCTTGATGATGTCCCGATGAAGGTCTTTGTCAGCAGGGATGTAGACTTTGCCACGAAAAAGGATGAGGCCATCCTCGTAGTTCCATTCTTGGAGGTTCTTGACGAGTGAGCGAGGACCGTTGTTCAGGATCACATCAAGGGCTTGAACGACCTCAATGTCCTTGGTCTTGGCATTGCGAATACGTTGGTGGAGATCAGCATTACCAATGGACTTGACAGCGGCTGGATGTGTAGCACGGATCTGGAAGTACTTGGGGTCGAGGAGGACACGATCTGAGTTGTCGTCGTCCATCCCCTCTCTATGGTCAGGTCGTCTCGACATGGCGTCTGGCCGGTGGTGAATACTGGGTTTGTGGATCAAGGTGAAGTCAAAACGAGTGAGGAAGAGAGCCCAGCGAGCCTGATGACGACTCAGCTTTTGGGCAGACTTGAAGTATTCCAGGTTCTTATGGTCAGTCCAGATCTCCACAGTATGGGCATCTGAAAAATCTCAAATTTATATAGCCATCAGCCACCATTATCTAAGCTATAACAAGCTATATACCTAACTTATATAGATATATAGGCCTATAGTAGCTATATAGACTATATAGCCATCTGTGCCATCTATATAGGTCTATATAGCTACTTAGCACAGCTATGGAAGCTATGGACATGTCTCTACTTGCTATAGAGTCTATGTAGCCTACATCCACTATATCCACTATATCACCTTGTAAGTGTAAGCTATATGCTATGACATTTATGAGATACACAGCAACTATACATACTATTCAGAGTACACACATGATATAAGTCACACCAAATGTAGTCAAATTCATTTATATTATTCATCATAACTAGGTACAGAAGTAAAGAAAATATCATAACTATGTCAAGCACAGGCGCAGGCGCTGGTGCCGTTAAGTGCCATCAAGCGCCAGCGCCTGTCGAGTACGCCAGCGCCTGCTGAGCGCGCAGGCACAGAAGGTGCGCAAATGGCCGTACATGGGCGTGACGGCACATGGCATGCATGGGCAGGGCGTGGCGCGCAAGCACAGGGATAGGACGCGTGGGCGGGCAGGCACGCGAGCATGGGGATAGACACGTGGGCGCATATGGCGCGCATGCGTGCGGGATGTTGGGCATGCATGCAGGGCATCGCGCATGCGTGCAGGGCTTTGAACTTGTGTTGGGAGGTAGCACACATGCATGCGTGTGGGTCATGGCACGCACGGGTGAGACGTTGGGCATGCGGGCGGGGCTTGGAGTGCACGGGCAGAGTCGTGGAGCGCAGATGCGGGGCCGCAGGGCATGCGTGCTGGGAGACATGCGTGTGCATGGTGGAGGCAGAAGGCATGGGGCATTGGGCGCAGATTCGGGACATCGCACGCATGTTGCGTGAGACGGGGTCGTGCGGGGGCATACGCGTGGGCGGACGGGCGTCAGTGTGGATGCGAGATCATGCGCTAGCGTCCGTGCATGTGCATGGACATTGAGCTGATGTGCGGGGCCTTGCACACACGCACGGGGCATTATGCGTGTGGGCAGGGCGTTGCGCAGGCAGCGTGAGTGTGGGGTGCGAGCGCGAGGCGTTGTGCGAGGCGTGGGGCACGTGGGCGTGGGGCCTTGAGGGCGCAGAGTTTGTGTGTGCCACAGGATCTTGCATGTTCCGGGCGTGAGCGGATGTGGGGTGTCAGGCGGACCATGGGGCGAATGTGCAGGGCTGTGGGCCATGCGCACACACGACGTCCCAAGTCCCATTGCCACAGCAACGGGACTCTACGGCGCGCAGATGTTAACGGCATGGACGGCGACGTGGCCCATGCGCACGTTGTTGACAGCACGAAGGCAGCGTGGAATGCCACCTATGCGTAGTTCGTGGTGTGCGCATGAAAGCCGGCACCGGGATGCGGGTGACGAAATGTGGGCAGCAGGCGGCATAGGTGGCATCGTTGGGGACACAGAGGGGGCGCTTGACGACGAAGATGGTGATGGGGATGTGGAATCGTGGAACGGGCGATGGGAGGCATGGAAAGATGAAAAATGAGAGTGTCGCTCGTTCTCGAGCAACACTCTCTTGATTAGTACGAAAAGGTAACGAGAGGACCTTTTTTTACTCACCTGAAGCCCTCTTCGTCCACCGCAATCCACCCTGGCTGAGTTAATAATCGAGAGAGTACGGAAGAAAAGAGGGGGAGGGAGGAAACACAGAGGAGTGGGAGAGAGTAAGGGAGAGTGGGTGAGAAAGACAAAGTCTCAACGCGTCAACTCGGTGCTTCAGCCACCGAATGCGCGAAGTCACAACAAATCAATTAAAATAGCTAGAAATACGAGAAAAAGAAAAAAACTATGTATTATGTATCTAAGTACAATAAATGAGCTACATTGTTAACAAGCATATGGTATACTACTGCACAGCAGGGTTAAAATATCGAAATCTAGCACTCAGTCTCTGACATGGTGCTCGGCAACGCCCGGCAGCCACGATTCTCGGCTTCGCCCGGGATTCGTATATAAGGTGCGCGCGATGCGCATTGCCTCTTGCTCTTTAATCCCCACCATCTCTTGCCACGTCGACGTTTTGTCATCGTCGCTTGCTCGCTCATCGTTATTGCTCGCTCGCTCATTATCGTTGCTCGCTCGCTCGTTGTTGTTTGTTGCTCGTTGTTGCTATCTTTATTAAGGTAAGCTTCTAGTCTTAGTCTCCTTTGTGCTAATGCCTTCATACTTGTTACAGTACCTTTGTATACTTACTAGGTAAGCTTTGTTTTGTCTTATACTAATGTTTTCAAATTGTTTTGTAGGTTTTCGCTTTTTTTTTTAGTTAAGTAAGCTTTTATATGTTATCTTTATCATCTTCTAATACTAATTCTTTTTTTTCTTAAAAGTTTTTATATCTTGTAGTAATGATAAGTCTTATAGTGTTTTATGTTAATCTTCACTCATGTCATATTATTTTAGAGGTTTTTTAATATTTATTGTCTTATATTATATAATAAAATGTTGTAGTGTACTGTTATGTTGTAGTTAGTCAATAAAATATCTTGCTATTCTTTATCTTTTGTGTGATCTTTATGAATTGTCCACTTTATCAATATATGGATATGTGCAGAGTTTTGCTAAGTCTAGTATGACTATAAATTCATATTATGACATTGTAATCTATTATGAATATATAGAGTACTTAGCTGATTGTAACCACTAGAGCATCTATAGTATCTGTAATGAACATAATCTATATAGCTGTCCTCATAGCTCTATAGCTATGTCTTGTAGCTCTATAGCTATTATAGCTATCTCTTATAGCTCTATAGCTATCATAGCACTCTATAGCTATCCTAAGTAGCTCTATAGCACTCTATAGATGACCCCCTTCTATGACCATCTATAGAATAGGTGGCATAGCTATGGCCCTATGACATTTATATAATCTATATAGAGCTCTATAGCCATGTGAATTTTCTCAGATGGGGAGAGCCTTCCAGGTAGTGGCACCAGGCTTCGAGGGCACGGATGATGGCCAGGAGTTCCTTGTCATAAATGTCGTAGTTGCGTTCGGGGGCGGTGAAGGCCTTGGAGATGTAAGCAACAGGGTGCCATTGCTCGTCCTCCCCGTGCTGGGATAGGATACCTCCTGTGGTATAGTCTGAGGCATCAACCTCAACCAGGTAGGGTTTGGATGGGTCAGGCATGATAAGGACTGGGGACGAGGTGAACGCAGCTTTAAGAGCCTCAAAGGCATGTTGACATTCAGCAGACCAGGCCCAAGGATGGTCTTTCTTGGTAAGGTCAAACATGGGACGAGCAACTTTGGAGAAGTCCTGGATAAAGTGTCAATAGAAGTTGCCAAAGCCAACAAAGGACTGGACGTCCTTGACGTTACGGGGGGCAGGCCATTCAGCGATGCCTGCAACCTTGACGGGGTCCATGGCGAGCATGTTATGGGAGACGATGAGACCGAGGAACTCAACTGAGGGCTGCTCGAAAGAGCACTTCTCTGGTTTGAGGAAGAGGTCATTGTCCTGGAGACGTTGGAGGACCTTGTGCACAAGGTCGTGATGTTCTTCGAGGGTTTCGGTGAAAATGAGGATATCGTCCATGTAGATGACGACTTTGCCCGTGTCGATGAGATCCTTGAAAAGTTCATTCATCATTCCTTGGAACATGGCAGGGGAATTTGTAAGACCAAAAAACATCACCAGGGGTTCAAAGAGACCGCGGTTGGTTTTGAAGGTGGCTTTCCATTCATCGCCCTCCTTGATGCGAACATTGTTGTAACCCCAACGAACGTCCATCTTGGAGAAGACTTTGGCACCTTTGAGCTTGTCAACGAGTTCAGAGATGAGGGGCAGAGGATATTCATTCTTGATGGTGCCTTTGTTGAGGGTGCGATAGTCCTGGACGGGGCATAGTTTTCCATCTTTTTTCTTGATAAAGAAGAAGGGACTCGCCATAGGGGATTTGGAAGGACGGATGTAGCCTTTCTTGACCTGGTCATCAAGGAACGAATCGAGGTCCTCCTGCTCAGTGGGAGCCATGGGATAGACCTTGCATGAACGGGGTTCAAAACCATCTTTCAGGTCGATGGCGTGATCCCAAGGGCAACGTTTGGGAAGACGATGGAAGGATTCCTCATCGAAGACGGGTTGGAAATCCTGGTACTGAGGGGGAACCATCTCAGCAAAGGACTTCTCTGCAACACGGGTGGCCACACACTCAGCCAGTTTCTGAGCATTGGTGAAAGAGCGATGGATACGGATGGTGTGTTGGTAGTTGGGGTCATCGTCCGGTGGGGGTGGTGTGTCCCAGTCAGGGAGAACACCAGCTAGGCGAAGGCCCTCTTCAACCCAGTCATCATCGACATTAGGTCGGGGGTCATCGTCCTCAGTGAATAGGCATGCAGGAACTTTGGACAGGTGGATGCGGCGAAGGCGGACACCTTGGACTTGGCGAGCAGGGATCACGTATTTGGGAAGTGGAGCAGCAACAAATGGTGGGGGCAGTGGGAGCAATGGAGGGGGACAAGGTGGGGGGAGCAGTACTGCAGCAGCGCTGAGGACTGGTGGATGAGGGGCTGACTGGCGGCGTTCAGTGCAAGTGGACAGGTTTTTGACCGGGGGCTTATTCAGGGTGCAAGAGGGAGGGCAGCGAGTCATGTCGACACGATGCATCTGGAAAAACCGAAGTTGCTACCATTGGCTACAGTAGCAATCTGTAGTCTACGGTAGCTACCTGTAGATCCTATAGTACTCGTAGTACTCATAGGAACCCCCCCTTCTACGGTGGCTTCTGTAGTGACCTGTAGTGAGGATCTTTCTACTGTAGAAACCAAACATGTTATAGTAGTTCCACAAACTTAAGCATAGACTACTAATGTTAGCAATTTATTTCACACAATATTAATAAATCAGATCATTCAATATTCTCATTGTTGTATTAACTACAAAAAAACTAAGTACTCTAATCTATACTATTACAACCCATCTATGTATATAAGAGAGGCATGCAAAGGTGCAGGGTACAGGCATGTAGATGTGCAGGTGAGCATGTGGGCAGGCAGACATGTGGGTGGGCAGGCAAGCAGGTGAGTGAGTGAGCAGGCAAGCAGGTGAGCAGGCAAGCGGGCAAGCAAGTGCAGATGAGCAGGCAAGCAGGTGAGTGGGTGAGTAAGTGAGCAGATGGGTGAGCAAGCAAGCAGGCAGGTGGGTGAGCAAGCGAGCAGGTGAGTGGGTGAACAGGTGGACAGATGAGCAAGTGAGTAGATAGGTGGGTGGGCAAGCATGTGGGTGGGCAGGTGGACGTATACATCAGTACTAAAGCTTCTAAGATACAAACAAATTTACTTACCTTTTACGTTCTTGTTGCCACCTCTTGCACCCAACTGGCTTGAAAAGAAATGAGAAGCCAAGAAAAAAAGACTTACAATAATATAAGAGAAAAGGAAAGAGAAAAAAAAAAGGGATGAGAAGAGAGAGTAAGAAGAGAGTGAGGACGAGTGGTAAAGACGACGCGCATTGCTGGCAAGTCCTGAGGCCAAACAACACCAAAGGCAGAAATCAGATTGCCATATTTGGCAATCTGGTTTCTGCCCCCTTGCAGAATACGTCGTAAGTTACACCGTCATAAGTTACACTATTTACAAGTTTTTTTTAAACATCTAGTAATGCTAGTTCTACACCAACTTATGTTTACCTTGTACTGGCAAAAATAAGATTGCTATATTTGGCAATCTGTCTTCCTTAGTTGCATGTGTCGCAGCTGAAAGGGGCGTGGGAGAGTGTCCGGGTCCCCCTGACAGATCTCCCTTTCTCTTCTACAAAGATCAATTCTTATCCGATTAGCATGTACCTAGTACCGTTCGAACCGTGTGGTTCGTCTCTTTCGAACGGTGCCCTATACGATGTGATAGGTTGACTATTGAAGGCACTATAGCCCGAACACTATGGGTGACCTTTAGTAGATACAAAAAGTGGCATAGTGCCTTGAATACTGCATGCACCACAAATCTGATTGGACCTTCTGAAAGCTCTAATCAAGAGCTTTCTGATAAGCCATCATGCCCCATGATAGGGGCAGAACTCGTCCCATAGGGGCAAAATCTCTGAAAATGGAGGTCAAATATTGTTTCAGGCCTATCTCAACAACGAGAGAACGCACCGCTAACGTTTCAACTGTTCTGGAAAGCGGTTGATCATAGCTTTCGAATGGTGTCATGCATGACCCGATATGAGAACTTCTAAAAATCGCCCCTCTAAACAAGAATGGGCTGTATCATAGCAAATAATGGGCATACCGCAGACGTTTTTGGCGTGTTGGAAAGAGCTCATCAAGAGCTTTCAAACGCGCCATCATGCGACCTGGTAGCTGCAAAACTGGAGCCACTAGAATGAAATCCCTAAAACTGTCAGCAAAAACATGTTTCTGGAATATCGTTACAACGAGGAAACGCACCAGAGATGTGTTTAGTGTTCCAGAAAGCGGTGATCTGTACCTTTCGAACGCATGTACATACATGCAAGTCGGTGCACTTCTTGGTACACAACATCGAAATCTAGGATATAAAATAGTCAGTTAGAGCATCAATCACACATACCTTTTGATAACTAAAATTGCTGATGTGCTGTTGAACTTCCTAGAAGATGTTAATCAGAATTATTTGAATACACTCACATTTTTTTTGACTTGTGCTTTGCTTGCCCTAGGACACAAATGCAGAGTGAGGAGCTGCAAGAGATGCGCTACATGTGTATGTGACATGTCACTTGTGGTGACAGTACATGAGTCATCAAAGAAGTCAAACTATATGAAAAACACAAGCACAAGTTTATTTTTCAGAAACATTCAAGAAATATAATGAATTGAAAACATAGTATAACTATAGAGAGCTACAGAAGGCTACCGTAGAATGATATGAGCTACAGTATCTGCCGAAGAACACCGGTAGTTACCATCAGTGCTTCTATAGGCACATCAGTGCTTCTGTAGGCACATCACCTGATTTAATGAAACTCCGGTTTTTCCTGATGCGAGAGACCCAATTAATTTCAGGGTTGTGTTCCTGTAACCAATCGGTCCCAAGGATAATGTTGTAGTCACCAATGTCAACGGGCTAGAACTCAGCTGTCTCCTCATGGAAGGACATCGAGTCCTTGGCATAAATGCAGATGTTCTGGTTGACTGAATAGCGGACCCAGCCCATGATGTTTTCGGAGTTGTCCACGTTGCAAATGGGAAAGGGTTTAGGGAGTTTCTTGAGGGGGAACTGGTGTTTCCTGGCAAACTCGGGGTGCATAATGATGCCTTCTGCACCACTATCGAGGAGTGCCTCAGTGTCGATTTGTTTCTTGATTGGGGCAGTGATAATCTTGGCCTGGAGCGTAATGGACGGTGTCTGACGGTTGGGTGTGATAGCGGACATGCACAAAGACGATGGATACGATTGCTCACAGGGGTCGGATAGTACAGAGAAGCGATTCGAAGGATCAAAGAAATGTTTCTTGCCACCCATGGACGACATGACCGGGGGGGCACTTTAAAAACCCTCAACCATGTCCTTTAATGCAGCCTTCACCTCTTCCCTCTCTTCCTCGCTCAAGTCCTTCAACTGCGATGATAAGTCGGCGATAGACCTGTTGATGGCGGGGACAGCGAGGGCAGTGGCTGCATCTTCTGGAGCTACTCCCGGGGCAGAGCTGGTTTCTAGCGCTCGGACACGAGGGATTGGGGCACGGGGGTTGGAGTCGGCATTGAGGGGGCAGTCGCGAAAGCCATGGCCCTTCTGGCGACAGCGGAAGCAACCGCCCTCATGCCTGAGGCACTCACGGTCAGGCTCCGAGAGTTTGGGCAGTTGGGCACCTGTAGCAGCAACTGTGCGGGATCGGCCAGTAGATGCGGACTGGGGGGAGCGAGTGCTCACCAGGGTGCACCCAGTTGTAGGGCGGGGACTCTGGAACCGGGTGTGCATGAGGTAGGCAGCATTCCTATCATGGGCCCTTGCCTTCCACTCGACCAGGGTGGTGGGCGTGGGGTAGCTGCGCTGGCAATCATCGCACAGGGCACTGTTGAGGCCATGCAGGAACCAGTCGATCAGGGCCACGTCATTGTAGCCGGTGCGAGGGGCGAAGGACTCAAACTCAGTGATGTAGTCGACTACCAGGCACGTACCCATCTGGAGGGTCTGGATAGCATGGGAGGCATCCTTGGAGTCGTCAAGGGGAGAGAAGTCCAAGTTGAAGCGAGTTCAAAGGGCAGTGAGGTTGGCATAATGGGGAACATGAGCTGGAGATGTGTTTGCAGCCACGAGATTGTCATCCTCAAGGATCTCCTCAACGCGCTGGGTGGCCCACTGGCCGGCAATAGGGCCCTGGCAGAGGTCGAGGAAGAGGGAGATCTGGGCGGTATCATCTTTATACCTGACAGAGTTGGCGCGAAGGAATAAGCGAATACGCAGCTGGAATTCCTTGGACTTGGAATGATCTCCCTCAAAGGGAGCAGGTTTGACGCCGATCTCAGGGTTGGACATGTCGATGGATGGCTGAACAGGGGGAGCTGTGGCGATGATTGGTTTGACGTTGACGGTGGATGTCAATACAACAGCGGCAACGGGTGGAGCAGGTGAGGGGACTGGTACTGGGGTAGGCGTCGAAACAGGTGGTGGTAGTGGGGCCCGAAGGGTATCGAGGCAGGTAGCTTGTTGCTGAGCGAGATTCTCTATAACTGCCTGAGAGAGTGCAAGTTCTGCAGCAGTTAAGAAGAGGGTACATCAGGAAAAACTGGAGTTTCACTAAATCAGATGATGTGCCTATAGAAGCATTGATGTGCCTATAGAAGCACTGATGTAGATATAGAAGCACTGATAGTAGCTACCGGTGTTTTCCGGCTGATCCTGTAGCTCTTCTATTACATACTGTATGACTGCATTCAGGTCCCATAGCTTGTCTTGTCCTACCATAGTCTCCTGTAGTTTTCTGTAGTGACACTGTCTTTTTAATCCATTATATTGCTCAAAAGTCTTTCAAAAGTGATGTGAGACTTGTATTTCATCATATGATCTGCCAGTTTTGATTACTAATGTGCTATCACCACTAGTGACATGTTACGCACACATATGTGTCTCTAAGCAAGTCCTGCTCATACCACACAATACAGTGACTTTGGCTGCAACCTACGGGCCAGACAAAAGTGGCCTAAGGCCGTAAGTTACGGGCTGGTCAAACCCAGCTGGAATGAGGGTTTTTGGTCCGTAAGCTACGGGCCAGCTGGATCTGGGAATAGACCATAAGTTACGGGTCAGCTTATATAGATGTGTACCATAGGTTACGGTGGAGCTGGCAGGGGGTATCTCTTGGGTGCCGGACTAATGGAATTAAATCAGAACCAGACTACTTTTTCTAGCTTCGGACTGCTTTTTTAGGGCTCGGACTAGTGGTTGAAAATTGAACTGGATTACATAAGATAACACAGGACTACGGACTATAGAAGATTATGAAATAGGACTATCAGACAGGACTTCGGACTCGTATTGAATAAGACTTTGGACTATTCCACAGGACTTCGGACTACTCTATAGGACTTCGGACTACTCTATAGGACTTCAGACTACTCTATAGGACTTCGGACTACTCCATAGAACTTCGGACTACTCCATAGAACTTCGGACTACTTAATAAAACTTCGGACTACTTAATAGGACTTCGGACTACTTAATAAAACTTCGGACTCTGAACTAGACTAAGGACTCTGGACTCTGGACTTTAGATTGAGAACTTCGGATTAAGAATTATAAAATAGGACTATAGACAACAGACTTCAGACTAGGACTTAAAACTCCAGAACATGACTCCGGACTCTAGACTACTACAGATCAAAGACTTCAGACTCCAGACTCCGAACTTCGGACCTCGGACCTCGGACTATAGCCTTGAGACTTCAGACTAAAGTCTAAATAATAGAATGAAACTAAGGATTATAAGCTAGCATTCTTGAGAGCTTGTTTAAAGTAGTGGCACAGTAATTCATTTGATGTGATATAGCTGCAACACAGTGACTATACTCAGCGGAGTTACAATATTAGATGTCGGTGATTGCCGAGCACTACATCAGAGGCTAATTTTTAGACTTTACTAACTTATATCTGCCATCTCATATACTATAGTATCTTAAATATAAATCTGTTGCATTTTATAATATTATATGAGTTGAAAGTATATGCTGTTATTTTTGCTAATTTTATAGTATTTGATTTGATTTGTTATGACTCAAATACCGAGAATCTAGATATGGGTCTTGTGGCTGTACAACTAAAGACGCGTCAACTTGAAAGTTTGATTGTTACTAGCTACTATTGTTTTGTCCTGCTCTTTTTCTTCGTCCTATAATAATTTAATTCAAAACTCAAGTAGCCTTTTTTATATACAAATTAGTCTGTTGAATAATTTTAGAATATATATTTATAGTTCTTAGTTCTATCTTATAGTCCATAGTCTGATCATAGATCTTATAGTCCTTAGGTTAATTTTCTGATTCTAAATCTGTCTTTGTAGTCCTTAGTTCTATTTTATAGTCCTTTGTTTTATTTTGTAGTCCTTAATTTGATTTTATCATTAGATTAGTCCTGATGCCTATTTTATGGTTCAGTCTGAAGTTCGAAGGCTATAGTCTGAGGTCCGAGGTCCGAAGTCCGGAGTCTGGAGTCCGAAGTCTTTGATCTGTAGTAGTCTAGAGTCCGGAGTCATGTTCCGGAGTTTTAAGTCCTAGTCTGAAGTCTGTTGTCTATAGTCCTATTTTATAATTCTTAATCCGAAGTTCTCAATCTAAAGTCCAGAGTCCAGAGTCCTTAGTCTAGTTCAGAGTCCGAAGTTTTATTAAGTAGTCCGAAGTCCTATTAAGTAGTCCGAAGTTTTATTAAGTAGTCCGAAGTTCTATGGAGTAGTCCGAAGTTCTATGGAGTAGTCCGAAGTCCTATAGAGTAGTCCGAAGTCCTATAGAGTACTGTACCATTTCGAACGGTTCACCACCCTGGTGTGACTGTGACCGGCCTGGCGAAATTTCGGAAGCACCAGGCCCTAGGTGTGACCATGACAACTCCACATTTTCGCCAAGTACCAAAATCACCAGGTACCTGTGATGTGGTGGGGTACGGTGAATCTCGATAGACTTCAAGGCTGTGACCACTTTCAAAAAGGCGAACATGGCTTTGATCTCGCATGCCTCTTGGTCTACACAGTTACAATGTTTCGTGATTCAGTAAAGTCAGTTTTGCCATGAAAACTTATTATGGCTGAGGACGGGCCACATCCATACAAATAAAAGTAAGCACAATCTCGTAGCTCAGAGAGAAGAATCCAGACGGGACAATGGACCTGATCCTGGTGGTGTCGAAATTAACATTGTACCCGGTCACTCCACCTCGTAGCGAATGCCTTCCCCTTCAAGCTTCAAGCTTCAAGCTTCAAGCTTCAAGCTTCAAGTGTCAACCTCGGTCGAGCTGCTCATCGTCGCACTCAACTACATGGCGAGCATACCACATAACACCGCACTCGAAATCCCTCCTGCTGCACGAGCAGCGTTGTTCCCGAGGACAGATTTGTCCATCCTTGACTTCCTGCAATTTTCTCTCCCCATCGTCACTAAATCATCGACTAAAACAACTGCATCAGACTTCTTTGCCCGCGATCCTGTCAATTGTGATGCACTTCAAACGATCCAGCACATCCCCACCTCACCGCAGACGATCATTACGGACCTTGCAAGTGCATGCGAGGCATTGATACGTGCCGGCCACACCTCAATTGTTTGCGCGCACATTCCGTCTGCTGCAAAGCGACGTCTGCCTCTATGGACAGTCGTTTACTGGGCAGAGGTGACGCAGATTCAGAACGACAGGGAAGTGTGGATGCAGGCCGAAAGGAGCTTAAACAAGCGGCGAAACATCTGGGAGAAAGCAAAACGAGGTCAGACATCGTATCCACTGATTGAAGAAGTTTATGATGCCCTTGCAGCCTTACCATGGTCGGGTTCGGTGCGTGGTTTTGACCAGGAACCATTGCAGAAGCTAGCGACATATGCAATGCCGAAGGCATGGTTTGCCGACGTTCACCAGCTGCAGATGCTGGAGCTTCTACGCCAGGACATGATGGTCAGCAACCGGGCGCGACAGATAGAGCTTGAGAACCTCGATTTCCTCAAGAAGATGACTGAAGCTCACCAAGATCACACTTCAGAAATGTACACAACCAGTCGCCAGTTCGTGCATTTGCGAGGAGTTGGACAGGCCTTAGCAGACAGAGAACGCGATGCTGTCACAGTCATGACTAACATCTATGACTGTCACTGGGTTTCTATCGTGGTCGACTTCAAGGCGTCACGCATCCTTTATGGAGATCCGAAGGGGTGGGCTATGAAGGACTCCGTGATCGACGTGCTTGACTGGTGGACATTCTATCATACGGGGAGAGAATTCACTCATGATCTGCTTGAGACGTCTTGTCAAGTTGACAATCATAACTGCGGTCTCCTCGCATTCAACAACCTTGCACATTTCTGCTTACCAGAACGATATCCACTTCTCGAAGTGAAACACGATAAGTTGGCTGATGAGCGCCTTCGTATCTTGCTTCGGGTGGTGCACCGTCACCTAGATCAAGTGAGTCGAGTTAGCTGTCTCTGTCGATGAAAAACTGTTTACTGACTTTGATAACCGGCAGACATTTCAGACTCTCGGTCACAATTTCGAGTTCACTTTTTCGTCGCCTGTTTTGAAAATGTTCTCAATCAAAACAGAGTCCAATAACTCACTCGGCTCAGACGAGATTGAATCATTACCCGTCGCTCCTCAAGCATCCTCAAGCTCGCTCGATGGAGCTGACAGAGACTTCGTATCCATTCCAGACCAGGAGCCTGCATTGTCAGATGCTGATGGGTTTGACTTGCCACCGGACTCAGAGATGGCCGTAACGACTGGGTCTGCTAGCAGTGATTTCTCATCAGCAGATCTTGAGCAAACGGATGAACCAGAGCAGAAGAAACCTACCACATTTCGCAGACTGTTGCAACGCATCTCACCTCCATCATCGGAAGCTCGATCTTCAAAATCTACACACTCTTCACCTTCCAATAAAAAGTGCAATCTCTCATCTCTGTTTCGAACACCTTCACCACCTGTTGTAGAATCTAGAATCAGCAGCTGCTCAATTTCGCGTGTGCATTCGAGTTCAACAGACAGCTTACCTTCAAGGATAACATCACTTCATCCTTCAACGTCCAATAAAGTCTCCCGGAACAAGGAGACCACACCATCATCGAGCCCTAAATCTGGGAGCAAGGCATCTCGAGTTGCATCAACAATCCACACTGCATTGAAAGAGGCCAGCGATCAACCAAAGGGCCTTCTACGGTGGTTCAACGAGAAGGCCAGCCCAAAGCGGCAGCGCGAACAAGTGGCTCGAGCAACAGAAGAGAGCCAAGAGTTCTTGGAAGAGCAGCAAGCATCACAGCTAGATCGGAAGCAACTTGAGCTTCGTGCGCAACGTGAGCAGGCTAAGCTCCGTCAACGGAAGTCCCGAGATGCGAAGAAGGAACGAGAGATTGTGGATGGGAAGCGTAGCCCGCATGGGACAAAGCGGCGAAAGGTGGAGGTCAGTTTCCTTTCCGAGAATTAATTATGAGGATGGTACTCATGCGATGTCCAATAGCGGCCAATTTTCGATTTTCACGATGATCGGGATATGCATCAGAAGCTCAATGTTGCTGAGCTGTCACGGCCAGAACGTCGCACGAATGAGCGGAAGCGCGTAGAGAACTGTAAGCCGCAAGGGCGAAAGCGAGTTCATGAACAAGAAAATGCCACCTACACCAATTGGCATTCACCCTTCCTATGGGATCAGATTGAATCTGCGCAAAGAGCCCTGAAAAGCTGGAGCCCATCAGAGATACGGAATTATCTGCGAAAGAAAAATCCACAGGTATTTGGGAAGATTTCCCGAGAGACAATCCGCGGTTGGATTGATACACGCAACGGCCCACCAAGGTGGTCAGACACCATGATGCGCCTGAACAACTTTGGAAATCACCAAGCAGAGGGCAATCGTGGTGGCCGCCCTGGAATCCTGGTGAGTGAAGTGAACTCTCGACAGGCTCGCAACTGACCGCGCTATGCCAGGCGGCTCATCCGGATGTTCTTGAGGTCATCGTGAAACATCTTGAGGGCCTTCGCGATGCAGCTGCTCCAGTTACTTTGGTCACAACACGCGGAGTTGTTGTTGCTACAATCCTGCGCATGCGACCGGAGATTTTTGAGATCCAGTACAAGGATGGATCGCATTTCCGGTGTTCGGATTCTTTTCTCCGTCGATTTCTACATGGAACGCTCGATTGGAGTGAGCGGCGTGCAACCCGCGCTGGGCACAGCTTACCAGACAATTGGGAGGAGCTATGCGAGTGTGCTTTTTTGCGAATGGCATGGGTCGTCAAAGAAGAGGATATTCCTACAGAATTGATTGTCAATAGTGATCAAACGCAACTCGTCTACGCACAAGGATCACACCTTACCTGGACAAAGACCAGTTCGACACAGGTACCCGTCATCGGGGAGGATGAGAAACAGGCATTCACAGTTGTCGTCTCTGTGTCAAACAGCGGCGAGCTGCTGCCTTTCCAGTCGATCTACAGTGGAAAATCGATGCAGAGCTGTCCGAAGAAAATGGTGCCTCACTATGACGATGCAATCAAAGCCGGCTTCCAGCTCGAACCCTCGAAGACATCGACGTACTGGTCAAATCACGGAACGATGCACAATCTCGTTGATCACATCATTGCCCCGTACTTTGCAGAGAAAAAGCAGGCTCTTGCTTTGCCTGAAACACAGAAGTGTCTTTGGCAGATCGATGTGTGGTCTGTCCATAGATCAGAAGAGTTCCGCTCTTGGATGAAGCAAAATCATCCTACCATTCTTGTCCAGTTTGTTCCTGGGGGCTGCACCGGTGTTTTCCAGGCTTGCGATGTTGGTATCCAAAGGATTTTCAAGCATTCCTGCAAGCGATCGTATCATGAAGACGTGGTCCAAGAGATTTTGGATCAAATCGATGAGGGTACGGACAACATCAAAGTAGAGAAAACGATAGGCGTTCTTCGCGATCGCAGCGTCGCATGGCTGTGGAATGCCTATCAGACGTTGAACAAGCCCGAGGTGGTTAAGAAGGTAAATTCGAACACACATGACGTAGGTAAGGACTTACCCGCAGATTTGCAGGCCTTCGTGATGTGTCGAACCGGCGAATTCGACTTGTCCTATGAGAGTCTGACCGGTCGCCCCGCCCGCGTTAAGCTGAACGGACTTAAGCACTCCGATCCCGAGTTTTATGCTGAGCTCACCAAAATGGCCTACGAAGATTCCGAGGTAACTGAGGCTACTGGACAGGATCTTCGTGAGGACGTAGAGAACAAAGACATCACAGAGGCCTTGGTAGACGTGGATGATAGCGACCTCCCGTGTGAAGTCGTGTTGGCCACGATGATGGACCACGAGATTCCCATGCCTGTCAAAAATTTGGCAGATGGAAGCCTCTCATCAAACGCAATGGCGGAAAGCACCGAAGATGCTCCAGGAACTTCGGATGACGTTCTCGGACATTCAGAGGCTCCTGAGATTGGTTCGCAAGTGGTACGAGCTGACGCAGACTTGATGGATGTAGACGATGCACCAACAGGACGGGGCCTTCGAAAGAAGATCCCTAACTCCCTGTACGAGGGATTCTGGCGGCATTAACAGCAAGGCTCACTCGATCGTTGATTTCTCACGACATGGCTGCGATAAATGAGCGGGTTCACGATGCAGTATGGACTTGATCGAGTCCGGTGTCAAATTTGGGCGTCGTTCAAGTTCAATGCCTGCATAGATTGACTACAAGCTCGTTGTACTATGTAGATACGTATGCGCTGTGCGCGAAACGCTAGTTTTATGGTAAATTTCGGACTCACTTAAACAATTCACCACCTCCCTCTGTGACGCGCAACACTGGTCAGATTTCACCACACCAGCACCCCCCTGTGACCTGTGACCGGCTAACCGTTCGAAATGGTACAGTAGTCCGAAGTCCTATAGAGTAGTCCGAAGTCCTGTGGAATAGTCCGAAGTCTTATTCAATACGAGTCCGAAGTCCTGTCTGATAGTCCTATTTCATAATCTTCTATAGTCCGTAGTCCTGTGTTATCTTATGTAATCCAGTTCAATTTTCAACCACTAGTCCGAGCCCTAAAAAAGCAGTCCGAAGCTAGAAAAAGTAGTCCGGTTCTGATTTAATTCCATTAGTCCGGCACCCAAGAGATACCCCCTGCCAGCTCCACCGTAACCTATGGTACACATCTATATAAGCTGACCCGTAACTTATGGTCTATTCCCAGATCCAGCTGGCCCGTAGCTTACGGACCAAAAACCCTCATTCCAGCTGGGTTTGACCAGCCCGTAACTTACGGCCTTAGGCCACTTTTGTCTGGCCCGTAGGTTGCGGCCAAAGTCACACCATTGACTGCTCATACTGTGTGTCTGCATTTTTTTGCGGTTCCAAGGCAAGCAGGAAATAACTCAGAACAAATGTGAGTGTATTAAAATACTCTTGACTAACACTTTTCAACAAGTCTAGGATAACACCCTTGTATAGATGACTTCAAGTTTCAAAAGGTATGTGTGGCTGACGCTTTGACACCATAGATTTTGATGTTGTGCACCAAGCACTATACCGATTTGCATGTATGTACATGCGTTCGAAAGCTACTGATTGCCACTTTCTGGAACACCAGAAATGTTGCCGGTGCATTCACTCATTGTAAAGATATCCTCAAAACATGTTCTTGCTGACAGGTTTTAGAGATTCTATTGTAGTGCCTCGAGTTTTTCACCCATCAGGGCGCACGATAACTCGTTCGAAAGCTCTTGATGAGCTCCTTTTAATGAGATAAAGTTTTTCGTGGTATGTCTAATATTCGTCATGATATATCCAATTTTCGCTCATAGGGACGATTTTTAAATCTTCTCGGATCAGGTTGTGTAGGGCACCGTTCGAAAGCTACGCTCAACCGCATTCAGGAATGTCTGAAACGTCAGCGGTGCGTGTTCTCGTTGTGAAGATATGCCAAAACTGCTGTTTGACCCCCATTTTCAGAGATTTTGCCACTGGTGCACGAGTTCTGCACCTAACGTAGCATATGAGGGCTTGTTTGGACGCTACGAATAAGAACATTCAGATGAGCCAAGAAGATATGTGGTGCGTGCAATATTCATAAAGTTATATCACTTTTTGTATCTACTAAATGTTACTTATAGCATTCTGGCCATAGCGCCTTTGATATCCAACAGATCATGGCGTACAAGGCATCGTTCGAAAGCGACGATTCGTCCGGCTCGGCCCGTACTAGGTACGTGTTAATCAGATGAAAACTGATGTTTGTAGCAGAGAAATGCAGAACTCTCCAGGGGACCCGGATACTCTCCCACGCTCCTTGCAGCTAAGGCGCACAATAGGGCAGAACACAGATGGCCATATCTGGCAATCTGATTTCTGCCAGCATTGGACAAGTGTAAGTCAGTGTAGAGTTCATATCTATAAACACTGAAGGAAATTTTGTAAGTAATGTAACTTGCAATGTTTTTATTTTTCGTGCAGGAGCCAGAAACCAGATTGCCAAATATGGCAATCTGGTTTCTGCCTTTGGTGTTGTTTGGCCTCAGGATTTGCCAGCAGCGCGTCGTCTTTGCCACTCTTTCTAAGTCTCTTCTCTCTCACTCTCTCACTCTCTCACTTCTCTCTCTCTTGTTTTATTGTAAGTCTGGTATTCTTTTGTTCTCATCTCTTTTCAGGTTAGAAGGGTGTAAGAGAAGGCTACAAGAGTGATACTGGTACATTGTATGTATGTTTGTTTTTATTTTATTGGTTGTTTCAGCGCTGACATGCTTGCTCATCTGTCCCCTACCTGCCCACTTGCCCATGCAACCATCCACATGCATGCCTGCCTGCTTGCCTGCTCACTTGCCTGATGGCTTGCCCACTTGCCCGATGGCTTGCTTGCTTGCCCGATGGCTTGCCCGCTTGCCCGATGGCTTGCCTGCAATCTGCTTGCCTGCCTGCTCATCTGCACACCTGCCTGCTCACCTCTGTACCTTTCCACTTGTTCACATGCTCATCTGCTCACCTGCTTGTTTGCATGCTCATCCACTTACCTGCTTGCCTACATGCCCACCTGCTCACTCACATGCCCACCTGCTCACTCGCATGTCTGTCTGGCCTATGTATGTACTACAGTAGAGGGGGCTGGTGTTTATATATCTGTGAGATGACAGCACAAGTGGCCTAATGTAGTATGGAGTAGTGATTAGCTAGCTCATGTTATGTAGTTATTCTTAAATAAAGTTTTTGAATGTTCTGATATATTGCAATTGAGTGAAATATAAGGATATCAACAGTTGTTTATACATTGAATTGTATAACTACTATAAAGAGATTCATTACTACAGTAGAGACATATTCACTACAGGTCACTATGGCTCACTATCAGAGCCACGGTAGTAGGGGGGGTCCTACGAGTACTACAGGAGCTACGGGAGCTACAGGTCACTACGGTAGGATTCTGATCACTACTGTAGCTCATGGTAGCCCACTGTAGCTCTTCCTGTTTTTCCAGATGACTACTGGCCTGCCAAAACCACAGGTCACTTTCTTCTACGAGGCTGGGTCTCCAACTGACTACAAGCCAATTGGTGTCAGAGCGGTATGCGTAGTAGTTGTTGGTTACCGGGTTGAAGGTAATACCTGAGGGAACAACAAGTGGTGTGGTGCAAGCAGGGGGAGAATCTGCACTAGGAAGGGTGACGGTGGGAAGCAGTGGGGTAGCGGGGTGTTGGCGGCAGTGTTCTGTAGCTGCGATGTCAAAGTCGTTAAGCTTGAGGTCTGCCTGGTCATCATGATCAGCGAAGTACCACTGTGTGGGACCATCGTCGTCCTTGTCCGGAGTGACAAAGTCTATTCGAACGATGCCAGAAAGGGTGTAGATGAAGTATTCATCGAGCGAGGCAAAGACGCCAAGTGGGTATGGTTCTGTGGTCTGGAAACGGGGGTCGGTGGGATCAATGGTGAGGTCTAGAGGAAGTCAGCTGCGACTGGGCAATGACCAAGAGCACGAGGGTACAGGGGGTCCGAGTATGGGGTTCTGAGGAATCGGTGGCCGAGGCGTTCTCTGGCCCACACAGGCTCAGGCGAGGGTTCGGGGGTGAAGAGACCTAGTGTGCAAAAGGGGAACGAGGTTGATGGTAGGATACTTGCAGGGGATCCTCGGTTGGGTTGGCAACAGTGGTAAGCAATGTCCGAGGCACCGAACGTGAATTCTTGCAAGTCGACGTCAAAGGAAACTCGAATTCGAACGTATAAGGCAATGGAGATAGCACCTGCACGTGGTTTTCATGATCTCAATTGAAACCAAACTCCTTTGGCTTCCCAACGCTTCACAGCACAACAGCGGAGGAGGGGGATGAGTGCACTGCCCTCGATGGTGTTGGCGATGGGAAAGGGGAGATGAGGTTGATGGAATGGATGTCGAGATTCGGTGAAGATGTCAGCGGTGAAGGGTTCAAAGAAGAAAGGTATGATGGGCAATAGTAGGGAGGTGAGGCGGGTGTATGAGAGATTGTCCAGGTGTCAAGACTCGGTCGTAGACAGCAGAGAACCACCCAAGTCACCAGCGATGATAGGAGCGAGAGAGCAGAGAGCGACTAGCAGCGCAGTGACCTGTATTGGAGGTACAGTACGGTACAGATGAAATGGACAATCTAGGGAAATAGGTGAGCGACAGGGAGCCTATAAGTACTGGGACGACAATGGGAAAAAAACAATGGACACCATAACGGGTCGAACAATAGAGTGAGAACAATGGTGGTCAAAAGGAGAACAATGGGAGGGAGAACAATAGGATGTCCCAAAGGGGAACAAGGGCATGGGTGAAGGATAGCCCCAGGTCATGTGAGGAAGTGAACATGTGATGGGGCTGCTGGAGCACATGACCAACGCGATGCCTTGATGGCAGAGAAGAAAGCGGAGAGAAATGGAGCGATCTGTGACACGGAGGGCTGCAGAGCATTTCGGGCAGCGACAGGGCCCGCCCGGGCCCCAGCTGTTGATTTAGCACTGAACGGGGAACAACGACCTGGGCCACCCATGAAATGTCCTGGCAATGACTGAATAGATTGATCGTTAATTGTGCCTGGGCTAGAGCTCATGCAAAGAAAGCGGCCTGACATGCCTGAGATTTCCGGTCGACCAGATGATATGTTTAATCAATTGATCGTTGAACGTGCTTAGATCTAGATATCACTAAGCACCTGTCTGAACTTGGGGGAAGAGGGCCGATGCTCTGCACGGCAATACGATTCCTTTTGAATTGTTCTAACTTTGTAGTGTTATTCTCACAAAATTAATAAGATAATAGAGAATTGAATATACTAGTATTATAATGCTGCAAAGATCTCCATCTTCAAAGTATATTGTTTTACACTTATCTCTTATTTTTAAACTTTGTTACTAGCAAGAGTTGAACTAATGACAAAATGATGGTCACGTGCAACAGCGAGCCTGGTCAGGCTTGCTGTTGCATGTGACTTCTCAAAAATTGTGTTTACATTTATGAAGTACATAAGTGTGGCCTTTGAAAGTCTGTCAACTGTTGTATGTTGCCTAGATTGATTTTATTTTTGCCTTCTAGGGGGGTCTAAATCAGTAATTTGGCTATATCTCTGTCAATTCTCTAGCTATAAACATAAACTCAAGTGTTTCTGAGTAGTACTATCAATGGCCATATTAACACGATTTTTACTGATTTTTTACACTACTCAGTATGTGCCTATTCTCAGATGATTTGATGATTTGCCCCTAGACTTGAATGATTTTTTCGATTTTTTCCTGCTTATAAATTGCTTATGTAATCCGCAGCACGGGCAAAATGACGTACTCCCGTCCCCCTCATGATGTCATGGGACGGGAGTATGTCATTTTGCCCGTGCTGCGGATTATGTAAAACCTTGAAAATAGTTAAATAGGAGGTTTTGTGATAATTTGAGTGTACCTCCTTAAAGACTGGAGATATCACCGGTCCCTTGATTGCTCAGAAAGATCTCTATTATGCCTTTTCAACGACGCTAGGTACACTACAATTGGATGAGTCAATAAAAAGATATGGCCTCAACAAGTTTGCCCCTACCTCTAATACCAACCCTTCAGTAATTGCTACCGCGTTTTCTCAATACTTACCCGATCGTCTTGTACAATATACCGTTGGAAAGGTATGAATCAGATCTGTCCAACGGTATCTTTAGCGTGTAAATAGCGCCACTCGTTGCGCCGCTATGATGCAATCACTATGATCTTCTCCTCAAAGGTATCTTTTGAAGTGATTTGCTCATATCTCAGTCATTTCTGAACCTATTCTCATGGAAAAAAATGTTCTGAAGAGGTAAAATCTGTCTTTATCATGTTATCATACATCCCACTCACTTACATCAATAACAAGGTGCAGAATATCCTATTAAATATGTTTATCTGTTATTTCAACAAGTTTGCACTTTCTTATACTAAAATCTTTCAGTTCTAATAAGACTAGCATTGATTTACATATGCATATAGTTGAACACTAATTAAATTTGATTTAGTAGACTGATATCTCTAAGAAACATTTAAAATCACAAAAATGACAATTGTCAGAATCGAACCTACAACCTTACTTTAAGATGTGAGAAATTATTACTATAAAAGGCATTACATTGGCTGGGTGTCATCTTTTTTGAGTTGAAAAGTGGGTTAGAGTAAACGATTCTAAGGAATCGTAACGACAAGCATGCTATTTATAGCCAGATTTGTTGCAGGTCCATCGAGAAGCATTTAAAAGAGGATCAAAGCATCTGTTTTGATGGCCAGAGGCATCAATAGTTTCGAAATAGTATTATTACTAAGCCATATACCTGAAATAGAAATATTATTAAGCTATAAACATATTTTATTCGATTTATTTAGCTATTAAAAGCCATAGGCTAGTATAGGCTGATATAAAGGCCAGATCGTTAATAGAGCCCTTTACCATTTATAACCTTTGCTGTAACATGCCCTGGACTAATGTAATAGGACTTTCATTATAAACTTAGTAGCTATGGCTCCCCATACCACCTTCTGTCTCCAAGACAGCCATTCGCAAGCTCATGCATGGCCAAGCACGACCTGCCTGCTCCGCCTTGCACCACGCACAACCACGTGTGCACCAGCCCTCGCATGGCTACACCAGTGCACGCTGGCCGTTGTGCAGCCAATCGATGACAGCCTGCGGCCACTCACTAATGGCCTTGTTAGCCCATGCCATACATGTCCATGCAAGCGCACACACAGCCATGCATGGTTGCAAGCCCGTGCAAGGTCCTAACTGCACGTGCAGGCAGCGAATGGCCTCCAGCATGTCCATACACTCTTGCATGTGAGTGTGTGACTGTGTCTGGCCTCGCAAACGTGCGCTTCCCCCCTCCTCCCCACAATGGCGTGCAGGAGGACCAAGGGTGCGGGCAGCTCCTGCACATAAGCTCATGATCATGCAGTCCAGAGTCCATGCGTGGCCATGCCAGCTCACGCGCAGGCCACTGCATGACCCGCACATCCCGCCCCATCCCACACATGACCTGTGCCCCAACGCTTTGCCCCGCACACAGCACCCACATGACCGTCCATCCTGCGCACATGCACACAGCCATGCATGACTGCACTGACTTGCGTGTGGCCGTGTGCGACTGCACACATGTATTAACTGACAACACCGGGACCTTTAGTTACTAGTCTGCTCGAGTTCATACTCCCATTGTCATAGTCTAGCCTTGAAGATAATACAATTTTGATTCCATGTCTTGTGTGCCTACCTGACTTATGATAGTGGTGATAGTAGCTATAGTACATGTAGCTTCCTTAACTAAGTATAATAGTCCTATATATGTGACACTCCTGGCTATGAAGGCTATGTCACCCTATGTATTTGACACTTCATGCTATGATAACTACCATAGCTCCCATAGCTCTCCATAGCTGAATAAGTTAGCCACATAGGATCTATAGCTTACCCATAGGATCCGTAATAGGACTTGTTGCTATATAAATTTCCATTTTCTCAGATGCAGAGGAGGGCAAGCGGAGAGGGTACCAGGGGCACAAAGAGTGCGAAGATGCACGTGTGAGCGCAGAAGAGAGAGGAGGGTATCATAGAGCATGGAAGGGCTGGAGGGTGTACATGCCATGACATGTGCTGTGATGCAGCTCAGAAATCACTAAACATTGATGGCTGAAGCCTGAGAAGCCCAACGCTCAATGAGAGATCACCTCTGCACGATTTCTGGACTGTATTGTCCATCAGTAGAACAGCGAAGATGTACATAGAATAGTAAATATTGTATATACAAAATTTCTATCTATATAGAGTATCCTTAAAGCCACAATGAGTGACTTATGATAACCCTACAGTAACCCTAACTCAAAATTCATGTAGTAAAGACTTCAATATGGAGGATCGTCCTTATCTGGCTACTCTGTATGGCTTATAATACTTAACAAAGTGTGACTTCAAAGTTTGAAATTTTATGGACTCGATTACAGAGCTTGAGGCCCAAGATATGCACAAAATATAGATTATAAAACTGAAAATTCATGTATTTCATCAGATCCTAGTGATCTACCCTACTTAAAACTACAATAAAGTCTGCACGAGCTAATTCACATGCTTATTAGTGCAGTTCAATAAGCTGATACAAGATGGAAGCAAGATATGTTGCAGAATTGCAGCTCGAATCTTGTGCCCGGCATGCCCGAGGCCTCGATCCGAGCTTGACGTGTTTAGTCTTTTGCTTGTTTTAGACTTTCTTACCAATGGCTCAAAGGTTTCTCTTCTCCATTGCATTCTATTACTACCAGATTTTTAACTAAGCTGTAGTCAGACTAGATACATCTTCTCTATTATTTGTAGAGTTTAATCAAATTTATTTGGCCTTGAAAAACCTCTTCGATGACTCAGGATGAGGCATGTAGCCTAATTCAGCAATTGTCGAACCATGTCACAAGCTCATACCTCAGCCTGAGGCTATCTTTCTTCCCTCCCTCCCTCAAGTGGGGCACAAATATGAGGCTCAATAGCCTCCATAATTTTTAAGTCTTTCTCTTTTCTTTCCCTATGTATACATTTGCTAATGAGAATCCATGTATTTAGCCTTAAACTGTGATGATGTGGCACTCAGTATGCACTGCAATGCCACTGCCCCTCTACCCACCTCCATTGCACTTCCAAATGCACGTCCAATACCTCCTCATGTCATGAAGGGCACTGTCCCTCCCAGCCCCACGCATCTCTGCCTCTCTGCCTCATGCACACGATCCCTCCCAGTCCCAAGCCTCCATGTCCCAGCCCCAAGCCAGCATGCTCCAGCCCCATGCCCGTGCACTGCAGCCAATGCCTGCATGTCCTAGCCCCGGTTCTGTGAGTCTCAGCTCCGAGCCCATGCATTTCAGCCCCAAGCCCGTGCATTTCAGCTCTGAGCCTGCGCATCTCAGCCTCAAGTCCACTGGAGCAGGCCAAAGGGACACAACACAAGCCCTAGGATAGTGGCAGGATAAGGAATGTGCCGCTACATGCCAATTCTGATCTAGCTCTATGCTGACTAAGCCACTGCCTCTAGTGGTGCTATCACGTGATCTATGCCTCTCAGACCCCCTGATCTCCCACTCCATCGTCCTCCCCTCAAACATGGTGATGCTTCTGTTGCCTCAGAAAAAGACCTCAACCAGAAGACTCATGAACCCAGCCCAGACTCTGCAAAACTCTACTCAGCTCAACCAAACATGGATCTCCATCCCAACTCAGAGGTGAAGGTGGCACAGCAAAACCAGAAGGTGAGCTCGAAACCTGTATGATAGATGGCTGACCTGCATGAAGGCTAGCTGGATGTGAACAAGTGATCACTGGTGCTGATAGAAAAGCAGGACATGGTTGATGCAAGTTGGCATGGTGAGAATGTCAAGCACATCACTGCAATGACCCAAACAGTGATCTTGAGGATGAACACAGAGCTGAGAAGTCGCGAGGAGCTGGTAATGGAGACACAAGATGAATGGGAAGAGAATTGGCCTCATCAGCCCAGGAAAAGGATGCAGGGGCTGGATCATGCATAGATGGGGTCTGTGTGTGTGCATCTGCCTGCAAGATGGTTGACAGCACTGTAGTCTCCGTCTGTGCATCAGCCTGTTCAGGCCTCTGATCTTGCTGCCTATGAGATTCCTCCTCACAGCCTTTCGCAAATTCTACCAACTGAGCTGACTCCAGCTCCTTGTCCCACAGTGCCCCATCCTTGAAACCTGAATTGTAAGCAGTAAAACAAATTTCATGCAATAGCTGCTCGTCGATAGCATCAATAGATGAGACATGTGGTGCAGCAGCAAGAGGAGGATGTGGAATGGGGAATGTGATGCAGGTGTCCCAGCTTGTCTTGAGTCGACTCCACTTGAGTCCTTCCTGCAGCCCTTCCTCATGGCCTTCTGCCCTGCCTGTCTTCTTTCCAGCCTCAAGACCTTTGCAGAATCCCACGTTCCAGCCCTCTTTCAAACCTGCCACATGGCCATTGTGCAATGCCATCACAACAATCTCCTTGAGGTATGCAGGATTGAGAAGCTTGCTGTTGGGCTCCTCAAACAGTAATGCAGCGGCAGCATGGGCCCTTTCTGGTTCGAATCTGGGTGCCGATGTTTTCCTGTCATTGAGCATGGATGCAGGGACATTGGGCACGATTGCAACAAGTGTGCGGGATGTGGGGAGTGCGCTCGTACTGCGCATGCCATGCGTGCCACCTGGCCAAGCTCCAGCCAGTGCCGCAGGCTCATTCGTCGAGGTGCATGCACATGTGGGACTCTTGGGCAGCATAGGTGACTCGTGCGGGGTCGTAGTGCATGTGTCCACACTGCTTGCATTGCACGTGTTGTGCATGTTGTCTCTGCAGGCTGCACGGTGGTCATCAGCCTCATTAGTGGCTGCGCAGTGAAGTGTGGCACTGGTCGGTGATGCGGGTATGTGGAGGCCTCCATGTGCAGTCATGCGGGATGCAGGAGATGTGGAGGTGGGTCTGGTGAGTGCAGCGGGCTTGCATTCACTTGGGGACAGTGACAAGGGTCATTCTGCAGTGCCACCATACTGTGCATGGTTGTTGCACATGCGCACGATGCAGGAAAGGCAGAGGTGCATACCAGTTGTGGTTCTCCACTGTGCACATCCCACACGGTGCATTTCTCCTCCTCGCATGGCCCTGAGCCTCCCTTTGTCTCGTCTCTGTGGTGCTGAGGCATATGGCATGGTCGGGCAGTGTGCACAGGTCCTGCAGGGTTGCAGTAGGCAAGTGGGATACAGGAGAGCTCATGTAGGGTCGTGTACGTGCGTACGTGCTGCCTGCATCATGTGTCATATCCATGAGCTCCGTCATGGGGGTTCTTGTGCTTCTAGGTATGCGGGGTTGTGCAGGTATGTTGTGGGTGGTCGGAATGTGCGTGTGGAACATGGAAAGGGTGCTGGGAGGCACGGGGTGCATGGTTGTACTGCAGACCTTGCACAAGTCATGTTTAGTGGCTGTGGGCAGTTGTTCTGGCTTTTGTGCAATTGTGAATGGTGGCTGGGTGTGGTTATGTGATGTGTGAGTGGCATTCGAGCTTGCTGATGCAGTATGTGGTGCAGGAGAGGAGGTGCGAGGTGGTGGACACACATTCTGTGCATGCACATTGCGTGGCTGCTGGGTGAGCACCAGTGTGGTCTCCTTCAAATTGATTGTAGCGGGGGCCTCGTCTGCGATGATGGGGGCTATGACTGGTGGCGCGGGACTCGTAACAGGCAGGAGATGCATTGCTGCTGTTGCTGCTGCTCTCCAGGCAGCTTTGGCTGCACATTTGTTCTTGCCCATATCAGGAAATTCCATATTCAGATGTGGAACTTGAGACTCACTGGATGAATGGCTGCACTGGGGCACGAGAATGCGATGTATGCACTAGAAAACCTGGCTAGAGATGCTCGGAGATGCTAAGAGATGAAAAAAATGCTGAGAGATGGGAGACACAACACAAGATGCAAAGAGATGGAGACAAAACATGAGGCATGCAAAAATGAGGTGACAACTGCATGAAAAGACAGAGAGATGGCTGAAAACCCAAGCGCAATGCTAGTGGATCAAATCCGCTCTCATCACCACGATGGAGCAGGCCAAAGGGACATGATGCAAGCCCTAGGATAGTGGCAGGATAAGTACATGCCAACTCTGATCTAGCTCTATGCTGACTAAGCCTCTTCCTCTAGCAGTGCTATCATGTGATCTATGCCTCTCAGACCCCCTGACCTCCCACTCCACCGCACCTGCATGCTGTGTTCCAGCACTGTGCCTGCATGCTCCAGCACTGAGCGTGCTTTTTCTCAGCACTGAATGTGCACATTCCTGACCCCAAGTCTGCCATCCCTGAGCATGCCCTCCCAGTTCCCAGTCTGTATCCTTGTTCCAATCCCATGTGTTTCAGCCCCAAGCATGCCCGTCTCAGCCTACTGGTATAGGTTGTAAATAGTCTACAGGATCTGGTGCATAAGGGACATAAGGAAGGGAAGAAAGAAGGCCAAGAAAAAGGATATAGTGAGGGATTAGAGGTGGGGAGGAAGATGGGTGTGATCGAGGGCTAAGACCATGGATTCACTGAAGGAAAGGCTGTAAGGATACTGGCAGGGTGCATACTCAAATGTGTCAAGGTACATCGCATTGTGCACCCCTCCGTTCATGTCCAGACCAACAACTGGCCCACCTGCACATACATCAATGCTGCTGTCTGGACCTCTGAGTCCCTACCAACACCACATGTTGATGCTGCCATACAGACATTACCACTCTATGCAGCTGCCATGCTGCTCATTGATAATTCTGACCCCACCTTCCTTGATCCCACAGACATGAAAGAGATTGTGGTGATGGTGCTGTCTGATGGTCATGCCATGGGCTTGAAGGAAGGATGGAATGTGGGTCTGCAAGAAGGACTTGCCACAGGAAGGAAGGTGGACACAATTGAAGGCTGTGAGCAGGGGTGCAGGTTAGGTGTGAACTAGAATGAGCAACAGTACATCAGATACTCTGAACATCACATCTTGTTCAGACAGACATCGTGCCTATACCTGTGCACATCAATGCTGCTGTCCAACCATGTGGCCCACTACACATGACTTTGTGTTCTAACAAACAGCAACTGACTTTTGACAATCGAGCACTATTCTCTTGGACTAATGATGTCGACTCCCTGCCAACTTTGGCAATCTCACCCCTTTGTTCAATGGTTCCTTGCAATTTCTCCGGTTTATGGTCAGAGTCCATAGCACAGCCATTCAGATCCATACAATGGTGACTTCAACACTCTCAACAACACACTACTCAAGCACTGCTGTTTCATTGATACTGGTCACTGCTATCTGCATCTTTATCTTGGCGCTCATCAATCCAACTTTCACATCCTGTTCATTCAGTGCAGCATCATGCTTCTGACCTCAAGTGGACAACAGACCCTCATCTTTCTGAGCTTGCTCATGTCTTGCAGGGCCTTGGGTGGGTTCACTTCTCATTTTCATCAGGTCAGGTTTTGGAGGCAATGCAGACATTGCCATGTCAGAGGGAGGCACATGGAGTGGGGAGACAGGGTCTCTCACCCTCCAGAGGTTGGGTCAGCAGCAGTGTGTAGCTGAGGGCTTAGTCAGCATAGCCTATGTCCATAGCATGTTCTCGTAACTAGCTTGTCATCAGCATTCACTGTGTTCCCTTTGGGCATTGCTAGAGTCCCTCTGGGCCTGCTCTAGCATAGGTGAACAACAGAGTGCAAATATACAAAAGGCATGTGTTTGGTGGTCTGACTTGGAGCAGTTGGATGTAAGGGTGACATGTCAACAGTCTAAGTGTGAGATGACAGTAAGTAGATGAAGACAAGAAGACCAATCAAAGAAGGTGCCTTGGTTGGCCAGCTGGGACTTTCTGCTGATCTAAATTCTCATGATATATAAGCCATTTGTAAATGCTTCAAGCAACTTTAGAAGACTGAGAAGATTACTTGGAATAGGAATGAATAAGAGTTAACATCATGTGACATCATGCAATGGAAGACAAGCACTCTCTCTGTTTGTTCTTTTGCAATCTGAAAAATCATTAGATAATGATGTTGCTCAACTTTTGTCAGACCTTCATCATTCATCAGGATCTGTTATCAGTTGATGGCATTTTCACTGGGCTTCAACCACCACCTTCTCTCTCTGCTCCAAGTTTTCTCTTAAGTCTGTCTTTCTTTGCTCAGTGTTCAGTAAGTCTTTGTCTTTTATGTTTGCTAGTCTATACTTACCTTATATCTTTAGATTACACTTTTTGTATAGTCTTGATAAGCTCTAGCATGTCTTGATGTCTTGTTGACTTCCTTGATCTTGTAGGTTATGTTTTCACTTTTTTTCTGTTTTGTTATAGTCTTTGTAAGTGTCACTACTCATTTACTTGGGGAAAGAGGGCCGATGCTCTGCATGGCAATATGATTCTTTTTGAATTGTTATAACTTTGTAGTGTTATTCTCATAGATTTAATAAGATAGCAGAGAATTGAATATACTTGGTGGAAGAGGGCCAATGCTGTGCATGGCAAAACGATTCCTTTTTTTTATCATCAATGAAGATATATAAATTACCGTCATGTATGGCCATGTACAGGTATACTGACATCTTGCATGCAGGCCTGTACCTCATGCCTTATACTTGGCATGTAGCATTGTGCTGGGGCCAGTGCCTCATGCATGCCTGCTACACCTCATGCCAGCTCACTATGCCTCATGTTCACTGGTCACACCCTATGCTGGTCTACCACATCTCGATGTACCTTGTGGATGGGCCAGTGACAGCTTAGAGATGACTACAGCTGAATGTGAGCATGTCAGCCAGCACAACTATATACATGCATTGTGTGTTGCTATGTGCAGGTGTATCACCTACCTGTACCTTGTGCCTCATGTCTCATACACAGACATACCGAGCCATGCATAGGCTTGAAGCCTTATGCATGCTCATCATGCTACACTACATCTTGCATACAAGCCATCATCCTATAGATGCTTACTGTACTTCATGTACAGGCCCACAGCATCTTGACACTCTACACATGCTTGCAGCACCCTGTGCATGGCCACCACACCCTGTTGATCTCCTGTACAAGCTAGTAGCAGTTTTACATATGGGCCTGTATGCCTTATGCTCACCCTCTATGCCTCATGCATGGCTCTCAATATCTCACACATCCTCACTGCACATTGCATCTTACATATAGGCCCACTACAGTTTAACATTGGTGAGCATGACCACTGGACCTCCTGCACAGCTATGACACTTATCATGCCTTGTGCATGAACCTAGTGCCTTATGCGCATATGTACTTTTGTTGTGCCTTACCAGTGCACACATGCCTGCACATAGCTCTACCTGTACATGATGTGTACCATTATGCATGTGTGCACTGCTTGAACTTGTAATATACTTGATTGTACTAGTAGCTGTATGAAATATAATTGATTTTGGCTTTATATCTCTTGTACCTGATTGATCTGAGACAGTACTAATAGCATGCTCGTGGCTTCGTGACAACTCTTGCACTTCAGCGGACTTTTCTTACGGAGAAGAAGAAGCCCATGCAATCAATGCAGGCATGGATCTCGGACGTTCAGCAGCAGGTACTTCGCATGGAGGACTCAGGCTTTCAGGTCAGTGAAGGGGACAAGATCATCACACTCACAATGGGCCTTCTGGAGTTGTACGGCCATCTCCTCATCCTTTTCGATTCAATGTCGCCTACCAAGCTTAGCTGGGACATTGTGGTCACCCGCCTCCTCAATGAGGAAACTCAGCAGCTGTCGATGGCCTGGCCTGCCAAGGGCGGATCTCAGGCCGTGCCTGAACGGGATACTGTTGATGGTGCCGAGGCTCTAGCTGTGATGGGATGAATTCGAGCCAGTGTCAGGCCGGAGCTCGAATGCTATTTCTGTCGCCAGAAGGGCCATTACCGATCAGACTGCCCAGAGTTGCAGGACTGAACCAAGTGGAAGAAGAAGCAGGCCGGCTACGCCGGCATCATTGAAGAGGTAATGGACGATTTTGATTTTACGTTGTAGGTTTGCGGGGGAGTACGGGAGAGTGCGGGGGAGCACCGGTCCACTCACATCTGGGCTCGTGGGGGAGTGTTGAAATTGGTGTTGGTTGATTGGATATTGAGCCGTGGCATGCATGATTAGATAACAGATAAGATAGATTAGATTACAATTTTCTGATGATATCCTGTATTTAGTCTACAGTAGCTACGAAAGACCCCCTCGTGCATTTGCGAGGGTTCCCTGCTACCCCGGACCATTGAGCTGTTCGACAGCCAATTCCAACACATTGTATTGTTGAACAAAGCTAATGGCCAATCACGTGATCAATAGCAGACCTTGTTCGGCCGCACAAGGTCTGGTGGCTGTGCTTAGCTTATGTCAGCAGTAGTTGATGTTGTGCTCTCTGCTCTCTCTTCTTTTCTTCAGATAGCTTTGAAGTCAGTGTGATACTACCAGTAGTGCACACTAACTACAAGGCTTGGACACGCCCAGTCCCCATCTGCAGCGAGTTGCGGCTGAGGTGTCCAATGATGGTGTGGGGCCATCACCAACTTTCTGCTGATGATGTGGCATAGAGATCAGGCCATAGAGCTCTCAATACCACATCAATCAGAATGAGTTAAAGCTTGTTAGAATCAGATTTACAATAGCTCTAGAATAGTGCCACAAACAACAAAATAGCATGACAAAATGCTGACCTATTGGACTATATGTCTATGATGATGTGGCAGACTGTTTGCTTTATAGCTCTGCTGATACTGCATCAATCATGATGTATGAGGGCTTGTTGAACTCAGATTTACAATAGCTTTCTAACAATACAGTGTACAACATCATAGCACCATTGGTTGTTGAGATAGGAGACAATACTGTTTTGCTAATATAGCATATAAATCGAAGAATATCTCTGCTTACAGTGATCCGATTTTCGTATTCTAAATTGGGTTGGAAAGCTGTAATCCAAAATATATGAACACAATTTACCGTTTGTCGATTGATTGCTTTGTTGCAGAGCTATAAAGCAATCACTGTATACAGTGTATTGGCTCTCTAACCGACTTATGCTTATGTAAGCGGGCGCTAAGACCTTGTTCGGCCGCACAAGGTCTTGTAAGATCACGTGACCGAGTCTCGGGACCCACTGCTACCGATAAATTGCATTTTTTGCTCATTTTATCAATAAACAGTATGTACATTTGTGCGCTGTGTATCATTTTAGTAGCTGTATCGTTCTATAAGCAGTAAATTGTGTTAGAGACCAGCTTTCTGGTATATTTGGATGCATTTGAGAACAAGTGAATCGGTTGAGTACTGATTAAGTTAGCTGGAGTTCAAGCATTCTAGGGGGAAAATGCAGAAACAATTTGCATTCTGCGAGTTTTGCACCGATCCTAACGCCTAAGGTACCTCAGAAAGCTATCAATAGGTAGATTCTGATGCATTTTAGAACGAGTAAATTGGTTGAGAATTGGCCTAGTTAGCTAGGGTTCAAGCATTTTAGAAGAGGAAAAAAAGAAACACTTTGCATTCTGTGAGTTCTTAACCGATTTGGATGCACTAAGTATGGTAGCAAAGCTATAAGTGAGTAGATTTAGACGCATTTGAGAACGAGTAAATCGGTAAAGAATGGACTGAGTTAGCTCAAGTTCAAGTGTCATAGAGGGAAAATGTAGAAATTCATTGCATTCTATGAAGTCTGCACAGATCAGGATGCAAAAAATACTGTCAGAAAGCAATAAATGAGCAGATCCAGATGCATTTGAGAACAGGTGAATTGATCAAGAACTGATCAAGTTACATGAAATCAACAAAGTTTGGCCAGAGCTGGAGTTGAACCTGCAAACTCGTTAGATTGAAGATGTGTGATTATATAAGCCAACTGCCTAATGGGCATAGTCATCATTTTGGTGTCGTTTTCACTATGAAAAGGCGGTATAGAGTAAATGATTCTAAGGAATCGTAACTAGTATTGTAATGTTGCAAAGATCTCCATCTTCAAAGTATATTGTTTTACACTTATCTCTTATTTTTAAACTTTGTTACCAGCAAGAGTTGAACTAATAACAAATGATCAGGCTTGCTGTTGCATGTGACTTCTCAAAAATTGTGTTTACATTTATGAAATACATAAGTGTGGCCTTTGAAAGTCTATCAACTGTTGTATGTTGCCTAGATTGATTTTATTTTTGCCTTCTAGGGGTCTGAATCAGTAATTTGGCTATATCTCTGTCAATTCTTTACTATAAACATAAACTCAAGTGTTTCTGAATAGTACTATTAATGGCCATATTCACACAATTTTTACTGCTTTCTTGTGCTACTCAGTATGTGTCTATTCTCAGATGATTTGATAATTTATCCCTAGACTTGAATGATTTGATTTTTTCCTGCTTATAAATTGCTTATGTAATCTACAGCACAGACAAAATGACGTCTTTCCATCCTCCTCATGATATCATAGGATGAGAGGATGTCATTTTGCTTATTGAACAGGTGGAGTACCTCTTGGTTTCAAACTGTTAACCACTCAGCAGAAGACTTGGAGACACTCATCAAGCCTTGCAGCCAACATGACATTGTGCTCTAGCATGCAGAATGTAAAGCTCATGAGGAAGCAAGACTTTACTGCTGGTGCTTCAAAATCAAAATTTTAATTATATAATCAGTCTTCAAAATTATAGATTTATAGGCATTTCTGTACTTATAGTATACTATAAGAGTAGACATTTTACTAATGCTAATTGCTTATTGAATATATCATTTTTAGTATTAGCAATAATAAATAAAACCAAAAACCAAAAAAATCTGGCATGAACTGGAATTGAACTTGCAAGCCCACGAGAACATGCACTTCACCACTGAGTTTTTATTGAGGAGCTTGCTCCCCTACAAACTGATGTAAGGGCCATGAAAAAGCTAAGCTGACTAAGTGAGTGGGTATGTAGCTGATGGCACACCCATGAGAAATGGCACACCCATGCAAAAGAGCATAGCGCCTACCTGCAGTGCACGTCAATGACATGCATTGCTGACAAACCTCAGAGAAACTTGTGGCCTGGGTGCTGCCTCGATGCTTTCATGCTGCATTCTGCCAGGGTTGAAGCCTCACTTGAGATCTGCCCTCTCTCTTTCTCTCCCCCAACTGTCCTCCCTCTCTAGAGCCATTCTACATTGTGAGTAACTATTTCTAACATCAATTTTGTTGATTATTGCTAATGTTACATACTATCTCACAAGACAATGGTTACTCAAGACCCTGCAATGCGTGCTGCTCAGAATGCAAGACAAAATGAGAAGAAAAAGCTGAATTGTAGACAGGCTAAGTTGGCATTTGGTGCATCTCGGACTGCAAAATTGTTTAGACCTTTGCAGACACCAACATCAGTTGAACAATGGCACCCTCGACCTGCTGTCTCTCACATGCCTGGTTCTCTTGAGACTGCAGGTGCAGGGCCATCACATGCTCTAAGAGCACATGAATATGAAGGTAAGCTGTTTATAATATCAGTAATATATTCTTATGTTAATATGTCTAGATTTTACTTTTACATCTGAGTTTTCACAGACTGCAGGTGCAGGTCTTGCTCATGTTTCAATGACACCTGATTATTTCGAGCAGGAACTCAAATATTACGATTCCTTAGAATCGTTTACTCTAACCCACTTTTCAACTCAAAAAAGATGACACCCAGCCAATGTAATGCCTTTTATAGTAATAATTTCTCACATCTTAAAGTAAGGTTGTAGGTTCGATTCTGACAATTGTCATTTTTGTGATTTTAAATGTTTCTTAGAGATATCAGTCTACTAAATCAAATTTAATTAGTGTTCAACTATATGCATATGTAAATCAATGCTAGTCTTATTAGAACTGAAAGATTTTAGTATAAGAAAGTGCAAACTTGTTGAAATAACAGATAAACATATTTAATAGGATATTCTGCACCTTGTTATTGATGTAAGTGAGTGGGATGTATGATAACATGATAAAGACAGATTTTACCTCTTCAGAACATTTTTTTCCATGAGAATAGGTTCAGAAATGACTGAGATATGAGCAAATCACTTCAAAAGATACCTTTGAGGAGAAGATCATAGTGATTGCATCATAGCGGCGCAACGAGTGGCGCTATTTACACGCTAAAGATACCGTTGGACAGATCTGATTCATACCTTTCCAACGGTATATTGTACAAGACGATCGGGTAAGTATTGAGAAAACGCGGTAGCAATTACTGAAGGGTTGGTATTAGAGGTAGGAGCAAACTTGTTGAGGCCATATCTTTTTATTGACTCATCCAATTGTAGTGTACCTAGCGTCGTTGAAAGGTCATAATAGAGATCTTTCTGAGCAATCAAGGGACCGGTGATATCTCCAGTCTTTAAGGAGGTACACTCAAATTATCACAAAACCTCCTATTTAACTATTTTCAAGGTTTTACATAATCCGCAGCACGGGCAAAATGACATACTCCCGTCCCATGACATCATGAGGGGGACGGGAGTACGTCATTTTGCCCGTGCTGCGGATTACATAAGCAATTTATAAGCAGGAAAAAATCGAAAAAATCATTCAAGTCTAGGGGCAAATCATCAAATCATCTGAGAATAGGCACATACTGAGTAGTGTAAAAAATCAGTAAAAATCGTGTTAATATGGCCATTGATAGTACTACTCAGAAACACTTGAGTTTATGTTTATAGCTAGAGAATTGACAGAGATATAGCCAAATTACTGATTTAGACCCCCCTAGAAGGCAAAAATAAAATCAATCTAGGCAACATACAACAGTTGACAGACTTTCAAAGGCCACACTTATGTACTTCATAAATGTAAACACAATTTTTGAGAAGTCACATGCAACAGCAAGCCTGACCAGGCTCGCTGTTGCACGTGACCATCATTTTGTCATTAGTTCAACTCTTGCTGGTAACAAAGTTTAAAAATAAGAGATAAGTGTAAAACAATATACTTTGAAGATGGAGATCTTTGCAGCATTATAATACTAGTATATTCAATTCTCTATTATCTTATTAATTTTGTGAGAATAACACTACAAAGTTAGAACAATTCAAAAGGAATCGTATTGCCGTGCAGAGCATCGGCCCTCTTCCCCCAAGTAAAATATAAGCATCAGTCAAGACTAATATAAAAGACTACAAACAGACTTACAATGACTACAAAAAGCAAAAATCTAATTAAGAAAAGACAATATTAATATTAGAAGATAACAAAGATAACAGATAAAAGCTTACCAAAGTAATAAAAAAGTGAAAATCTAGAGACAACATAAAGTCATCAGTATAAGACATAACACAGCTTACCTAGTAAGTATACAAAGGTACTATAACAGATATGAAGACATTAGTATAAGAGATAAGAGACAAAGAATAGAAGCTTACCTTATAAAGACTGTAACAACGAGGAAGAAATGATAACGACAGAGGGAGCAACGACGACGGCAAAGCAAACGACAATGAGCGAGCAAACGACAACGACAACGGCGTCAATGTGGCACGAGATAGTGGGGGTTAAAGAGCAAGATGGAAGGTGTGTCGTGCGAGCCTTATATATGAATCCCGGGCGAAGCCGAGAATCGTGGCTGCCGGGCGCTGCCGAGGGCCGCGGTCAGGGACTGGCTGGCAGACTTCAATAAGCTGATGCTGTTTCCCCGAGACTTACGGTGCAGTAGATCTATCGTTTTCTCATACATTCCAATTTCATGTATTTTACATCGCTTTAGTCTTTTTTTTCTGATTTTATTGGATTTTATACGATTTGTTGAGGCTCGAACAACGTAGCTTCGCTCGTTCGGTGGCTGAAGCACTGAACGCACATTGACTTCATGTTTATTTGTCTCGCCCTCGCTCTTTATTGCTTCCTTCATTCTCTCGTCTCCTCCCTCGTTCGCCCATTGTCCTCAATTTCGAAGGATAGAGGCTTGTGTAGCAGGCAGAGGTAATCAGGTAAGCAAAATAAACTTATTTCTCTAGTTTCTGCACTAACAAAGAGAGTATCGCTCATTTTCGAGCGATACTCTCGTTGTAGTTCCTCCCTCGACCCTCCACGACCTCTCCGTGCCCTTCACATCCCCACTGCACCCTCCGCGCTCCATCCCTGCGATGCTCACGTCTCACTCGCAGCTCCCACATCCTGCGCCTGACTCCAACACACCAGGACGCCCGGCCGCATCCCCAAACTATGGCCATGCCCCTGCTCCACCTTCCGCACATGCCAACGTGCGCAGGGTCGCGGATTACGCAGTCACGCCCCACGCACGCCGTCTGTGTGCCGTCTGCATGCAGTCAACAAAGCGCGCACGGGCCACGTCATCGGGCGTCACCTCCACCTGCCTGCTTCTCTGACAACATCCCGTCCCCGCGCGTTCGATCAACACCCCGCAGCACGTTCAACACCTCGCGCGCCTGCTCAAGGCCCCAGGCACCCATTCAGGGCCCCGTTCGCATGCATGACACCCCCCGCGCCCGCTCAATACCTTGTGCACCTGCGACAATGCCCAGCACGCCCCCCACTCGCACATGGACGCGAGCGCGTGGCCTCGCCTGCACACGTCCGCCCACGCCTGTTGCACATCTCCTTCTCCGCGCATGCCCTCGACACCCCACGCATATGCACAGCACCAGGCGCCCGCTCGACGCCCTGTGTGCGTGTAGAATGCCCTGCATTGCCGCTCAATGCCCTGCGCGCCTGCAGAACCTCCACTGCACGTGGCCAACGCCTCGCGCGGGTCCTCGATGTCCCTTGCGCCTGCCGGACATCTCACGCGCCACGTTCCGCACCCACTCGCATGCCATGTTCTGCACCCGCTCGTGCACCACACCCCGCACACCCACTCATCACCCCGCGGACACCCGTCCACGCATGCACATGGCCCTGTTCTCACGGCAGCGCGCGTGCGATGCCCCGCATCTGCACCTTAAGCCCTCGTGCGTGTGCAACACCTCACCCGCCCGCACCACGTCCCACACGCGCGGCCTCGCGCTCAACGTCTCGTGCTGTCGCGTTCACAAAAGGTTTGTAAACTCGATCATGGACTCTCTCTAAAAATCTACCCTGCCCTTATTTGCCCGCTTAATCCAGTATCTCATAAAGATGGCTGACTCCTGAATAGCTGAAGGCAGGTTTGGATCGGCATTCATTAGGTCAGCACTAAAAAAAGAAAGAAATTAAACATAGACCTCAATATTTTTATAATACTATGACTCATGGAAAGTTGACAAAGTTACGTGTTCCAGCTAGCCTCAGCTGGACAATTTGGGTGCCCTAAAGAGGAGGATTGAAGGGTAAGCATCATGAATAGAAAATCATCGGAGAAAAATGAGACTTGCATCGCTTTGGATGGCAGTCGACCGAACCTTGCCATGAATTATTTCACCCATTGAGTCCCAAAAATAGACCCACTGACCGTTCTAGCAGGGGACAAGCATGTCAGAAATCTCAGTGTATATTCAAGCCAAAAAGATCTGCACTTGAAAATTGAACAGAGGATTGGCAACATCCATAGCCCAAGTAGTAGTAAGATGAGAGCATCAGAAAAATCAGTTTTCTACATAGCTTCCAGCCAATGATATGGCTCCTATGATAGTTCTATGCACTCTATGTATTTTGGCAGCACAGCTTTATAGCTCTATAAGACCTATCATAGGTTCTATAGCTGTTGGTGGTGGGTATATAGAGCTATGTAGTTTTGAGTGACAGCTATGCTAGCTATATAACATTATAGGGTTGCTATCAATGCTATGATTCCTATCATACCATACCTAGAACCCCAAAATATACTAAGGCAAGAGCACCTTAAGCCAATTGTCTAGGTTGAAAATATATTTAAATTATGGGCTCAGGAGTAATAAACAACAGCTAATTCTACTATATTAAAAGTAAATAAGTAATTAGGGCCAATACGGGCATGCATCCACGGCGCGGGAGGCCGTCGTGGGCCCGGGGCCCATACACGAGAGTGCGCGCACTGGCCGATGCGCGTGACATGAGGCGCACATGCACGAGGCACGGCAGGCCTGCGCGCGCGAGACGGGAGGGCCGTGCGCGAGGCACAACGGGGCGTGCACGAGGCGCTGGGTGGCAGCGGGCCCATGCACAATGCGGCAGACGTGCGCGCAGGAGGTGCGGGGCCCGCACGCCAGGCAGCGGGCCTGTACACGAGGCGCGGGGCCCGTGCGTGAGATCTTGGGCCACCGCGGGCTCGTGTGCAATGCGTCATGCCTGCGTGCGGGAGACGCAAGGCGCGCAGGGCGTGTGGGCGAAGCGTCGAGGGCGGCGGGCCCGTGCGCGAAGCACTGGGTTGCCACGGGCTCGTGCATGAGGCGGCAGCCTGCACGCGAGGCGCAGGGTCTGTGCGCGAGATGCCGAGGGCGTGCGTGAGGCGTCGAGGGCGTGCGTGAGGCGTCGAGGGCGTGCGTGAGGCGTCGAGGGTGGCAAATCTGTGCGCGAAGCGTCGGGTGGCCACGGGCCCGTGCGCGAGGCACTAGACTGCCGCGGGTTCGTGCATGACGTGGTAACCTGCACGCAGAAAGCGCGAGGCGCGTGGAGGGGCGTGGGCGAGGGTCGAGGGCGGCGGGGCCGTGCACGAGGTGCAGGGCCGGGCACGAAACGTCGGGCTACCGCGAGCCCGTGCGCAACACGGCAGGCGTGCACGCGAGGTGCGATGGCGTAGACGTCGCGAGGACGGACAGGGCCCCGCACGATGTGCATGCGCTGGCGTGTCCGTCCCAGGTCGCGGACGACCGTGCGCACTCCGCTGATCGTGGTCGTTGGAGGCGACGTGCTGGGCACTAGCGATGTGGCGGCGAGGCGGCGTGGCGGCGAGGTCGGCGGAGGGCAGGGTGTTGCGGGATAGGCAGCAGTTGGAGGCGAGAGGGGAGGAGGGCGTGGGAGGACGAAAGAAGTCGAGAATATCGCTCGTCGAACGAGCGATACTCTCTAGATTAGTACGAATAGATGAATTGAGACTTTTTTTACTTACCTTTGAGGCCCTCGGCATCTGACTATCCTCCTCCGGTGTTCGATCCGATGGGAGCGAGAAGAGGGATGGCGAACGGGCGAGACAGGGGAGTGAGGGTGGTAGGGACAAGACTGACTTCGACGCACGTTCGGTGCTTACAGCCACTGAACGAGTGAAGCTACGTTGTTCGAGCTTTAACAAACCAAGTAAAATCGTAACAATTCAGAGAAAAAGAATACTATGATAGATCATACAGTAAACCAGAATTAATGAGGATTCTATGTATCTACTGCACCGTGAATTGCTGAGCAGCAGCATCAACATAATAAAGTCTAGCGCCCAGTCTCTGACGCGACGCTCAGCAAGCGCCCGGCAACCACAAATCCCGGCTCCGCCCGGGATTCGTATATAAGGCTCGCGCGACGCGCGTTGCCTCTTGCTCTTTAACTCCCACTGTCTCTTGCCACGTCGACGCCTTCGTCGACATGCTTTGCTTGCTCGTCATCATTCTTTACTTTGCTCGTTGTCTTTAAGGTAACCTTTCATTGTTTTTTCTTATTGCTCATACTAATACTAATATCTTGTAAGTTGTCTTTCAGATTTCGCTTTTTGTTACTTTGGTAAGTTTTCATGTGTTATCTTTATCTTTCAAGACTAATGTTTTTTTTTTACCTTTGATTACTTATCTTATCTTATCTTATCTTGTACTACTTATCTTATCTTGTACTACTTATCTTATCTTATCTTATTTCTTACTTTCTTACTTTCTTACTTATGTTTTTGCTTTTTAATTAGTAGTAGTTTTCATGATATCAATATACTCTTAATGCATTGAAATAGTTTATACTTGTGTGATCATATGTTACTAATTCTGATATGACTGTAAAAAATATTCATAGTTTCAACAGATTTTATTGCTTTAATATGATATTGAATATAGAATATGTAAGACACATATTAAATGTAAGATATATGAGACACATACTGAATGTAGAATATATAAGACACATAAGCCTTATAGCTTTAATAGACACTTATAGCTTTCATAGCTAGCTAGACTATCATAGCTACATAGTTAGCTATTATAGCTATCATAGCACTTCATAGCATCACCCTTTAGCTTCATAGCACTACATAGCATTCCCCTTTAGCTATGCTGGCTATAGAGAAAAGGGCAGTGCTATGGAACTATGAAATCTATATAGACTTTATAGAGCTATGTACCACTTACACATTTATCTGATGAGTCGTCCGGAAGAGATATTGGAACGTGCATGCAGCATTGCATATGCCTCAGCCACCAATTGAATCGGTCCAGACTGGGCAAAGTAACGGCAATCGAAGCATATGCCACAGTAACAGAAGAAGATCTCGGTTAAGCATACCTTTACGTGTGATGGGGATTTCGAGCCAAGAACAGCTAAAGGACTTCCCTGACGAACCGAGACACCAATCTTTCCCTGTAACCACAATGTTCTTTCTCCGTCGTCACTCTCACAGCGGATCCCCTCAGCCTGAAGATCAGCTCTTAGTTCACGTCGAGCGTCAAACCCACACGACCGTGGAAAACATCTCCCTTCTTGGTCCACACTTCTCTCTGCAATACAATCCGGTAGAAGACCGAATGCATCTTGAAACACCTCCCCCTATATATCAGCTGCCTAATTCACCATCTTCTTGTATCCTACATCCTGATCAGCTCGTCCGCTTTCTCATTCCAGACTATGTCCTGACAGATCAAATCATAATTCCCACCCAGCCGGGCAAGCCAAGCGCAAGCCTCATACGTAAGGAGTGCCCCTTGGGTTCATTCTACTCCATCAGCGCTCCTCATGACCTCCCATTCATTTTTGCCTCTGCGGATCTAATCGAAGAAAATGTGAACAATCCATGAGTCTGTGTCGTCCGTCCAACACGTGACATAGCCGTGGGAGAGAGATTGGTAATAATGAGTGGAGAAGAGGGATATTGCGTATCAGAGATAGTGGAGGAGTTGGTCAGTGCAGGATCTAGCTGGATGCAGTTCAAGGTCAGACGAGTCCCTGAGATCATCAATACGCATGGGCTTAGGTGGGAAGGAAACCATCTGTTCGTCTTTGTTCCCCGCATCTGGAGCATCACGCCGTCATCACTCGCATCACGCCTCATCGCCTGGAAGGGGTATGGGAAGATGGACATACTCGGTCGGTTCAACCCATACGATCACATCCACACCTACTTCCCTCCTCATCACAATTCATCGATCCCGCTGCCGCGGACTACCGCGTTCTTCTCCTACATCAAGAGGATGGAAGGAATCAAAGCAGCCCAGATCCTGAACCGCGAATCAAGGTACTACATCAATCTGGAGGGATGGGCAAGGATCCGGGGCAGGCAAGCTTAATGGGAAAGATATCCCAGTTTGGGTAAGTGCTTATTCATAAGGGCTTACATTTGCTTATTCATTCAAAGGAGATTTGCTGAGTCGTCCTAGTTCGATTACAGATTTACCTTTTGCTTATTTATCCTCTTCAAATATGCTGAGTCGTTCAGTTTTTCTGCTGATTCATGCAGTTATTCGCTGAGTCGCCTGGTTGGAGTTTAGTAATATGTTCCTTTTCTTACAAACCGAGTTTTTAGTCAATTGGTCATTCGCGTACAGCCTCATTTCCTCTAGTATATAAAGAGCCAGAAATAGGGAAGAAAGTTTCCCTTCGAATACACGCTATTCACCCTTGCATTAAATAAGTGCAAACAAAGACTAACAGACTGCCAGACTGCCTGTCCTGAACAATTCAGGAATATATATAGATATATCCAATTAAGTGTGCGACGAGCGCAAAATCAGAAAGCTATATCCTCCCATTGAACCACTAGGTGTACTTGGGAAAGACCATAACCCAGCTCATCTAGGCTGATAACACAATTCAGTGCGACAGCGCATGCAGCTCAATGCTGTGCCCCTGCGCAGAACGCCCCACATCTGCATCCAACACCCCAATCTCGTGCATCACCCTGCACGCACGTCACCCCGCATGCGCGCGACACGCCCTGCCCTCGTGCACAATCCCTGCCCTCGTACGATCTCCACCCTCGCACGATCTGCCCCACCCCGCATGTGCACGTGCCTATGTACACCACTCGCGTGCCACCTTCTCGCCCTCTGCGCGCTCAACAGGTGCCAGCACTGGTGCTCATTCATAGTTATAATTAAATTATCTTGTAACTTTGTACATAGTTATGATGAAAATAATAATAAAATGGATTTGATTTCTACCTTGGTGTGAGTTAGATCATATGTATACTTTGGATAATGTGTATAGTTGCTGTATATCTCACAGATGTCATAGCATATAGCTTAGACTTACAAGGTAATATAGTTGACATAGATTACATAAGCTCTATAGCAGTTAGAGACATGTCTATAGCTCTCATAGCTATGCTAAGTAGCTATATAGCATACATAGATCACATACAGGGCTATGCAGTCTATATAGTCACTATAGATCTATATATCTGTATAAGGCTTGTATATAGCTCATATAGCTTAGATAACAATGGCTGATAGCTATATAAATTTGGACTTTCTCAGATGGCATGTATCTCATGCAGGCCAAAGGCTATCTGGATCTAGACCATTTTGGGCAAAAGGTTAACAAAATGATTGCTCAAATTTGATTACCTATCTGTAAATCTCCTCATGTCTTTTTTACTGCATCTGCAGCAGATATTCAGTGGCCTGATATGCATCGTCATATGCCTAGCTATAATCCCAATTCTGAAGAAGATGCTACAGCATATAAACATTGAATGAATGATTTAAATAATAATTCTGCTATTGCAGAATGATATTTTCAAAAACATTGGCAGGTGTTTTTCAAAGAATTTTTGCAACCAAAATTTAAAATTAAAGATTTTTGGTGAAGATATGAATGGCAACACCATAGAAGCAGTCATATTCATGGATTTTCATCTGGAAAAACTGTATGTACTATTGTGAACTACCATTGGCTACAGTAGCTACAGTAGTCAGAGTAGTTGACATAGTGTCTGTAGGACTCTTCTTATTTTTCATACCTACAGTAGACAGATATTGTCTACTGTAGTTCACTATAGTACAGGTTTGCTACTGTAGACAAGTCAAGTTCTCAAAATCTGCAATCTTCTACAAATGCTATAATGTGCTACCACAACTACAGTAGTCTATACATGCTACAATAGATTTATTGCACATATACAGTCTGTTATATTTGCAGGTCTTGACTACTCAATATAACATCCAAGTCAATAAAAAAAAATTATGCAGTTCATAAGGATTTAATCAAACAACAATCAAAATTTATTAACTAGCAAATACATGATACTATAAGAGGCTATACTATGAGAGGATTCAAAAGTATAGAGACTGTAAGACAAACAAACATTAATAAAGGTCATCACAAAAGGTTCAAATGAACACTTACAAACATCACAAAAAAAGCAATATCTAACAAGTAGTAAAAGCTCGTTAGTGAAGCATCAAAGACTAAAAGTGACTTACCAAAATTAAAAAAAAAGCGAAAATGTATACATCCATAGTAAGGGTAAGACATAAGCACAAAGATTACTAGACATAAGAAAAGGAAGACTCATCATGCAAAAGCTTGAGTCAATGACAGAAGAGATGATGGGGGTCAGAAAGAAAGAGAGGTTGCATGTCATGCATGCCTTATATAGATATCATGAGCAGAGCCCAAAATGCAGCTGCTGCAACCTGGCCCGAGTGCTGCCGGGTGCTGCATCAGAGACCAAGACAGCAGACTTCACTAAGTTCGTGTTACTGTCCAATAGCTTATAGTACAGTAGCTAGATAGTTCCATTATTCAAATGAATTAAACTAATGAAATATAGCTACTGTTGTTTTTTCAGATTTATCCTGATTTTATTTGATCTACTACATTACAAACATTTGAACTCGCATGCGTTCAGTGGTTAAACAACTTAACACACATTGAAGTTTCTTGCAGCTGCTACCATCAACTCTCCTCCCATCTCTCCTCTCCTCCTTCCTTCCTCCCTCTTTCATGTGGAATCAAACACTGGTGGACAGTTATAGGATGATGAGGGCCTGACAGGTAAGTAAAAAAAAAATCTCTTTGTTTATTTGTGCTAACACTGAGAGTATCACTCATTCGAGCAATACTCTCAATTTCCTTCCCTGTCCCTTTGAGTCACTTTCTGTCACTGCCCCCTCCTGCTTTGGCCCCCCCTCGACATCACCACCACATGCCTCTCCCACTTATCACGTGCATTGCACCATCCACCGATGTATCACACCACCCACTGATGCATCGCACTGCCTACTGTATGCCCCTTGTCACCCACCAATGTGTCACACCACCTACCACCCTGCACCCATCCTGTGCTCACATGCCACACCATGCTCACCCCTGCCTCTCCTGCATCATGCCTTGCACACTGCACCTGCCCGTGTGACCACACATTGCACCATGCCTGTGCTGTGCCTCACCTGTGTGCCCACATCCTGTGCCCATGCCTGCACCCCATGCTTCTGATGTGCACATGTGCCTACCTGCTGTGCTGCACCATGCCTTGCCCATGTGCCCATCCACTGTGCTGCGCCATGCCTCACCCACAAGCCCATCCATTGCGCCATGCATATGCTCACAGAATTGCACCCACAGCCACATCCATGCCACGCTGTGCCTCACCCATGCACTGCACTGCACTGCATGCCCTCTCCGTGTGGCAAAGAATCTTGCCCAGAATCTTGCCCAAATTTGGGCAAGATTCTTCATCCTGCTTTGTGCCACTCTGCTGAGGGCATGGGAACTTCCAAGGTGACACCTAAGAAATCAGAGGTATCAATATTGCAGTACCACACATCCAGTACTTACCTGATTAATATAATAAAATGAAAGCCCTGTATTGTGTGAGCAAAATAAGCCTAAGATCATAGAAAATGATGGAGATTTGAGAAAGTGAAGAAAAACTCGCCTAGGAGGGGGGATGATGAGACAAGTTTGTCTCTTGCATGATGAAATGTCCACCAATATGGACACATGAGAGCATATTTGAAAGCTACAAATTAGAACTTTCAGCCGAGCCTATGAGAGCTGTGATACGTACAATATATCCCCCAAGATATGGCAAAAACACATTTTGCCACATCATCCAGGAGATCTTGCTGTTGCATGGCACTACCTGGTCCTATCAACATGTATGTAGGCTTATTGGAAAGGTATGAATCAGTGCTTTCCAAAACTGTTAAAATGTCGTTGATATGTACTGTATTGATTGAGATATGACAAATTTGCTAAAAGGTGAATTTCGCCTTACCAGGAGGAGAGAATGTCTTGCTACGGAGCAACGGCTGGTTGGATCGACTCATATGCAGGCTTGTTCAAAAGCTATGAATCATAGCATTCGAACAAGTCTATATACGAGCTGATGCATGCCCTGCTCGTTGCGCTATGCCAAGATCCTTCTATCAGTAAGTACCTATCAGAATAAGACAGGTAACTCACCTAATACTTATCCAAATGCCTCGCATGTGGGCTCGTTCGAAAGCTACAATGAGCATGATTCGAACAACACCAAGATCGTGTAAATCGACAAAGGTTTGAGGTCTAGAGAGAAACATTTGTGCTATGATTCAGAAGATTATTTGACGTACCTATCAGAACCATTTTTTGGAGCCAAGGCCCAGATACAAAGCTCAGAGGCAAGGGCAGTAGTAGAACCTATAATTTCATATGCATTAGTATCAATATATACTGTGAACTTACCTTGAGACAGGACTTCTGTCATGAATCGCCCATTGGTCTTCTTCATTCCCTTTGTTCCCTATATGGACACTCCCTTGTTATATCCCCTTGTTCCCTGTTAGGATATCCCTTGTTCCCCTTTATGATATCCCTTGTTCCCCTTTGGGACATCCCTTGTTCTCCTTCCCCTTGTTCTCCTTTTAGGATATCCCTTGTTCCCCTTTGGGCTATCCTTCCAGTATATATAGGGCTACCTTCCTGACTGGCTTCCTCAGTTTGTCCACTTGACTCTCCAGTCCCATTGTACCCTAGACATTCTCAGCCTGTCTCTACTCTCTATGACATCCTCTGCTCTTTGATCCTTGATCCCTTGGGGTGACTTGGATGGCTTCACTGTTCCCCTGAACCCAGTCTTGACAACTTCAATGTTTCAACTTGTGGAGTCGTAGCGCTCCAGTACAGCCACACTTGAAATGACAAATCATGCCTATATTTGGGCAACATTCTTCGTCCTGCTGCTCACACAATGCGGCAACACTCAACTCTATACAGTCTTAAGTAAACTCATAAGAGTTGATCATATATATCATGTTTATGTTGCTAACTAATGGTATATGTATATAAGAATCATAGAATAGTTAAAGTCAATGATATAATGCATGTTAATATGTTGTCTACTACAGCTACAGCAGGTGCATCATAGCTACAGCAGGCAGATGATGTCTACAGATTCTTTGATCAAAATGTGCTTTGCATAATTACATGCTACAGAAGCTACGGCTAAATTACAGTGGTCATGATTCTTCTATTACATCACTAAGTCTAGATCAGTAGTGCTAATCTGACATCAGTAGTGCCCATCAAACTTCTGATGATTGGTAAGCATGTTTGATGGATTTGCAGTTTTTCCTGATGTTTATGAATTTCTGATGCTCCTTCTGTTGAAAGTCTTGATGTAAAAAAATTCAGAGCACTTGCAAAATTTTATCAATTTTTAGGATCAGCATGTATCAACTTGGCATCCAGATCATAACTGTCCACCTGCTGTTGTTCATCCATCTGCTCAAGGCTTTGCAACATGAAGATACAAAAAAAGAATTGGCTGAGATGCTAAATCATGTTCAAAGACATACTTGATGTGCACCAGATTATTGTGAGCATAAAAAGAAAGATACAGAAGAAGTTTTTTGCCAAATTGGCTATCCAAAAGCATGTAGAGATGAATCAGCTTATACAAAAGAACCTGGAGATATATTTGTTGACTTTCATTCAAAATAAAATGATGAACTACTCAACCCTTATAATTCTGCTTTTATTTTTGGATGGAGAGCAAATATTGACTTTTGTCCTGTTATTAACAAAGAAGCAATTATTGCTTATGTGACCAAATATGCAAGTAAAGCTAAATCATCATCAGCATTTTATTATGATACATTGCAAGCAACAATCTTTCATTTAAAAGATACAGATTGTGCTGATGTAGCATATCAGAAAATGTTATCTACATTTGTGGCTAAATGTGATATATCTAACCAAGAAACTTGTCACATACTAATTAAAGAAGAGCTTATATGAACATCTCGTACTTATAAGCAGCTATGTGTAGCTCCAAATCAAAGTATTGAAGTAGTAGATTTTGAACATAATAGAACAGATAAATGGAACTTGTTAACACATTATCTTAAATATGGAAGAGGTGTTGAAGAAAATGTAACATTATTAAATTTTGTATAGCATTGGTTACAGATAACAAAAATTATCATAGGAGAGGTCAACGTGGTGCTCTACCATATATTGTAAATGTGTGGTCTATATATAAGCCAGATACAGAAAATCTTGAAATTTATGAGAAATATTGCTATGCACATATGATATTAAATCATCCTTTTTCAAGTGATTCAGAAGTAGAATTAAAAGGAGGTTGTGCAGATTGGACAGCAGCTTATCAAACTTTCTGTCTTGATCATCATCATATACACTTTGATGATACTTTGCTTACTTTACAGAAAGAGCCAGAAGAGCCAGAAGATGATTCAGAATCAGTAATTGATGAAGATGCAGCTAATAATAACTGGAGACCAGAATAGATGCATGAAGCTGGAAGATTTCCCAATCAATGTGTTGAATCAAATTTGGATAATTTAGGATCTCATGATATGGATTTAGAATATGATTGGATTGAAAATTCTCCTGAAAATAATAAAGTTATTAAAAATGGAAGTGATTGGCTTCTTAGACAGACTAAAGAGTCTCCTAATAATGATATACAAGTTCTTCTTCTTGTGGATTAGCAGCAGTTAAAGGATGAACAACATGCTATTTTTTTTAAAGTCATCTGAAAAATCTCAAATTTATATAGCTACTAGTCACAATTATCTAAACTATATACATAGCATATACAGATATATAGATCTATAGCAGCTATATAGGCTACATAGCCCTATATGCCATCTATGTAGGCCTATATAGATAGCAAGCACAACTATGGAAGCTATGGACATGTCTCTAATTGCTATAGAGCCTATGTAGCCTATGTTCACTATATTGTCTTGTAAGTGCATGCTATATGCTATGACATCTCTGGGTTATGCAGCAACTATACAAATTATTGAGAGCATACATGTGATAAAGTTACACTAAAGGTACTGAAATCTATTTCTTTTATTTTATTCATGAGTACAAATGCTTTACAAAATCTAAATATAACTATGTTGAGTACCGGTTGGCACCACTAAGCACCATTAAGCATTGAGCATGCAAGCACAATGGTGGTGCAACTGGCCCTGCATAGGCATGAACATGAAGGCACGTGGGCAGAGCATGGCATGTAAGCACGAGGATTGTGTGCAAGGGCGGAGCATGGCGCATGCATGCAGGATGGCACGCAAGCACTAGATGTTGGGCCCGGATGCTGTGCATCACATGGGTGTGCGGGGCATCCTCGCATGTGCAGGGGTTGTCATTGCACACACACGAGTATGGCGAGGAGTGTGCGGGATGTTGAGCGGGGTGCAAGGCGTCCCTGTAACCCATTCTCAACCTGTACCAGTAAGTACAGGAGGGAGGGTTGCAACTTGTACCAATAACTAAGGGAGGGTTCAGAACCCAATCGGACAAAATAAAATAATTCTAAATATAGAATCTTGACAGTCCGGGTTGCTTACTGAGCCATACACTACTCACTGCCCAGCCCTGCCTTGGCACCATCCACTGCCCTGCATGCTTCCTGCCTTGGCTACTTGTGTGCCACCGCCTGGCCCACCTGACCTCGGCTATGCGTGTGCCAGTGCCCGCCCTATGTGACCTCATCAATGCCTGCTGCTGCCCGCCCCACCCGACCTCGGCTATCACACTCGCTCACATGTGCTTGTGCCCATCTCCCGCCATTTGTTCTCTGCTGCCGCTGCTCGCTCCCTGCACTGTTGCTGCGATGCATGTCGTCAGCACCATTGCCGCTGCCAACGATGCCACTGCTACATCACGAGGGTGCATTGCGGGGTTTGGGGGGACTGAGCGAGGGGGCCCACATGACATTATTGTAGCGGGTGGGCACTGAGTGTGCGGTGCAGGGTGCTGGGTGTGCAGCGCAGGGTGCTGGGTGTGCGGTGCAGGTGCTGGGCGGGCGGCACGGGTGCTGGGTGGGTGGTGCAGATGCTGGGAGCCCAGTGCCATTGCCAGCGATGTGGGTCACTAAGGCATGCAGGCTGTGGCTCATGGGCCATGGCCGTGGCTGAGTCATCGCAGGTATGTGCTATGCATCGAGCGAGCGGGCCATGCTTGTGTAGGGGCAGCAGAGACACGACACACAATGCGTAGGGGTGGCGGAGACATGACATGCGATGTGTAGGGGTGGCGGGGACATGACACATGACACGTGCATGCACGCCAGGTGTTGTCTTGGCTGTGGGTGTCTGCGCTGCATGGGTGCAAGCACAGGTGTTGTGTGTGCATCTGCATCATTGCACACATGTTCGTTCGTGTCTGGGCTGACTTGTCATGCTTCTATTGCATGTCGAGATGCATGGAAGAGGGGGGATGACTGCTGGGGGCCGTGGAGGGCATGGAGAAACATCTGGGAGGGCAGGGAATGTGCGGGTAGGGCACAAGAAGAGGAGGGCAAGTGGAGAGGGCAATGAGAGGTACGAAGAGTGGGGAGATGTGCATGAGTACAGGGGAAGGAGGAGGGCTGGAGAGTGAGGATGAGGAAAGGGCTGGAGAACGAGCCGCATACATGCTGTGATGCATGCTATGACGTGGCTCGGAAATCGCTGAACATCCCTGAAGCCTGAGAAGCCCGATGCTTGATGAGAGGTGCATCTCCACACGAGTTCTGGAGTGAATCATCCCTCAATAGAGTAGTAAATATGTACATAGAGTAGCTTACATTCTATATACAAAATTTCGAATAATTTAGAGTATTTTTCAAGCCACAATGAGTGACTTATTGTAACCCTACAGTAACCCTAGCTCAAGTTTTGTGCAATAAAGACTTCATTATGGGGGATCATACTTATATAACTATCTTATTTGGCTTATAACACTGTAAAGAGTGTGAATACAAAGTTTCAATTTTTTTGGACCCAATTCCAGAGCTTGAGGCCCAAGATAGACACAAAATATAGCTCACAGAACTGAAAATTCATTTATATTGTCAGATCCTAAAGATCTAGACCACTCAAAATTACAGTAAAGTCTGAATACATTATATATACATGTCCCAGTGCACTGTGATAGACCGATACAGGATGAGAACAGGTTGTGCTGCACAATTGCAGCTCAAATCTTGTGCCTGGCATGCCCAAGGCCTCAATTTGAGCTTAACGTGTTTAGTCTTTTGCGTGTTTTAGACTTTCTTATCAATGGCTCGGGATTTTCTTTCCTCCACTGCATTCAATCCTTATCAAACTTGATATTTCATTGTATTCATACTATCTACATATCATGTATTATTTGAATAGTTTAAGTGAATTTATTCATTTCTAAAAGCCCTCTTCAATGACTTGGGATGAGGTAAGTCGCCTAATTCGGCAATTGCCGAATGGTTGCTGCAAGCTCGTTGGCTGAGGCTATCTCTGTTCTCTCCCTCCCTCAAGTGGGTGCAGTAGAGAGGCTCAATAGCCTCATAGTTTGTAAGTTTTTCTCTCCCTTTCTTTCCATGTATACTTGAGGGAAGAGGGCCGATGCTCTGCACGGCAATACGATTCCTTTTGAATTGTTCTAACTTTGTAGTGTTATTCTCACAAAATTAATAAGATAATAGAGAATTGAATATACTAGTATTATAATGCTGCAAAGATCTCCATCTTCAAAGTATATTGTTTTACACTTATCTCTTATTTTTAAACTTTGTTACTAGCAAGAGTTGAACTAATGACAAAATGATGGTCACGTGCAACAGCGAGCCTGGTCAGGCTTGCTGTTGCATGTGACTTCTCAAAAATTGTGTTTACATTTATGAAGTACATAAGTGTGGCCTTTGAAAGTCTGTCAACTGTTGTATGTTGCCTAGATTGATTTTATTTTTGCCTTCTAGGGGGGTCTAAATCAGTAATTTGGCTATATCTCTGTCAATTCTCTAGCTATAAACATAAACTCAAGTGTTTCTGAGTAGTACTATCAATGGCCATATTAACACGATTTTTACTGATTTTTTACACTACTCAGTATGTGCCTATTCTCAGATGATTTGATGATTTGCCCCTAGACTTGAATGATTTTTTCGATTTTTTCCTGCTTATAAATTGCTTATGTAATCCGCAGCACGGGCAAAATGACGTACTCCCGTCCCCCTCATGATGTCATGGGACGGGAGTATGTCATTTTGCCCGTGCTGCGGATTATGTAAAACCTTGAAAATAGTTAAATAGGAGGTTTTGTGATAATTTGAGTGTACCTCCTTAAAGACTGGAGATATCACCGGTCCCTTGATTGCTCAGAAAGATCTCTATTATGCCTTTTCAACGACGCTAGGTACACTACAATTGGATGAGTCAATAAAAAGATATGGCCTCAACAAGTTTGCCCCTACCTCTAATACCAACCCTTCAGTAATTGCTACCGCGTTTTCTCAATACTTACCCGATCGTCTTGTACAATATACCGTTGGAAAGGTATGAATCAGATCTGTCCAACGGTATCTTTAGCGTGTAAATAGCGCCACTCGTTGCGCCGCTATGATGCAATCACTATGATCTTCTCCTCAAAGGTATCTTTTGAAGTGATTTGCTCATATCTCAGTCATTTCTGAACCTATTCTCATGGAAAAAAATGTTCTGAAGAGGTAAAATCTGTCTTTATCATGTTATCATACATCCCACTCACTTACATCAATAACAAGGTGCAGAATATCCTATTAAATATGTTTATCTGTTATTTCAACAAGTTTGCACTTTCTTATACTAAAATCTTTCAGTTCTAATAAGACTAGCATTGATTTACATATGCATATAGTTGAACACTAATTAAATTTGATTTAGTAGACTGATATCTCTAAGAAACATTTAAAATCACAAAAATGACAATTGTCAGAATCGAACCTACAACCTTACTTTAAGATGTGAGAAATTATTACTATAAAAGGCATTACATTGGCTGGGTGTCATCTTTTTTGAGTTGAAAAGTGGGTTAGAGTAAACGATTCTAAGGAATCGTAATTCTTACTAATGAAGTTTGATTTCTTTAGCATCATAATGCCATGACATGGCATGCTGCATGCACCACAATGCCTCCACTGCCTGTCTACCCACCTCTGTCGTGCTTCCAAACGCACGTGTGATGCCTCCTCATGCTATGAAGGGGCACTCACCAGCACACAAGACTCCGTGCTTGCAATCACATGCCGCCAAACTCACCCGGAGGCACGCATGTTCCACCCCACTGCCAGGCCTGCACCCTGCATCCCAGCCCTGAGTCCCTGCACACCTCAGCATCATGCCCATACCTCTCAGCCTCACACACCACGTCTAGCCCCATGCGCCACATCTCCAATCCCGCGTGCTGCGTCTCCAGCCCTGCATGCTGGTCCAAGCCCACGTGCTGCATCTCCAAGCCCGCGCGCTGTATCTCCAGTCCTGCATGCTGCATCTTCAGTCCCGCATGCTGCATCTCCAACCCCATGCACACCATCCAGCCCAGCACACACCATCTCCAGCCCTGCACGTGCCATCTCTAGCCCCGCGTGCACCATCTCCAGCCCCACTGTCTCCAGTCCTGTGCGTGCCCTCTCCAGCCCCATGCACTGTCTCCAACCCCGCAGGCGCTGTCTTCAGCCCTGTGGGCACCATCTTCACTCCCCTGCGTGCCATCTCTAGCCCCCCACGTGCTGTCCCAGTATGGTGCTCCGCTCTCCAGCCCCGCGTTCAGCCCCGTTTCCATGCCCGTGATCCCAGTGCCGGGCCCATGTGCTCCAATGCTGAGCCCGCGCCTGTGCATGAGCCCTGGCACCCATGCTTCAGCACCGTCCTTGTGCTCCTAGCCCTGAGCCTGCTCCACCCCAGCACCCGTGTGTGAATTCTGCCCGCACACTCCATGCATGGGAGCCATCAGCAGTGTGTGGTGGATGTGCGGCGAGTGTGCATGCACGTGTACCAACTGTGGCATGCATGCTCTGCAGCAGGTGTGTGGCGAACAGCATGCGCAACCTGCATGCAGCACAATGCGTAGCTGTGCGGCGAAAGTGGGAATGGTATGGGTAGGCACCAGGAAGCAAGAGGGATAGCATGCATGAAGCACCAGGGAGCATGAGGGAAAGTGCCGGCAAGTGCAAGGGAAAGTGCTGGTGAGCACAAGGGAAAGCACCAGTGAGCACAGAGAAAAGCACTGGCGAGTATGAGAGAAAGCACCAGCGAGCGTGGAGGAAAGCACCAGTGAGTACAGGGGGAAGCGCCGGCAAGCGCAAGGATAGCACAATGACAAGCGCTGGTGAGCACGTGTGGAAGCGCCAGCGAGTTGTAGATATTAATAGTGGCTGAGATCCTTAAGATCTCGGCCGATATGTTTTTTTAAGAATATAACATGTTTTTTTTTTTTTTTCATATGTTGTACTATGAAAAACATATTCTATGCAAAACATATGAAGTTCCAAACATTGCATTTAGCCTGAAAATACTGTTTATAGTGTTACTGGTACAGTTGGAACCCTCCCTCCTATTACTACTGGTATAGGTTGCAACTGATCTACATGGTCTGGTGAGGGCACGGGATGTTTAGTGAATGGCATGGGTATGGGTAACCCACAGTGGGTCATGGGTATGGATATCATGAATATGGGTATGGGTCAGCCTTATGCAACCTATGAAAAACCCATACCCTGTTGAAAACGGCAAGCACAGTGACAACGGAATAAAACGACACGTCTAAATTGGGACGTTGATGACACCGGTAAGTACTCGTAGATAAGGTTTAAGGACTTCGGCAAAGCCCGATGGCTGCCGTAATTACTGAATCTAACACTCTTACATAATGAGGCAACCATCGGCAGAAAGTAACAATCAAAAGAGGCGAAGGAAAGGGTCATCAACATGTGCAGATTGAGCAGACTCCTCACCATTGCCCTCCACAAAATCTGCCTCTGCAAACCTGACATGAGACTGACTGGATGGACAGACCCTTGCCATATGACCTTTCCCACCACAGGTGTAGCAGGTAATGTCCTTGCTGGATGACCCTGTGAACTGGGTCTGCCTGGCAATCAGGGCTTGGTCGGATACTGAGCGCCTGTCCTGGGAACGGCTGAGCTGAGACTCCAGGCCGGAGATACATGACATGACACTGCTAAGAGTGAGATCAGAAAAAGGGATTCCATCGAGGGCAGTGACGATTGACTGATACTCCTCAGGGAGATCATCGGTGATGATGAGGATGATGTCGATGTCCTGGACAGGAACAGGGGAATGGGATAGCTCAAGGGCTGTGGAATGGACATGACCAGTCCAATCCATGGTGGACTCAGACTTGAGCTTGGCCATACTGAAGAAGCGATGTCGAAGGGAGAGGATGTGATTGACAGACCCAGAGCGATGAATATCCTGCAAAGTCTTCCACATAAGCCTTGGATCCTCCAAACCCACAATGAAAGGCATCTGAGAGGACTCAATACTCAGTGTGATCTTTGAGTGTGCCTGCTGCCTCTTCTTCTCCCTTGCCTGAACTGCCTTCACACCTCTGGGCACCAGCCCTGACACCTCTGGTCCAACAACCTCCCACAGATCTGCTGCAATGAGAAGTGCCTCCATGACCGTCCTCCACTGCACATAGTTGCCCTCCTTCAGCTTGTCAACACGTTCGGTGGACTGCATGATGGTGATGTCGAAAAGAATGACTAGAAAGGATAGGGAATAGAGAGAAGGACTGCTGAATGACGAGTGATCAGGCCGAACACGGTTGATGCGTGATTACCGGTCGTTGCAAGCGATTGGTTCGAGGATGAAGCACAAGGAATGGAGCAGGTGTCAAAACAAGCCTGATGTAGACCGCAGAATACGAGCAAGAATGACGAGAGTTAGGAACGGGCAGGGCCCATAACCTGTTGAAAATGGCAAGAGTAGCGACAATGGAATAAAATGACACGTCTAAATTGGGACGTTGATGACACCGGTAAGTACTCGTAGATAAGGTTTAAGGACTTCGGCAAAGCCCGATGGCTGCCGTAATTACCGAATCTAACATACCCATACCATGGGTTATGGGTTTTTCTATATTGAGAATGATTAGTTCAAAGTATATTATCAAGATGCAAACCATACTATATACTAAATCAAGCAACAATCAGACTAATGTATTAAGAGTGGCTAACATGGCAGATGCTCCAAAAGATAATAAAATAGATAATAAAGAGTCTGAGATGAAAAAGAGATACAATATAATGGAACTTTCTTGACTTTTTTGACTGATCAGTGTTTACTGCTACAATGTTATTGATGTGTGTCTGCTTATATTGAGATATTTATGACATAACAAGACTATAGTCTCTCAATACATGTTACAACCCTTGGGTAAACCATAAACCCACAGCTACCCATGAACTCATATCCTACCCATACCCAACCCACAGAAAACCCATACCCACAGCATGGGTGTGGGTTTTGATGAGTATGGGTATGAGTTAGCTCAAAAGTACCCAAGGGTTACCCATGCCATTCACTAGGGATGTTCATCTGAAAAATCTGATTTTTATATAGTAAAGGGTCAAACTATGGATTCTATAGGTGAGCTATGGTGTCTATGGCTTTAACTTGTCAAGCTATATAGAACTATGAGAGCTGCCATAGCTGCCATAGCAGGCAGTGTAAGATATATAGCCTCCATAGCTAGAAGTATTAAATACATAGAGCTATAGTACTTAGTAAGAAGAGCTATGGCTCCTATGATTACTATACTGGTTAGCTTCAATGAGATAGGCACCAAAGAATTTTCTTAAATTCAAAGGATCACACTATACAAGCAGTCTACTATATTGCTCAAGTAACTAAGTGCCTGGTTATAGACCTCGTGTGTGCACAGAACAGCACGCGCAGACAACGTGGCAGCCGTCATCGGGGCTACCATGTGCACGCCATCACCGGCATGCATGGCTCCGCGTGCGCACTGTCGCCAGCATGCATGTCTCCACGCACGCAGAGGGCCGTCTGCACTGTGCGAGCGCCGTCGCTGGTGTGCGGGGCTCCGCACGCGCAGATGGGACTGCCCGTGCACGGTCGCACGCACTGTCGCCGGCATGCGTGGCCTCGGGCATGGAGACGGCACCGTGCGTGGTTTCACGCACAGAGACGGCGTCATACGTGGCTGCCTGCACCGTCATCGCGTGCATGCGGTGGCATGGTGAGTATGGCCATGCATGTGCAGACTGAGCCACGCACGGCTGCCCACGCCGTGCATGGGTGCGTGCACGCACTGGTGCGGCCATGCACGCTCAGTCGCCGGCCTGCGTGGCTCTGCATTGGCAGACAAGGCCAAATGTGACAGCTCGCACGCCGGCAGGGCTGTACGTACGTACTCGCGCTGGTGCGATCGTCTGCGGCCATGTGGGAGCGGGGCGGTACTGTGTGTGACAGCTTGCATGCTGGCAGGGCCGTGCGCGGCTGCCCGTGACGTGCGTGCATGGGCTGGCACAGTCGTCTGCATGCGTGCATTGGTGCAGTCATCCATGGCCATGTGCAGGCAGGGTGGGGTGGTGAGAAGGTGGAGCGGGGCAGGGCGATGAGAAGGCAGGATGGGGCGATGAGAAGGTGACGCAGGGCCACGAGAAGGAGGGCGGGGCTGCGAGAAGGCGAGGGCGGGATCGTGGGTGACCGCACGCATGTTGACAAGGCTGGGCACAGCAACCTGCATTGCATGTGTGCATATACACGCTGGTGCGGTCATCTGAGGTTGTGCGCACGCAGTTGTTGGCATATGTGGACCCGCTTGCATGAGCGGGGCCGTGCGCACGCAATCACCAGCGTGCATGGCTGTGTGGATGTGGCCGGGGTCACATGGGGATGTGCACGTGCACGCAGCATGGCTTGGGGCATTGAAACAAGGGTGTTGCGTGGGCGTGGCAGAGAGTGAATGCACGTCGTATGATGCTTGTCGAGTCTCGTTGCCATGGCAACGAGACTCGACAAGTGTCATTGACGGCATTGTTGAGGGAGTGGGATGCAGTGCGATGGGCTCGTGGTCGGTCGTGGAATGATACGAGTATCGCTCGTTGCAAATGAGCGATACTCGTTTTATTAGCACAAAGACAAAAAATAATAATATGATATCTACTCACCTAGAGGCCCTTGGTCCTCCTGCTCACTCTTCTGATGGTCAATTGATCGACACCGTGCATTGCTTGTGTAGAGGAAGAGGGGAGGGGAGATGAGGGGAGATGAAGAGAAAAGTCGCGCGTCGAGCCACAGCACTTGACTCGCACGTCTGACATTTTTGACTTCAACAAATCGAATAAAATCATTCAAATTAGAAAAAAAAACATATGAAGCATATAATATTTTCTTAAGCACAATGGATGAGCTACAAATGTATGTACTCTACTCTATTTTGTTGGACAGTCCAGCTAACTTAAGGAGATCTAAAAGCTAGCCTCAGCCACGGCTCCCGGCAGCATCCGACAGCCACAATTCGGGCTCCGCCAGGCAGACCCGGGCATGGGTTTATAACGCTCGCATGACGCGTGTTCTCTCTTGTCTCTCAACCACTACCATCTCCTGTCGTCCGCCCTCCTTCCTCTTCTTGTTCGTCTTCAACTTTCTTATCTTAGGTAAGTTTGTTATTTTTTTATCTGTTGTTCGTTAGTATTAACTTGTTGATGTGTTGATTCTATAGGCCCAAATTTTCGCTTTTTGTCCTTTTTGAGGTAAGTCTTCTTTTATATCTGTTGTAACTCATGTTGATGATGTGTCATTTATGTTAGACTATTTTCGACTTTTTCTTATGATTGATAAGCCTTCTCATGACTTGTGTTTATATCTTATGTGTTGATGTGTTGACTTGTAATTTAGATAGCTTTAGAATATTCTTTGTAGATATGATTTGAAATATATTGTTTATAAAATTTTCGATGTTTGTTCTGTTCGATGTGTGATAAGCTTATTGAGGCTCATCAGGAACCTTGACAACTTTCTGATTGACCTGCGGCCATCTGATAGCATCTGTCAGAACTTGTGCAAGTGAAATCAGATGAATCAGATGGTATAAGCCAGCATCAGACACTATCAGACACTATCAGTTTGTTGGACCTCAAGCTGAGCTCAGAAATTTCTCAGAATGCTCTCAGTTTTATGTAAATTTTGGATATCAGAAATTATGCTATAGTGGATAGTTAGAGATGGATGACTACTATAGCTAACAAAAGATGTTAACTCTTAAATATATAAGCTGAATCAGATATGGTCATTTGAAAAGTAATCTCAGACAGATTAGATCCTACAGTAGGGTTAGAAACTGTCAGACTCATCAGAAAATTGTCAACCTTCCTGATGCTATAAATTTTCTGAGATTTTAATAAAATCTTTATAGCATGAGAAAGTTGTATATAAAGCAGAGTTGGTATAGATTAGATAGCAATCCTATTGTGCTAGATATGATATGATAATGAGCATACATAGCATAACCAACATAGTCTCTATAGCTATCATAGCTTTGTCTTATGCTCTAATAGGTATCATAGCTATCATAGCTAGACATAGCAATCCTATTTGACTATATAGCTTGCCATAGACTGCCTTTCAGCTATGGGGGCCCTATGTATAAAAGGGGATTGCTATGAAACTATGAGATCTATGTAAGCAACATAGGACAACATAGCATTGGTACATTTTTCAGATGTTGGGCAGGCACGCACATGCATGCAAGGCATTGCCAGCATTTTGCATGCAAATGGGGCATTTTACACACATGCAGGGTGCTATGCACGTACATGGAGTGCCACGTGCACGTGCAGGGCATCGTGCATGCACGCAGAGTGTTGAATGGGCACACGATACATTCAGTGGGCATGCGCGCATGTGTGGGGCAGGACCGGCAAGGGTGAGGTGTTCCGCACACGAACAGGGTATTGCATGTGTGTATGGGTCATTGCTTGTGAGAACGAGCTTTGCATGCAGGTGCCAGTCATTGTGCTCGCAATTGCATGCATGGATGGGGGTCGGGTGCGAATGAGGGAGATTGCATGCGCGAGGAGTGTCAGTGGTGCATGCTGGAACCATTCGTCATGTGGGTGACATGGTGGGAGTGTGGAGGCCAGATGGAGCTGCTTGAGGGCTGGGAGCACGAGCAGATGACATTTGAGTCGGGACTCTGATGCATGCAGACATGGAAAGCATGGGTGTTGACATGGCCAGTGCGCTCACGTCATTGAAGGTGTGCAGACAGCATCACGTGGTGCATGCATGCATGTTCGCTGTGGCCTGCACACCTTGGTGTGCCCGAAGAGGGTGAGGGACCGTGCACAAGATCAGAACTGCACGGGGGAGTCGCAGAATGTTGGGGTCGAGCACAGGAAGTACGAGCTGTGGTGCAGGGCACAGACGTGGTGCAGACATACGTGAACATGACAGAGACAGGGCATGGAAGGGACAGAGGGGGTGCAAAATAGGCGGCAGGGTCGTGAAGAGTCGAGAGGAACAATATATCGAGAGTATCACTCAAAAAATGAGCAATACTCTCTGTTTTAGTGCAAAGATCACAAATATAAGTTGATTTTACTCACCTGCTAGCCCTCTGCTTACTACTCAGCCCTCCAGACCGAAATTGACAAGCTCAGAATGAATGAGGAACGAGCTGGAATGAGGGATGGAGGCAGTGAGGGAATGAGCGAGGAGAGACGACAAGTGAGAGAGGGATGAAACAAGTCGATGTGCATTCGGTGCTTCAGCCACCAAACAAGTGAAGCTATGTTGTTCGACCTCCAAGAAATCATACAAAATCACATCAATTCTGAAAAAAAGACCACAAGTACAATTGATACATGGTATCGAAATATATGAGAACACTATGTATCTACTGTACTGTACATGTCCGGGTAACAAAGTCAACTTAGTCAACTCTGCAGGCCCAGTCTCTGATGCATCGCTTGGCAGCGCCCAGCAGCCACGATTCTTGGTTTCGCCTGAGATTTGTATATAAGGCTCACGCGATGTGCCTTGCCTCTTGCTCTTTACTTCCACCATGTCTTGCCACATCGATGCTTCATTGTCATTGGTTGCTCGCTCATTGTCGTTGGTTGCTCGCTCATTGTCGTTGGTTGCTCGCTCATTGTCGTTGGTTGCTCGCTCATCGTCGTTGGTTGCTCGTCGTTGCTATCTCTATTAAGGTAAGTTTGTATTCTTTAATCTCTTATGACTTGTGCTGATGCTTTCATACTTATATTAGTACTTTTGTATATTTACTAGGTAAGGTTTGTTATGTCTTATACTGATGTCTTATGAATTGTTTAGTAGATTTTCGCTTTTTTATTAGTTTGGTAAGCTTTATTATGTTTTCTTTGTTATCTTTCAATACTAATATATATTTGTTTTGAAAATTTTTGCTTTTTATAGTGATGGTAAGTCTTACACTTGGGGGAAGAGGGCCGATGCTCTGCACGGCAATACGATTCCTTTTGAATTGTTCAAACTTTGTAGTGTTATGCTCACAGAATTAATATGATAACAGAGAATTGAATATACTAGTATTGTAATGCTGCAAAGATCTCCATCTTCAAAGTATATTGTTTTACACTTATCTCTTATTTTTAAACTTTGTTATCAGCAAGAGTTGAACTAATGACAAAATAATGGTCACGTGCAACAGCGAGCCTGGTCAGGCTTGCTGTTGCATGTGACTTCTCAAAAATTGTGTTTACATTTATGAAGTACATAAGTGTGGCCTTTGAAGGTCTGTCAACTGTTGTATGTTGTCTAGATTGATTTTATTTTTGCCTTCTAGGGGTCTGAATCAGTAATTTGGCTATATCTCTGTCAATTCTCTAGCTATAAACATAAACTCAAGTGCTTCTGAATAGTACTATCAATGGCCATATTAACACGATTTTTACTGATTTTTTACACTACTCAGTATGTGCCTATTCTCAGATGATTTGATGATTTGTCCCTAGACTTGAATGATTTTTTCGATTTTTTCCTGCTTATAAATTGCTTATGTAATCCACAGCACGGGCAAAATGACGTACTCCCGTCCCCCTCATGATGTCATGGGATGGGAGTATGTCATTTTGCCCATGCTGCAGATTATGTAAAATCTTGAAAATAGTCAAATAGGAGGTTTTGTAATAATTCAAGTGTATCTCCTTAAGTACTGGAGATATCATCGGTCCCTTGATTGCGTCAGAAAGCTCTCCATTATACCTTTTCAACAATGCTAGGTACACTACAATTGGATGAGTCAATAAAAAGATATGGCCTCAACAAGTTTGCCCCTACCTCTAATACCAACCCTTCAGTAATTGCTACCGCATTTTCTCAATACATATCCGATCGTCTTGTATAATATGCCATTGGAAAGGTACAAATCAGATTTCCAACGATATTTTTAGCATGTAAATAGCACCACTCATTGCTCCACTACAATGCAATCACTATGATCTCCTCCTCAAGGATATCTTTGAAGTGATTTGCTCATATCTCAGTCATTTCTAGACCTATTGTTATGAAAACAAATGTTCTGAGGAGGTAAAATTCATACTCACTTACATCAATAAAAAGATACAGACTTTACTATGAGGTACATTTATCCACTATCTTGTAACAAGTTTGCACTTTTTCATACTGAGAACTTCTGGTCCTAATATGACTAGCATTGACTTTCATATGCATATAGTCTAACAATGATTTAGTTAGATTTCAAAGACTGAACATCTCTAAGAAATATCCAAAATTATAAGAATGGCAATTGGCAGAATCAAACTTATAATCTCACTTTATATGAGAAATTAGTTAGAGTAAATGATTCCAAGAAATCATAATGAGATATAAATGTTATGTATAATGATTGTGAACAGTGACAGTGAGATATGTTGATTGTAAAATGAAATAAAAGAATTCAAGGTTGAACTGGAATTGAACCTGCAAACTCATCAGATTGTTGACTTGTGATTATATAAGCCAACTGCCAAATGGGGATGGTCATCATTTTGATGTCATTTTCAATAGCAAAAGCTGGTATAGAGTAAATGATTCTAAGGAATCGTAATTTTCCCTGGTGCTCAATCAGACCTTCGACCAGTCACCAGCAGAAGTCCGAGTCACCCGCAAATTCACATGCTCACCGAATCGGGGCAGCTCAGGCGATCAGCTGCCTCAGTATTTTCCATGCACGTCCATTGCTAGCAATGCATCGATCTCTGCAGTGTGTTGCAGGTCAGGCAGCACAGCCCCTTCAGATTATGATTCCCTATCTCTATGCCCCACATCCCCCATCGAGATTGTAAACGACGACGATGACGACAATATCCAGTATCCTTCCCTATACCGTCGTCTCTCAGTACGAGCACACCAATCCTCCCTCCTGCATCCATGGTTCATCACTAAGCGCCCCACACCCTTCATTCGTCAAGGCCAGCTTGTCGAGCTTGCACTCGTACATGGCGAGACCACTATTATTACTCATGCCCACATTGCCTCCATCCTCTACATTGGCACAACATGGACCCACTTCTGCACTGAGCGCGAAGATGCAGTAGGCAGTGAGGTCACAGAGCTCAAGCTGATCATACCTCGTATATGGAGCCAACTCCCTCGCACTCTCCCCATTCGCGACTTCTTCCGCCGTCGACCTCGGGTTGACACACATGAGCTCTTCGACCCAGCCAGTGACAGGCAGGTTGCTGCTCACTCGTTCATCGTTCCCATCCACCTGGAGGATGATGAGGAGAGGGTGGTTGAGGCATACAAGCGGAGGACATGCAAAGTGGCAATTTTGACAGGACGTAGCAGGTATGTCCTGTGATCTTAGTCATTGGACATGCACTCTTTCGTCTTGTCAAGCCCACATTCATTCATACTCTCATGCTATGCCCTTGCTGTTTCTTTATGCCATCAATCTTTGCTATTGCTCCATGATTATCTGCCAACTATTCTATCTCATTTATCTTCACACACACCCCACCCGTCGCTTCTGCATTATTTGCCACCATTTTCCCCCCGCATATTGCCGTAAACTTCATCATTGTTCACCTCGTTACGGTAGATTATTGCATCTCGCGTGGCTTGTACAGCTACGAGCTTTGGGTCACTTACTACTTGGAAGGCTACAAAAGATGCACATATATTACGATTCCCGCAGAGCTCAGGATAGACTATTTGATGATTGGGAAAATGCACTCATTCCTGAAAAATATTCAGCCCAGCTCTGAAAGACTCCGGAAATTCAGAGAATGATCTGAAAACTTCTATCCACTTAGTAAAGCATTTACCAAGGCATTAATAAGCCTGCAATGACTCAGCACCTGCTCTCTGTCATCCCAATTACTCAGCCCAGCCAAATATAAGCACACAGCCTCATAGAGCTTACCAATCATTACCAATCACATGCTCGGCTTACTCAGACACTCATTACCAAGCAGAATTTGGCTTATTAAGGCAGAAAAATAGTATTACTAAGGCAAGAAACAGATGACGAAGCATGTTCTGCCTTACAAAGCAGATTATTAATCGTAGAAAAATGTAGTCCGGAAATTAGATAGCTACAAATTTAGTAGTTAGTTCCCACAGTAGCATAGACCATGTACATATTTGGAATCTTGTTCCCATGATCTCAGGGGTATATAAAGGCCCTGAAATCGACCGGAACAGGAGGCCACATTAACCACCCCAATCCACCCCAGTTCTCAGCTTCTATTATTCTAGTCCATTCCCTACCGTGGGAATATTTTTGCTTTCAGTCCCCTAGCATGGGAATATCCTTATTTGATTACTTAAGCCATTTCTTGGAGCAACGGCTCAGACTGCAGTAACTCAGTGTTTCATCTCACAGCCCCAATCATCCTCGTCAGCCTATCTTGTTAGTCAGTAACAGGTAAAATCCCACAGGGGATAAGTTTATCTTTGTTCATCCATTGTTGCATCTAGTCTAGTCTTGCCAGATAGCTAGAAGCCTACTAAAAGTTTAGTCAAAATTCTTAGATCATACCAATTCTCAGTTTTAGCCAGCCTCGAGTCTCAACAACAGTTACCCAACATCCAGATCATCAAGTCAGCCAAGGTCGAAGCCACTATAGGCATTCCTCTAAAATTCGGAGTATATTTCTGTTTGTTTGTGTTTGTTTGCTCAAGTCTTGCACAGCTTAGAATAAACATAACCACCTCCTAAACTCAGTCAAACAGTCCACCGTCAGCAAGAAAAAGGTATAGCATCCTACATTTCTACCTCTCCCAAACAACTAAGTACATCCAGGAAAGTAGAAAAATCTGATTGTATCTAGGATAGTGTGTTACTGAGGTATACCAACATACTTCAGAACTCATCATCGTCATGACATCGCGCCCGTGACACTGGCACCAGCTGTGCGAATCGTTGATGTGGTCATGCTACATGACTAGAACCTGCAGTGCTTACAGCGATACATCAGCCCCATCTCAGACGCGTTCTCTGCTGCATACTGCAGCGGCTCGCCCTCACCCTCTCCTCCCCTCTGCTCTCACCCTCGCCAGTTGCCATGCCCGCATCAGACAAGGACAAGGACCCTGAGTCCATCTGAGAAATCTGTTTTTTATATAGCAGCAAGTCATATTATGGGCTCTATCAGTGAGCTATGAGGGCTATGAACTTGGACTATTCAGCTATGTGGAGCTATGGGGCCTATGATAGCCTCTATAGCATGAAGTGTTAAATACATAGGTGGCCATAGCCTCTATAGCTAGGGGTGCCATATACATAGGACTATGATACTTACCAAGGGAAACTATGACTACTATGGCTACTATAGTCCTTATGATGGGTCACCTAGGTAGTCAAGACATTTAAGTCAAAGATTTCTTATATTCAAGGTGTAGACTACTGTAGACAAATCTAACACCATCTAACTAGTAAACGAAGGTTCTGAATAGACCTCACACCCTCGCACCTCTTGCACATCACCATCTGTGTGTGCATGGATAGGTGCACTCTCACCCGTCCAATGCATGCTGTTGGGCAGATGATGATGTGGATGGGCAGGGCGATGAAGCGGGATGCGCGAGCCGTGTGTGGCCGCGCGCAAGCTGGCATGGCCGTACGTGGCCATACGCATGCGCATGGGGCGAGGCGACCATGTGCGGCGTGAGGCATCAGTGCACGGGCCATGCATGGGACGAGGTGAGGTGCGCAGATCATGTGTGGCCGCATGCGAGCTGACGCGGCTGTGCCTGGCTGTATGCATGTGCATAGGGCAAGGGGGCCGTGTGTGGGGCATGGTGCCGATGTACAGGTCACGCGTCGGGCGAGGCAGGGTCTCGCAGATCGTGCATGGCCGTGCGCGAGTCAGCACAGTCACACAGCCTATGCGCGGGGTGAGGTGATCGTGCGAGAGTCATGTGCAGGGCGGGGTGTCGGCGCACAGGCCATGCCAGGCCAAGCGGGGTGCACGAGTCGTGCTGGCCGTGGGCGCACTTGTGTGGACCCGCCTGGTCGCGCGCTTGCATGTTGAAGCCGGAGCGGACGTATGCGGGGCATGGCGTCAGCACACAGGCATGCTCAGGGCAGGGCGAGGTGTGGTGGATCATGCGTGGCCACATCGCCAGTCGGCACGGTCTTGCTTGGCCTTGCTCGTGCAGGTCAGACCACGCAGGCTTGTCATCGTGCATGGCCGTGTGCGCCCAGCCAAGTGTTTCGGCTGTGAGCACATTGTCGATGGCGAGATGGACCCGCATGAACCTGTTGAGGACGTGCAGGGGGGTTGTTGAGGGGATCTGAGGGTGCTGGAGCCAGGCGAATGACGTGTCGTGCCCGTTGCTATGGCAACAAGGCAGCACGATGCGGATGCAGACGCCATCGTCAGCAGATGGGACAACTGGAGGTTCGCGGGTGTGAGCGAGGGTGTGGGGGGCCGAAGCGTGAGTTGTTGAGCTTGCGGGCATGCAGCCGGTTTCGTGCACGGCTGTTGGTGATGCGCAGGGGATCGAGGCTGCCGACGCCATGTTCAAGAAGCGGGCGGGACACAGGCGACATGGCAGAGAGAAGGCGACAGGGGAGGGGAGTGAGGCATTGCGGGTGTCGAAGAACGAGAGTATCGCTCGAAAATGAGCGATACTCTCTTTATTAGTACGAACAATACGAATAAAAAGTTTGGTTATACTTGCCTTTACCCCTCTATACCCTATCGAGATCCTTCTGCGTTCGATCCGACGAGTTGATGGAAAGAGGAACGGCAGAGGAATGACGAGAGAGGAGTGTGATGGTAAGGATAGTATGAGACATGCGCCTTCGGTGCTTCAGCTACCGAACGCGTGCGAGTTTGAGTGTTTCAAGCATAGTAAATCAAATAAAATGGTTTAAATTCTGAAAAAAGGGGAACAGCTATAAATCATCTATTACATCAACCCGTATGAGGTGAGTATCTAACTCAGCTGCTATAAGCTACTGGCCAATGAACAGAACTTAGGAAAATCTGGCACTTAGCCTCTGATGCAAGTGCTCGGCACTGCCCGGCCCGGTCTCGGCAGCCGCATTTGGCTTTTGCTCGCCACGTCTATATAAGGCGTGTGCGATGCGCTATCTCTCTCTCTTCCTTACCACTACAATCTCTCATCTTTCGGCGCTCTCCCTTCTCCTACTTCAAGTCTCTGATGTTCGGTAAGCTGTTATGTTGTTGTTATATTGTTTTGTTGTTCACTAACCCTACTATTCTTTGTAGACTTTTACACTTTCGCTTTTATTATGTCAAGTAAGTCTTATATCTTTCTATATCTGTATCTTGTATACTGACTTTGTCCTTAGATTATTTTCGCTTTTTCTGATCTATGAAGTAAGTCTTATCTTATCTTTGAATTTATCTTTTATCTTTAAGTTTATCTTATCTTATCTTTGTATATTTTGTTATCTTATCTTGGGGTATTGGTTTGAGTAGTGTATCATAGATCTGTAGTGATGCTTGTAGCTTTGTTTTAAATATAATGCTTTTAATTTTCGATGTTTTAAATGTTTGAGATGCAACAAGACTGAAATTTATACTATATTTGAATATTTGAATAATATTTTAGACACTTTTAAGCAGTATATAAGACAGAGGCAATATAGAGTGGATAGCAGTCATACTAACTAGGCATAATATGATAACATAGATATATTACATAGCTGACATAGCTGTGATAGTCATTATATGCTATAGCAACTATGATAGCTATGATAGCTTATACTCTATGCTATCATAGCTATGATAGCTATCATAACTCTATGTAGATTACCTCACTGCTATGGAGTAGCTATGTAGAAAAGAGAACTCCTATGGTCCTATCAGAGCTATGTAGGCTACATAGTGTCATATACCAGTGGTCCTTTTCTCAGATGTCTGATGCTGTGCCCGAGCCCCTCGCCACGCCCAAGCCTGTCATCGTACCTGAACTTGATGTCGCGCCCATGCCCCATGCATGCCCCATGCAACCAGTCTACTGTACAAGTCCAAAGCCCGGGCTCAAGCCCGAGCCTGGCCCAAGCCTGACCCAAGCCTGCCAGTCAGGCTCGGGCCTCCGTTTCCCTTAGCCCAAGCCCAGCAAAGCCAGGCCCAAGCCCTGGGCTTCAGGCCCGGCCTGAGCCCGCAAAACACTAGACAAATGTACGAACACATTTGCCATCAGTGGTGTTTGTGAAATTTGAAGGATATACAGGTAAGTAATTATAAGTTTATTCAGGCAGTCATAACATTTCTTATTTCAAATACCAGGTCCAAATCATGATTTTCCTGATGTTGATCCTATATCTGCACCAATTGTACCTGTCACAGCTCGATGGAACAACAAGACTGGTGTATCAATGTCTCAATCTCAATTGCCACTTGCCTTGGCATGGGCAATCACTATTTACAAAAGTCAAGGTTTAACTCTGGATCGAGCTGTAATTATGATTCCTTAGAATCATTTACTCTGTACCAGGTTTTTCTATCAAAAATGACATGCTCAACGGTAACTACCCCCATTTGACAGTCAGCTTATCTAATTGCAAGATCACTGATCTGATGAGTTTGCAGGTTCAACTCCAGGTCTGGTCAGACTTTTATTTACACTTGATTTAATGTAACTTGATCAGTTCTCAACCAATTCATCTGTTCTCAAATGTGTCTGGATCTACTCATTTATTGCTTTCTGATAGTATTTTCTACATCCTGATCCATGCAGAACTCACAGAGTGCAATGAATTCTTACATTTTTCCCCTGCAATATTTGAACTTGAGCTAACTTAGTCAATTCTCCTCTGATTTACTTGTTCTCAAGTGCATATAGATCCACTTATTTATAGCTTTCCAGCCATATTTCATGCATCTGAATTGGTTAACATCAGAGAAAACCTAAATTTATATAGCTACCACTTAGAAGTACATAAGATATATGGTCTATATATGTGTCTCACCTTACAATATAGCACTATATAGACTATATAGACTATATAGCACCAGGTATCAGATATATAGTGCTATATAGCTAGGTTAAATGACTATACAAGCTATATAATTCTAGTGGCTCTCTATATAGGCTATATTGGCTATATCAACTATACAAGTTATATATGAGTCATATACCTTTGAACTTTTGATCTTTCTAAGCCTTCTATCTCTATTACAGTAGCAGCATTTTCTGCTATGCTATCAGATAGCCCTCCAACTTTATATGTCAAATTTTGTATATTCATAGGATTATCTACAAAAATTTCTACTACATCGTCAGAACAAAGTAATGAAAGAGGCCTGTGTACAACACAGGAAGCCCACACAGAGACAGTGTAGGGCATTGGGCACACAGACGAAGCGCAGCACATTTGGCACATTCGGTGCATTGGCGTGTCATTGGCAGGCTACTTAGGTAAGGGCCTAAATGCCACACACCAAAATGATGTTAAGTGTGTTGGCAGCATTGTCATGGTGCATTGGTGGTGATGATACATTGTGCACAGCATCATTGGCAGCAGTGACGCAGAGCGATGTGGCATGTTGGCAGTGGTGACACGGCATGTGGAGCATGGCGACTCGGCGCAGTGACGCGCAGCACATGCGCTGGCGCCACTCGCATGTTGCGTTGGCAGTGCAGCACATGGTGCATTGTTGGCAGTGCTGGTGGCGCTGGCACGGCGCGATGTGGGCAGTGGTGGCACGGCGCGACATGGGCAGTGCTGGGGCATGCAGTGCGCGGCATGTTGGTGGCAGTGACACAGTGTGTGGGGCACAGCGCATGGTGCATCTTGGTGGCACTGGCACGGCGCGCTGGGGCGTGCGGCATGCACAGTGCATTGGCAGTGGTGACGCGGCGTGTGGGGCCAGTGACATGCAGCACATGTGCTGGTGCCGTTCACATGCTGCGTTGGCGCCGCTCACATTGCATTACCGGCATGACATGTGGTGTGTCATTGGCATCACTGGCGGCGCTGGCACGGCGTGATGTGGGCGGTGGTGGCACGGTGCGATGTGGGCAGCGCTGGGGCGTGCGGTGTGCATGGTGCATTGGCGGTGGTGATATGGTGTGTGGGGCACAGCGATGCAGCGCAGAGATGTGTGGCACATGTGCTGGCACCGCTCGCATGCCACATTGGCACCGCTCGCATTGTGTTGGCAGTGCGGCGCGATGTGGGTGGTGCTGGGGCGTGCACAACACGAGGGGTGCGAGTGGCCAGTGGCAGTGATGCAGGAGCGGCGATGTGATGGCAGCGATGGCGGTGACACAGAGGGGACGGCGGGGGTGCGAGGGTTATGGCCGAGGGGAAAAACAGGGGAGTCTCACTCGAGAACAAGCGAGACTCCCCGAGTTAGTACGAAAAACAAATGAAAAGAACTACTTTTACTCACCTTTAAACCCTCATAGAGTCCTATCCTCCCCTCTCCTCCCCTCCCTCCATTTCCTTGATGTTGCTGCAGTAGAAAGGAGAGGGCAGAGGGAATGAGGGAAGGGAGTGAGAAGTTAGAGGTAACCAGTAAAGACGAAACACAACGATGCATGTTCAGTGCTCCCACCACCAAACACGCGACTCGTTGTTTCTTGCAATGTAACAAATCGAGTAAAATCAAATAAAATAAGAAAAAAAAAGTTATGATTCCTTAGAATCGTTTACTCTAACCCACTTTTCAACTCAAAAAAGATGACACCCAGCCAATGTAATGCCTTTTATAGTAATAATTTCTCACATCTTAAAGTAAGGTTGTAGGTTCGATTCTGACAATTGTCATTTTTGTGATTTTAAATGTTTCTTAGAGATATCAGTCTACTAAATCAAATTTAATTAGTGTTCAACTATATGCATATGTAAATCAATGCTAGTCTTATTAGAACTGAAAGATTTTAGTATAAGAAAGTGCAAACTTGTTGAAATAACAGATAAACATATTTAATAGGATATTCTGCACCTTGTTATTGATGTAAGTGAGTGGGATGTATGATAACATGATAAAGACAGATTTTACCTCTTCAGAACATTTTTTTCCATGAGAATAGGTTCAGAAATGACTGAGATATGAGCAAATCACTTCAAAAGATACCTTTGAGGAGAAGATCATAGTGATTGCATCATAGCGGCGCAACGAGTGGCGCTATTTACACGCTAAAGATACCGTTGGACAGATCTGATTCATACCTTTCCAACGGTATATTGTACAAGACGATCGGGTAAGTATTGAGAAAACGCGGTAGCAATTACTGAAGGGTTGGTATTAGAGGTAGGGGCAAACTTGTTGAGGCCATATCTTTTTATTGACTCATCCAATTGTAGTGTACCTAGCGTCGTTGAAAAGGCATAATAGAGATCTTTCTGAGCAATCAAGGGACCGGTGATATCTCCAGTCTTTAAGGAGGTACACTCAAATTATCACAAAACCTCCTATTTAACTATTTTCAAGGTTTTACATAATCCGCAGCACGGGCAAAATGACATACTCCCGTCCCATGACATCATGAGGGGGACGGGAGTACGTCATTTTGCCCGTGCTGCGGATTACATAAGCAATTTATAAGCAGGAAAAAATCGAAAAAATCATTCAAGTCTAGGGGCAAATCATCAAATCATCTGAGAATAGGCACATACTGAGTAGTGTAAAAAATCAGTAAAAATCGTGTTAATATGGCCATTGATAGTACTACTCAGAAACACTTGAGTTTATGTTTATAGCTAGAGAATTGACAGAGATATAGCCAAATTACTGATTTAGACCCCCCTAGAAGGCAAAAATAAAATCAATCTAGGCAACATACAACAGTTGACAGACTTTCAAAGGCCACACTTATGTACTTCATAAATGTAAACACAATTTTTGAGAAGTCACATGCAACAGCAAGCCTGACCAGGCTCGCTGTTGCACGTGACCATCATTTTGTCATTAGTTCAACTCTTGCTAGTAACAAAGTTTAAAAATAAGAGATAAGTGTAAAACAATATACTTTGAAGATGGAGATCTTTGCAGCATTATAATACTAGTATATTCAATTCTCTATTATCTTATTAATTTTGTGAGAATAACACTACAAAGTTAGAACAATTCAAAAGGAATCGTATTGCCGTGCAGAGCATTGGCCCTCTTCCCCCAAGTAAGCTCTGTAAAACATAATTAGAATGTATTTAATGAGATACATATGTTTACCTATTGTACTGCACGGTCCCGGATAGCACAGGGCACTTAGTAAAATTTAACAGCTAGCCTCTGATGTGGCATGCGGCAGTTCCCGAAAACCACAATTTGAACTCCAATGCACCCATGTATTTATTGCATGCATCGTGCGTCATCTCTTTCTCTTGAACCACAACCATCTCTGCGATGTTGTCTTTACTTGTCGCTATTCCGGTAAGTGACCCTTATGCTCTTCTACAGTCTTTCATTCTATGCTGATGTCTTATATTATCTTAATATATATCTTTCTTTTTTAATATGCTGGTAAGTCTATGCTGTAGTCTTTTAGTGTTAACTTACTGACTAGTCTTTGTTAAGGTGATTAGATTTTTACTTTTTATTATTCTAGTAAGCTTTTCTTGTAGTCCTTTGTAAGAATCTAACTCATGCTTACCTTTTTGTAGTATGTATACTTAGTTTTTATATTACTTTATATCATGTGTTATTTGTAGTTGCTGTTTGTATAGCTTTTCAATGAAATGATTTAATGTGTCTTCATTTACTATTGTGTGATCATCAATATTGAGTTTCAAACCTTTTGTACTCAATTGTATTATGAATTTAATTACTTGTTTTGTAGTCTATGTATTCAAGTATAGTATATATAAGTTACATAAGATAAACAAGTAATTATAGATAGATTATATATAACATATATAGTATCTATAGCTGAGTTGAATTGCATAGCATATATAGTTATCTTTATATCTATATAGCATCTATAGCACTATATAGAACACCTCTCTCTATAGCCAAATATATAGAAAAGAGGATAGCTATGGAGTTATATAAGCTATGTAGAGTATATAGCTCTATATATCTATGTGGTTTTTCTCTGATGAAGAACTCGTAGAATGCAAAGCATTTCTTTGTTTCCTCCCCTAAAATGTTTGAATTCTAGCTAAACTGGTCAGTTCTCTGCCGATTCACTTGTTCTCAAGTTTGTCTGAATCTATCATAAAACCAGTCTTCAACACAATTTACTGCTTATAGAAAGACAGAGCCAGTAAAAAGATATACAGCAAACAAAGTTAGATACTGTTTATTACTTAAATGGGCCAAAAATGCAATTTATCAGTGGTACTGGGTGCTGAGACTCTCAGTGATGTGATCTCACAGGACCTTATGCAGCTAAATGAAGTATTAGCACCTGCTTACATAAGCAAAACATGCATCCAAGAGTTAGCCTACTGTAAACAATGACTGTCTCATAGCTCTGCAACAAATGAATCAATCAACAAGCAGTAATCTGGGTTGGAACATACTATATAGCAGCTTTGCAAAGCAATTTAGAATGCAAAATCAGATCACAGGAAGTGAAGATATGATCCAGTATATCTGCCACATCATCAATCAGTCATACCCCTATATCTTGGTTACTAGTGATGCTATTATGACTCACAAGATATCATCTAAAAGCAGCTACAAATCTGCTTTCAATGAGCCCTTATTCACCTTCATTGGTGTAGTATTGATAGAGCTAAAATGAAATTAGTCTGCCACATTAGCAAGTGAGATACATACAGGACGACCACTACAGCCATTGGGTAGACATCCTCTCCACCCACCCACATCGAGGGGAGGAGAAGTAGTCTGAAAGTGTTACAGCCACTGGTAGAGGGACCACTGGCTTCAACAACTGTCTGAAGAAAAGGCTAGCAGGGAGATGTTGCACTTCAAAAACCGAGTTTTGCTTATGTAAGCAATGCCTTAACGGCTGTTAAGGTGTTTGCTTAGGTTCAATTCCACCTCTGGCCATTTTGTTTTTTCTTGTGTTTTAATTTATAATAAATGTGTTTAATGCTTGACAGGTAAAACTTATGTGTATTGATATATTACATGTAGAATCAATTTGTACACTCAAAAACATTGAATTAAATGTTTAAAAAAATCAATTTTATATGTCCAAAAAATGAGCTTTCTTTGTACTAAACTTTTAACCAATGATGCTATGACTCTGATAATAGTGTTATGTAGTATATATAACTTAACAGTATAATAGCATATGTGAGCATAGATGTGCAGCCATCTCAAAAATGTAAAATCTACATAGCTGCCAGCCAATGCTATGCCTAGTTTCATAGTGCTATAGCTGCTATGTAGTTGGGCCACAATTTATAATCAATCTGACCAGTGAGACTTTACTCATTTATGCACTGTTCTAAATATAACTAACAATTGAAAAAAAATTATCTTGTTATGTGAAGCATCACTCCTCTTTCTCCAAGTTAAATGTAACTAATAAAAAAAAGGAATTGTCTTGCTGTGTGAAGCATCGGCCCATTTTCCTCAAGTTTACTTGAGACCTACTGAATTTTCTTGTGGTCTGTCATTTGTTGCAATATCTCAAGTTTGATCACTAAAAAGTTTGATGTTTCAATCTCCATTTGTATTGAGCTGAATGCAAAAGCCAAATTCACCTACATTAATAGCATTAGAACTGGATAACCAACATAGGGAAGATTTGACATTGGATAATGATTGGTATGGTATAGATATGAGTGATTATGTTGACAGATTTTATGAATAAATATATGATTACTTTGCATAAGCATCTGACCAAAAATGCAGACAACCCAAAAACTTCCATAACCAGTCCAATCTGAGGGCATTTGGGACGTAGAAGTCTAGGAAAAAAACCAGACCTGGACCCAGACCCAGACATCTGACTTTTCACCTGAACATCATGAGACTTTTCCCGAACACTGCAGAATGCTGTCCATCATACCATGCTTGTCCGGAAAATGTGACTATGATGTCTGGGTTTTCCACTAGAGGGCAAAACAGCTCCTTTAGGATAGAATTCTGTGACAGCATGACCTTATGTCAACATTGTGGGTGGTATGGCCCACAGGTCGCAGCAGGTCCTGCCAGGTCCTGCCTGCCTATGTGTAAGCTAGCTAATTGCCAGAATACTTCGTTCACAAGACGGAGAGATGTTCCAAAGACAGAGAATAAAATCAGATTGATCTCGTTGAGGACTCAATGCTGATTGCTAGTCTTTGAGGTGGGGAGGGGAGTTTTTGGGGAGCAGCAGGAGGGCATGTGATGGGGGCATGTGACCGATGTGAGTAGCATGTCGTGCCTCAAGGATCGCATGCCTTTGGCACGACCTGCTGCTTTCTCAAAAGCTTGAGCTACTTGCAAAGCAAAGAGGGCCCAGCAAATGCCGCTCCATCTTCTCCAGGTTTTAGGCATCGAGGTCCCCCCTGCATGCAAGCACTAGTGTTTAGGGAGGTGGGTGGGTGAAAAAATTCAGCTGTAGCACAGTGACACGAGGCAGAGGACTGAAGGAGCATGGGAAATCTCTCCCTGTGTGTCCTGTCCTTTCCTCTGCTGTGGGCAATGGCTAAGGCCAGGCTGCTCAGTTGCTTCACTGCTAGCTAATTGGCAAAGTACTTCACCAAGCAAGACAGAGAGATGTTCTCAGGGAGACAATGGAAATCAACTTGGTCCTAGCGTGAACTCAGTGTTGATTGCTACTATTGAGGTGGGGATGGAGTTTTGGAGGAGCCACAGGGAGGCACGTGATGAGGGCATGTGACCCTTGTGATCAACATGTCACCCATCAATGATCCATGCACCAACGACACGTCCTGCTGCTGACCCCAAAACTATGAGCTGCTCACAGAGCAGAGAGGCCCTGGCAAATGCTGTCCACCCTTCCTGGGTTTTAGGCACTGAGACCCCCCAAAAAGCACAGCTCACAACCTCGGGGCCCTAAAAACACCGCCAAGCCACCCCACACCAGGCTCCATGTGAAAGATCACAAAATGGGCATTCTGTATTAAGAATCCAGACTATGCTTGAAATCATTCATGACAGAATGCAAACAACTATGCTCTGAAACTGAAAAGGCCTGTGAAATGAAGGAAGGAAGTATGCTCTGAATTTTTCTCCAGTAAGTCAAAAAGGCATCTGATAGCCACCTGCTCTGCTTGGCCATGACATCGCATCAGAAAAAACCCCATGTGCTAATTATCTCTCAATTTATGTCAATTGCCACAACTTGCCACAAATTGAGACCTTTTGGGCAATAACTTTAGTCATTGTAGCAATTGGAGAACCTCCTCAAATTCTTTGCCACATTTTTGGCAGTTATTTGGAACCCAATTATCTACTTATAACCTATCAAATTATAGTGTTTCTATATAATTTCAGGCATGCTTATATCTATTTGAACAACTTTTCTTATGCCAAATATGTGGCAATTGCCATCAATTGCCATCAATTGCCATCCAAGTAGCAGTAATTGCTGCTAGTCAGAACAAAATAACCCATGTCAATAGTTTGTTTTATCATTAATTATACACCTAAAAATAACAGACAAGTTGAGAAACAAGGATCAAAGTTGATTTTTATTAAAAGCTATCTAATACATAATATCTAATAAACAAAGATATAGCTGATCTAGAAATTCTCACAAATTCAAAGTAACCTAAAACTATTTATACTAACCTTTAAAACTTACAAAGAGTACAAAAAGCAAGATACAGATCTAAGATAGAGAAATATTAGTGCTGTAACATAATACAAATAATATCATAAAATGAAAGGAACATACCAAGCTTAATATAGAAGAAAAACATACCTGAAGTATAAAAGAGATCAATAATAAAGACAAAGATAACAAATAAAAATAATAATGTTACACTCACAACAATGTAGAAGAGTAACAACAAGCAATACTGAGCAATGCAGAAGATAGTGGTTGGGAAGAAAGAGAGGTCGCGCATCGCGTGAGCCTTAAATAGCAGAGTTGCGAGCGAGGTCACAATGCCCGGCAACTGCCGCACACCTGCGAGACAGGCCACCAGGCAATTTCAACATGTCGCTGTCTCGACCACCACCACTGTCCTCCTTCCCATCTGCTCCCTTTCATCCCTCTCCAGCTCATTTGAACCAAGCGTCGGAGGGCATAAGCTGGACACGGAGGGTATTGGAGGATATCCAAGGTGAGTACAAAATACTTATCTTCTCTCTTTTACATGCTAACATCGAGAGTATCACTTGAACGTACTCTCAATCTGTTTTTCCCTCCCTCCTCCTCCTGTCGCTGCCTCGCCACCTCACCCCATGTCACCAGCGCCTCGCGCCTCACTGCAACGAGTGCACCCGGTTGGCCACACCCCGGGACGGGCACGCCAGCACAAACATGCAAGCATGCACGTCGCGCACGGGCCCGCAACTGCCCGATGGCTTGCGCCCACCCGCCGCACCTCTCGCAAGGATACCACGCCTCACGCGCAAGTCCGTCGCATCGCGCATGGGCCCCGGTGACCCAGTGCTTCGCGTACAGGCCCTGCCCACGCATCCCTGCACTTCGCATATGTGCGTTTCGCGCTGCACTGCCTGTACGTGTGCTTCCCACGTAGTGCACGGGCCCGTGAGAGCCCGACGCCTTGTGCACGAACTCGGGCAACCTGACGCTTCGCGCACGGCCTCGGCAGTGCAGTGCCTTGCACGTGGGCTCTGCATCTCGTCTACGCCCCCTGTGCCTTGTCCACACCTTTGATGCCTCGCACCGCCCGTGTGCAGACCCACTGCATCATGCACGGTCCCGCGGCAGCCGGCGCTACATACAACCACACCAGCACACACGCACTGTGCGAGCGGGTGCGGGGTGCTCCTGCCGGCCACATACGGCCACAGACTGGGCATGCACGCACGCTGTGCGTGCAGTCGCGAACGGTCACGCGCATCAGCGACTCCTACGGTCGCAGCACGTAGGCAGACCCGAGCAGCGCTCCCTGTGCATGCATGGCCGTCAACCTGCAACCATGCATGCACGGCCCAAGAGCTGGACAACCCCCACACCATAAACCCACCCCGTTCCGCCCTGCACGTGTGTGCATGGCCACGTATGAGTCGCGTGCCACTGCCATGCCCCGCATGCATGCCCGCATGCACCAATTGCGTGCATGCTTGTGTCTGGCCCCGTATGACCTGCGCAGCCTTGTAGACCATTGTTTGTCTGCCATCCATGCCCTCCAGTAGCATAGATACTTTGTACATAGTTTTTGTAGACAAATATAAGTTTTACTACTAAGGCTCCAACTATTTTGTTTATTTACTGTGTATAAATGGTTTTTACTATTTCTTTTTACTATTTATTTACAGAATGCCTTGAAAACATAAAATATATAGTAAAGTAAAGAGTAAGTGATATTGGTTATTAGTGCTTAAGAGATGCTAAGATGGTCAAAAAAAATCAACATGTGAGTCATCCATATTCTGTAATTTCAGTTTTATATAAACTGATCTAGTGTTTTTTTAAGTACATTTATTTCAAGAACATAAAAAACACTCTGAAGAGCACTGATAGTTTGCATTGCAGGACACATTCAGCAGTAAAATCAATCTGATAGACATTCTCATACTTGTTACTAGTAGGAGAAGCAAGATGACTGTAAGAACTTCAATTTCAAAATGTAGCAAAATGTTTTGAGTCACTATATTCTTGCTGATTATGACATGTGATATTTGCTTGCTATCAATGTGTTTATATTGTTCTGTTTAATTTTATTCCTTATAGTCTATATATACTATTCTTAATATATAGACATTCTCATATTTACTGTGTTGATAATTTTTTAGTTACTAAAAAGATAACAAGCAGTCTCCTCTAATATACAAAGCAGGACAACCATCAAGACTTTTTAGTCATTGCTTATCTTGCATACAAATTTCTTGCTATTTTGCATGCTTCAGGATCTATTGAGTCTCAATTGTTGAATTTTGAGTAATAAATGAGCTCATTAGTATCTGCAAAGGCTAAGATATGACATCTGAGAAGTTAAAATTTTATATAGTCTAGTGTTCATTTATATGTCCTATCATAATGCTATGACGTCTATCATCATCTATGTAGCTATCTTTCTCAACTATAAAAGGCTATGAGGCCTATCATGGCCTATTGTAACAGGAGAACTGCTACAAGGGTCGTGAATCTGCCCCGAAGGAGCTGGCGAGGGTTGCTTTGGTGTGATGCGTGTGATGAGCTGGCGCTCGAGTCAGGAGAGAGCACCCTTGCCCGAGAGGTCTGGAGGACTGAAAGGCAAGAGTAATAGAGAGACTGTGTGCTAGCAAGGCTAATCTCCAGGTCAGCCTGCCTACGCACAGAAGGCAACCTTTCTGCACGCGACCAGAAAGCCAGAGAGTCCTACGTCCTCTGCTTACTTGACGAGGGACCCTGGGCAACGGGGCGCGAGGGAGAGAGGTGCCGGAGAAAGAGAGAAACCCTGAAAAGGGAGAGTGCCCGAAGGCGAGAGGGAGCGTATGTGCTCGAGCCAAGTAGTGGATGAGAAGAAGTGATTGTCATATTACTAAGCGAGCCCAGCACCATATCTGGGCTGACCCCTAACCCTAGGTACATGCATAGCATAAGGCTAGGAAACTCTACAAAAGTAATGCTGCCCCGTTACACCTATATAGCAGTAGTTAGACATTATATAGTGCTATATATTTCTAAGGGGCAGCTATAGCTGCTATATAAATTCACTGGCTTTCTATGGTCCCTATGGTCCCTATGACCCCTACAGTAAGTGAGATATGAATACTAATATCATTATCTCAAGTCAATCAGGTATGAAAAATATAAAGTCAAAATCATTATATTCAAAACAGTTACTACAATCAAGTATACTACAGAACAAAACAGTACATGCGTGCACACTGGCGTGCGGCATGCACAGGTAGAGCCATGCACAGGCATGTGCGCGCTGGCAGGGCACGACAAGGATGCGCATGCGCACGAGGCGCGGCGGACGCACGCGGCGCGAGTCGTGCACGCAGCACAGCAGCCGCGTACGAGGCACGGCAGCCCCGTGCCGAAGCGCTGGGCCCATGTGCGAGGCGCCGGATCCGTGCGCGAGACACGGGAGGCGCCGTGGCCGTGCGCACCGGCGTCGGGCTGCGGCGGGCCCGTATGCGAGACGCGGCGGTGTGCGCTGAAGACGCGGCGCATGGCGGTGCGCGAGATACTGGGGACCGTACGCAAGGCACGGCAGGCGAGCGCGAGGCGTGCGGGCCCGTGCGTGAGGCGCTGGCTGCCGCTGGCCCGTGCGCGACGTGCAGCGGGATGTGAGGAGCAGGCACGAGGAGCAGCGGGCATGCGCGGGGCATGGGGCGGCCGCTGGTTCGTGCGCGAGATGCGGTGAAGGGCGGTGTGGTGAAATGGGGCGCCGCGGAGTGTGGCTGACGTGCGCGGGACGTGGCTGGCGCGCGCTGGACGTGGCGGGCGTGCGCGGGACGTGGCGGGCGTGCGCGGGGCGTGGAGCTCCCGCTGGCTCATGCGCAAGATACCGTGGGGCGTGGCGGCGTTGTACGCGGTGTGGCGTTGTCCGCGAGGTGCGGCAGGCGTCCGCGGGATATGGTGGGCGTCCGCGGGGTACGGTGGGTGTCCGCGGGGCACGACAGGCATCGCGGGCCCTGAGGATGCCGCGAGGCGCGTGAGCGAGGCGCGAGGGACGTGAGCGAGGTGCGGGGGGGGTTGGGCGAGGCGCGGGGGGGTTGGGCGAGGTGTAGAGGGCGTGGGCGAGGCGCGGGGAGCGTTGACGAGGCGCGGGGAGCGTTGACGAGGCGCGGGGTGCGTGCGCGGGGTGCTGGGCTGCCGCGGGCCCGTATGCGAGGTACGGCGGGCATCCTCCGGGCGCTGGCTCGTATGCGGGGTGCAGCGGGGTGCGGCGGGGCGTGGCGGGCGTGCGCAAGGCACCGGGCTCGTGCGCGACACAGAGGCCTGCACACGAGGCACCGGGGCCCACGTGCGAGCACGTCTCGCACGGCCACGCACGACGTGCGTGCGTGCGTGTGCTGGCTGACATGCCCGCGCCTGGCCGTAGCCATCCGCCGGCCGTGCATGCGCTGGCGCGCCTGGCCCGTGCACGAAGGGGCGTGCGTCGTCTGGTGGTGTGTGGTGGCGATGCCGGAGGACGGGGAGTCGACGAGGGAGGGGTGGCGGCGAGGAATGGTGGTGAGGGAGGCCCGCAAGGGCGAAAGATGGCGAGAGTATCGCTCATTCGAGCGATACTCTCTAGGTTAGCACGAAAAGGAGATAAAGAGTTCTTTTTTTACTCACCTGCGGGGCCCTCGGCATCCCGCTACCCTCCTTCGGTGTTCGGTTTGACGGGAGAGACAGAGGGAGAGGAAGAGGAGAGGGAGGGGAGTGGTGGTGGGAGGAGTCGTGTCGAATATTTGAACTTCGACGCGCGTTTCGGTGGTTCAGCCACCAAGCACGTGCGAGTTCGAATGTCTCGAACTTTATAAATCAGATAAAATAGCAACAAATCTAAGAAAAAGAGACTGTATACAATTCATCAATATAATTCGATTGAATCAGCTATATACCTAGCTACTGTACTACAGGCTACCGGGCAGTGATACGAACTTAAGAAAATCTGCCGCCTTAGCCTCTGATGCAGCATCCGGCAGCACCCGGGCCGAGTCGCGTCACCCATATTTGGCGCTCCGCTCGCCACATCTATATAAGGTGTGCACGACTCGCTTTCTCTCTCTTTTCCTTACCACTACCATCTCTCGTCTTTCGTTATCTCTCCCTCTTTTGCTTTAACTTTCTTATGTTTGGTAAGTTGTTATATTGTTTTATTGTCTCTATCCTTATGTTATTTGTGACCTTAGCATTTTCGCTTTTTTATTTTCTTTGGTATGTTGTTATATTGTTTGAATGCTTTTAACCCTATTGTTCTTTGCAAGCTTGGCATTTTCGCTTTTATTTCCTTAGGTAAGCCTTATGTTTTTATTTTATTTTGTAATACTGATTTGTTGACTTTTTTTTGTAGATCATTTTCGCTTTTTCTTATCTTGATAGTAAGTTTTATCTTTATCTTATCTTTTATCTTATCTTATCTTTATCTAATAGTCTTATCATATCTTATAGTGTATCATAGATTTGTTAGTACTATTTGTATCATAGATTTGTTAGTACTATTTGTATCATAGATGTACTATAATTAAATATTACTTGAAATATAATGCTTCTAAATTTTCGATGTCTTGAATGTCTCAGATGTGATCTAATTATTTTATTTTATTGATGAGTTTATAGCATCTTTTGAGTAACATTGTTGATAAAGATGATATAGAGTCAATAGTAGTCTAACTAGCTACATATAATATGATACTAAGGATATACCACATAGCTGATATAGCTATAATAATCATCATATGCTATGGCAGTTATGATAGTTATCATCTTATAACAGATAACCATGATGACTATGATAGTTACTACCTTACCCTATGATAGCTATGATAGCTCTGTATAGATTGTCTTACTGCTATAGAGTGCTATGATAGCTCTATATAGATTGTCTTGCTGCTATAGAGTGCTATGTAGAAAAGGAGACTGCTATGGCCCTATCAGAGCTATATAGGTTACATAGTGCTATATACCACTGTTAAATTTCTCAGATGTCATAGCCTTGCTTAGACTGGAATAATTTGAACACTTCTTCAACCATTTATACTGTTTATTTACTATCTATTTACTATCTACATACTATTTACCATTTTTATTAGAATTTTCAGTAAATGTAAATAAACTGGTTGGAGCCTTATTTACTACCTATGATTTAATTCTAAGGAGTCAATGAATCCTATCGTGATTGTCTTGTCGGCCTCTCCAGCTCTGTGGTACATTACTAGCAATTGCCATTCAATTACCAGAGAGGCAAAAACGTAGCAATTGCCACACTTGCCACAAGCTGTGACAATTGTGCGGTTATTGCCACAGTGGTTTTTCCTGATGGCCGCCGGGAGGGACACCTCTCAGTAACAACTCCGTCGCACCTCCAATGCGAAAGCTATGACCACCTGAGATGCTGTCCAAACCTGCCTGCTTCCAAACCATATTGTACCGCTGCAAGAAGATATCCTTCGTCAAGGGGAGCCAAGAATCATCCTGCGCAAAGGCAAATAAAGGCGCCGACGAGGAGATATTGACGTTGACCGCAAGGTGATACTCCAACGCCTGTAAAGGGGATAATCGGTCGGGAATGTTCGTGATGGAAATATCAGCGCCGATAGTGCCTGTAGTCTTGGAAAAGGGAATGTGTAACGTCGCATAACGAGTACCATCCCGCGCTTGACCAAACGTCAACGGAGAACCACGCGTCGCATGACGTCTCGCATCAAAATCAGAACCAGAGACAACAATAAGCTCTCCCAAGCGACAGCAAGACCAGAAAGCAACAGCTGCTACAGCCCAGATAGATGAATCAAGCGTGTTGGAAAAGTCAAGCCCGTCGACAAGGGCACACATATGTTGATAAGTCACCGGAGGATGAGGAGGGCGATGCGATGAATTGGGAGCCAGTTTCTTGACACCCGCGAGAGCTGCCTTGAGTTCTCCAGAACCTTGCCATGGAGCACCACACATCTTGTGCCATAATTCGAGCCCGCTAATCCATTGTTGCGCGGAACCGACTTTGCCAGCACCAGCCGCGACAAATCCCGCCAGAAGAGTATCAGAAGCCAGCATGCGCTGAGATTCCGAAATGTTAAAAGTATCACAATACTGTGTGAATCGTAAAAGGCCCGCGCCGTACACTTCGCGCGTGTTTGGTTCGACAGAAGAAAGCTTGACTAGTTGAAGACGATCATATGCAGGTGAAGAGAGAAGAGCGCGTGATTGCGCGGCGTGTAAAAGTCCATGGGGAGAAGTCCATAAAAGAAGGCGATCACGAGCGGGAACAAGAGGATGATACTCCGAAGCAATATAACTATTTCCTGCCTTGGGCTTCTTAGCCCGAATCCTTCGCTCTCCTGAGGTACGCGGAAGTGCCACCAAACAGCCGCCCGAGCGACTCTCTGCAGGTAACACCACCTCAGTGAGGACATCCGCAAAGGCGGACGATGATGACGAAGACGTACTATTCATCAAGGAATGACTTGATAAGAGCCTCGGGCAGAGGCACGACGTCCAAGATCGGGTGGAACTCTGGAACCCCGACTCCGCGCGAGATGGGATCAGCCAGATTCACCGCCGACTCGACATATTCGAAAACGAACGAAATATTGGTGGAGACGCTAACCAGATTGACTCGTCGAATGCACTGGTTAACCAACCAGTTGCGACTGCGGCCACGTTGGAAGGCGCCAATAACCCCTTGGTTATCGCTGTGGATAAGGACTTCCGCGTTCCGAACGCCCAAGGCCTCGACCTGTAAAACCGCCAGTTCAACTGCAATCGCTTCCCCCCAGCCTATGTCGCGCCCCACGCCGACGTTCCAACCAGGAGCCCAGCGCCAAGCTGCGAAGCCGGCGTCGACAACGATTCCGACGCCCCAGTCGGTCGAGGCATCAACCCAAATATCGAGGTCACTTCGAGGACCTCGCGGGCTCAAAGACCTGATCCGCGGAGCCGTTGCGAATTCGTGAAGCCACCATCGAAGATCCGTTAACAATGAGGGTCTTGCATAACACAGAAGAGGTCGGCCTCGAGGAATAAGTGTGAAGTCGGTTATGAAGTCGGCAAGAGATGTGAGGTACGCCCTGCTGTAAGGGTATACAAACGCAACATGATTCAAGGAGCCGTTGATGCTCTGAGAATCCTTCAACGAGACCTTTGCGCTTTCAGCCAGCGCGATGAACTTTTCGAGTTTCTGGCAAAGTCGAAGAAGTTTATGATCAGCAACTTAAACTGTTTTCGCTGCAATGTCCCAAAGGAAACCGACGTAAACCACTGTCGAGGCAAATTCTTGCCCTTTCGACACGTGCCATGGCACCTGAAGCGCAGAAATGAGAGATTTTGTGCCTTCCCGGTCGTACGCATAGGTGTAAACGGGAACGCCGAGATCATCGATGAACCACAATATGGGAAAACGAAAGATGTTAAAATCATCCACCCATTTGAGCGATGGAGCGATGCCGGCGCATTCCCAGATATCAATAGTGGCATCCGCAACCTCGTCTTGCAGACCAGAGGACGTCGTCAAGCCAAAGGGAGCAACGTGATCCAGCCAAAACAAGTTCCTGTGTGCCACGACAAGAAATGTTTTGTCGTCCGACTTTATCGGGATCGTGCGATATGCCTTCTCGACGTCGAGAGTCGCCGCCTGCGCTCCTGCCGGAGCATTCGCAACCTGCGAGATCGGCGCGCCGTCAGCGCCCAATAACAATCGACAAGATGAAGTCGATGCATCCCAAGGACCGAATCGCCGGCCGTAGCACGACAATCGCCATGCTCGACGCTCTTGCGCCAGCGTCGCCAGCCATCTATACCAGATGTCGCGAAGAGATCATATGGGCATCGGTACTACATCGTAGCCCGATCCCAGCGCGCACCGCACGCTCGCATCACAATGATCATCTCCGCGAGATGTCATGTATGCATATGTACACGGGCATCGGCACCCCAACGAGTCCGATCCCATAGCGCATCCGCGCGAAGATTGACGAAATTGTCATGTGTCACCTGAACTCGCCCGAAACCACGAGTTCGATAAATACACGCAGAGGGTCCGTGAGACCATGCAAGATTCGAAAAAAATGGAACAAGATGTTCAAGCAGTCGATAAGAATAGATCTAACAAAGAAATAAGTATGTGAAAGCGAAAGAGAGGACTCACTATTTCTGCCATCTCAGTTGCTGTTCCCCATCGCGTAGGGAAATCATCAGAGTCAAGCAAGTCGTTCACTGCATAGCCCACGTCACCCTTCTTCGAGATGTCACGCACGGTGCGACGCTTGACCTTGCCATCCTCGTCCTGCGTGATGACGACATGTACGGGGCACGCGGCGAAATCGCCCCCGCACATCGTCTCCATCTCCTCGCGTGTGAAAGGGCCGCTCATGCGCTCAGCGAGAATCTCCTCTTGCAAATACTGGTGTATGTGGATATCTTGGTCTGAAGGACGATAAGGAGGGATGATCGGGTCGGCAAGTATGGAATCCGGAACTCCAATGGCGAAGCCTGAACGCAGGCTATGAACGAGATGAGGGTAACGATTCGTGAGGTGAAATTGATCCATGAAGAGCTCAAAGGCATCTGCATTATACGGGCATACGATGCGGTCGATGATGCGGTCAGAAATCGAGGAAACAGTTGATAACTTTGGTGTCAAATGCGATGTGTCGAACGGGAGACGAAGCGTGCAAAGAGGAGTGGAAATTGAATTGTCGGACGAATCAGACCGAGCAGGCGCCTGCGTGATGACGGTCGTTGCCGCAGATCGAGCAGGCATGCTTGACGCTAGTGATATGACTACCGGGCTTGCACTTTTCGGCTCCATGGACGTTGAAGGAAACGCAGAAACCGAGTTTCTCGTCCCTAACGTTGGTGAGAGAGCCGGGGTGCTGAGCGTTGAAGCGCGCGACGAGCGGGCGGTTAGCGACTGTCCTCGCCGCGCTGTTGCTTGGCTCTATTTGCCTTAGATAGCCCTCGCAAAAGTTTCCCGTCTCGCTGCGCTCGACTTAAACTTTTGCAGCACTTAGCTAGCCCTCGCAAAAGCTCCCGTCTCGCTGCACTCGACTTAAGTAGCTTTTGCAGCAGTACTTACCATACGTCATCACAATAGCTTCTCATCTGTCTTTGCGGTCACATCTGTTCGTTACACTTATCAATAGATCTGTATGCTTTTCTATATGTCCATAGGCATAGAAATGAATACATCGAGTGCCTACACATTCACATGTGCCTACGGATTGACCTAACTTATATATATGGAAGTACCTGTACACAGCTCAGAATAAACGGTATGCGTATGTACGCGGGGATGGGACACGCGGCCATGGGGTTGGGCGGCGGGGCTGGAGCGCGTGCGCACGGAGCGGGGGGTATGGGCTGGGACGCGTGCGCAGGGGAGTGGGAAGTGTACGCAAGGAGCCGGGGTGCGGGCGCCAGCGCCGGCGCCGGAGGGTATAGTTGCGGAGCCGGTGGAGGGCGCAGGCGGTGGAGGGTGTCTTGAGGGTGTCGTGTGCGTCCGCGGGTCGTCGCTACGCGATGGGGCGTGCGTCGCAGTTGGCCAACGCACACACGAACGCGAACGCGTCGACGTGGACATGGACATGGCGTGGCAGGGGTGGGGATGAGATTACCTCGTGCAGCATGCGCGGGCGAACCCGAGGACTTTGATGACGAGGGGTTGCGAGCGCGCGGTCTTGCGTACTGGCGACTTCTTACTGGCGACTTCCCTACAGCTCTCGCTGTTCTTCGGCTCGCCGGCCCTCCTGGGTGCATAAGCGGAACACATTTGCGTTCCGCACGCCAGCGGCACGCTGCTCGTCTTCCCCGCGCACGGGTGGCCGCTGAGCGCGCTCCTCCAGCTCATCGACATTCTCCCCACTGGGCTCTTTGTCGTGCTGCAGGTGCTCGTGCATCCGAAGCTCGCACCCATGGCCGCATAGTGCGTTCGCGTAGTTTGCGCATGTGGACTATGGTGCGAGAAGTCGGACGCGCATTTGCAAGCGCGGTGTTGGGTCGAGATGGAGGCCCGGGCGTGAACGGGCGGTTGCGAGGGCGCACGCGGGGTCGTCGTGAGGACGGTGTGTCGCACTGCACGAGTGCGTGAATGTGCAGGCGATGATGGAGGCGCATTTGCAAGCGCAAGGGGAGGGGAATGTGCGGACGAGGGTGGGTGTCGTTCTGGCTGCGTGCGGTGCCACGTCAGCACGTTTACGGGCTGAAATATGAAGAGCTCGTCAGCAAACCATGTAGAGAGGAGAAGAGAATTAAAACTTAGGAATTTATGAGCTATTGAGCCCTACAGCATCCCCGGTTGATGGGAGGAGGAACTTGAGGTTCAAGCAACGGACCTTGAGGCATAGTTCGGCAACTGCCGAACTAGGCTAGATGCCTCGTCGTCGAAGAGGGTTTTCAGGAGCAACTAAATTCATCTAAAACCTATAATTAATACAGTAGATGTATATAGTATGAAAACAATATACTACGAAGTTTGTCATCAATAGAGTATGATAGAGGCGAGAAATGCTGAGACACCGATAAGAAAGTCTAAAACATGCAAAACGCGTCAAGCTCGAATCGAGCCTCGGACATGTCGGGCACAAGATTCGAGCTGCAATTATGCAGCACGCAGCATGTCTCATGCAGCACATCTCGCTAATGTAACGAACCTTCTTTTTATAATTTCTAACGGGTCTGATCTTTAGGATCTAGGTAGACACATGGTTTTTCGCTGGATGGACTATGCCTTTAGACGCCTCTCAAGCCCTGGTCTCAAGTCCACAAAAATTGAAACTCGGTGTATACATTTCTCAAAGGCTTTAAAATTTTTTCGCTAAGCCACAGAGATACAACATGCATGATGCATCGCTCGTGGGCCCCAACACCCTCTAGCATCAGTCAACACCGGGTCCCCAGCACCCGTGTGCGGCGTGCGGCGCCCCGGGGACAGCACACAGCGCACGGCGTACCTCCCCCAGCAACTGCATTCAGTCCCCAGCACGCCAGCAGCCACGCGCGTCGCGCAATGCCAAAAGCCACGCATGATATCAGCCGCAACGCGGAACGCCCCAGCAACCGTGCGTAGCAACCACGCACGGGCCCCAACGGTGGCACGCCGCACGTGGCACTCGCAAGTGATGCAGCAGCGCCAACGGTGCTGATAGTGTGCGATGCGGCAACGGCGGCGGGGGATGAGATGCCGCAGGAAGAGGCTTGCATAATCGAGTGCGGGAGGCGCACGGGCTCATAGCCACGGCAGGAGGTGCATCGGAGAGCGAGCGGCAGCGGCGAGTATGCCCAGGCACATAGCCGGGGGCAGGACATGCAAAAGCACGAAGGGGAGGGGAAGCCCTCAATTTAGCTGCAACCACATGTCAACCAAGAGTTCGCCGCAGAAGTAGTAAGAAGAATACTAACCCTATGGTCATCGCATGCATCAGTGTCGGTACCGTTCTTACCATAGAGACCGCAGCAGTGTCTGCGCTTGAGACAGAGGCAAGCGTTGAGCAAATTTTTGGCACCGTAAGCGAGCAAGAACTGGCAAGAAATTAGAGGACTTGCCTTATAGCATGGCGGGTCGCAAGAATAGGGCCCGCGGGTCGCATCCGGACAAGGAAGCTGACATAAGGATGTGACCATCATATCTCAGATGTCACGTCCGGGTTACAGCGACGCTGTCCGGGTTTTTTCCCGGACGTCCGAATTTTGCCGGAAACCCCCGAAACCCGGATCCGGACTGTCCGGGGGAAGAAACCCGGACATGTCCCCGGACTTCCATAAGTCGAACAACCTGCACAATCTGAACTGGTTTGTTGTTGTCGATCTGGGTAACACGTGACCAAATTGTTGAATAGCTCGGCGCTTCGGCGGGGATGCGGTCTTCAACCTACGGCAACTCGCCATTTCCACGACCCCAGTGCTGCGAAAGGCCCTTCGTTGTTCTGGCTCGTTGGATTGGAAAGACTGTTCCGCGTTGCTATATGCACCTGGGAATGCATGCGGCGATGTTAAATGACCTAGGTGGAAGGGGGTGGTGGGCTCCGGTGCAACAGCTCTGGCTCGAGGCGTGCTTGCATGCCCCTGGGTCCAGCTCCTTGCGTTTCCCCAGACGCACGGCAGCTGTCTTTCATTGAGTGAGGAAGGAGGCGCATCTTACAAGCGTTCCTTGGGCAGCAGTGCGTCGAGACTGACGTCGCCCCGGCCGTACCCCAATGCGTCGAGACTGACGTTGGCTGCCCATGAGGTGGAGGCACTCCTCGGCGGGAACAGGAACACAGTCCTCCCCTCTGCTGTTCAAGGTCAGTTCCGCGTTTCTGCTTGTTATCTAAGGTCGGTGTCAAGTTTCTGTTTTCCGTTCAAGGTCGGTTTTTCTTCCATCTGTTGTTCAAGCTTCAAGGTAGGTTTTCCATCTCTCATGCTGTTTGAGATCTTCAGGGTTGATAGGGTGGACGGTTGAGGAGAAAGGGGGCATGTTGGTGTTTCGTCGTAAGGCGCTTCTTTGCTGATTATAATGAAGTAAGTAAATCATTCCAGCCATGATGTTCGCACATTCGTCTCTGATTCCCACGACTGTTGCAGTTCTAGGCATCTTATTTTCTATTGTGCCACAAGACTTTATGGCTAGGATTTGGGTGATGCTCTGTTTCTCAAGAATTTGGTCATGCTGCAGCACTGATGGAAAAAGATCAAAACGACAGAAGCTTATAGGAAAATGGACGGCCCGTTGACGATATGCAGAGCTCATGCTGGCAGGTTGCAGTTCTCCTTTTCAGGTAGGTAATTGTTTCAACGAAAGGGTGTTTGCTCTTCCAGAGAGCACCTCGGGAAATTGTAGGTCAATTTCTCTGTGCTGGAATAAGTACTGCTGGAGCGTTGGGAGGGGTTTTCTTGCATTTAGATTGGATCAAGCTGTGGACATTCTGTCATCCACCTAATGTAGCCTCTGCATGACATTTTTTGGGAATTACAGTATACCATGTAGTTCTTATAGTGCGGTGGTGGAACTGCCTCAAAACCACATCAAGCCAGCACCGAGCCAGCACCGAGCCACTGCACTGTGGTATCAAGGACAAATATGGTCATCCAGGACAGCTGCACTGCGACTGTCCGGCAGCAACATACGTTGATTGCCTTTGGTGCCGACCTGCGCTTACTTACTAATTTCCGGACCGGTGTGGACAGAACGCCACCGCCGCTGCAAACTTGCTGCAAACGAACGGCGATTCCGCATAATTTCGCAAACGGCTGTAATCTGCCAGAAATGTTTCTGGCTCGTCTGAAGGACCTCATTTCATCAATCACTTTTGGACAAGCCCTCATCCACCATGATAGGTGCAGAACTCATGCCTCAGGGGCAAAATCTCTGAAAAATGGGAGTCAAATCTTGTTTTAGGCATATCTTTACAATGCAAGAACACACCGCTGACATTTCAGATGTTCCTGAAAGCCATTAACCGTGCGCGACACAAGCTCAGAACATCATTGTAAAAAAATTGCCTCAGCTGCACCGAGCCGAGTCACCGAGCCACCGAGCCACCGAGCCACTGAAAACTGGATTTCCAAATTTGGACATCAGATTTCAGATGTAACAGGTCGTTCGACTTCCAGAAGCGTCCTATCCGTCCAGTCCGTCCAGTCCGTCCAGTCTGTCCGAACTGTCGGCGGCTGCGTCATGCCAGGAGAGGAGAGGTCCTTTCGGGACCGAACGCGACCGTCTGCGACCGTTTGCGACCGTGTGCGACCATAAAGGTAGGCCTCACCCATCATGGGGGACATCACGTGCCGCGGCGATGGAATGTCTCTCGACGAAAGAATTATAATACGAAGTTTTATCTGTGCTATCTCATTTTCCCGAGGTGCAGATAGCATATCTCTCGCAACGGATAGGCCAATTTGGCCTCCAGAACGAAAGATTGTCTATTTCCTCTACAGATTTTCGGTATAGAGCCCGATAAACTACATTTTCAGTGAAGAGGATGTCGTTATAACAATTCTACGAATGCTGATCTTTTATATCTGTTTTGCTAGTGGAGAAAACCCCCAATCTGTCTCGAGAGGTAGAAAAGATGTCGTTTTAAAGATCGTGTATCTACTCCACCAATATCGACTCTAATTCTAATCGGACTTCGTGATCGTTCTCTGAAAGATATTTTCTAATGCCTGTGAAGGCTGATTATCTGTTTCGGGATTCACTGGAAGGCAATAGACGAAATGGTCGTGAGGAGGAGACGCGCGAGCATGTCCATCGCCGCGGCACGTGATGTCCCCCATGATGAGTGAGGCCTACCTTAGGAGCATTGGCATGCAACAGGGGTGCAACGTAGAGCATGGGTAGTATGACTATGGTACGCAGGACACGTAGAGACGACGTGTCGAAAAAGACGGTGCGGACGACGAGGCGTAGCAGAAGATGCAGGCAGGCCACCGCGCGGCGCGTAGCGCGGGGCGGCGGCGTGACGTCTCGTGGTGTGGGTGGAATGGACTTGCAGAGCAAGGCTGTTCGTCAACGAACCACCGAAACGTGGGATGCCCAAGGAGACCCGCAAAACGAGTGTATTCCCCAACATATGAGCCTGAGCGAGGGCCTGAACACTGTCGCGCATGTCCCAATCGGACTCGCAAAGCGAGTCTGTTCCTCAACGTATGAATTGGCAGCGTGAGCGGTGCATAGCCAGGACACGTCGAGACGGGCAGGGTGGACAGGGAGGTAGTTGGAGCATGTTGTAGGAACATGTAGATGCGCCATGGCCTCAAGGGCGGATGGCGCGGCGGCATCAGGGGCGGCATGAGCAGAAGCACGGCGGGCGCGAAAACGAACGCGGCGCCTCCCATAGCGGCGAGAACGACGCTCTGTGGCCTCAAGGGCAGCAAGCACAAACTCTGCAGCATGAGGGGCGGCATGAGAAGAGCCACGGTGGACAATGGCTGTCATGCAGCAGGGTGTGATCCAGCAAAAATCACAAAGATACTACTTTGAGTATGTTCAGAAAATGAAGACAAAGCATTGAACGCCGTTGAAGATGTGGGAGAGCGGTGAGTGTGCGGCTGATGGGATCAAAGTAATTTCGATCATATTGAAAGATGTGTCATTGTGATGACCAAGGTGCATGAGCAACATGCCATAACAATATTTGAACATGTTATTTGAACTAGGCGAGATACAGGGATCTACTGAGAATGTGACATTATAAATATGGTGCACTTCTGATCCCCTTCTCAACCATTTTCTCTTCTTCCTGTGCTCCACCGTCATGAACAACAGTGGCTATGCCTCTGCTGACTGTGATCACACTCTTTCATTGATGCGCTCCTCTTTCACCAACCCTCCCATCCTTAGTCTCAACAATGAATTCGAGCTTGAAGAAAGCAAGCCATACATTGCTACTGTGCCTGCTGCTAGTTCAGCAGAGACCTCTGCAGCTAAGATCGCCGGTGATCTGTACGTTGCCCTCCCTACTCGCTTCATGATTGAAAATGAACTCGCATGGTTGGCTTCAATCAGTGAGACATTGATCTCCACAGTACACGCAATGCCCGAGCCGCTGCCTGCACATGCCTCGTTTCCCCGCTACCACATCTGGGTAGTCCGTGACACAAACGGGCAGACGAGAGTCAAGTCAGGAAGGCGGGTCCATTTAGTGGACATGGAGCGTGACTCGGGTCGCGAGGTGCGAGGGGTTGTAAAACGGAGGCTGGGCATTGAGGCTCACTGGGCCGTCTTCGAGCTGGACACAGCAAACAAATGGGACACCAGGAAGTTGATTGTCCATAAAGATGCTTACCAGCAGTCGTGGCTGGACAAGATTCGTCTTCGCTATGGGATCTTTGACGGGCCGGTTGTCCCGGCCGATATCCGGCCTTTCCTTATCCGTCACAAGGCTTGCATCGCAGGAGTAGTAGGTGGACGTACCGGACGTGATCTGGTGGAGGCCAAGTTGGTCAGAGATGAATGAAGGTGAGTTTTATCATGTGGGTATTGAATGTACAGTCTGCTCAAAATAGTTCAGGTACCCAATGGCCTCGCACACCATCCCGGGTTAATGTCGTCTTTTCACTGGCATCACATCACAGTGCATCGTATGCCATCCTGGACCATCTCGTCCGCTGCATATGATTCCATGACTTGCATCGGTTCTTGATCGACTCTTCACCATCCTATGGTCACTTCACTAAATTTTTGGTGTGGTTTATCTGGACATTGTTTTCGGAGTCATGCTTTTGATTTGATTTTTGATATGTCACTGGCTCTTATTGCTGGCTCTTATCACCTGCTCTTGTCACTCTCTCTTGTCTGTCGCTCTTCCTTGATTAGTATTCTGTGTTAATCTACCCTCGCTTAACTTGCTTGATATATAAAAGATTTTTTTGGGTTTGCTCCAACACTTCAAGACCGACCGGAAGGTCACACATAATGCAGCTGATGAGACGCGAGTTGTTCGCGACGGTGCTGGCAAGTTCAGTGGGGGGATTACTGTATTATTATATGCGCACTGGGAGGGCCGTGGAGCGCAGAACATCCAACCGCCCGACTGCCAGCACAGTAGGGTATTAGCCCTCTAGCCCTAGCCTTGGGCTATAGCCTGTGAGCCCAACTTATCCAACTTTTGGTTCGGGTCAATTGGCCGTCCGGAGGTTTGCGCTATTAGCCCTGCTATCGGAGGGATTGGCAAATGCCGAACGCTCTTCTCTCCCTTCCCACTCGAGTGCCGCCCGCAGCGGCGGAGCCCTTGCTCGGCTCCGGAGTTGGAAGCAGTTTGAGGATACGAGCACGTCGGTCATTTGCTGAGTTTGTGTTGAGAGTAGTACTGTAGTCAGACCGCCACTCGTAAAGCACGTTTTCCCTTTTCGGACTTTCCCGAACCGTACTGTACTTGCCCATACCGCGTGTCTGTAGCACCTCGGCGTTTTCTCTTCCTGCGCTGAGGTGAGTATCTTTCGTATCTCGTTCCCGTTCTATTTAGCTCATATACTACCTTAGTTCATTCCGTAACAGGTAGTTATACTAATTCAAGCGTTTTCTCTTCCTGCGCTGAGTTCATTCCGTAACAGTTTGTCTGCACTCGAGTGCCGCCGGGGACGGCGGAGCCCTTGCTCGGAGTTCGAGTTCGAGTACTGTTCGAGTTCGATTCGAGTTCGAGTTCAGCTGGAAGGCTGGCAGTCGGTGCGCAGCACGATGACTTCAGCATGAGATCACGACTGTCGCTGAGGTCATTGCCAGCCAAAATAGAAATTTTATCCTAATAAGGCATTTGTTTGTTCGAGGACGTTGTGCCTGCACTGAATGCAATCCTCCCACCGCGTTATGCGCCGCATCGTCACGTGCCACTTTCCCGCGCGTCGCGCAACTTCCTTTTACGGATGCGTCGCATCCTCCGCCTAAGTCGAAGCAAAAGGAGGGCCCGTCTGACTGAGTTCTGTGCCCTCTCCATGCACAGATAAATATGAATAATGTTCCATGATGTGTCAAGGCAATTTAAAAGCCTTCTGTGGAAGAAAAATGAGAAATCCACTGTTAGAATCATATAAATTGAATTTCTATTGAGGAACAATTGAATCAGGACAAAGATCAATTGTTGGAGGCCTCAGAGATCCACAGAAACCAGAATATGAACCAACAGAAGATAGAAAAAGGGAAGGTTCTGAAAAGGGGCCTGTGGAAGGCATCCTGAGGGGCTAAAACTCTGTTTATTGCTAATCTAGATGTTCTTGAATAGCTGAACCTTATTTCCATCCTCTTTTTGTTCATATTCTGATTTCTGTGGGTCTCTGAGGCCTCCAACAATTGATCTTTGTCCTGATTCAATTGTTCCTCAATAGAAATTCAATTTATGTGATTCTAATGGTGAATTTCTCATTTTTCTTCCACAGAAGGCTTTTAAATTACCTTGACACATCATGGAACATTATTCATATTTATCTGTGCATGGAGAGGGCACAGAACTCAGTCAGACGGGCCCTCCTTTTGCTTCGACTTAGGCGGAGGATGCGACGCATCCGTAAAAGGAAGTTGCGCGACGCGCGGGAAAGTGGCACGTGACGATGTGGCGAATAACGCGGTGGGAGGATTCAGTGACCGTATTCCAGATTGTGTTATGGAAGTTTTTCTCATTCTCTCGTGCGATGCGTCGTGGTCACGTGTATTGGCTGTCCTGGCCAACAACACGTGATGTGGTTGTGGCGCGTCGCCGGCTGTCGCCGAACTTCGAAGGGTGTTCTTTCTTCTTTTCTATAGTAAGCAGAACTAGGGAAGCACCGACTGCGTCGGCATGAACCTTGCTTGTCTTGACGAAGAGACAGTTTCCTCATCCTTGGTGGTTCTTATGGGTGCTAAAGACTATTAAGAAGTTCGGGCGTGCCGCCGCGTGGTATGTCTGTGTCTTACTACAAATAGCTCGAAAACAAGTTCGGACATTGCACGCCAGCACACGTCCCCCGATGATTGTCCTCTTTCTTTAATCAGTGTCAGCTATGGGCCAATAAAGACAAGGGTGGACTTCCAAATAGTAAGCTTACGATAGGCCGCGCAGTGCCGGTAAATGCCTCGTTTGTGCAAGCAATGAATTCACAGACCAGCAGATCCCGAACGAACAGCAGGAGCAGCAGGACCAGCAAAACATGATGGCTAGGAGATGAAGCAAAGGGTGGCTTTCATGACAGGGGTCGTAGCCCGTCAATCATATGCCATCGACGGCCTCGCACCCACCGTCGCTGGCGACCACGCCGTGGCTGATCATGCACGAGCATACAAGTCCATTACATTGTGTTACAACCGCCAAGACACAGACACATGTAGAGAGTAATACAAAGAACACGGCGGCGATACGAACGACACGGCGGCGATGATCGAAGACAGATACAAAGAGAAATGGAATTGAAAATGGAGGGGGCCCGGCCGCACGCGTGGCATCATCACAAGGAACCCTTGGGAGAGAAGAGTATGCGCAGCATCTCCTCGTCGTGCGCACATTTGATGGGTTCCCAGGACCGCACGACCTCCGGATAGATACCCCGCGTCAGGAACGGCGGATACGTCACTTCTCCGTCAACCCCTGACCAGTCAAAATCGATGATCTTCACCGCCCTCGGCCTGTCCCCTCCGCCCTCGATCATGATGTTCGGGCCACGAAGGTCGCCATGGACCAAGCGGTTGTTGTGAAGCTTGCTAACGGCCTTGCGGACGTCGTCCTGCACCTCTTTGGAAAGCCTTTCCCTCGCCGTGCTGAGCATTTGCCCCTCGATGTGTTCCATCACGACCATCATGCGGCTGCCGTAGTCCAACCCCTCTTGCGACAGGGGTGCACAGTGGAACAGCTTTGGGGCAAAACCTTCATGGGCCAAGAGTTGATGTGCAGCCTTGCCATATGACTCGGTGAATTTCACCACCACAGTTTGCCCCACCTCCAGCTTCGCCACATCCCTCTTATTTCCCTCGCCAGTCTGCATGGGCTTGTCGCTGCCCACAGCCACCAGCTTAGCAAGAAACGCGACGCATGCCCGGTCCTTCTCAAGCGGGTTCAAGTATCGGAACCGGACCTCCTCCCCATCGTCAGTGCGCCAGCAGTTGATGGAGGGGAAGTAGCGCTGGGTCATATCGACCTCTTTGGTCAGGCCCATGTAATAGTCATGGAGGGAATTGAGGGCAAGCCCTAGAGAGTGAAGGACACGAGCGATCTCGGTGACAGCGGGACGGTCGATGACACGAGACTGGCTAAGGCAAAAACCACGGCACAAGTGCTGGGCCACAAGGTCCCTCGTGATGACACAGCCTATAAACTCCAACGTGGGCCCGGTGACGGCAATGACGAACCCTGGGCTGCAGCCCAGCTCCCGAAGGACTTGGCGCTACACACATCAAATATGTTTAGAACGAAAGATCCTCAGGCAACGGAGGTATCAAACGCACCCCGTCGTCAGCCCAGAAGACCAGATAGGAAGAAGGACCCTGAATGCATGCGTCCCCACTGACACCCCGGAAGCCTTTGACCTCGATGATGCACAGGCAGGCCATCTCGAAAGGATCCCCGACCCGTGTGGTGTAAACCCCCCCATCGGCGGTGGTGAGATCTGTGTTTTGACTCTTCATGGTGGCTCTCTGCAGCGCGCGAGCCAGAGCTGTGCGGATCTTTGATTCGCGATCAGGCTCCGACGTGACAAGCGTGGAGAGGAGTTCGATGAGGTCGGTTGTGGCGTTGAGGACCTCCACGGGGACCTTCAAGTCGGCGTTGCGGTTGTTTGCCAAAAACTGGGCAAACACTGGGTGGTAGAGCTCCAAAGGGAGAGCCGTAGTCTCTGATCTCCCGTTCACATGGATCCCATCCAGGATCGGCTTGTTTTGCTGACGTGCACTGTAGTCTTTCGCCGAACGGGCATGGGTCGACGGACTGCCTCTTTTGGCAGCATTGATGGTGCCCAGGAAATCTGGGTGTCACGTCAATATTTGCTGGCCAGGAATAGCCAGGTCGACATACCATCGTGGGCCACGGCAGCCCAAGGCGTCTCTGCCAGCTGAGTTGCCAAGATGTTGTCGAATGGTGAAGGCAGACGCGGAACGGCCGGGGAGCGAGATTTGGGCTTTTCCTTCCAAACTTCAGCAACCAGCGTGTAAAATGGTGGCCCTGGCTGCTTCCCCGCGCTCTTCCGCTCATTGTTTTTTATTTTTTCATAGACAGCCTCGTGGCAATTCATAGTGTCCGAGAGGCAGTCAGCAAAGCTGTCCAAGCTGCTAGTGGCTAAGAGCTTGCGCAGATCATGCGCCTTCAGGTCTGCATTACGACGTGGCTTTGTGGCATGATATTCAAAGCGGGCGCTGCGATGGGCATGAGAGCAAACTTACCTTCCAGATAGCCACAAGTGTTACATGGACGTCTATGCCGTCTGCCGCACGTTTGGTGAGATCATACAATGTCGTAGTCTTTGTGACCATGACCTCGTAGGGGGTTGGGCGAACCTCACTATCATAATACAGCAAGTAGACGGCGCCCTCAGGGTCGTTCGGGAGGAGGTGGGCCATGGGGATGGTAGGATGTAGGTCAAGGCTGTATTCAAAAAGACGAGAGGAAGAGAAGCGCAGTGCAGGGGCAGACGGCCAAGTGCAGTGCAGGGAGGGAATTGGGTGGGTTGTGGGCTTGTGGCGTGACCTGGGAACAGGTCTCACTTCGAACCCGAGCGGAGCTCAAAATGCGCAGGCAAAACTGTCTAGCCAGCGCCATGATGCTATCACACTAATAAGGGTCCTGCTATCGCTGAACCAAGGAAGGAGCCATCTACCGGGAACGGGGGCAGGATCACGTGCGATCAGGCGAGAATGGTTAAGCCTAAGGCTGCGTTCGGTGACCAGATTGAAACCAGATATTCCCATAAATGGACGAACCTTTCCTGAGGCTGCACGCTGATGCCGATGCCGGCGCCTGTCGCACGTGTCGCACACTACGGGGGAAAATGAAGCTGGGATCAGGCAGTTTGCTGAGGGACTGGATCATGCGCAGGTGCACGGTCTGCGGTCTGCTAGGTGAGATTGCCACCGGCATAGGCATGTTCATATTTGCTGCAGGAGCTGTTAGATTACTTGCCTCAAATTCACTTACTCGTTCATGGGATGTCGAAAATATGCACTAGGCAGCACCAACTGCTCTGGATGCTGGTAAATCGTAGGATCATTGTTGTCTTCGAGTTTGCCGACTGTCGAGAAATGGGAGCTGTGACTGAAGTCACCGATTTTGTGACCAGTCACAATGTCGGCTCTTCGAGTTGTAAAAAAATTCTTGCCCGTCCAAATTTAAGACAAACAAGGCGATATATCACATTTTAAGCATAAAAATGATCAATAACGATGAGAGAAATGGTTCCGGTACATGACTGGAGCGCTAGACAGAGGAGTAGGTGTGCCGAGCCTTTGTTTGTCCTTATTGACGATGTGAGTCGGGGCGCTAATAATTACGGGGGTGCGAGATACCTTGACAAGCAAGGTAACTGAACATCGCACCGTCCACAGTCCCTTCCCGAACCCTACAGGAGGGGCAGACGTGCGACGTCCCGGGCCTCGAGAACCGTGTGGCCGGGGCCGAGAGCGAGATCGTGCTGGCGCGAGTGCCGTTCGTAAATGCGAATATAAATGGTATGCTGGCAGGCATTTTTTTGGCAATTTGTTAAAAGATAGGAAGTAACGGCAGATCGACATTGTAACCAGGTTGCCCCAAAAGAGCTTAGTTTTACTCTTTGGCTGGTCACCGGAATTTGGTTTGCTTTCAAGCCTTAAAGTTTCGATAACAGCATCCGGGTTAATCGAAGCTTCCTGATAATCGAGCGAAAATTGGCATAAATCGAGTGGAAGCGTAGATAAATGCGTGGCGAGTGGGAGACAGTGCTCTATTCGGGTCATCGGCATGCAGGGAGGACGTGCTGATAGCTTGATCCCCACGCTGACCCACTTCTGGGGCAGAAGCGCTCTTCGCCGCAAAATATTTGTAATACTCGTACGTCGTGCTTATTAAATCTGTGCACTACATATCTCTAATCTGTGCTTGTTTTACTAGTGCTCTATGACATTTTCGAGGCCGATCGGTTATGTAGAGAACGAACTAAGTGAGCGGGAACTTCAAGGAAGTCGCCGTGACCCACTTCTGGGATGCACATGCCAAAAGCATCGTCAACCAGATTCTTATTAAGTATAGCTCATCCGGACGAGCGGCGCTCCTCTTCGCACAGCGTCCTTCGCTAAGAAAGCCCTAAGAAGGAAATTCTCAGTTCGGCCTACGGGTGGCTCAACTGCCCACATACATAGCTGTGTGCTGTATATAATAGCTAGCCGTTACCCGTGCGATGCACGGTGACTTCAGTTTGAGATGACTTGGAAAACCTGTTCACTGTATGTAGTCATGATAGTCTAAGTGTTTACGATGGTGTCGAGTGTCATGAACTAGTCCTGCTTTACCACCACAGCATACCATGGTCCTCACAATAAGTCCGAAAATGCCATTGTTGCCGAGCTTCAGTGCTAAGTTGAGTACGTGCTCATGCTCAGGCGAAACCGCGGATAATGGCATCGGACTCAAGTCGCCCTTGATGCCCATCTCACTGTGGCTCCGTGAGTGCAGCGTCAGCATGCATCCAGACATCCTACTCTCCCGAGTCCCAGGTACCTCCATGCAAATCACATGTACCGAGTGGTATACGCCTGTGAATAATTACTTACCTTGACGAATTTGCGACTCGACTCGCAGACAGAAGGGATCAAACTTGACGATAACGCCCGGCGGCATCTCAGGCGAGATAGAAGCTGCCCCTGAGCATGATTCACGGATCCAGGCCACAATCGCGGGCGAATACTAATGCCACGACGTCGTGGCCTCGCGGTCTTCACACGCACTCGTCGACGGACAGATGACGGTGCCGTTCCCAAGCACCGCAGAACCTGACAGCGAGACGCGTCATTCCGATAGTTGACGATGACACCCCCTCATCCTCGGTCCACCACCGCGTACTTGACGATGATACCCATGGTGAAGTACCGATCGAATTGCAGGGTGGAATAGATGTCGAAAATGTATGGGCAGGCAGTAAAATGAGGTGAGTATACTTCCCATGTCAAAACGGCCGCAACTCACCTGTCCACGCACCACGAAGCACCCACGCCGAAGCACTCACGCCGCGCTGCATCCAGCGCTCGCAGTGGAGTCATTGACGTCAACGGATCGCTCGATGATGAACTACCGTCCCTCAGCAGCGAGTGCCGCTCATCGCAAGCTTTCGAATTCTGGGGGAAAAGGGATGAAGATTGATGTTCCAAGGCCCTCGTAAGTCCTATTTTCACTCAGCTCATGTCAGTGCGATGGACTCACTATATGGCATGCAGACGTGATCAGCATCAGCAATGTGAGAACATGTGCCGAGCTATGCCAGGTGCCCGCACATGCATCATCAGGATCAACGGGCCTCTGTCGCCGCTGACTCCGAACCTTGTCCTATGAGTGTGGAGGCCGCTCAGCGTGAGCCAATGGACCTTGAAAAAAAAAAGATGAAAAAATGGGTGTTTCGAAGGGTCTGGTAAGTAGCCATTCGGACCGGCTCATTACCGAATCAATATTCAATGTGGAATACTACATACCACGCTGCCAATTACTTATAAAAGTATGATCTAAGCTGCCTATATACCAAGCCTTCTTCAGTAGTACACTTACAGCGGGAGCCCACCATGTCAAGACTGAGATGAAAACCTAGCGACGTACCTCTCTAAAATGTACACTGCCTTCCTGCCAGAATTCAGTTGCAAGTACCCTTGTGTGCATGCATCATGCCTGAGCTGGTCGTCCTTTAAGTATGTGATGCCGCCAGCGGCTCCATGTAGACCTCATCATGCTCGACCGGGTCGACCCTTGCGAGCGTAAATCATAGCCGTACACATTGTCTCTGTCCTGTTGAGATCAGTTGGAATCATAACCTCCATCCAGCGAGTACTACTTACTGCTTATCCCACACGGGGGCTCAACCCGGTCCAGTTCGAGCACACCTGTGAAGCCCATTTCCCTGCAGTTGACCCGTGACGAAGGTATTCAGTAGGACGGTTGTACCAGTCTAGAGAAATACTCACGTTAATGATCTACCCGTACAGAGTATTTGCACAGCCACAATCATAGCCATTACCGCTGAAAAAGAGACTGGAGCGGGACTCGAACCACGCCTCAGATAAGAAAACATAAACACAACGTAGACAATTCAGCCACTAAGGCAGATTGCTTTAGATAATAATCAAATATTATATTAGCTGTGTAGTGTCGCATGCCCTAATATTCAAATGTACAGATCTATCAGTATCAGCCGTGAGACAGATCTATCGGTAACTGGATACTCTCGTTTGCGTGCACACCGTATGAGGGGCGCCAGCGGACGAAATTACTAGGCTTCGGAGGACAACTTGGGATTTGGAAACAGGATTAGCCTTTGCGAAGGGTGTGGGTTTAGCACTAGAACTACATGACTTTTCGTTTTCGGCGTTCAAAATTCCGCTTTGGGCGTGCGGATCAGGCTTTCGGCGACGTACTTTGGCTTTCAACTTCGACTTTAAAGAGCAGAATAGTCTTTGGAACATCGATTTGTATTTGAACTAGAACTATAGCAAGGAAACATTCCCTCGTACTTATTCTTTGAAAAAAATATCCCGTCTGAGCAACGGCTTCAAACGGCCAGAGCGGCCGGGCTCAGTTGCCTCAGCCTTAGATAAGCGGCGTCTGCCGGCGATCGGCCACAGTATGTTGCGGGCTCGTACCTCTGATGCAGGAGAGAGGTATTAAAAATGCCACAATACTCAAGCCTTGTAACTCATTAGGTTACTGAATGTAAGAAACTTTCTGCAGTCATCTACCGTGTCAAACAAGCAATATCAACCGTGGCGCGCTCGGCGCAGAGCGCCGTGACTTGCCATAACGGGAATCCATCGGAATGTGTCCGGCTATTGCCGAAAGTCAAAGCCAAACGGCGGAAGTCAAGTCACACCCACATAAGTCGAAATTCCATATGAACTTCCAACGCACCAGGCCATCATACTTTTGTCCGTTCCTGTACGCTATAACACCGGTTGAGGTTGGGATGGGCTGAGTTGGGGTTGGGGTTGGGGTTGGCAGTTGGGTTGGGGTTGGGTTTAGGTTGAGTTGGCAGGTATATGTTTGCTCGGAAGTGGGACTGATATATCGGTCTTTACACTGACCTTGGCATTTGCATCTTCGAAATTCTCCAAGTCGAAGTGATATCCTATCATATAGATATAAAAATATATAAAGCAATATAGATAGCCCTCTTGGTACAGCGGCTTTAGCATATTTACTCTCTTGCGACGTTCTGGGTTCAATCCTTGCACAAGCCATTATTTTGCTCGATTAATTCGGCTTGCGGCGATACGGATTCATCGGTCTCGGCACGAGACCGTTGCATCTGTATTACGGGTGACACCAGCGTGTTAGCGCTGGTTGTGGCTGTGCAAATACTCTGTACGGGTAGATCGTTAACGTGAGTATTTCTCTGGACTGTTCCAACCGTCCTACTGAAGCGGCTCCCGTGACTTGCCTGTAGCACGGCTGAAACGACGTCTGCGCGACGAATACCGTGACGTACTTATCTTGTTCTGTTATACTTACACCATCAATCAGTTGAAAACTTAGTTTTCGTAGTACCAGTAGCAATCGGATGTGTTGTGTGAGCGCGTCGTGATATACAGGATTGCTTGAGCTATTTCCGTTGACAGCGGTATGGAGAACTTTCTAGACATCTCCGAGCTTGCCACTCGGCTAACTGGTCAACCAATCAGGTTGTCTGATTATCTCGCGGATCTCGCTTACGTTTGTCTCTGACGTTTGTCTCGAGACAACCGTGTTTACTTATGGTAGGGACTAGCAATGACCCGTGCTGTCGCACGGCCGTCATTGTTTCAACTTTCAAGGTCAATTTTTAGCTTGAATCGTAGGGCCGGAATTCAATACAGCCCTCACTGTAATTGAAGTTTACTGCTCGTAGGTACAGTATCATATACAGCCTACTGCTTCTGCCCGTAGAGTTGCATCCCGTTGTCAGAGAATCATACTGTCCACTGCGTGATATATCCTGAAACACGTACTTATAAGCGATACAACAATCGACGTTCAAGAGCACGCAAATATGTTCGCCGTCCTGCCCTTGCTGCCGTTGTGACATAATGTGACCGCACAAAATCCCCCCTGCTTACAGCTACTTACCGTTGCGGAATCACTTACTTCCCGTGACTGGCTAAATCTACAACATACAGACATAAGGATGGGATACAGCTCGCTATACCCTAACAGTTCCATGCTTGCATCACGATTTGCGAGGCTTCTGCTTATATTCCGGTTTGTCTTTCTGTTTGTGACACTGTTTGTCACGTCACAACCCTCGTTTTAATTGTAGATACTTAGGTAGCTCGAATCAATCAATCAATCAATCAGACACCGAGCCAGAACCGAGCCAGAACCGAGCCACTGAAAATTAGATCTCTAAGTTTGGAAATCAGATTTCAGATGCAGCTGCCTTGACGTCGTGCTACACTATGCTATGTTTAGCTGATTCACACAATTTCCCAGCGCGTTCCAAACATAGCATGATAAAGGTGTCGTGTGGCTCCAGGAGGATAGGAATAGAACCTCCTTATCGGATTCAAGGCCTGATATAACTTGTCTGCTCTAGGGCTTGAGCCTATCTATGTGCGTTTGCCCTCTCTGCCACGATGTGCGCACGTTCTCAGTATACGGACTCATACAGCTCCAGACTACGAGCCGACACGGAGACCAAACCCTCCTTTACGCAGCAGGCTACGCAGCAGAAAGTCCTGGTCGAGGACGTGGAAAAAATGGTGCAAGAAGAGCTGAGTAACAGTGCCTACGTCGCCGACACCGACCCCTTCCTCACCAGCGTCCTACCTATCGATTCCCCCAGCGTGGACTCAGTTCTGCAGTACCTTCAGACAGAGTCACCTGATTGGAACTCTATTCCCCCAAACATGACGAAGGAGAAGGATCTCTATCAGCCATTCGTAAATGCAGCCAACGCCGTAGTAAAAGCGTGCAAAGCCCTCAGCATCAAGCTCGGAGTCGACCATGCATACTGGTTAGCTCGCCCAGATGAGACGCCCAAGTCCCGCGATAAATTCGCCCCGGCTATTCGCCCAGATGCAGCAATCGTGCTGGGTAACGACAGCGTTCAGTCCTTACCCGACTTGAACAAGCAGACCAAAATCCTCATGGATAAGATAGCCGCATGCAAGAAGGAGGAAAAGGATAAACTGGTACGCCATACCATTATTTTTAAATGGTTCTGCTAAATATTCTCAGACCAAGGAACTTGAGGAGAAGTGCTCGGTTTGGTGGCTCCGCGTCCTCGCGCCTGTTGAAATGAAGCCCAATGATGATTTTGAGAATAGGAAGACTGGCATCAATCAGTTATGCAGGTACCTACGACAGGTCTTGCGAGAACAGCTCGACAGACGCTTCGTTCTTGGCCTCCTAGTCTGCAAATCCAAGCTCTCTGTCTGGTTCTGCGACCGGTCTGGTCTTCTTGGAACAGCCACACCCATTGACATATACAAGGTGCGTATATCTGAACATTTTATGTCCAGAAGTTGGTTCTGACTGTACTGCTTGTCTAGGACGCGAGGAAGTTTGTGCGCGTCATCATGGCGTTCTCGTGTTTACATCCATCAAAACTCGGATGGGATAGAAGCATGATGATCTATCGTTCGAAAACACAAACGCGTCACTTCTCTACCGACCGCGATATAAAGCTCAGCGACTTTGATTCCACCATCTATCGCACCAAATGGGCCATCCTGGTCCCAGACAACGATGATTCGACCACTGGAAAGTGGTACGTTACCGTGCGGGCTCTGAGCACTGTAAGGGCTGCTGTAATGTCGGGTCGGGCAACGCTTGTCTGGGCAGTCGTGGAGATTGGACAATCCGAGGCATCATCAGAGGCGAGTCTATCTGTGCTCACATAGACTCCTGATTTGACTTGTGTAACTACAGCAATACGTACTTAAACAAGCCTGGCGCATGGAGAGGTCACCCAAGGAAGCAGACTTCCACGCCGTGTTGACATCCTCAACACCACATGTTTGTGATATTGTTCGTTCCGTGGATATGGGGGTCAAGGATGGTGAGAGAGATGTGAAAGATGAAACCTCATCTCCTCGTCGGGGATTACAGCTTCAACCATTTGCAGACAGCATATTCGCCAATGAAGTTGGTAACAAGAGGAAGGCTTCGGAGATCGACGAGACAAGATCGGAAGAGCAAGCCGTTCCCATTATAGCTACAGATAGTCGTCATGCCTCTACCCCGCAACCTTGCATCATGCGCGTCCTGACCCGTACTCTCATGCGAACCCACGGTTGGCCTATCAAGTTCTTCAAGGACCTTTTGGAGCTTATAACCGTCATTCGGGATGCTATTGAGGGTAAGTGTGCTGCTCTAGACCTAGGTGGTTGTGACTCATCGTCTGCATATAATTACATAGGACATCGTGACTTGTATTTTCACGGAGTCGTCCATCGCGACATCAGCACAGGCAATATCCTGATATGTTACCAGCACAACTGTAGTGATCCCGCCTATTTTGGCTGTCTCATCGATCTTGACTACGCCAAGCAGACGGAGAAGAGAATCCAATACTCATCCTTGGATGTCCCTGATAAACAAATTAGTACATTCACGGACATTCTTCCGGCTTTCGGCATTGCCCAGGTGGACTCCTCTTTGGCTGTGCTTATCCTTCGTCGCTTCAACTTGAAACTGGGACATGCAGTCACGTATGTCGAAAAGGTTCTAGAGATTTTCCCCAAGACACACGAGGGCCTGGTGCGCAAATTGCTGAGCAAACAGCTCGTCAACATCTCATTTTGCATTCCATAGATCACAAAGGATGACTTGCATCTTTATGAGCCAAATGCCGAGGTGAGCATTTGCGATGTTGAACCTCATGACCCCATCTGTTAACAATGTGATTTTGCACAGACCCCACCACCGTTTTGGGCTGACCGTCAGGCTGGTGTCGGTAGACGGACTGTAAATTTTCTACATTCAACCGATCCTTGACGCACATTAATGATGTCTTCAGGGTACCAAGGCCTTCATGAGCTATGAAGTATTATCAAGGCATATGTACAGTGGCACTCAAACACCCAGAAGGACGGATTGCATCGGTACTCAAGCATTTCACAGTGCTATCCACGACCTGGAATCCTTCTTTTGGGTTCTCGTTTATCTTTGCCTCACCAGGAAAGGACCTGGAGGCACCAGGCGAGATGAACTAAGCACGAAAGACCCTACAGATTTACAGGCACAGGCCCTGCATGTCATCGTCTACTGCCTTTTTGACTCGGACGATGACGTTACGCTCACTACGAACAAGCGCAAACTGTTCGAATCACCTGATGATTTCGACACCCTTATCATGGGCCACTTTCATCCGTATTTTGAAAGGCTAAAGCCCCTGTTGTCCAGGTGGTGGAAGATCCTTCGCCTTGGCTTTTTCGCATACGACGACTTTGTACAGGGGACTATTCATCAAGAGATCCTTACCATGCTTGATGACGAGATCGGAAAGATCTCAAAGGGATCTCTAACACCGGCTGAGGAATCGGCAGGCGATGCGATGGAGAAGGAACTGACACGACGGAAGGAGAGTATGCAACAGAATGCATCAATTGTAAAAGACATTCATCCATGGGATGCATCACCAATCAAAGTTATCACAAGCAGGACTGCTTATGATGGGTCTGCTGTTGTGGACCCATTGCCATCACCCACCCATCATGGTTCGAAGAAGCTGAGGACCGAGATAGAGGCCAGCCTTCACGAGTAGGTAGCTGTCTTGTTGATATCGCACGATAGACTTCATCCATATTGTTCTGCAATGTTACACATGTAAATCCAAGAGTCTCCAAGAACTTTATTTCCAGACATGACACCCCCTTTTCTGAAATTTCGGAGATCACTACTAATCCCCCATCCCCACACCTTTTTTTTTTTCTTGGACAGTTTTCATAGGGATAGACCCACCCCCCCCTCCCACCCCCAATTATATAGCTTTTTGAAAGTCATGTAGACTCATTTCTGCCTGATTGTCCTCAACCATGCCATCGGTGCTGTCCTGCGCTATCAGCTGCCATTTGGATGAAGCTGCTTTACCAGTAGCAGCATGCTACTTTCCCTTTGAGGATCCAAGCCTCAGGTTTCTGACCTCTTGCATCAGGAAACTCCTCAGTTTCCTGACTTCACTGTTTTGAGTCTGATGTTACTGTTTTATGTCTGATATTACTGTTTTTAGACTGTTTTCAAACATATATCAGATCTGTGTGTCTAAAAACAGTCTAAAAACAGTGACAACATGTCAAGACTTGGTCGTAGACAGCAGAGAACCACCCAAGTCATCAGCAATGATGGGAGTGAGAGAGCAGAGAGTGACTAGCAGCGCAGTGACCTGTATTGGAGGTACAGTACAGTACAGATGAAATGGACAATCTAGGGACATTAGGATAACATAGATATTCAGTTAGACAGAATTAATCTGCCGCTGAAGTAAGGCCTGACAGAATTAATCTGTCACCTTTAGGATTAGCCACATTATGGTACAGATCAACTCGTAATGAAAGGTCCTGAGCCGTGTAGTCTAGCAAAACAATGTAAAGACCGAGAATCAAACTTAGGACAATTCACCGCTTCATTATGAACGTAGACACAACTAACCACTGAGCCAATGTGCTGTTGAAGTAGACATAAATCTATGTATAATGAGTCACCATTTCACGAAAACTTCGACTTAGCAACATTTCCGTGGGTCATAATCTGGATGGATACACTCGTAATTACAGCTTTATCCATAAATATCAAGTTAGTGAATTATATGTGATGAACAATAAAGGCATAAATTACAGATACATCTGTCAAGACAGGTATGAACAGATATATCTGTCAGTATTAGCTTTGAAAGTTGTGTCCATAGGTTTTCTTCATTATCATTGTTTGATGGTTATAATTTACTAATTTTTGCATATATCTCCTTATGTACTGGAGAGATTATCATTCCCTTGATTGCATCAGAAAGGCCTTGATTATAGCTTTCCAACGACACTAAGTACATTACAATTAGATGAGTCAATAAAAAGATATGGCCTCAACAAATTTGCCCCTACCTCTAACACCAACCCTTCAGTAATTGCCACCGCATTTTCTCAATACATATCCGATCTTTTTGTATAATATGCTGTTCGAAAGGTAGAGATCAGAACTTTCCAGTAGTATTTTTATCGTGTGACTAGCACCACTCGTTGCTCCACTACAATGCAATCACTATGGTCTCCTCCTCAAAGGTATCTTTGAAGTGATTTCTTATATCTCAGTCATTTCTGGACCTATTCTCATGAAGAAAAAAAATTCTGAGGAGGTAAAATTTACTTCTATTATATCATCACACACTATAATAACTTATGTCAAGAAAAAGATGTAAACTTTACTATAAAATACATTTATCCATTATCTTGTAACAAGTTTGCACTTTTTCATACTGAGAACTTCTAGTCCTAATATGACTAGCATTGACTTACATATGCATATAGTTTAACAATGATTCAATTAGATTTAAAAGACTGAATATCTCTAAGAAATATCCAAAATTATAAGAATGGCAATTGGCAGAATCAAACTTATAATGTCACTTTATATGAGAAATTAGTTAGAGTAAATGATTTCAAGGAATCATAATGAGATATAAATGTTATGTATGATGATTATGAACAGTGACAGTGAGATATGTTGATTGTAAAATGAAATAAAAGAATTCAAGGTTGAACTGAAATTGAACCTGCAAACTCATCAGATTGTTGACTTGTGATTATATAAGCCAACTGCCAAATGGGGATGGTCATCATTTTGGTGTCGTTTTCAATAAGAAAAGCCAGTATAGAGTAAATGATTTTAAAGAATCATAACAATCCACATGCCAGTATCTTCATCAGGCTTATCTCCTACAGTTGTGAACCAATTGCACAAGGCCAGATTGTTTGGCCAGCTTTGAATGAAAAGAAGAGCAGAACTTGTCCAACATATAAGCCTTTCACATCAGATAAATGTGTAAGTGGTACATAGCTCTATAAAGTCTATATAGATTTCATAGTTCCATAGCACTGCCCTTTTCTCTATAGCCAGCATAGCTAAAGGGGAATGCTATGTAGTGCTATGAAGCTAAAGGGTGATGCTATGAAGTGCTATGATAGCTATAATAGCTAACTATGTAGCTATGATAGTCTAGCTAGCTATGAAAGCTATAAGTGTCTATTAAAGCTATAAGGCTTATGTGTCTTATATATTCTACATTCAGTATGTGTCTCATATATCTTACATTTAATATGTGTCTTACATATTCTATATTCAATATCATATTAAAGCAATAAAATCTGTTGAAACTATGAATATTTTTTACAGTCATATCAGAATTAGTAACATATGATCACACAAGTATAAACTATTTCAATGCATTAGGAGTATATTGATATCATGAAAACTACTACTAATTAAAAAGCAAAAACATAAGTAAGAAAGTAAGAAAGTAAGAAATAAGATAAGATAAGATAAGTAGTACAAGATAAGATAAGTAGTACAAGATAAGATAAGATAAGATAAGTAATCAAAGGTAAAAAAAAAAAACATTAGTCTTGAAAGATAAAGATAACACATGAAAACTTACCAAAGTAACAAAAAGCGAAATCTGAAAGACAACTTAAAAGATATTAGTATTAGTATGAGCAATAAGAAAAAACAATGAAAGGTTACCTTAAAGACAACGAGCAAAGTAAAGAATGATGACGAGCAAGCAAAGCACGTCGACGAAGGCGTCGACGTGGCAAGAGACAGTGGGAGTTAAAGAGCAAGAGGCAACGCGCGTCGCGCGAGCCTTATATACGAATCCCGGGTGGAGCCGGGATTTGTGGTTGCCGGGCGCTTGCCGAGCGTCGCGTCAGAGACTGGGCGCTAGACTTTATTATGTTGATGCTGCTGCTCAGCAATTCACGGTGCAGTAGATACATAGAATCCTCATTAATTCTGGTTTACTGTATGATCTATCATAGTATTCTTTTTCTCTGAATTGTTACGATTTTACTTGGTTTGTTAAAGCTCGAACAACGTAGCTTCGCTCGTTCGGTGGCTGTAAGCACCAAACGCGCGTCGAAGTCAGTCTTGTCCCTACCACCCTCACTCCCCTGTCTCGCCCGTTCGCCATCCCTCTTCTCGCTCCCATCGGATCGAACACCGGAGGAGGATAGTCAGATGCCGAGGGCCTCAAAGGTAAGTAAAAAAAGTCTCAATTCATCTATTCGTACTAATCTAGAGAGTATCGCTCGTTCGACGAGCGATACTCTCGACTTCTTTCGTCCTCCCGTGCCCTCATCCCCTCTCGCCTCCGACTGCCGCCTATCCCGCAACACCCTGCCCTCCGCCGACCTCGCCGCCACGCCGCCTCGCCGCCACGTCGCGTCGCCGCCACGTCGCTAGCGCCCAGCGCGTCGCCTCCAACGACCACGATCAGCGGAGTGCGCACGGTCGTCCGCGACCCGGGACGGGCACGCCAGCGCACGCACGTCGCGCGGGGCCCTGTCCGTCCTCGCGACGTCTACGCCATCGCGCCTCGCGTGCACGCCTGCCGCGTTGCGCACGGGCTCGCGGTAGCCCGACGTTTCGTGCCCGGCCCTGCGCCTCGTGCACGGCCCCGCCGCCCTCGACCCTCGCCCACGCCCCTCCACGCGCCTCGCGCTTTCTGCGTGCAGGTTACCGCGTCACGCACGAACCCGCGGCAGTCTAGTGCCTCGCGCACGGGCCCGTGGCCGCCCGACGCTTCGCGCACGGACCTGCCACCCTCGACGCCTCACGCACGCCCTCGATGCCTCACGCACGCCCTCGGCGTCTCGCGCACAGACCCTGCGCCTCGCGTGCAGGCTGCCGCCTCACGCACGAGCCCGTGGCAACCCAGTGCTTCGCGCACGGGCCCGCCGCCCTCGACGCTTCGCCCACGCGCCCTGCGCGCCTTGCGTCTCCCGCACGCAGGCATGACGCATCGCACACGAGCCCGCGGTGGCCCAAGATCTCGCGCACGGGCCCCGCGCCTCGCGTACAGGCCCGCCGCCTGGCGTACGGGCCCCGCACCTCCTGCGCGCACGTCTGCCGCATCGCGCACGGGCCCGCTGCCACCCAGCGCCTCGTGCACGCCCCATTGTGCCTCGCGCACGGCCCTCCCGTCTCGCGCGCGCAGGCCTGCCGCGCCTCGTGCGTGTGCGCCTCGTGTCACGCGCGTCGGCCAGTGCGCGCACTCTCGTGTACGGGCCCCGGGCCCGCGACGGCCTCCCGCGCCGTGGATGCATGCCCGCATTGGCCCTAATTACTTATTTACTTTTAATATAGTAGAATTAGCTGTTGTTTATTACTCCTGAGCCCATAATTTAAATATATTTTCAACCTAGACAATTGGCTTAAGGTGCTCTTGCCTTAGTATATTTTGGGGTTCTAGGTATGGTATGATAGGAATCATAGCATTGATAGCAACCCTATAATGTTATATAGCTAGCATAGCTGTCACTCAAAACTACATAGCTCTATATACCCACCACCAACAGCTATAGAACCTATGATAGGTCTTATAGAGCTATAAAGCTGTGCTGCCAAAATACATAGAGTGCATAGAACTATCATAGGAGCCATATCATTGGCTGGAAGCTATGTAGAAAACTGATTTTTCTGATGCATTCCAGGCAAATTATGATCAGCTAAAACAAAGACACAATCATGACGAGGTTCTTGTTTTCGCCATGGTTCTGTAGAGCAAATGTAATGTCGATGAAATCCTATGCTTCCAGATGGATCACTTGGTGAATAGTATGTAGCAATAGCAGAATGAGTAACATCAAATTTTTGTGGTGACTTTGGACACTTGGATATATCAACATTAGATGAATTTGTTTTAACAGTAGCATAGAGTTGATCATACAAGAATCACCTTATCAAATCAGGCAAATCAGGTTGTTGAATAGCTACAGCAAGATCATAAATTTTTTTAGGATAACCTCTAGGCTTGTATGAGCCAAGCACAACATTTGCCATAATATTTGAGCCTTCAGTACTACCATCTTTAAACACAAATGTATTATTATCATTTATATCATCACTATCATCATTATCATTACTAGTAGCAGATTCTATCTCAGCTTCAGATGAATCTTCTTCTATCATACTTGAAGTTAAAGATTTCTTTAGCATTTCACGATTTACAAAATCATCATAACATGCTGCAAGTTTATCAAGTTGCTGATTTGTTATCAACATCTGTTCAAGTGCTTCATATCGATTTGAACGATGCCATGGCTCTTTAACAGCTTTGATATGTTTGAACTCTGTGATAGAAGTACAAATACCATTTGGAACTGCAAAGTCCTCAATCCATTGTCAATAATGCTTCAAAGAATGCTGCCTAGGCAAAGATATTCCATTAGGACAAACATTGGTCTTTACAAATATCTCACGCTCTGTCCAATAGATCTCTAAGGCTGATTCCATGGCATCTAAGTCATCATCATCAATTGTTGATTTTCGTGAAATGTAACAAAAGTCCAAAAAGACACGAATGCATCTAACCATCTTTTGTGGTACAAGCCCATCAGTGGCAGGCAAAAACACTTTCATCAATACTTTAGAATCATCTCCAGTCCATTGGACAAAGCAACGTCCATTATAAAAATGATGAAGTTCTGAAAAAGAAGGTACAACTGCAATTCAATGATTAATCTCTACAAGAAGTTCTAAGCCTTTAGCTTCACCATGAGTTATGATAAGGTACTCTTCAACCCAAGTCACAAGATGATCATGAAAGGTGCCTTTGATAATCTGATGCAAAACTTGAAGATCTGGAGTATAAGTTCATGAATATCTGCATAAGAAAAGAAAAATGTAAATGGCTATCAAAAAAATCAGACTTTGCTATCAAATAAGCAATTAAAAAGAAATTTGCCATTATGCCTGCCATACTATACCATAGTTTGACCATAATTTGTGATCTGTTTTAGACTCCATCAATTTACAAGTATCTTCATGGCTTTTTTGTCCTTCACCAGGATCATGATCTAAGCATCCTGGTTTATTTTTATATTCAAAATACCAATTCTGAACAACACAAGAAAGAGCACATTGCTCAGGATAATCTGCAATACAAGGACCAAGACCATAAATTGCATGATGTAAATGTTCATCAGCCTGATGGAAAAACTGAAGTTGCTACCATTGGCTACAGTAGCAATCTGTAGTCTACAGTAGCTACCTGTAGATCCTATAGTACTTGTAGTACTTGTAGAAACCCCCCCTTCTATAGTGGCTTCTGTAGTGACCTGTAGTGAGGATCTTTCTACTGTAGTAACCAAACATGTTATAGTAGTTCTACAAACTTAAGCATAGACTACTAATGTTAGCAGTTTATTTCACACAATTTTAATAAATCAGATCATTCAATATTCTCATTGTTGTATTAACTATAAAAAAACTAAGTACTCTTATCTATACTATTACAACCCATCTATATATATAAGGGGAGCATGCAAGGGTGCAGGGTGCAGGCATGTAGATGTGCAGGTGAGCATGTGGGCAGGCAAGCATGTGAGTGAGCAGGCAAGCAGGTAAGCAGGTGAGCAGACAAGCGGGTGAGTGGGCAATCAAGTGTGAGTGAGCAGGCAAGTGGGTGAGCAGGTGAGCAAGTGAGCAGGTGGGTGGGCAAGCAGGTGGGCAGATGGACAAGTGAGTAGATAGGTGGGTGAGCAAGCATGTGGATGGGCAGGTAGATGTACACATCAGTACTGAAGCTTCTAAGATACAAACAAATTTACTTACCTTTTACGTTCTTGTTGCCACCTCTTGCACCTAACTGGCTTGAAAAGAAATGAGAAGCCAAGAAAAAAAGACTTACAATAATATAAGAGAAAAAGAAAGAGAAGAAAAAAAGAGGTGAGGAGAGAGAGTGAGGAGAGAGTGAGGAACAGTGGTAAAGATGACGTGCATTGCTGGCAAGTCCTGAGGCCAAACAACACCAAAGGCAGAAATCAGATTGCCATATTTGGCAATCTGGTTTCTGCCCCCTTGCAGAATACATAATAAGATTGCTATATTTGGCAATCTGTCTTCCTTAGTTGCATGTGTCGCAGCTGAAAGGGGCATGGGAGAGTGTCTGGGTCCCCCTGACAGATCTCCCTTTCTCTTCTACAAAGATCAATTCATATCCGATTAGCACGTACCTAGTACCATTCGAACCGTGTGATTCGTCTCTTTCGAATGGTGCCCTATACGATGTGATACGATGGGTGACCTTTAGTAGATACAAAAAGTGGCATAGTGCCTTGAATACTGCATGCACTACAAAACTGATTGGACCATCTAAAAGCCCTAATCAATAGCTTTTGGATAAGCCCTCATGCCCCATGATAAGGGCAGAACTCATCCCATAGGGGCAAAATCTCTGAAAATGGAGGTCAAATATTGTTTCAGGCCTATCTCAACAATGAGAGAACACGCCACTAACGTTTCAACTGTTCTGGAAGGCGGTTGATCGTAGCTTTCGAACGGTGTCATGCATGACCCGATCTGAGAACTTCTAAAAATCGCCCCTCTAAACAAGAATGGGCTGTACCATAGCGAAGAATGGACATACTGCAGATGTTTTTGGCGCATTGGAAAGAGCTCATCAAGAGCTTTCAAAGAGCCATCATGCGACCTGGTAGCTGCAAAACTGAAGCCACTAGAATGAAATCTCTAAAACTGTCAGCAAAAACATGTTTCTGGAATATCATTACAACGAGGAAACACACCGCAGACATGTTTAGTGTTCCAGAAAGTGGTGATCCGTACCTTTCGAACGCATGTATATACATGCAAATCGGTGCACTTCTTGGTGCACAACATTGAAATCTAGGATATAAGATAGTTAGTTAGAACGTCAATCACACATACCTTTTCATAACCAAAATTGCTGATGTGCTGTTAAACTTCCTAGAAGATGTTAATCAAGATAATTTGAATACACTCACATTTTTTCTTGACTTGTGCTTTGCTTGCCCTAGGACATAAATGCAGAGTGGGGAGCTGCAAGGGGCGTGCTATATGTGTATGTGACATGTCACTTGTGGTGACAGTACATGAGTCATCAAAGAAGTCAAACTATATGATAAACACAAGTACAGCTTTATTTTTCAGAAACATTCAAGGAATATAATGAATTGAAAACATAGTATAACTACAGGAAGCTATAGAAGGCTACCGTAGAACAAGATGAGCTACAGTATTTGCCAGAGAACATCGGTAGTTACCATCAGTGCTTCTATAGGCACATCAGTGCTTCTGACATGTAGGCACATCATCTGATTTAGCAAAACTCCAGTTTTTCCTAATGCTCAGGACATCGAACTACCTCTGGTGTGGTCATGCCTGAAAGCAAAGGCTGTAAGATTGCCTTCAAAGACTTATGTAAAAGATGTTGCTTAAATCTACGAAAAGCAACAGATTTTTTACTTTTGCAATTAGCCTTTGCTATAGACAAAAAAACCATCACAGTCGGAGCATTATGATGAGCACATTGAACACTATTGTGTATATTTCCAATTGATGCATATAGAGGATAGTATTCAGTATATCCTGTTCCTACTGAAACTATAGTTTTATCACTACCCAAAATAAGAGGTACAAACATTGCACCATGAGTGTTTGAATTTTTAGCAATCTCATCAGCATGATGCCATGCTCAATTTCCTGACATAAAGTCAGTCCATTTTCTTTTTTCATTTTTAAAATAGCATTTTGAAGCATAATCAATTTTTTCCTTGAAATCAGGATTTGCTAGTTGATTTTGTATCACAACATGTGGATCACAATACCAAATATGATACATTTCATTCATCCACTTTGAAACCTTTTTCTTTTTCTTTGGCTTTACTCCATTATATTTTACAAAAAAATGTAGCCAAGGAGCATCACCCAATTTAATAGAATCAATAACATCATGCAAGTTCTGCACATTTGCAAAAGGTGATGCCCCATTATGATTTACAGCTCAAAGATCCATAAGATCATCATGATTTTTTTCTGATATCTGTACTCATTGAAATAATAAATCTGCAGTCTGAAATTCAACTCGATCTTGAAATGGAGACCAGTCATTTTTAGCTTTAGGTTCTGGAACACTATCAGGTGCTGCTCCAACATCTGGAAAAATAGGAAGAGCTACAGTGGGCTACCATGAGCTACAGTAGTGATCAGAATCCTACCATAGTGACCTGTAGCTCCCATAGCTCCTGTAGTACTCGTAGGACCCTCCTCTACTACTGTGACTCCAATAGTGAGCTGTAGTGAGCTGTAGTGAATATGTCTCTACTGTAGCAATGAATCTCTTTACAGTAGTTATACAATTCAATGTATAAACAACTGTTGATATCCTTATATTTTACTCAATTGCAATATATCAGAACATTCAAAAACTTTATTTAAGAATAACTACATAACATGAGCTAGCTAATCACTACTCCATACTACATTAGGCCACTTGTGCTGTCATCTCACAGATATATAAACACCAGCCCCCTCTACTGTAGTACATACATAAGTCAGACAGACATGCGAGTGAGCAGGTGGGCATGTGAGTGAGCAGGTGAGTGGACGAGCATGCAAACAAGCAGGTGAGCAGATGAGCATGTGAACAAGTGGAAAGGTACATAGGTGAGCAGGCAGGTGTGCAGATGAGCAGGCAGGCAAGCAGATTGTGAGCAAGCCATCAGGCAAGTGAGCAGTGTCAAGACTCGGTCGTAGACAGCAGAGAACCACCCAAGTCACCAGCGATGATGGGAGCGAGAGAGCAGAGAGCGACTAGCAGCGCAGTGACCTGTATTGGAGGTACAGTACGGTACAGACAAAATGGACAATCTAGGGAAATAGGCGAGCGACAGGGAGCCTATAAGTACTGGGACGACAATGGGAAAAGAACAATGGACACCATAACGGGTCGAACAATAGAGTGAGAACAATGGTGGTCAAAAGGAGAACAATGGGAGGGAGAACAATAGGATGTCCCAAAGGGGAACAAGGGCATGGGTGAAGGATAGCCCCAGGTCATGTGAGGAAGTGAACATGTGATGGGGCTGCTGGAGCACATGACCGACACGATGCCTTGATGGCAGAGAAGAAGGCGGAGAGAAATGGAGCGATCCGTGACAAGCAGGCAGGCATGCATGTGGATGGTTGTATGGACGAGCAGGCAGGTAGAGGGCAGATGAGCAAGCATGTCAGTGCTGAAACAACCAATAAAATAAAAACAAACATACATACAATGTACCAGTATCACTCTTGTAGCCTTCTCTTACACCCTTCTAACCTGAAAAGAGATGAGAACAAAAGAATAACAGACTTACAATAAAACAAGAGAGAGAGAAGTGAGAGAGTGAAAGAGTGAGAGAGAAGAGACTTAGAAAGAGTGGCAAAGACGATGCGCTGCTGGCAAATCCTGAGGTCAAACAACACCAAAGGCAGGGTTTCTGGCTCCTGCACGAAAAATGAAAACATTGCAAGTTATATTACTTACAAAATTTCCTTCAGTGTTTATAGATATGAACTCTACACTGACTTACACTTGTCCAATACTGGCAGAAATCAGATTGCCAGATATGGCCATCTGTGTTCTGCCTTGTTGTGCGCCTTAGCTGCAAGGAGCGTGGGAGAGTATCCGGGTCCCCTGAAGAGTTCTGCATTTCTCTGCTACAAACATCAGTTTTCATCTGATTAACATATACCTAGTACTTGTTAAGGATCGAGCTCAGCGCAGGAAGAGAAAACGCTGGTATTACTATATCTACCTGTTAAGGATCGAGCTATAGTAATATATGAGCTAAATGGAAATGGAAACGAGACACGAAAGATACTCACCTCAGCGCAGGAAGAGAAAACGCTGAGGTGCTACAAACATGCGGTACGGGCAAGTACAGTACGGTTCGGGAAAGTCCGAAAAAGGGAACGTGCTATACGAGTGGCGGTCTGACTACCGTACTACTCTCAACACTCCCCCTCAGACCTCCACTAAGCCTAAATGATCAGAGAAAAGGTTATGCTTAGCTTTAGAGAGTCCTTTTGTAAATATATCTGCAGTATTCTCGGCCGTAGGAATGTACTCAAGCCGGATCTGTCCACGGTCAACGTGTTCACGAATAAAATGGTACTTAATATCGACGTGCTTCGTCCTCGCATGGAAAACCTGTTCCTTCGACATGGCGATGCTCGCCTGATTATCACAATGGATGAGGGTGGGAGAATTTTGGGGAAAATCGAGCTCGCCGAGTAAGCTGCGCAGCCAGAGTGCCTCCTTTGTGGCATGCGCAATGGCAAGGTACTCGGCAACTGCTGTCGAGTCTGCCACAGTGGGTTGCTTCTTCGAGCTCCAAGAGATCGGGGTGCCAGAGAGGAAGAAGGCATATCCCGAGATCGAGCGACGGCTGTCGAGATCATTTGCATGATCAGCATCAGCATATCCAATGGGAACCCACGGGCCATCGTCTCCCCCATACACCAGAGCCAGATCCAACGTGCCCTTCACGTACCGCAGTACTCGCTTTGCTGCAGCGTAATGAGCGATACCCGGGTTCGACATGAACTGGGATAAGCGCTGGACAGCATACGACAGATCGGGGCGAGTAGCCATCGCGGCGTACATCAGTGCACCTACGATTGATGCGTAGTCCTTGTCGTGCATCTCCTTGACCTCCTCTGGGGTCTGCGGGCACTGCGACTTTGACAGCTGGGTGTTCGGGTCGAATGGAGTAGCCACTGGCTTGCAGTCCGCCATCTGGAATCTGTCCAAGACTGTCCGCAAGTAGTGAGCCTGTGAAAGGGTCACTGTCCCTTTCTCCCGATCACACGAGACGGCCATCCCGAGCATCATCCGTGGCTCCCCCAACTCAACAACCTGGAAGGGCATGTGGCGCAACTGCTCCTTCAGTCTCTCCATCTCTGCCTTGGTGCTCGCAGCCAGTAACATGTCATCGACGTGGATCACCACTATCGAGCGGCCGTCCTTGAGCGCACGATAATACACGCACGGGTCAGAGTTAGACTGTTTGAAGCCGATATTGAGGAGCTCGCCATCGAGGACTTTGTTCCAGACACGGCCTGACTGCTTGAGTCCATAGATAGATTTCAGAAGGCGGAGAACGAGGTCGATTTCGTCAGGGGAAATGAAGCCTTCGGGTTGGCGCATGAAGATCTCCTCGTCGAGAGTGCCGTTGAGATAAGCGGATTTGACGTCGACCTGTTCGAAGAGCCATCCGAAACGGGCGACGAGAGCGAAAACGAGACGGAAAGATTCGAAACGGGCAACGGGCGAATGGGTCTCGTTGAAATCGACGCCCGGTCGCTGCGAGAAGCCTTGAGCGACGAGACGTGCCCGATAACGTACAGGATTTCCGTCGGCGTCGTGTTTGACCTTGTAGGTCCAGCGAGACCCGATGGCTTTGCGTCCTGCGGGGAGTCTCACCTTCTCCCAGGTACCGGTTTTCAGCAGCGCGTCGTATTCCTCCTGCATCGCCGCCTCCCACTTCGTTCGATCGGGGCCCCGCACCGCTTCGCGATACGTCCTCGGCTCGGCGCCTATAGCGAGCGCCGCGATCTCGTACGCGATCGCGCTCTTTGGTGGGTCGCCGTCTTCGTCTTCCTCGCGCTCGCTCTCACCACTCTCTCCTTCCACTATCCCCTCGACTTCACCCTCGCTTTGCTCGACTTCCTCTATCCTCGCCGTAATCTCCTCTCCCCCTTCGCGCGCTGCCGCGACCCGTTCGCGTTCGGCTCGCTTCGCTTCGCGTGCGAGTTTAACCGCGCGATTGCCGGCGCGCTTCGCGGCTTCGACTTCGTTTGCCGCCTCCGCGCGTAGCTTGAGGTCGCTTGGAGCGGCGTCGCGCGAACTGCGGCGAGTGGGTGGAGGTGGAGGTGGGCGCGGTGCTCGGGTGGCTGCAGGGGCTTTGGCAGCAGGTAAATTTTTTTCTTGTGGCTGTTTTGCTGACCCTTTTCCTCCCACAGGTGCGCTTTTCGCGCCTTCGCTCCCCCGAGCCTCGGCTTTCGCTTCCCCGCCCGCTTGTGTCGTGTCCGCGCTCGCTTGCGCGGCTCCCCCGATCGCCGTTACCGCTCCCCCGCCCTCCTTCGTGCCCTGACCGGTCGTCCCTGGCGCCGCTCCTGCGGGCGCTCCGGGGTTCGTCGTCGGCTGCGGAGCTGATGGGGCTGCGGGCTTCTGCGGTGCCGTGGCGACGGGCGGCGTTGATGCGGGCGCGTCGTCGATCTCGATTGCGACGTTCCCGGTGCGCTTAGGCGCGAGCGGGAAGTCGTTCTCGAAGAACTCGACATCGCGCGATTTGATAATACGGCGCGTTGGGCCGTGCCATAGGCGGTACGCCGAGTCCTCGTTATAGCCAATAAGTACGCACTGGACTGACTTCGCATCCCATTTTGTGCGCTTTTGCTTAGGAATTAGCCCGAAGGCTTTGCAACCGAAAGCGCGGAGGTGGCGTACGCTCGGCTTATAGCCGTGCCAGACCTCGAACGGAGTCTTGCCGTCGAGCGCCGCGGTAGGTCCCAAGTTCTTCAAATAGACCTGTGTGCTGACAACTTCTGGCCACAGGAAACGCGGGAGTCCGGTCTGGTGTACGACCGCGATACCGCGCTCAACGATAGTGCGATTTAGGCGCTCCGCGACGCCGTTCTGTGCAGGTGAGTACGGCGCTGTCAGCTCGAGGATGATACCTGCTTCGGCGAGGTACTCCTCCATCTCTTTACTGACATATTCTCCCCCGTTGTCAGCACGCAGCCGTCTAATTGAATGGCCGGTTTGCTTCTCGACCAGCGCGCGGTACGTCTTGAATCGGCTAAAGACATCGCTTTTGTGCCGCATTCGGTACTCGTGCGAATATCGCGACGCGTCGTCCGTGAAGGTGACAAAATAGCGCGATCCATCGTGCGCTAGGGTCTTCATCGGGCCGCAGACATCTGTGTGGATGCGCTCGAGGACCTCGTCTGCACGGTGGTCAGCTTGCTTTGGGAACGGCTTCCTGTGCTGCTTCCCAAAGACGCAGTCCTCGCATGGTGGCGCTGGTGCTTTCGACGCCAAGGTAAGCCCATCGACCATGTTCTTCGATATTAACTGATCGATATTCATAACTCCAGCGTGGCCGTAGCGACGGTGCCAGAGTTCGCGTGTGAGTGGGATCGCAGCGAAAGCAGCTTCGCGGGGTCGGGGTTTGGGTCTGGGGACTGACGGGGAGTCAAGGTAGTAGAGGTTTTCCCGTAGCGTGCCCGTCGCTATGATGTTGCGACGAGAATCAAACAGCTTGACCTGCCCGTCTCCGAATTGTGCACCCCCGCCTGCGCGATCAAGCTTGCTAATGCTAAGCAGGTTGTGCGCGGCCTCTGGAGCGTGCAGTACATTGGACAACAACACGGTGCCCGTGCCTCCACTTCCGGTGACCGTGTCGACACGAATAGAGCCTATACCCGGGCTGATGAGGTCTTCGCCTTTCGATGCAGTCCCGATCGAGCGCTCTTCGGGCTTGTACTCTTCAAACAAGGCACGTTCAGAATTGACGTGCGATGACGTACCCATGTCGATGATCCATGGGTCACCAGCTAGGAGAGATTGCTCAGGAGATCGGGCCACCGAAAAAGTAAGGAGCGACGTCTCGCGATCGCCGCCCGCTATATTGGCAGAGTTCTTGTCCCTAGAACGACCACGACTATCGCTTTTACGACGATCACCTAATACCTGCGGGCAATCGAACTTGTAATGGCCCAGCTTGTGGCACTCGAAGCATTCCACCTCCGAGCTCGGCCGCATGGGTCTGCGACGGTTGCCTCCGTCGCCGTTCTCGCTGCCACGTGATGCGCTGTCCTCTCGCCTCTCTCTCCCGATGCCTCGACCGCTGCCTCGCTTATCGCGCCAATGGCCCTTGCCCCGTGCGCCACCGGCTTGGAGTGCGACATCACCGCTCGGACTCGCTTCACGTTCTTCGCGGGCCTTGCGCCGGTTGTACGCATCCAGTAAGCGCTGTGTGAGCTTGGCGGAGGTGATCTTCGACGTGTCCTCGATCGAGTCGACAACGGTCTCGTAGTTGCCGTTCAGGGAGGAAAGGATGCGATCGACGAACATGGGGTCCGTCAGCGAGACACCGACATTGACGGCATTGAAGTAGTATGTGCGGAGAGTGGATAGATGGGTAGCGAGGTCGTCGGTGGGGGCCATCATGAGGCTGTAGAACTTGGTGGTGATGAGGGACTTGCCCGTCGCGGTCTTCGACTCGAACTGGTTGCAAACGGCAGTCCAGACCTCAGCAGACGTGTCGGCGTTGAGCGTGAGATTCATCTCCTCGTCGGTGATATTGAGGATGATCTGGGAGAAGGCCTTCGCATCCTTCTGCTCCCACGATATAGCCGCTACTGAATCCGACGGCTTCGTCTCGGTACCCTTAGCGACGTCCCAGACGCCCTGAGCGCGCAAGATCGTCTGGATCTTCTTCTTCCAGATCCCGAAGTTGTCGCTGCTGAGCTTCGAGTCGAGCATGATGATGGATTTGGTGACGTCGGCCATAATGGAATGGATGGGGATGAGCTAGATCAGATGTAGTAATCTGGGCCGGCGAGCGTTCTTTCTTCGGGTCTCAGTATCCCGCAGGGCCCATAACCTGTTAAGGATCGAGCTCAGCGCAGGAAGAGAAAACGCTGGTATTACTATATCTACCTGTTAAGGATCGAGCTATAGTAATATATGAGCTAAATGGAAATGGAAACGAGACACGAAAGATACTCACCTCAGCGCAGGAAGAGAAAACGCTGAGGTGCTACAAACATGCGGTACGGGCAAGTACAGTACGGTTCGGGAAAGTCCGAAAAAGGGAACGTGCTATACGAGTGGCGGTCTGACTACCGTACTACTCTCAACAGTACTGACCAAGCCAGACAAATCGTTGCTTTTGAACGATGCCTTGTATGCCATGATCTGTTGGATATTAAAGGCGCTATGGCCAGAATGCTATAAGTGACATTTAGTAGATACAAAAAGTGATATAACTTTATGAATATTGCATGCACCACATATCTTTTTGGCTCATCTGAATGTTCTTATTCGTAGCTTCCAAACAAGCCCTTATACGCTACGTTAGGTGCAGAACTCGTGCACCAGTGGCAAAATCTCTGAAAATGGGGGTCAAACAGCAGTTTTGACATATCTTCACAACGAGAACACGCACTGCTGACATTTCAGACATTCCTGAATGCGGTTGAGCATAGCTTTTGAATGGTGCCCTACACAACCTGATCCAAGAAGATTTAAAAATCATCCCTTTGAGCGAAAATTGGATATATCATGACGAATATTGGACATACCACAAAAATCTTTATCTCATTAAAAGGAGCTCATCAAGAGCTTTCGAATGAATTATTGTGCACCCTGATGGGTGAAAAACTCGAGGCACTACAACAGAATCTCTGAAACTGTCGGCAAGAACATGTTTTGAGGATATCTTTACAACGAGTAAACGCACCGGCAACATTTCTGTTGTTTCAGAAAGCGGCAATCAGTAGCTTTTGAATGCATGTACATACATGCAAATTGGTACAGTGCTTGGTGCACAACATCAAAATCTATGGTGTCAAAGTGTCAGCCACACATACCTTTTGAAACTTGAAGTCGTCTATTACGATTCCTTAGAATCGTTTACTCTAACCCACTTTTCAACTCAAAAAAGATGACACCCAGCCAATGTAATGCCTTTTATAGTAATAATTTCTCACATCTTAAAGTAAGGTTGTAGGTTCGATTCTGACAATTGTCATTTTTGTGATTTTAAATGTTTCTTAGAGATATCAGTCTACTAAATCAAATTTAATTAGTGTTCAACTATATGCATATGTAAATCAATGCTAGTCTTATTAGAACTGAAAGATTTTAGTATAAGAAAGTGCAAACTTGTTGAAATAACAGATAAACATATTTAATAGGATATTCTGCACCTTGTTATTGATGTAAGTGAGTGGGATGTATGATAACATGATAAAGGCAGATTTTACCTCTTCAGAACATTTTTTTCCATGAGAATAGGTTCAGAAATGACTGAGATATGAGCAAATCACTTCAAAAGATACCTTTGAGGAGAAGATCATAGTGATTGCATCATAGCGGCGCAACGAGTGGCGCTATTTACACGCTAAAGATACCGTTGGACAGATCTGATTCATACCTTTCCAACGGTATATTGTACAAGACGATCGGGTAAGTATTGAGAAAACGCGGTAGCAATTACTGAAGGGTTGGTATTAGAGGTAGGGGCAAACTTGTTGAGGCCATATCTTTTTATTGACTCATCCAATTGTAGTGTACCTAGCGTCGTTGAAAAGGCATAATAGAGATCTTTCTGAGCAATCAAGGGACCGGTGATATCTCCAGTCTTTAAGGAGGTACACTCAAATTATCACAAAACCTCCTATTTAACTATTTTCAAGGTTTTACATAATCCGCAGCACGGGCAAAATGACATACTCCCGTCCCATGACATCATGAGGGGGACGGGAGTACGTCATTTTGCCCGTGCTGCGGATTACATAAGCAATTTATAAGCAGGAAAAAATCGAAAAAATCATTCAAGTCTAGGGGCAAATCATCAAATCATCTGAGAATAGGCACATACTGAGTAGTGTAAAAAATCAGTAAAAATCGTGTTAATATGGCCATTGATAGTACTACTCAGAAACACTTGAGTTTATGTTTATAGCTAGAGAATTGACAGAGATATAGCCAAATTACTGATTTAGACCCCCCTAGAAGGCAAAAATAAAATCAATCTAGGCAACATACAACAGTTGACAGACTTTCAAAGGCCACACTTATGTACTTCATAAATGTAAACACAATTTTTGAGAAGTCACATGCAACAGCAAGCCTGACCGGGCTCGCTGTTGCACGTGACCATCATTTTGTCATTAGTTCAACTCTTGCTGGTAACAAAGTTTAAAAATAAGAGATAAGTGTAAAACAATATACTTTGAAGATGGAGATCTTTGCAGCATTATAATACTAGTATATTCAATTCTCTATTATCTTATTAATTCTGTGAGAATAACACTACAAAGTTAGAACAATTCAAAAGGAATCGTATTGCCATGCAGAGCATCGGCCCTCTTCCCCCAAGTGATGATGATGATGATATTGCACCAATAAGACTTTTTGATAATGCAAATGTAGCTGGTGCTCAGACACAGAATTTAAATGCTGCTGGTGCTCAGATACAGAGTTTAAATGCTGCTGGTGCTCAAACACAAAATCTCAATGCTACTAGAGATATTACAGATGATGTTTTTATTACTGGGGGTCAGCCACAGTTAAATGATGCTCAGAAAATGCATATCAATAATGCTATCTTCTAATATCACTGTATCATCTGGTCATAATAATGAGCTTCACAATTATAGTTCTGCATGTCATGTAGGTGGTGCTTGAACATCTCCACCTGCTCATCATAGAATTCAAGATACATATGCTCATCAGCCACATCCTGCAGATCCTCAGAGACTATGGTGCACAAAGTCTGGCCATTGGGTTCATATATCTGTATCTGGACAAATGAGACAATATGAGAGATGTCATGAAAGAGAGAGTTCAGCTCAAGCTCATCAAAATCAGAGAACTCTCAATGCATAAGCAGAAATTCAGCTTAATCAGTAGATTGATCCACCTGCTGCACCTGAGGCTTCTGTTATACATGATAATTCTAACAATGCTACTCAGCTTGATGCAAATAAGCCTTCTTCAGATCTGGCTATATCTGCTCAAGATTGAGCCTTGTTACAAAAGTGCTGTGAAAAATTAACGAAGATTGAAATGGAAACATGTCTGCACTGTCATGAAAGATGGTTTGACCTTAATGTTCAAAATGGTCACTGTGTTAAATGTCATACAAAAAATAATTCTACCAAATATCAGAACAGCAACAAGATGTATTCAGGACCAGGTGCACCAAATAATTTGTCTGAATTGACACAAATGGAGAAAATGCTTATTTCTCCTATACATTCAATGATTCAATTATGACAAGTACATGGAGGACAAACCAAATATCAAAGTCGTACTTGCAATTTTCCATGTGATAATGCAATGTTTCATAACAGATTGCCATTATTGCCTGCTGAATGTGATATTATTATTATGTGAAGAACTGGCACTAATGCTAACTCTGAGCACAAATTTCAGGACTTTCGAGTCTGCAGACATTCAGTTCAACAATGGCTTGAGTATTTGAAAGACAATTATTCAACATTTAGAAATAATTGCATAACCATTGATTATAATTGTCTTAATCAATTACCAGAAAATGCTTTGATGCATGAGCAATGTCAAAATGTGCAGCAGCAGGAGATGAATGATGCTTTACAAGAACAAGGACCACCTGAGGAAAATGCAGAAGCTGATGTCAATGTTGATGATAATGAACCACTATTCTCTAGAGGTTTTGTACCAAATACATCTGAACGATCAACAGTCATTCAACAGTTGCATGCTGCTGTAACAAATAGTAATGATTCAATCATTCTGACTATGCCTCATATATGTGGTACACCAATTAATGAGCATGGTGATGAAAGGATTGCTATCAATGCATTTCCTACTCTATTTCTTACAGGAGAGGGAGATTTTAGAGAGCATGGAGATATTAAAGTTGACATGGATGATTGGGCTGCACATTTAATTCGACTTGAAGGAGGTCGATTTGCTCAACATCCAAGATTTCGATATTGGGCACTAAATACAATCATAAGACATAAAGCTAAGAGTTCAGCTTGATGGTATCTAAAAAATCATCAAAATGATGCTCAACTATCAGTTGAAGATATAAGAGAACTTATAAATGAGAATCAGGCTCAAAATTTAGCTCAATGTGTTTCACATGCTGGAGAAACACTGCCTGGATCTAGATCATACTGGCCAAAAGGTCGATATGATCTTATTGCTCAAATAAGAGCACCATCATATAAATCACCCTTAGTATTCTTTACAGTGTCAGCTGCTGATATTCAACGATCTGATTTACATTCTCACATGCCTAATCATATACTAGATGTTGAAGATGCAACATCATATAAATGTTGAATGGCAGATTTAAATAAAAACTTTGCTATAGTAGAATTTTACTTTCAAAAAAGATGGAAGATCTTTTTTCATGAGTTTCTACAGTCCAAATTTAAAATTGTAGATTATTGGTGGCAATATGAGTAGCAGCATCAAGGAAATAGCCATGTTCATGGATTTTTATGGATACCTGATGCACCATCAATTGATACTATGGATTCAAAGAATCTTGATTATTTAAAACAGTTTATTGACTACTGGGATCAACATGTATCATCATGGCATCCAGATCCTAATTGTCCACCTGCTGCTATTCATCCATGTGCACAAGAGTTTGCAACTTTACAAGATACTAAAAAAGAATTGGCTGAAATGTTAAATCATGTTCAAAGATAGAACCCAGTCTTGACAATACAAGATGCACACCAGGATATTGTGAACGTCAAAAAAAGGCACTGGTGAAAATTTCTGCAGATTTGGATATCCAAAAACATGTAGAGATGAGAGCATTTATGCAAAAGAAGATGGAGATAAATTTGTTGAATTTCACACATGTAGAAATGATAATTTGTTAAATCCATATAATGCTGCATTTATACTAGGATGGAGAGCAAATATTGACTTTTGTCCTGTTATTGATAAAGAGGCTGTAATTGCTTATATTACAAAGTATGCAAGTAAAGCAGAAACTTCATCAGCTTCATATTATGATGTTTTACAATCAGCTATCAGTCATCTAAAGGATAGTGATCCAAGTGGAATTGCTTATCAAAAAATGCTATCAATATTTGTATCTGAGTGAGATATATCTAGTCAAGAGACATGTCATATTTTACTAGTTAAAAGTCTGATTTGTAGCTCTCATCAATATCGCTCATTATGTGTTGCATCTAATCAAACTGATAAAGTAATTGATTTTGAAAGAAATACAATAGAAAAATTAGATCTTATGACTCGTTACAAAAAGTGGAGTAAAGGTGTCATAGAAAATGTAACATTGTTAGATTTTGCACAATACTGGAATACAAAAGGGCAAAGATATAGTAAAAGAGGATCAAGAGGTGTCTTACCTTTTATTGTAGATGTATGGCCTTGATTTAAACCTGATCAGGACAATGCTGATATGTATGAGAAATACTGCTATGCACAACTAATTTTAAATCATCCATTTACTGGAGATCCTGAAATTACATTGAAGGCAAATTTTCCTGATTGGAGTACAGCTTATAAGAGCTTATGTGTTGATCATAATCATATACATGATGATACTCTTCCAGCTGCTGAAGAAATTGAAGAAATTGAAGAGGATGATGATGATGAAACTGTTGTTAATGAAGAAGAAGATGCAGATAATGTGATTGCTGATTGGATGTGTGACGCTGCTCGATGTCCAAATCAACAGGTTGAAGCTGAGCTTGACCATTTGGGTTCATGTGATATAGATCTTGCATATGATTGGATTGAGAACTCTCCTCCAAATCAGGATTTAATTAAAAACAGTATAGAATGGCTAAATGCACAAACTAAAGAATCTCCAAATGATGATATGCAAGAACTACCAGAAGTTGACTGGCATAATCTTAAGGGTGAACAATGTGCTATATTTCTGAAAGTCATGGCCTACTTTAAAAACCTTAAAACATTAAATGAGGATGATCCAAAGCCAGAACCTTTTTTAATCAATGTTGATGGAACAGCAGGTACAGGCAAGTCTTTTCTAATCTGGCCGATTTCAAATGCTATGAGAGAATTGTACCATGATGAGATCCAGGACAATAGAGATCCTGTTGTATGTCTAGTACCAACTGGTGTATCAGCATTTGGTATTCAAGAATGGACTTTAAACTTTGAAGCTTCAATTCCTGCACAAGATGGATCATCATTTGAGCAATTAGGTCAGACAGCTTTAGCCAGACATCAAACTAGATGGAAATATACAAAATTACTTATCATAGATGAAAAATCTATGGTTGGAACTTTTATGTTTGGCAAGTTAGACAGAAGATTATGTCAGGCATTTTCAGCTCAAAGCCATCATATAATGGGTGGTCTTTCCACTTTGTTGTTTGGAGGTTTTGCTCAGCTTCCTCCTATTGGTAATAGTACATTGTTTTCAAAAAATCAGGCAAATGTTGGACATTTAGCATTAAGTACAAAAGGTCAAAAACCCTATAAATCATTTAATCAATCTGTTACATTGCAAACAATTTTTAGACAAGCAGGAACAGATCCACAGCAGGTTGCTTTTAGAGATGCCTTACTTCGATTAAGAACCTACACAAATACAGATGAGGACTACACTCTATTTTCATCATGATTCTGAGATATATTATCTGCAGAAGAAAGGTTATCATTTGATGATGTTATATATATACTGCCAAAAAAAGCAGCAGTACTTCATCTGAATAAAGTTCATCTGTTAAATTTAGGAAAGCCAATCTTACGATGAAAAGCAAAGCATAACTCAAGAGAGGCCAAACATGGAAGTAAAGATGATGCTGAAGGTCTTCCCACTGAGATACTATTAGCTGAAGGTGCTAAAGTTATGTTAACTAGAAATCTCTGGACATCAAAAGGTGTGTTATTTTCTTGATCGACTTCAATCAGAGACTAACTCTATTATAGGATTGATCAATGGATCACAAGGTGTCATTGAGAAAATCTGGTTCTCTAGTGGATCTGATGTCCAGTCACATCTACCTGCAGTAGTATGGGTAAAATTTGATGGATATTCAGGTTTGCTTCATGGTTTTATTAATACATAAAATAACTGATATATGTTCTAACAGGACCTGATCATAACATACATGGGATTCATCCTAGATGTGTTCCTATTATTTCTTTAACATCAAAGTGGGAAAAAGGTGGTAGAACTCTTTCTAGAAGGCAGATGCCTCTCACATTAGCATGGGCTATCACCATTCACAAAAGTCAAGGATTGACTTTGGATAAGGCAGCCATTGATCTTGGAGATAAGGATTTTTCTTCTGGTCTTTCATTTGTTGCCATCTCTTGTGTTCGAACTCTAAAAGGTTTAGCATTTAGATCTAGATTTGATCATACTCGACTTCAAAAACCTCAAAGTTCAGCTATCTTAGATGCTCTTACTGAGGATACTTTACGCAGAAATAACCTTCCTTTAGACAATGACTGGTATGGTATTGACATGAATGAGTACTGAGAACAGTTTTATGATTATGAACACTAGCTACAAATGATGTATTTATCAAAAATTCTTCAAGTCAAATATTGTAATAAACATTGTATTTTTAAATTCGAATTTAGCAAGCTCCCCATTCTCAGGTGGACATTTCCACCTGCCATCGAACCTAGTATTCATTACTGAGCCGTGCGCAGCGCGGCCGCTCCAGCGATTTTGTGCATGCTGGGTGATCCAAAGATGTATCTATTGGTATTTTTCTTGCGGGGTAGTCACTTGAACGAACTGACGACCAGAAGGCCGTGCTTTGCGCGGCAGAAATTCGAATATTTTATTCGAATAAAAATATTCGAATATCTTTTGGCTTGCACACCTATGGGCATACTGCCAAAAAAACGGGTTTCTTCCCGGACGTCCGGGTTTTGTCACGCGGCTGTCCGGGTTTTTTCCCCGGACATCCGGGGATGGCCGGCAATTCCCGAAAACCCGGACCGGACCGTCCGGATCCGGGAAAAAAAACCAGACATGACCCGGACTTCCATAAGTGACTACTGTACTGTAAGTCGAACAATCTGCGTCATTTATTGTTGTCGATCTGGATAACACGTGACCAAAATGTTGAATAGCTCGGCGCTTCGGCTGGGATGCGGTCTTCAACCTACAGTAACTCGCCATTTCCACGACCCCAGTGCTGCGAAGGGCCCTTCGTTGTTCTGGCTCGTTGGATTGGAAAGGCTGCTCCGCGTTGCTGTGTGTGCTTGGGAATGCATGCGGCGATGCTGGGTCACCTAGATGGAAGGGGGTGGTGCGCTCCGGTGCAACAGCTCTGGCTCGAGGCGTGCTTGCATGCCCCTGGGTCCAGCTCCTTGCGTTTCCCCAGACGCACGGCAGCTGTCTTCCATTGAGTGAGGGAGGGAGCGCATCTTACGCGCATTCCTTGGGCAGCAGTGCGTCGAGACTGACGTCGCCCCGGCCGCACCCCAATGCGTCGAGACTGACGTTGGCCGCCCATGAGGTGGAAGCACTCCTCGGCGGGGACAGGACCACGGTCCTCCCCTCTGCTGTTCAAGGTCAGTTCCGCGTTTCTGCTTGTTATCCAAGGTCGGTGTCAAGTTTCTGTTTTCCGTTCAAGGTCGGTTTTTCTTCCATCTGTTGTTCAAGGTAGGTTTTCCATCTCTCTGCTGTTTGAGATCTTCAGGGTTGATAGGGTGGACGGTTGAGGAGAAAGGGGGCATGTTGGTGTTTCGTCGTAAGGCGCTTCTTTGCTGATTATAATGAAGTAAATCATTCCAGCCATGATGTTCGCACATTCGTCTCTGATTCCCACGACTGTTGCAGTTCTAGGCATCTTATTTTCTATTGTGCCGCAAGACTTTATGGCTAGGATTTGGGTAATGCTCTGTTTCTCAAGAATTTGGCCACACTGCAGCACTGGTGGAAAAGGATCAAACCGACAGAAGCTTATGGGTAAGTGGATGGCCCATTGATGATATGCAGAGCTCATGCTGGCAGGTTACAGTTCTCCTTTTCAGGTAGGTAATTGTTTCGATGAAAGAGCGTTTGCCCTTCCAGAGAGCACCTCGGGAAATTGTAGGTCAATTCTTTGTGCTGGAATAAGTACTGCCGGAGCGTTGTGTTGGGGTTTTCTTGCATTTAGATTGGATCAAGCTGTGGACATTCTGTCATCCGCCTAATTAGACCGGTGACCGTCTCTCTAGACATAGAAAGGCGAGCGATCTGTCGTAGACAGACCGGTCGATCTCAGCGCGCCACATCCCTTTTCGGATGAACGCAGCGTTATGCTCCTCAATATACACCATTCAACGCATTGCATCTCAAGTTCTCATCCTCCTGTACTCTATATAACTGACAGCTTACCTGAGCTGTTCGCACTGCATGTCCGTCCCAGCGACTTCAAGGAGCACTGCAGCGTGTTCGCGGGCTACCACTCGTGCTTCCGGGGCTTCAAGCCCGCCGCCCGGCGAGGACCGCAAGCTGAGCTGGCGGAGTACGCGAAGGTGCTCAAGCAATGCTTCCCCGACATCGAACAGATCGTGATGAAGGTCATGGCGGCGCGCAACGCGCCCGCCGGCAAGGGGCTCAATCGCGTTTGCGTGCTGACGAATGGGAAGCGCGAGTGACTCGACAGGCTGCCCGTCGTGCTGAATAGGGCCGCACGCTGCAAGAGCATGGCGACGAGCCGGGGTCACCAGTTGTCTACCACGTAATGTAGCCTCTGCATGATGGTTTTTGGGAACCACAGTATACCATGTAGTTCTTATACTGCGGCGGTGGTACTGCCCCAAATTGGCCCCAAACACATCGAGCCAGCACCGAGTTAGCACCGAGCCAGCACCGAGCCACCAATATGGTCATCCAGGACGGCTGCATTGCGACTGTCCGGTACTTGGTCCGGCAGCAACATACATTGTAATCCTCTATCCTGCATACGCTGCAGCGACTGCACTCACTTTGCATCCCGTTGCTCAGCCGTGCAGACAAGTTAGAGAACATGATAAGTATAAATAATACCGTATCAAACGATTGTCTATGAAAGCTTTGCTATATTTTATCAAATCATATCTTCGACGCAAAATCTACCGTCCAGACGGGGTGGTGCCCGCAGGGCCGTGCTATCAAGTCAAACATGTGACATCTGAAATCTGATTTCCAAATTTGGAAATCCAGTTTTCAGTGGCTCGCGATGTGGCTCGGTGGTGCAGCTGAAGCAATTTTACAATGATGTTCTCAGGTTGTGTCGCGCAGGGCACCGTTCGAAAGCTATGCTTAACGGCTTTCAGGAACGTCTGAAATGTCAGCGTTGCATCCTTGTATTCCTTGTATTGTAACGATATGCCTAAAACAAAATTTGACCCCATTATTTTCAGAGATTTTGCCCCTGGGGCATGAGTTCTGCACCTATCATGATGATGACGGCTTGTCCAAAAGTGATTGATGAGGGCCTTCAGCCGAGCCAAAAACATTTAAGTATCGCAGATTACAGCCATTTGCGATTGGAAATTATGCGAAATCGCCGCGCGTTTGCGGCGGCGGTGGCGTTCGGTCCACACCAGTCCGGAGACTAGTAAGTAAGCATGTCGGCACCAAAGACAATCAATGTATGTTGCTACCGGACAGTCGCGACGCAGCCGTCCTGGATGACCATGTTGCCCTTGATACCACAGTGCAGTGGCTCGGTGCTGGCTCGGTGCTGGCTCGGTGCTGGCTCGATGTGTTTGGGGCAGTACCGCCACCGCAGTATAAGAACTACATGGTATACTGTGGTTCCCAAAAACCATCATGCAGAGGCTACATTACGTGGTAGACAACTGGTGACCCCGGCTCGTCGCCATGCTCTTGCAGCGTGCGGCCCTATTCAGCACGACGGGCAGCCTGTCGAGTCACTCGCGCTTCCCATTCGTCAGCACGCAAACGCGATTGAGCCCCTTGCCGGCGGGCGCGTTGCGCGCCGCCATGACCTTCATCACGATCTGTTCGATGTCGGGGAAGCATTGCTTGAGCACCTTCGCGTACTCCGCCAGCTCAGCTTGCGGTCCTCGCCGGGCGGCGGGCTTGAAGCCCCGGAAGCACGAGTGGTAGCCCGCGAACACGCTGCAGTGCTCCTTGAAGTCGCTGGGACGGACATGCAGTGCGAACAGCTCAGGTAAGCTGTCAGTTATATAGAGTACAGGAGGATGAGAACTTGAGATGCAATAGGACCCCCGACAACCCCCCCCAAAGGTTCGATCCGCTCCAAGAGGCTCGTTACCGACAGACCTCCAGGGTCGGCCGCAGCGCTCGGTATACGCGCCGCGGATCAGACCTAGCATTTGGGCGAATCGTTACCGCGCCCAGTATCAGAGCTCGAAAAATCAGTTTAAATAAGAAAGAAATTGTATTTTTCTCCCAGCGTATCTAGACATCCCCAAGCAACACCGCAGACAACCCGTCCTGCACCAGCACTGTCATGCCCTTGTCTCACTCGCATCGCACTGTCTACTCAGCTGCGCCAGACGCGTGCGCATGCGCGCGAACCGCGAGCAGCCACGGGTGCTGCCCTTTCACCGCGAGGATATAATGCGAGAAAGGATCTACGCCCTAAAGGACATCTGATAGGACCCAACATGCCTCAACAGGCATACTATCATGTCTTACCTATGGCCTTCGGTGTATACGGCGTGTCTGCCCCCGGTGGACAGATGCTACTTGGCATTATTGCGGCGCTGAGAAACGGCACCGCGGTCCATCTGCATCAGCTCGAAATAGCTTGTGAAGGAAATCCACGACATCGTGCTTGAATTCACTGCTCACTATATACCGGTGCAATATCCTCTGAAGAGGACAAATTTTGAAGAATATTTCATCCCTTCATTTGGCCGAAATGGGTCAGCCGTGTTACCGCGCGGCGGATCAGACCTCGGCCGGTGCTGGCTCGGTATACGCATCAAACTTAGAGATTTGGGCTAAATTTGGGCCCTCCGTTACCGCCATTTCCTCAGAGCTCCGGCGCTATGCGCCGTTTGGTGAACGCACCCGGATCGAACCCTTGGGTGGCTTGTCGGGGGTCCTGATGCAATGCGTTGAATGGTGTATATTGAAGAGCATAACGCCGCATTTGAGCATCACGTGAAGTCATCCGAAAGGGATGTGGTGCGCGGGTCTTGCGCTACGACGTGGCACAGATTGAGGGCGTTCGGGAACTAGAAGTGTCCTGTCCGGATTGTCCAAACTGTCCGGACTGTCCGTCTGAGTCACGTCTGAATGGTCAGAACTGTCCGTCCGTGTCGAGGGCGTTCGGGAACTAGAAGTGTCCTGTCCGGATTGTCCAAACTGTCCGGACTGTCCGTCTGAGTCACGTCTGAATGGTCAGAACTGTCCGTCCGTGCCCGATCGGACCCGATCGGAGACAGGCATCCGTGACGGGTAACCCTAAAGGACACACCTACCCCTAGTGTAGGGCTGGGTATTACACAAGTATTGAGCACCGGCAACCTGGCGTTTGAAATTCCATCCACACTGCGGGGATAGCTCTGCTGGATAGCTGCCTCCATCATCGTAATACCTTGATCGTGACTGTAGCTCCAGTCCGCTCAAGAATCAACTCCTCGATCTGCATGTGCAGACCATTCCTGGCGGCTCATGTTCAGGCCTCGTCTCACACTGGGCTCGTCTCTTTTGCAGCATGCGTACGTTGATTTCCCGAGTGTTGTCAGTTACTAAACAGCAGCAACGTGGGCGAAGTCCTTGACGGCGAGCCCGCATCACTCGTGTGCGATCCATGGAAGACCGATGGCGTTTCGACGACCATTATCTGCGCGGCCGCATCGCAAGGAGATATCCATCGTTGGGTACGAGGTGCGTGCGCTGCTTTTTCTCTCGTTTATGTTGACTAGCTACGGACATGCTGGTGTACGATCCCACGACCTCGACCAGCCCGCCGCCACGCAGATCTCACCGCTAACACCAAATGCGTGGATCCGGTGACCCCCTCCGGACTACAGGCCCGTGCTCGTGTTCGAACCGTATATCGATAAGAGGACGGACAGCGCACCTGACATCATCGCGATCCGCTATGCCAATGTGAGGAAGCGATGCTCGGGACATCATCGGCATCATATTGGATGGGAAGTGCAAGATGTTGCACATGGTACAGCGAGAGCTTGATGAGCATGGACGGTGGGAGTGTGAGGGAAAGCGGCAGGAAAAGGGACGCGAGAAGGAGCAGGCAACTGCGCGCGCGACGCCGTCGTCGATGTCCGCCTCGGGACACACGCTCATCCCACCGTTGGTATCAGCACAGGCCCGCCTTCCCTCTGCCACTTCGCACCTCAAAGCTGGGCCGAGCACGTCGCCGCTGTCGACGCTCCCCACGCCCAGCCCGAACCTCTCCCCGAAGCCCTCGACATCCTCACAGCTCACCTGCTCCCCGTGCTGGGCGCGATGCAGCCTCTGGTCCCGCGCCTGCCCGATACGCCCCTCAAGGCACGATATGGTTTGTGGGCATGCAAAAGCTGGGTAGGCTGTGTGCTTCGCCAGCACGGACGCGTTGCGCGCAGAGGTAGCTGCACAGTTAGACTAGTTAATAGACCATGATGCCGCAGGCTTCGCGAACATAGCAAACATCGATAATGACATACAACGATAACGTAACAAGGTGGTTCAGAGAGAACAAACAAAGCAAGTGCATGAGAATACGATAGACAGCAAGTGCACGAGAACAAGATAGCAAGCAACTAGTATACCAACTTCCAAGAATCTATGCATCAAACACCCGTAATTCAAGACTCAATCACAAATGTTTCCGCATGCCATTCATACGCCTCTTCCAACAGATGCCTATTACAATTAATTGTGAAGCGACTGTGTGATGGAGCGAATACACGTACTCGACAATTTCGCGCGTAGTGACTCTGAGGTCCGCGACTTCCATGTGACGTACTCGCCATCGGCGAGTACGTAGCTTTCTCTTGCTCCCACTCTCGTCTATCCTCCAACATCAAACAAGCCATCACGATGAAATCTACATTTGACACGGTCGACATGTAGATTAACTTTGCACCGCGCTTTTCGGGACACTATCTGACCACAAATGTGAACATCACCATGAATGGCACGACCGTGTCCGTCGGGAGTACACATATCACCCTCCCTTACCTGATGCACAACTGCTGCGTTATAGGCCATCTTGCGAAGTTCAAGGTGCACAAGTAAGCGCTTAAGCCCAGACCCTATGTTTCAACATGGAAAAAGGTCGATTGACTGGTATGTGCGTCGCGCAGGTTGCAAGGTCACCACCGCCCTCAGCGTGCTATTTGACTTCCTTCAAGGGCAAGGGCAAGGGAACGATCCTGGCATGAGCGTCCAGCGCATCGAGGACATGGTTCACGATGTGCCACGCCCTGCCTTCTCGATGGATGTCGAGGTTGGCCTACATACATTGCAATCAGCCTCCATGCGCCGCAAAAACGAAAAGCGGCATCTTAAGGCCCGGCTCGTTCTGGCTGTTCTCCCCGACGCTGACCAGCACGACCGTGAAGTTCGCGCCCATCGCGTCGGGGCGAGAATACCCGAAAAACGTCCGCAGGTCTGCGAAGTTCGCGAACTCCTCGAGATAGTTCACAGCGCCGAGCCTACTTATTCACGTCAGTGGCCTGCGAGACGTAGGCTGTCAAGTTGTACAGTGCGTGCAGGCATGCGGGGGTGATCGTCGTGCGGGAGCTGCTCAGCACCGCCGCGAGATTGCTCAGCGTCTGTAGCTGCGCGTCGTCCACGCGCACCTTCCCCTCTAGTTCCATTGACCCTCGTGTGCCCCATCCGCCCCAGTGTTCCCCGCCCATGCCTGTCGCCAGGCATCTCGCGGTCACACGTGCAGTTCCTCCGCGCACCCCCGCACGCTGTTATGAATGCGCCTGCGCCTGTGTGTTTGACAGGCCAGTCGCAGTCGGCACGTCTCGCCTGACTTCTCGTGGTCGTGCGGGCTATTCGCGCTTTTGTTCCTGCTGCGCGTGCGTGCTTTTGTTCCTGCTGCGCGTGCGTGCTTGACGGGCCAGTCACGGTCGATGCGTTTCGCCTGGCTTGTCGCGGTCCCCGACGCTGCTGCGCGCGCCTTTTGACGTGCTCGAAGTCGTGCGGACTCTTCGCGCGTTTGTCCGCGAGCGTGTTTGATGGCGTCGTGGTCGGTGCGCGTTGCTAGGCTCGTCAAGGTTGCACTGGCTCTTCGCCGGTGCTGCTGCGCCTACGTGTTTCTCGAGGCAGCCCCCCGTGCTTGTTTGGCGGACTTGTCGCAGTCGCGCGGGCTCTTCGCCGGCGCTCCTGTGCACGCGTTGGTCAATGCTGCCGCCGCGGGGCCGCGCGCGTGTGAATGCCGTGCGCGCGTGGACGTGCGCGTGGGTATGGCATGCGCGTGGGTATGGCGGGCCAGTCACGGTCCCGCCAGATGTCCCATGTGCATAGTATTTGTTCTACACGACGTCTCTCTCATTGTGTGATGAGTCTTTTAAGTTGCAATTGACCGGGTACCTAGAGACTAACCTAGCCTTCCAGAAAACATCGTTCATGGCCTGTGCTAAGCAACAAGCGCGCTCGTCAGCTCATGGTGTGAAGTTGGAGTTGGCGTGCTTCTGCCGACTTCAACTGCGAGGGCGGGACGCAGCGCCGCACGTTCCTTGAACCAGTTATTGTGAGTCTTTCGAAATCAACTGAGTTAGAAGTTTATGCTTACCATGAATTTTTGCACGTCAGAATCTACTTTGAGGCCCGCACCAAGTGTCAGGCAGGCTGGAACGCTGAGTGTACGAGGCTGAAGTAAACGGGCTTCCGCTGAGGCTCACTGCGGGTGCGGGGCATAGCCCCGCATGAGGCCTGTGTCCTCCGCTCAGCGCAGTGCACTGAGCGGAGGACACGCCCGACAGCTGACTTCACGAAGTCAGCTGTTTCTCTCGGCGCTGGGGCGTTGCCGAAGATGCAGATATACGGCTGAGGCGCGAAAAGGTGGTGCGCCTACACGAGGGCTGTAGAGAGATTGATGAGTTTCGCCTACTCATCGCAAGATGCGAAATGTACTCACCCTTTCGCGCATTATCAGATCGTGCGGCCTGACAGTCGTCTCTCTGTCTGCACCCTGGATTCTCGACTCGTCCACCCCCCTCATGCGTCCAGCGCCCGACTGAGTCCAGCACTCACTGCATGAAGACGGAGACGAGTATCCCAGCAACGGCTCGCTAATATCGCTCTTTGTAGACCAGGCGCGTCCCCAGCCCCCCGCCGCGCTCTGCGCTCATACAGCACACCCAGGCCCAGCCCGCCACCCTCGCAGCGATCAGCAGCCGTGCGAGCATCCGGCATACATCATGGCGAACACCGGCACACCGCGCTTCGACGTCTTCCGCGGGCCATTCACAAAGGACCGCTGATGGCGGCGCCAATCGCGTGCGAGTATGGCTTCATACTGAACGTCACGGTCGACGCATGCACGCGTTGCTGCGCGCGCTAAATGACCAGGGCGAGGGCCTTCTGGGGCTGGCTGAGGGGAACGAGGCATATGCGCGGGGCGAGGTGGATCCGTAGTATAGGCGGTGGCTTGCGGAGATGGACGCGCAGGGCGGGCAGGCACGGCGGGCGGCAGAAAAACTTGATGCTGGGGTATGTCACGGACGACGTGGGTACGCACTAATACGCACGTGGAGGATTTTGATGTTTGACGATGCACAGGGCTGCCCAGGCGCGGGCGACGACACGCCGCACGCGCTATTGCCGTTCTTCACGCCGCCCGACTTTGACATGTTGCCTGCGCCGGCCGTGCGCGTGGGTGCGCCAAATTTCGACCTCGTGTCCCTACGGTTCTTCCAGTAGGAGAAGTAGGGGGCGGGCAGGGAGCGGGGTCAGCGCAGGTTGTAGATGGTGAGGGAACAAGAGAGCGGGATACTCGGAACAAGTCACATGCCGGCGACCGGAGGACACGTGCTTACGCTAGGGTTAGAAAACAGCAGATGAAGATATGTCAAGAAAACGAGAAAATACCTGTGACGTACTGTCCAGAGCGTCACGCTAGTGAACGAAACGACGCGCAGGCGCGTTCCAAAGTGTCCAAAGTGTCCAGAGGACTGTCCGAAGAAAGTGTCCAAGTTGTCCGGGGCGGACAGTTCGGACGGACTGGACGGACTGGACGGGCCGGACGGACAGGACGCTTCTGGAAGTCGAACGACCTGCACAGATTTGTTATTGTGCACATTAGAATGTCAGCTACAGTACTAATTCTCGATTGACTACATTAGAGAGCATAGAGTGGTCCTCAAGTTCGATAAATAACAGGTTCGTATTATATTCCAACAGGGCAGTGGAGAGTACTTGTACAGTGGTGTGTGTGCGAAGACAGCAGAACGTTAACTCAAAAGTGATGAAAGTTCAGTCCTGTACTGGTGCTCATGAAATTTACAGAATCCATGACGGGGAGAAGTGAGCGGACACGTGCGCTCGGTGGAGAATAGCAGGAGGTGCGTGGTATCAGGCATGGGCGCGGGCAATGCTCTCATTGCATGCCTTATGGTTTGCTGGAAGAAAGGATAAGGCGCCACATGCATGAGATGGACACATCTGATGGATTGCAGGATCTCAAATGAGTTGAGCAGAGATGCAGTTGCCGACGAAGATGAGAATAAAAGCTACGAGGTACTACAAGGTGTGACTGACACCAGCATGGGTGCGGGGTGGCATAGATAGTCATCAATCATCATGTAGTTTACTAATAGTGGAAGTGGACGACACGTCTCAGTGGAAGTCGGTGGAAGTCGGAGCTTCAACCGACTTCCACTGGCTCAGACTCACTTCCACTCTTTTAGTATATACTCGTAGGCGCGCGTCCTAGTAATTCATACCCAGATCGACCGGTCTGTCTACGACAGCTCGCCTTTCAACTATGTCTAGACAGACGGTCACCGGTCTATCTGAGTCCTACCAACCTAGCGAGATCCCGTCCTCCACACCGTGTGGGCGCTTGCGCTCATCCCCGACGAGTTGGATGAGCCGACCTCTGCTATCGATGACGATGCGCTTTCGCGTTCAAGGCACCGTTCTCGCGGCTGTTGTACATCAACTCGGAAGGGCACGACATCCACCCTTGTGTCAAAGTCCACCTGGTGTGTATTCCGTCGAGATACCGTGCGGTCGCGCGTATGCTTCACGAAAACCACCTCCTGCACAGCCTTGGCACTCGGCATGAACACAGCATCGACGACGCACCCCGTCTCCGCATTCATGACACACATGTGGTGTATCTGCCGGACGTGCGCACCGCAGTCGACATTACCCACATGATGGTGCGCCGTCTCCTGCTCTGCTCTTTAATTTCCAGATGTGGGTGCAAGCCCCTGGTGTGCGGTGCGTGCTCCTGGAGAGCACAGTGCATCACCGCCGACCGGAGGACGTGCCATTCTGTGCGATGCGGATTGCCACTCCCAACAGGCATGACATTCACAATGAAAACTTACTGTGACATAGCATCTGCATTTTTCGCAGCACTTCATGACTATTTCATGTACATACTGCCCTCCGTAATATTTTCCATCAAATGTCGCTATTCACGAGCTTTGCCTGCAGCTGAGAAAACACAAAATTGATTGATTCCAACTTTTACAAAGGCCAACATTGATTACCGACTTGCACTACAATGCTGCACCCTGACACCCAGGGCACCAATAATAGTCTATATTGTCGTCGGAGTACCTCCCCATAACTTCCTCCACTGCACTCTGCACCTGGCACTTTTTGTCCATCTTCTTCGACTCTTGGTCTTCCAGGATCAACTCCGACCTTTTCGCCAAAGTCGTCAGCCAATCCTCTCCCAGGTCCCCATCATCATAAAGCTGGGACCGAGTTCTTCTACGTTGGAAAGCCGATGCTGCTCGATTCCATCCAATCTCCTTTGCCCACCCCAGTGCACACACCAAAAGCCGTTCGATGCTCATGGGCGCACCTCCTTCTCGTGGCACCCGTGCAATGGGAAGCCGGAGCAATGCCTGCAAAGTTATTGGGTTTCCGTCGAGCTTCTCCTTCGAATCAAAGTGCTCTTGGCCCCATTGGCCAAATGCTGTTCCACCTTGAACGTCCTCGTACCGTTGGCAGCACACCACATGGTACCATTTTTCACATGTCACACACCAACGAACCTCTTGCTCTGCTGTATCGTAGAGCTGATCTTTCTTGCAGCCTTCATTCTTGCAGATTCTCTTCCACTGCCACCAAATGGCTTGTTACATCATGGCAGATGGAAATAGCATGAAAGAATTTCTCACCTGCATTTGCAGATTTCCATTGTGGATCCCTGACAGCGTCATCCGCTGGTAGTAATCTTCCCGTCTCAGATAGGGCATGCTTGTCGTGTCATCATCAAAGATGGCCACAACGCAATGGCCTTGCAGCCCGACCGTCAGAGACATCACTCCAACTTCACCGGAACAAGCCACTCACCATTGAAAACATCGAGATAGAGGAAGTCTACCCAGTCGGTGAGCACCCGTTCGTGATAGCCCAACTTTTTCCCATTTCTGTCCCCAGCGACCGGTCACTCACCTTCTCCAGCTAAGAACCCGATGAGATGACTTACAACAGATCAAAAGAACGGATGTGTTTTTTCCTCCCCCTTCCCTTTTTTTCCTTCCTTTCCTCCAAAGCCACCTCAAGGTCTGAGGCACTACAGAACCAATGGACCTTTGCAATGATGTCTTGCTTTGTTCACCGCAAACCATTCTGCTGTCAGCTCTCGTCTTCTATTTCCCACAGAAACCAAGGCTTACAGTCTCTTTGTTCTTATATAATTTTATTTCATCGATGGCAGCAAGCCAATGCTCTGACCAGCAGTTTGCCTGGGCCCTTTCTGCTGACACGTAGACCCTTGTGGATGAAACCAGTCAGTCCGTCCACCGTTTCCCGCCAAATAAATGACTCACGTGTCTTGTGGATGATACGTTGTCGACTTCAACCGGCCAGAATCATATTTGGACTTCACTAGCAGGACATTATCGATCCGTCACATTTTCCTCTCATCGTTCAGAGAAAAGAGCATCTCACCAGTCATGGACCGGCAACGAGGCAAACTTTCAAACACTTCTTCCGTGATCTGCAAGTTAGCGGACATTTTGCCACAAGAGAAGCTTGTAGAATGACGATTGGGAGGGAGAGAGAAACAAAGTGCAGACCAGGATCCACTGCCAACAAAGCAAGCCAACGACGAGAAATAGAATCGCTACCATATCAGTATACAGATCTCGCTTGCTCGACATGCCGATCAATCTCGGCTGCTTGAGAGACTCAAAAATGTGAATTGAACGCCTTGGCTTGGTTCGAGCTGAGAACTGTAAGTAAGAGAGGCTGTGGAAGCTCATAATATTAGCTCAGTTCAAACCTGCCGGAGGTAATAAACCCGAAGGTCGAAGGCGAACGTCGACTCGAAGGTCCTGCGGCGCAGCACCACATTCGGTAAGCTGTCGTGACTCGTGACCGATCGTTACGAAACCGTTTCGCCTTACGGGATCGCCGGCTCGTCGCCGTCCCCGATGGCGAGCTCAGATTTTTCCACTTGTTACTTGTATCTCTTGAAGAATCTCAAATCATTTGAGAGCTAATGATTTCTGTATCCATGAGGGGAGCATGAGCATTGTTTTTGGCAACTCAGCTGATTACGGGCATGTGTAATATTGTTATTCTTAAGGCAACTTGAATAAGTATCTTTCCCTTGATCTGTCCTCAGCTTGGATGAGGCCAGAACTTGGGAATAATGCAACTGATACACACAAAAATGGAACTGCGACAATGCGCTCAAGAAAGCATGACTCATCGACGAGGGAAGCGATGAGTGCGAGCCTGTCGACACCGCAGAGCGTGGCAACTGCAGGCGCTGGTAGAATGACGGAGTGGCGAGGCTGTCATCGCGCCTTCAGCCACAAGGCCTTCGAGTCGACCTTCGCATTCGACCTTCGCATTCACCTTCCGCAGGTTTGAACTCCACTATTGTCTGATGATGATGACCCCGCGACTTAGACTTCTGAAATGCGATAGCAAGATTGGTTGTTGTTCTTCTGATTTGATACCTGCCAAACTGCAGACATCCTGGGATCAACAATTACGGAATGTTGAGACTTGAAAGCCGATTTCAACTTAACATATTCAAAGTATGTAATGAGCAAGAATCAGACTGTGTGTCCTTGAAATCAAGAGCAACGGTGCACAGGGGGGGGGGTCTGCTCCTCCTTGTTAAATGTCGAACCAGGCTCCGTCGTTCATGTCCACCACAGCAAGATGTTCTTATGTATCAGGTGCCGTCCCATAGCACGTATGTTTCCCCCATAACGGAGGCTTCCCTTCCAGGCAATTCAGACTGGGCTTTGGTGAGAAAAATACCGTCGATATCCTGCCCGGTGTTATCGTCCCTTCCTCCTCCACACCCGGTGTCCAAGTTGACACCTGGTGGGCCAACATCCCAGCATATCCAAGGAAAACATCGCCAGGACGATAGCTGCCACAAATGTTGATATCAGACCTTCTCTGCCCATCAGCGAGGAGAAAGGGAACTGCTTACTAGAACCTCACTTTCAGGCCAGGGACCTCCATGTACCCACCCTCAAAATTGCCTACCGGAAAGGTTGCAGTGGGGCCTCCGTCGTTCTTATCGTAGTGAAGGTTTGATTGAAGCTTGTACACAATCACCCTTCCCAGCCACGGTCCAGGGTCTGCCTCCTCCCACACCCCTGCCGCAAATGCCGTTTGGAATTTCTTGTACATCTCCGGGTGCAGCACCTCAAACATCGCAGATAACTCCTGGGCAATCTCCCTCGTGTTTCGCATATACCAAGAAATTGCCGTCAAAGATTGTGAATTATAAAACATGTCCTTTGACGGACCGAAAGACTGAAAACGCCCGCCCTCCTCATGTTAGTATGCCAACGTTATGCACTACCTAGGGCTTACCTCCGGCAGGCCTTGGTGACCCTGAGGGTACCAAGCATGAATGAGGGACAAAGTCCCCATCTGCTCCTCTTTTTCTTCACCGGTAGGCGTCTTGTACTTCATCAGGTAGGCATCCTCGTCCTTGGGCTCACCGATCGGATGTCGTTTGCCCGCTTTCGGTGGCTTCGGCTGATTTTTTGATGCTAAAAACTGGACTGCCTGCTGATAGCTGGGCAGCAGCCGTTTCTGGCATGGAAAACATTAGAACACAGATCGCAATAACATGGAGGGACATGGGGGAGGAGGGGAAAGAAGAGGATGCAATAATCTACTTGCAGAGATACCGTCGTGGACAAGCTGTTTCCCTTCCTGCAGTCCTTGCTCCATGTCCTCCAGCGTACGACCTAGGTACTGCCGGTCCAACGGCTGTGGCTGAGATGCCTTAAAGCAACAATAAACACTTATTTTTTTTCTCCAAAACATGCATCTCACCCCGTTTGTCCGCACTTGGTCATCCTTCCACCTCAACGCAAGATAGCTCGCTATCAGCTTGCCGTTTTTGTCTACAAATCGCGCCGAAAATGGGATCACAGGCGTGCATTGCAGCTCGCCGTAGCAGAATGTCCTCTGCGTATCCAGCGACTTCTCTATCCTGCTCTCCGACTCCAACTCCTCCATGCTCCGTTCGATCTGGAACACCGGCGCATGGTTCTGGAAGAGCCTCGCACGGTAATGAGCAGAATTCTTGTCCTTCTCAGCCAGCTTGCTCTCTGAACGTGCCAATTTTGGGAAGAAATGGCGACGGATGCTCAGTGCCTCAATTTGAGGCCCTTCAACCTTGCCCCGCTAAGCCAGACATCATTAACAGCAGCCCAAAACAACACTGTATCCTCAGCACGTACCTTTGTCTTCTTCTTACTCCTGCCATGCCCAGATCCACTGCTTTCCTGGACCTTCTGTCCTTTCTTGCCTTTGTGCGGTGACATCACAATAGAGCAGAAAAGAGGGATGCGTCACATTCCAACATATATCACGTGATTGTTTAGATCACGTGTTGTTCGGCCAGACACCCATTACATAATCGTTGTATCGGCCGCCGGCGAGCATACCCATTGCATACCCTTGCTCACCCTTGTGACATCTTTAGTAAGCCAAGTCAGCCTAGTGATCCGGTATGGTACACCGAGGCTAACTAGGCTTCGGACACCCTTATCGAGTGGTCGATGCAGAACCTCGGAGCCTCGTCGACTTGAGGGCCTCTCACATCGCTGTTGGCACGTCATCGACTGATGGCGGGCCCCGGGCGCCCGCGGATCCCGCCCCACCGTCATACGGAATCCCCATCAAACGCCCTTCCGCCGCGTCGTCCGCGGCGCCAAGGCCCCTCGTCCCTGTCGCCGATGACGACAACGACTATCCCCGGTTTCCCGTACCTTATCTATGACAATATATATATTTTTGGAAAGCGTTTCTCACGCACTTCATGACTATTGAGGTCTCAGAGCGATTAGGTATGGTTTTCATGTTGTCTACCCTGCAATTTCCCTCATATGTCTGGGTCGGCGCCGGACATGAATGGGCACCAAATTGGCCGAGCACTGGGCTAATACGGACATTTTTGGGCCTCTTCAGGCAGGGTTGTGTGGGCCATATCGCGGACATGAACGGGGCTCCCGGAAGAGGTCTGGTCCATGCCGGACATGATGTCTTTTGGCCATAGTTGAAAGGCGAGCTGTCGTAGACAGACCGGTCGATCTGGGTATGAATTACTAGGACGCGCGCCTATTTTGGGCGGTCGGGCCATAGGTGGGCGCTGAGCGAGCTCTAGCTGAGTTTGAATTCTAGCGGACTTCGAATTGTAACGGGCTTCGAAAATTGGTGCCTTTTTCGGCAGGAGCCACGCTTAGTCATTGCTGTTGCACTTTGTAGCTGCTGCGAACAAATGTTCTGTAGCCCGCAGCATATCTCCGCACGCTGTGTAACTTAGCGTTTCGCGTTTTCCATATGAACGCAGATAGTATGAAATTTTTCGAGACGTGCAGAGCTACGCAAAGTGTGTAGATTTAAAATCTTCGATAGTGATATGGCCTGTTACATGCTCTCTGCCTCTCGGGCAAATGCCATGTTCTGTGCAGCTTTGGTGTGTCCAGAAGGCCATCGATATAATAGGAAGACAATACTCTTGAGTTATCTGCTCCCAGTCTGTACACAAACACTGCTATTTGCACAGAAATGATGTATCATTGTTGCATCAAGTGCTCATCTCGGGTGCGAGCTGTTTGGTAAATGGATGACTTTCCGCGGCCTTATTTTTATTCTATGATATGTTTTGGAGGTCATTTAGATTCAAAGTCCGCTGATTTGCACGACCTGATTGGATGAGGAGGTCATTTTGGATGTTAGCGAGGCATTTGAAATGGCCTCAGGAATATCATAACATAGATTTAAGGCCGCGGAAAGTCACCCAATATCGAGCTTCGAGCATGCTGATTCAACATGGATGATAGACATGACATGCTTGCATTTTTTTCCAGTTGCAATCTGACTGACAGAGAGGTTGTGCAATGCACCGAGCTACTGACAGTGTGCCGCCGAAGGCGGCCAGAAAAATATTGATTACATCTGAAACTTGCTGAACTCTCAGGGGAAATATCATGCATTGTCTGCATCGTGAGTATACTAAGCATCCCCGAGCACGCGAACATTGAGTGTAACCGAGAAATCATGTAGAACTTGCGAGGCATGCTGCCTCGAGTTAATTTAATTCTTTTCGAATTAATTAATTCTTTTTCCGTCCAAAGTATGCCCACCTATAACTCGACTGCCCAAAGTAAACTGCATGATGATTGATGACTATCTATGCCACCCCGCACCCATGCTGGTGTCAGTCACACCTTGTAGTACCTCGTAGCTTTTATTCTCATCTTCGTCGGCAACTGCATCTCTGCTCAACTCATTTGAGATCCTGCAATCCATCAGATGTGTCCATCTCATGCATGTGGCGCCTTATCCTTTCTTCCAGCAAACCATAAGGCATGCAATGAGAGCATTGCCCGCGCCCATGCCTGATACCACGCACTTCCTGCTATTCTCCACCGAGCGCACGTGTCCGCTCACTTCTCCCCATCATGGATTTTGTAAATTTCATGAGCACCAGTACAGGACTGAACTTTCATCACTTTTGAGTTAACGTTCTGCTGTCTTCGCACACACACCACTGTACAAGTACTCTCCACTGCCCTGTTGGAATATAATACGAACCTGTTATTTATCGTACTTGAGGACCACTCTATGCTCTCTAATGTAGTCAATCGAGAATTAGTACTGTAGCTGACATTCTAATGTGCACAATAACAAATCTGTGCCACGTCGTAGCGCAAGACCCGCGCACCACATCCCTTTCGGATGACTTCACGTGATGCTCAAATGCGGCGTTATGCTCTTCAATATACACCATTCAACGCATTGCATCAGGACCCCCGACAAGCCACCCAAGGGTTCGATCCGGGTGCGTTCACCAAACGGCGCATAGCGCCGGAGCTCTGAGGAAATGGCGGTAACGGAGGGCCCAAATTTAGCCCAAATCTCTAAGTTTGATGCGTATACCGAGCCAGCACCGGCCGAGGTCTGATCCGCCGCGCGGTAACACGGCTGACCCATTTCGGCCAAATGAAGGGATGAAATATTCTTCAAAATTTGTCCTCTTCAGAGGATATTGCACCGGTATATAGTGAGCAGTGAATTCAAGCACGATGTCGTGGATTTCCTTCACAAGCTATTTCGAGCTGATGCAGATGGACCGCGGTGCCGTTTCTCAGCGCCGCAATAATGCCAAGTAGCATCTGTCCACCGGGGGCAGACACGCCGTATACACCGAAGGCCATAGGTAAGACATGATAGTATGCCTGTTGAGGCATGTTGGGTCCTATCAGATGTCCTTTAGGGCGTAGATCCTTTCTCGCATTATATCCTCGCGGTGAAAGGGCAGCACCCGTGGCTGCTCGCGGTTCGCGCGCATGCGCACGCGTCTGGCGCAGCTGAGTAGACAGTGCGATGCGAGTGAGACAAGGGCATGACAGTGCTGGTGCAGGACGGGTTGTCTGCGGTGTTGCTTGGGGATGTCTAGATACGCTGGGAGAAAAATACAATTTCTTTCTTATTTAAACTGATTTTTCGAGCTCTGATACTGGGCGCGGTAACGATTCGCCCAAATGCTAGGTCTGATCCGCGGCGCGTATACCGAGCGCTGCGGCCGACCCTGGAGGTCTGTCGGTAACGAGCCTCTTGGAGCGGATCGAACCTTTGGGGGGGGTTGTCGGGGGTCCTATTGCATCTCAAGTTCTCATCCTCCTGTACTCTATATAACTGACAGCTTACCTGAGCTGTTCGCACTGCATGTCCGTCCCAGCGACTTCAAGGAGCACTGCAGCGTGTTCGCGGGCTACCACTCGTGCTTCCGGGGCTTCAAGCCCGCCGCCCGGCGAGGACCGCAAGCTGAGCTGGCGGAGTACGCGAAGGTGCTCAAGCAATGCTTCCCCGACATCGAACAGATCGTGATGAAGGTCATGGCGGCGCGCAACGCGCCCGCCGGCAAGGGGCTCAATCGCGTTTGCGTGCTGACGAATGGGAAGCGCGAGTGACTCGACAGGCTGCCCGTCGTGCTGAATAGGGCCGCACGCTGCAAGAGCATGGCGACGAGCCGGGGTCACCAGTTGTCTACCACGTAATGTAGCCTCTGCATGATGGTTTTTGGGAACCACAGTATACCATGTAGTTCTTATACTGCGGTGGCGGTACTGCCCCAAACACATCGAGCCAGCACCGAGCCAGCACCGAGCCAGCACCGAGCCACTGCACTGTGGTATCAAGGGCAACATGGTCATCCAGGACGGCTGCGTCGCGACTGTCCGGTAGCAACATACATTGATTGTCTTTGGTGCCGACATGCTTACTTACTAGTCTCCGGACTGGTGTGGACCGAACGCCACCGCCGCCGCAAACGCGCGGCGATTTCGCATAATTTCCAATCGCAAATGGCTGTAATCTGCGATACTTAAATGTTTTTGGCTCGGCTGAAGGCCCTCATCAATCACTTTTGGACAAGCCGTCATCATCATGATAGGTGCAGAACTCATGCCCCAGGGGCAAAATCTCTGAAAATAATGGGGTCAAATTTTGTTTTAGGCATATCGTTACAATACAAGGAATACAAGGATGCAACGCTGACATTTCAGACGTTCCTGAAAGCCGTTAAGCATAGCTTTCGAACGGTGCCCTGCGCGACACAACCTGAGAACATCATTGTAAAATTGCTTCAGCTGCACCACCGAGCCACATCGCGAGCCACTGAAAACTGGATTTCCAAATTTGGAAATCAGATTTCAGATGTCACATGTTTGACTTGATAGCACGGCCCTGCGGGCACCACCCCGTCTGGACGGTAGATTTTGCGTCGAAGATATGATTTGATAAAATATAGCAAAGCTTTCATAGACAATCGTTTGATACGGTATTATTTATACTTATCATGTTCTCTAACTTGTCTGCACGGCTGAGCAACGGGATGCAAAGTGAGTGCAGTCGCTGCAGCGTATGCAGGATAGAGGATTACAATGTATGTTGCTGCCGGACCAAGTACCGGACAGTCGCAATGCAGCCGTCCTGGATGACCATATTGGTGGCTCGGTGCTGGCTCGGTGCTAACTCGGTGCTGGCTCGATGTGTTTGGGGCCAATTTGGGGCAGTACCACCGCCGCAGTATAAGAACTACATGGTATACTGTGGTTCCCAAAAACCATCATGCAGAGGCTACATTACGTGGTAGACAACTGGTGACCCCGGCTCGTCGCCATGCTCTTGCAGCGTGCGGCCCTATTCAGCACGACGGGCAGCCTGTCGAGTCACTCGCGCTTCCCATTCGTCAGCACGCAAACGCGATTGAGCCCCTTGCCGGCGGGCGCGTTGCGCGCCGCCATGACCTTCATCACGATCTGTTCGATGTCGGGGAAGCATTGCTTGAGCACCTTCGCGTACTCCGCCAGCTCAGCTTGCGGTCCTCGCCGGGCGGCGGGCTTGAAGCCCCGGAAGCACGAGTGGTAGCCCGCGAACACGCTGCAGTGCTCCTTGAAGTCGCTGGGACGGACATGCAGTGCGAACAGCTCAGGTAAGCTGTCAGTTATATAGAGTACAGGAGGATGAGAACTTGAGATGCAATGCGTTGAATGGTGTATATTGAGGAGCATAACGCTGCGTTCATCCGAAAAGGGATGTGGCGCGCTGAGATCGACCGGTCTGTCTACGACAGATCGCTCGCCTTTCTATGTCTAGAGAGACGGTCACCGGTCTAATTAGGCGGATGACAGAATGTCCACAGCTTGATCCAATCTAAATGCAAGAAAACCCCAACACAACGCTCCGGCAGTACTTATTCCAGCACAAAGAATTGACCTACAATTTCCCGAGGTGCTCTCTGGAAGGGCAAACGCTCTTTCATCGAAACAATTACCTACCTGAAAAGGAGAACTGTAACCTGCCAGCATGAGCTCTGCATATCATCAATGGGCCATCCACTTACCCATAAGCTTCTGTCGGTTTGATCCTTTTCCACCAGTGCTGCAGTGTGGCCAAATTCTTGAGAAACAGAGCATTACCCAAATCCTAGCCATAAAGTCTTGCGGCACAATAGAAAATAAGATGCCTAGAACTGCAACAGTCGTGGGAATCAGAGACGAATGTGCGAACATCATGGCTGGAATGATTTACTTCATTATAATCAGCAAAGAAGCGCCTTACGACGAAACACCAACATGCCCCCTTTCTCCTCAACCGTCCACCCTATCAACCCTGAAGATCTCAAACAGCAGAGAGATGGAAAACCTACCTTGAACAACAGATGGAAGAAAAACCGACCTTGAACGGAAAACAGAAACTTGACACCGACCTTGGATAACAAGCAGAAACGCGGAACTGACCTTGAACAGCAGAGGGGAGGACCGTGGTCCTGTCCCCGCCGAGGAGTGCTTCCACCTCATGGGCGGCCAACGTCAGTCTCGACGCATTGGGGTGCGGCCGGGGCGACGTCAGTCTCGACGCACTGCTGCCCAAGGAATGCGCGTAAGATGCGCTCCCTCCCTCACTCAATGGAAGACAGCTGCCGTGCGTCTGGGGAAACGCAAGGAGCTGGACCCAGGGGCATGCAAGCACGCCTCGAGCCAGAGCTGTTGCACCGGAGCGCACCACCCCCTTCCATCTAGGTGACCCAGCATCGCCGCATGCATTCCCAAGCACACACAGCAACGCGGAGCAGCCTTTCCAATCCAACGAGCCAGAACAACGAAGGGCCCTTCGCAGCACTGGGGTCGTGGAAATGGCGAGTTACTGTAGGTTGAAGACCGCATCCCAGCCGAAGCGCCGAGCTATTCAACATTTTGGTCACGTGTTATCCAGATCGACAACAATAAATGACGCAGATTGTTCGACTTACAGTACAGTAGTCACTTATGGAAGTCCGGGTCATGTCTGGTTTTTTTTCCCGGATCCGGACGGTCCGGTCCGGGTTTTCGGGAATTGCCGGCCATCCCCGGATGTCCGGGGAAAAAACCCGGACAGCCGCGTGACAAAACCCGGACGTCCGGGAAGAAACCCGTTTTTTTGGCAGTATGCCCATAGGTGTGCAAGCCAAAAGATATTCGAATATTTTTATTCGAATAAAATATTCGAATTTCTGCCGCGCAAAGCACGGCCTTCTGGTCGTCAGTTCGTTCAAGTGACTACCCCGCAAGAAAAATACCAATAGATACATCTTTGGATCACCCAGCATGCACAAAATCGCTGGAGCGGCCGCGCTGCGCACGGCTCAGTAATGAATACTAGGTTCGATGGCAGGTGGAAATGTCCACCTGAGAATGGGGAGCTTGCTAAATTCGAATTTAAAAATACAATGTTTATTACAATATTTGACTTGAAGAATTTTTGATAAATACATCATTTGTAGCTAGTGTTCATAATCATAAAACTGTTCTCAGTACTCATTCATGTCAATACCATACCAGTCATTGTCTAAAGGAAGGTTATTTCTGCGTAAAGTATCCTCAGTAAGAGCATCTAAGATAGCTGAACTTTGAGGTTTTTGAAGTCGAGTATGATCAAATCTAGATCTAAATGCTAAACCTTTTAGAGTTCGAACACAAGAGATGGCAACAAATGAAAGACCAGAAGAAAAATCCTTATCTCCAAGATCAATGGCTGCCTTATCCAAAGTCAATCCTTGACTTTTGTGAATGGTGATAGCCCATGCTAATGTGAGAGGCATCTGCCTTCTAGAAAGAGTTCTACCACCTTTTTCCCACTTTGATGTTAAAGAAATAATAGGAACACATCTAGGATGAATCCCATGTATGTTATGATCAGGTCCTGTTAGAACATATATCAGTTATTTTATGTATTAATAAAACCATGAAGCAAACCTGAATATCCATCAAATTTTACCCATACTACTGCAGGTAGATGTGACTGGACATCAGATCCACTAGAGAACCAGATTTTCTCAATGACACCTTGTGATCCATTGATCAATCCTATAATAGAGTTAGTCTCTGATTGAAGTCGATCAAGAAAATAACACACCTTTTGATGTCCAGAGATTTCTAGTTAACATAACTTTAGCACCTTCAGCTAATAGTATCTCAGTGGGAAGACCTTCAGCATCATCTTTACTTCCATGTTTGGCCTCTCTTGAGTTATGCTTTGCTTTTCATCGTAAGATTGGCTTTCCTAAATTTAACAGATGAACTTTATTCAGATGAAGTACTGCTGCTTTTTTTGGCAGTATATATATAACATCATCAAATGATAACCTTTCTTCTGCAGATAATATATCTCAGAATCATGATGAAAATAGAGTGTAGTCCTCATCTGTATTTGTGTAGGTTCTTAATCGAAGTAAGGCATCTCTAAAAGCAACCTGCTGTGGATCTGTTCCTGCTTGTCTAAAAATTGTTTGCAATGTAACAGATTGATTAAATGATTTATAGGGTTTTTGACCTTTTGTACTTAATGCTAAATGTCCAACATTTGCCTGATTTTTTGAAAACAATGTACTATTACCAATAGGAGGAAGCTGAGCAAAACCTCCAAACAACAAAGTGGAAAGACCACCCATTATATGATGGCTTTGAGCTGAAAATGCCTGACATAATCTTCTGTCTAACTTGCCAAACATAAAAGTTCCAACCATAGATTTTTCATCTATGATAAGTAATTTTGTATATTTCCATCTAGTTTGATGTCTGGCTAAAGCTGTCTGACCTAATTGCTCAAATGATGATCCATCTTGTGCAGGAATTGAAGCTTCAAAGTTTAAAGTCCATTCTTGAATACCAAATGCTGATACACCAGTTGGTACTAGACATACAACAGGATCTCTATTGTCCTGGATCTCATCATGGTACAATTCTCTCATAGCATTTGAAATCGGCCAGATTAGAAAAGACTTGCCTGTACCTGCTGTTCCATCAACATTGATTAAAAAAGGTTCTGGCTTTGGATCATCCTCATTTAATGTTTTAAGGTTTTTAAAGTAGGCCATGACTTTCAGAAATATAGCACATTGTTCACCCTTAAGATTATGCCAGTCAACTTCTGGTAGTTCTTGCATATCATCATTTGGAGATTCTTTAGTTTGTGCATTTAGCCATTCTATACTGTTTTTAATTAAATCCTGATTTGGAGGAGAGTTCTCAATCCAATCATATGCAAGATCTATATCACATGAACCCAAATGGTCAAGCTCAGCTTCAACCTGTTGATTTGGACATCGAGCAGCGTCACACATCCAATCAGCAATCACATTATCTGCATCTTCTTCTTCATTAACAACAGTTTCATCATCATCATCCTCTTCAATTTCTTCAATTTCTTCAGCAGCTGGAAGAGTATCATCATGTATATGATTATGATCAACACATAAGCTCTTATAAGCTGTACTCCAATCAGGAAAATTTGCCTTCAATGTAATTTCAGGATCTCCAGTAAATGGATGATTTAAAATTAGTTGTGCATAGCAGTATTTCTCATACATATCAGCATTGTCCTGATCAGGTTTAAATCAAGGCCATACATCTACAATAAAAGGTAAGACACCTCTTGATCCTCTTTTACTATATCTTTGCCCTTTTGTATTCCAGTATTGTGCAAAATCTAACAATGTTACATTTTCTATGACACCTTTACTCCACTTTTTGTAACGAGTCATAAGATCTAATTTTTCTATTGTATTTCTTTCAAAATCAATTACTTTATCAGTTTGATTAGATGCAACACATAATGAGCGATATTGATGAGAGCTACAAATCAGACTTTTAACTAGTAAAATATGACATGTCTCTTGACTAGATATATCTCACTCAGATACAAATATTGATAGCATTTTTTGATAAGCAATTCCACTTGGATCACTATCCTTTAGATGACTGATAGCTGATTGTAAAACATCATAATATGAAGCTGATGAAGTTTCTGCTTTACTTGCATACTTTGTAATATAAGCAATTACAGCCTCTTTATCAATAACAGGACAAAAGTCAATATTTGCTCTCCATCCTAGTATAAATGCAGCATTATATGGATTTAACAAATTATCATTTCTACATGTGTGAAATTCAACAAATTTATCTCCATCTTCTTTTGCATAAATGCTCTCATCTCTACATGTTTTTGGATATCCAAATCTGCAGAAATTTTCACCAGTGCCTTTTTTTGACGTTCACAATATCCTGGTGTGCATCTTGTATTGTCAAGACTGGGTTCTATCTTTGAACATGATTTAACATTTCAGCCAATTCTTTTTTAGTATCTTGTAAAGTTGCAAACTCTTGTGCACATGGATAAATAGCAGCAGGTGGACAATTAGGATCTGGATGCCATGATGATACATGTTGATCCCAGTAGTCAATAAACTGTTTTAAATAATCAAGATTCTTTGAATCCATAGTATCAATTGATGGTGCATCAGGTATCCATAAAAATCCATGAACATGGCTATTTCCTTGATGCTGCTACTCATATTGCCACCAATAATCTACAATTTTAAATTTGGACTGTAGAAACTCATGAAAAAAGATCTTCCATCTTTTTTGAAAGTAAAATTCTACTATAGCAAAGTTTTTATTTAAATCTGCCATTCAACATTTATATGATGTTGCATCTTCAACATCTAGTATATGATTAGGCATGTGAGAATGTAAATCAGATCGTTGAGTATCAGCAGCTGACACTGTAAAGAATACTAAGGGTGATTTATATGATGGTGCTCTTATTTGAGCAATAAGATCATATCGACCTTTTGGCCAGTATGATCTAGATCCAGGCAGTGTTTCTCCAGCATGTGAAACACATTGAGCTAAATTTTGAGCCTGATTCTCATTTATAAGTTCTCTTATATCTTCAACTGATAGTTGAGCATCATTTTGATGATTTTTTAGATACCATCAAGCTGAACTCTTAGCTTTATGTCTTATGATTGTATTTAGTGCCCAATATCGAAATCTTGGATGTTGAGCAAATCGACCTCCTTCAAGTCGAATTAAATGTGCAGCCCAATCATCCATGTCAACTTTAATATCTCCATGCTCTCTAAAATCTCCCTCTCCTGTAAGAAATAGAGTAGGAAATGCATTGATAGCAATCCTTTCATCACCATGCTCATTAATTGGTGTACCACATATATGAGGCATAGTCAGAATGATTGAATCATTACTATTTGTTACAGCAGCATGCAACTGTTGAATGACTGTTGATTGTTCAGATGTATTTGGTACAAAACCTCTAGAGAATAGTGGTTCATTATCATCAACATTGACATCAGCTTCTGCATTTTCCTCAGGTGGTCCTTGTTCTTGTAAAGCATCATTCATCTCCTGCTGCTGCACATTTTGACATTGCTCATGCATCAAAGCATTTTCTGGTAATTGATTAAGACAATTATAATCAATGGTTATGCAATTATTTCTAAATGTTGAATAATTGTCTTTCAAATACTCAAGCCATTGTTGAACTGAATGTCTGCAGACTCGAAAGTCCTGAAATTTGTGCTCAGAGTTAGCATTAGTGCCAGTTCTTCACATAATAATAATATCACATTCAGCAGGCAATAATGGCAATCTGTTATGAAACATTGCATTATCACATGGAAAATTGCAAGTACGACTTTGATATTTGGTTTGTCCTCCATGTACTTGTCATAATTGAATCATTGAATGTATAGGAGAAATAAGCATTTTCTCCATTTGTGTCAATTCAGACAAATTATTTGGTGCACCTGGTCCTGAATACATCTTGTTGCTGTTCTGATATTTGGTAGAATTATTTTTTGTATGACATTTAACACAGTGACCATTTTGAACATTAAGGTCAAACCATCTTTCATGACAGTGCAGACATGTTTCCATTTCAATCTTCGTTAATTTTTCACAGCACTTTTGTAACAAGGCTCAATCTTGAGCAGATATAGCCAGATCTGAAGAAGGCTTATTTGCATCAAGCTGAGTAGCATTGTTAGAATTATCATGTATAACAGAAGCCTCAGGTGCAGCAGGTGGATCAATCTACTGATTAAGCTGAATTTCTGCTTATGCATTGAGAGTTCTCTGATTTTGATGAGCTTGAGCTGAACTCTCTCTTTCATGACATCTCTCATATTGTCTCATTTGTCCAGATACAGATATATGAACCCAATGGCCAGACTTTGTGCACCATAGTCTCTGAGGATCTGCAGGATGTGGCTGATGAGCATATGTATCTTGAATTCTATGATGAGCAGGTGGAGATGTTCAAGCACCACCTACATGACATGCAGAACTATAATTGTGAAGCTCATTATTATGACCAGATGATACAGTGATATTAGAAGATAGCATTATTGATATGCATTTTCTGAGCATCATTTAACTGTGGCTGACCCCCAGTAATAAAAACATCATCTGTAATATCTCTAGTAGCATTGAGATTTTGTGTTTGAGCACCAGCAGCATTTAAACTCTGTATCTGAGCACCAGCAGCATTTAAATTCTGTGTCTGAGCACCAGCTACATTTGCATTATCAAAAAGTCTTATTGGTGCAATATCATCATCATCATCACTTGGGGGAAGAGGGCCGATGCTCTGCATGGCAATACGATTCCTTTTGAATTGTTCTAACTTTGTAGTGTTATTCTCACAGAATTAATAAGATAATAGAGAATTGAATATACTAGTATTATAATGCTGCAAAGATCTCCATCTTCAAAGTATATTGTTTTACACTTATCTCTTATTTTTAAACTTTGTTACCAGCAAGAGTTGAACTAATGACAAAATGATGGTCACGTGCAACAGCGAGCCCGGTCAGGCTTGCTGTTGCATGTGACTTCTCAAAAATTGTGTTTACATTTATGAAGTACATAAGTGTGGCCTTTGAAAGTCTGTCAACTGTTGTATGTTGCCTAGATTGATTTTATTTTTGCCTTCTAGGGGGGTCTAAATCAGTAATTTGGCTATATCTCTGTCAATTCTCTAGCTATAAACATAAACTCAAGTGTTTCTGAGTAGTACTATCAATGGCCATATTAACACGATTTTTACTGATTTTTTACACTACTCGTGGTTACCAAAAGTAATGATAATTACTTAAGCATCACGTGACACATTGTCTTTTGTCCGAGACGAAACAAATGTTCTACTCATTGACAGTACCTCCAATCTCATCATGATTGTTAAACATGTCTATTCCAAAGTATTTATGAGGTTAAAAACCAGTATGTCCTCCTTTTGCTTTCAGAACAGCCTCCACTCTCTCTGGCATGCCCTTGATGTGCCTATCAACTTCTTCTGTGGTAAGTGCACCCCATGCAGTATATACAGCAGCTTTTAGCTGCTCGAGGGTATTTGGAGGATGCGGAAGAGCACGTATATGGGTCTTGAGATCATGCCAAAGAGGCTCTATAGGATTGAGATCTGGGGAAGATGATGGATGGGAGAAGCGCTGGATTGAATGACTGGTAAGCCAAAGATTTGTTGATTTGCTGGCATGTGATGGTGCATTGTCCTGCTGAAACTTCACATAACCCCTCAGCTTGCCCATCTCCATATAAAAATCCTTCAGAAAGGGCTCCAGGACCTGTTCTTGATATCGCTTGGAGTTCATCCCTCCTCCCTTCCCACCGGGGTATTCCAATGCAACTAGTGGCCCCTTCTGCCCCTGCATGATGCACCCCCACACCATAACACGAACAGAGGACTGCTTGAAGGTTGGGACAACACAATCCTCCTGAAGAACTTCATTCGGACGTCGTGTAACGTACACCCGACCGGAGGTGTCACCGATATAGATGTAGCACTCATCTGACCAGATAATATGTCCCCAATCCTCCCCTGTCATCTGCCGATTATCCCGAGCCCACCTCATCCGAGCCTTCTTCTGCTCCTCACGAAGGTAGGGCACCTTTTTTGCAACACGCCGGTGATAGCCTTCCTCGTCCAAAATTCTTCGGACGGTGCTTGAGCTGATTTCTGGTTCGACCGACTTCCCGATGATGGCAAATGGTTCTCGACGGTGATTTCGAGCTTCTCGCACTACCTGACGCTTGGTACACTCCGTGACCATTGGTGGACGGCCGCTTCGTGGTAAGGAATGAGTGGATCCTGTTATTTCGTACTTGTGAAAGAGATGGTAGGCAGTCGGCAAGGGGATGTTTTCTTGATCGGCTGCTTCGGAGATAGTGGCACCAGATTTAATAGCACCGATAAAGCGATTTTTTCTCGGGGTATCATGCCGGGTATAATGAGCTCTGATAAGCGGCATATGAAGGGGTATGGTGTGGAATTGCGAGTGGTAAACACGACACAGTATGGTGCCAGCTCACGACGCGTCGCGCGTCGCTTACATAATTATCATTACTTTTGGTAACTACGAGTACTCAGTATGTGCCTATTCTCAGATGATTTGATGATTTGCCCCTAGACTTGAATGATTTTTTCGATTTTTTCCTGCTTATAAATTGCTTATGTAATCCGCAGCACGGGCAAAATGACGTACTCCCGTCCCCCTCATGATGTCATGGGACGGGAGTATGTCATTTTGCCCGTGCTGCGGATTATGTAAAACCTTGAAAATAGTTAAATAGGAGGTTTTGTGATAATTTGAGTGTACCTCCTTAAAGACTGGAGATATCACCGGTCCCTTGATTGCTCAGAAAGATCTCTATTATGCCTTTTCAACGACGCTAGGTACACTACAATTGGATGAGTCAATAAAAAGATATGGCCTCAACAAGTTTGCCCCTACCTCTAATACCAACCCTTCAGTAATTGCTACCGCGTTTTCTCAATACTTACCCGATCGTCTTGTACAATATACCGTTGGAAAGGTATGAATCAGATCTGTCCAACGGTATCTTTAGCGTGTAAATAGCGCCACTCGTTGCGCCGCTATGATGCAATCACTATGATCTTCTCCTCAAAGGTATCTTTTGAAGTGATTTGCTCATATCTCAGTCATTTCTGAACCTATTCTCATGGAAAAAAATGTTCTGAAGAGGTAAAATCTGCCTTTATCATGTTATCATACATCCCACTCACTTACATCAATAACAAGGTGCAGAATATCCTATTAAATATGTTTATCTGTTATTTCAACAAGTTTGCACTTTCTTATACTAAAATCTTTCAGTTCTAATAAGACTAGCATTGATTTACATATGCATATAGTTGAACACTAATTAAATTTGATTTAGTAGACTGATATCTCTAAGAAACATTTAAAATCACAAAAATGACAATTGTCAGAATCGAACCTACAACCTTACTTTAAGATGTGAGAAATTATTACTATAAAAGGCATTACATTGGCTGGGTGTCATCTTTTTTGAGTTGAAAAGTGGGTTAGAGTAAACGATTCTAAGGAATCGTAATCATCATCATCATCATCATCATTATCATCATCATCATCATTATCATCATAGCATCCAAAATGTCAAGATTAGAAGCATCCAGAGCATCATCAATGTTGCCAAGATTAGAATGATTCAGAGCATCCTCAGGAGATGGAAAAAGACCACAATATCTGCGAACTCATTTTTCAGATGCTTCACAAGTTGCTGGCATACCAGGTGTTCTCTGAGAATGAAGAAGTCTGCTTCCAGGAGCAGATGTATTGGACTCTATTTTAAAAAGTAAATATCATCATAGCTTGAATTTATTTTACTCACCATCATTTTCATTTGGCGATGGAGGAGTAATTGAATTACCAGCCAAATGATTTTCAGCCTGTCTATAATCTAATTTTATAGCATGATCATCTTCAATATAAATAGAATGTGATACAATTACATACTATGAGTTGGTCTGATTATTTGTGTAAGTCTCTGATGATAATGTAGTGGGGTCATAGGAATTCATGAAGGGCCAGCACCTCCAGTCTGCAATGGACCTGCTCTAGGTACAATAGGAAATTGAGGCAGTGATGTTAGAGATGGATCAGGAGAAGGGTCTGGTTGAGAGGACATAGCAGGGATAGGAGCAGATCCTTGATATCCATATAATTGAATGAGCTCATCAGGCTGCATTCATCTCTTCTCATTATGATGTGCAGCTTTGTCAGCTAGCAAAGTAGGATCTGTTGTTGGCATTGAGTCTAGCAAGATTTTAGTACTGATTTATCACAATAAATAGTTAAAACACACCTGAGATGAGCAAGAGCAGAGGGAGGAAGGGAGGGAGAAAAGAGAGGCTCGAGTGCAAAGCTGCTCTTTGAACTTGCTTCGAACCTGGTTGCAGTCATACAGAAGTCACGAGGCGCTGGAAGATCCTGGGCCAGGCGACACATCAGTGCGCACTTGCACTGGCGCATGCTGGTGAATGCTGGTGAATGCTGGTGAATGCTGGTGCATGCTGATGCAGCTGCATGCAGGTTCTCATGGGGTTCCCACTTAGTTGGTTAGGTACGCACCAGTGTGCTTAGTCACCTAAGTCCTGGGCCCTGCTAGTCCATATTGTAGGGGAGCAAGCTCCCCAATAAGTTTATGAGATTGTCCATCTTGTCGCATTGTGCCTCCACGAGGCTCACTCAAACAAACTTGCCTCTGTAAGGTATTTCTCACAGGTTATCTGCATGTAAAAAAAAACACCTGAGAGTATATTATGCTGTGAAAATGCCTGTAAGTTTTTTGTCAAGAAAGTGCAACTGTTGAGGCTGAGCTCGACTCAAAAATTGCCTTGATTTGAACCCATGCTTCAATGATGTGTATCTAAATTCCATTCATCAGTGAGAATATGCTTCATAACATCTCTCATAATTTTCACAAGACCTGCAAAAATTGTTTTTAGTCAGGAGATGCTTTCAAGTGAGAAAATACTGACTACTCTACATGTTTTCAAGATTCCCTATTCAATACATGGTCAAACCTCTCCATTGTTCCTCCTATAGACTATTGCATGTACATGTACAGTGTCCATGACCTACTATTTCATCCTCCAATGATAGAGCAAACACTGACATTCCGATGCTTTCTCCCCCTCAGGATCAAGAAATTAAATTATGGGAAAATGTTCATACTCAGCTATGTAATTATTGCCATATATGGTAATAAATAGCCATATATGGCAATATATGTTAGCAATAGCCACCCAAATGTGTCAAAATGTGGGCAGTATTCCTTAGGCTTCTGGCCCAAACCATTCAATTGGAGTCTAGCTTTGTCCTTCGATAGATGGTGTTGAAATCGGTTGATGACACTAGTCTCGATGACAACAATTATGGAAAGATCTGGAACGATCTGGACTTTGGTGATTGCAGAATCACATGGAACATTTACATAGCCTTACTGTACAGGTTAGTAATACACTCTGACATACGCTTACTGATACCTTAGTGAGCTGACTGATGCTGTTCCCATGCGATGAGCAATCCATTATGCTATGCTGTATGATTACTGTACAATTTCTGATTGGTAGATATGCAGAGCCCTCAGTACTATATAAGGGCTCCCTCGTTCGCTCAGATACCTCAGTCTTTCACATCACAGACTGAGGTGAGCATATCTTGCATTACTTATGAGTTTCATCTTTACTGACTCTACTTGTACTATAGACTAATGTCTCTCTAAGGTACTGCAATATAGTCTTTCACATCACAGACTGAGTATAGACTAACATCTCTCTAAGTCATGTTTCTTCAGATGGGAGATGTTTCAACATTCTACAATCACCAGCTACCTGCTCAACACTGGGCTAAACCACACCATACAAGCTTTCTTCCCCAATTAAGACTGCTGAGCCAACCTCACTGCACTCCTCCTGCTCTCAAACCACCGAGCTTCACCATGTTCATCAAAATTTAGGCGCCAAGTTTTTTGCCTGGCCAATTTGGCCACTGTACAAAAGTGGTACTTACTAATGAGCCCGAACCATACATGCCAAAACCCAGACAGTGTGGCTGACAGTGGGATGTGACATCTGAGACATACTCATCACATACTTTCTTTTCTGTATGTGACCTGCGAGCCCTATCCTTACGGCCTGCCATGCTTTTCTTACAGTCAGTCTTAAATAACAGCATAGTATAGACAACCATAAAGCTAAATCAATTGTCAGATTGTATAGTAAATTGTAGTATATAGTGATTACAGTAATTGGACTACTTACCACAAAATAGCTTTTTGCCATCACATCGGTTGAGGTTGGGATGAAATGGATTGGTGGTTGGATTGGTGGTTGGGTTGGAGTTGGGGCTGGAGTTGAGTTGGCCAGTACTTAAAAGTCAAGTTGTATATCATCTATCTCTACACAATATATGAGCTACATTTGTACTTACTGTAATGTACATTGCTGCACCAGCAAGCCAACTTAGTGGAATCTAAATCACTAGCCTCTGGCATGGCAACCGGCAACACTCGACAGCCACATTTCGAGCTCCGAACAATGGTTCCGAAACCATTCATTGTGAAGTGTCCAGGGTCAGACAGGCTGCAAGAAAACTATGAAATTTGGCAGCAAGTGCAAGTGCACTCAGGCGCAAGCCTATCAGCACCTGTTTACGATTCCTTAGAATCGTTTACTCTATACCAGGTTTTCCTATCGAAAACAACATGCTCAACAGTAACTACCCCCATTTGGCAGTTGGCTTATATAATTGCAAGATTATCAATCTGACGAGTTTGCAGGTTCAATTTCTGCTCTGGCCTGATTTTTCTTTGACTGTAACTTGATCAGTCCTTGACTGATTCACTCATTCTAAAATGCATCAGAATCTACTCATTCCTCATGTTCTAGCCATATTTTATGCATCTTGATCTGTGCAGAACTTGTAGAACACAAAGCACTCCTGTATTTTCCCTCTTGTATGCTTCATTCCTAGCTAGCCCAGTCAGTTCTTGGCTGATTTACTTGTTTTCAAGTGCATCTGAATCTACTCATTTATAGCTTTCTATTCATATTTTATGCATTTTGATCTGTGCAGAACTTGTAGAACACAAAGCACTTTTGTATTTTTCCTCCTAGTATGCTTGATCCTTAGCTATCTTAGTCAATTCTTCACCGATTCACTCGTTTTCAAGTGGATTGGATGCTACTTATTCATTGCTTTCTAGCTATAGTCTATGTGTTATGATCCCTGTAGAACTCACAGAATGCGAATCATTTCTGTATTTTTCTCCTAGTTTGCTTGATCTGTAGCTGTCTCAATCAGTTCTTAGCCAATTCACTCGTTCTCAAGTGAATCAAAATCTAATCAATCATAGCTTTTGAGTCATATTTTATACATCTTGATTGGTGCCAAACTCGCAGAATGCGAAGCACTCCTGTATTGACTCTAGTATGCTTGATCTCTAACTATCTCAGTCAGTTCTTGACAGATTTACTTGTTCTCAAGTGTATTGGAATTTACTAATTTATAGCATTCTTTGATATAAGATATACTGAACAGACTTGTTATATCAGAAGGAGACAACAAGACAACACAATAATTGATAGGGTTGGCTTGAAGTCTCAGTTCAGTCATGTGATCTTACCTCTCAACGGCCGTTGAGAGGTCGTGAGAATTGATTACATAATCAAAACTCGGTGGTGAAAGTGCACCTGAGTTTGCAAGTTCAATTCCAGTTCATGTCAGATTTTTTTGATTTTTGATTTTATTTATTATTGCTAATACTAAAAATGATATAATCAATGAGCAATTAGTATTAGTACAATGTTTACTCTTATAGTATACTATAAGTACAAAAATGCCTATAAATCTATGGTTTTGAAGACTGATTATATAATCAAAACTCGATGCTGAAGTGTGAGAGCAGTAAAGTCTTGCTTCCTCATGAGCTTTACATTCTGCATGCTTGTCATGTTGGCTGCAAGGCTCGGTGGGTATCTCTAAGTCATCTGCTGAGTGGTTGATGGTTTGGAACCAGGAGGTACTTGACCTAATTTATTTATAGGTCTCTAAATCTGACACCAATCAGGGTGTATTAGAGCTTGTCAAAACCACATTGACAGCTGCTTTCAGATGATGCTTTCTAAGCTATGCTAGGCTTCCTGTCTGGTTAGAAATCAACCAATCATTATTATCCAAATGATCTTAACTTCATTTCCCCCTACAATACTTGAACTTAAGCTAACTTGGCCAATTCTCCACTGATTTACTTGTTCTCAAGTGCATCTAAATCTACTTATTTAGAGCTTTCTAGCTATACCTCATGTGTCTAGAGTGGTCCAAAACTCACAGAATGCGAAGCATTTCTTTGTTTTCCCCCCTAAAATGTTTGAATTCTAGCTAAACTGGTCAGTTCTCTGCCGATTCACTTGTTCTCAAGTTTGTCTGGACCTATCAGAAGACCAGTCTCCAACACAATTTACTGCTTACGGAAAGACAGAGCCAGTAAAATGATATACAGCAAACAAAGTTAGATACTGTTTATTACTTAAATGAACCAAAAATGCAATTTATTGGTGGCACTGGGTTCTAAGACTCTCAGTGATGTGATCCCACAGGACTTATGCAGCTGAATGAAGTATTAGCACCTGCTTACATAAGCAAAACATGCATCCAAGAGTTAGCCTACTGTAAACAATGACTGTCTTATAGCTCTGCAACAAATGAATCAATCAACAAGCAGTAATCTGAGTTGGAACATACTATATAGCAGCATTGCAAAGCAGTTTAGAATGCAAAATCAGATCACCAAAAGTGAAGATATGATCCAATATATTGTTAAGAACCGTACGTTTCATTTCTTAACTTGACATCACTCCCTTCGACATCCCCACCATGGTCGATGTCCCATTGCTCTATTCCCTTTATTTAACCATATCTACATGCACACATGGATGCTATCACACTGCCTCGATCCACTATCCATTTCCATCATGATCGTTGCAGTGCTACCCTATCTACTCCTCCATCATGTTTCATCCCCATCATGCGCAGTACAATGCTGCGCAATGCACAGTTACTACCATCATCTTAGATACGACTCATAGCTGTGCATCCTCCTGTATTTAACCGGTTGAGCTGAGTCCCTTAGACCTCAGCTTAACCACTTTGCAACTCTATAGGATTTACCTCCTGTCAGTCACCAGTACCCTTTAAGTCCCTCTGCCTTGCGCTTCCCTCTCTCAATCACTCTCGACTCTCTTCATCGTCAATCGCCTCTTGAGCAGGTCAGCCTTTATTGTTTGTGTGTAGCCTGAGCCCCTACTCGGTCACTACAGGACGTCGGTCCTTAGCACTTGGTTAAGCTCTCCCACTGCTCACCCTACACAAACTGGTCTACAGTCTCGACAACAGACTGCCACCATTCAATCCACCATCAGAATCTTCTGTGAAGATCTTTAGGGTCTACTCCACATACCGGAGTCACCCCCCTCACCAAACACCACCATTGCTCCCCTCGTTCCCCTATACCTTCCCCTCAAGGCATCAGAAAGCGAAGTAACAGATGAACAAAGGGCACATTGTTGCTACCTAGAGGAGGATCAAGCAACTCCTTACTGAATTTGTAGAATCAAGGTGTGGCCAAAACTCTACACCTACGACGAAGCAGCAGACCTCCTTTACTACAACAAGGAATTGACATACCACGATGAAGATGGCAAACTCATAAGGATCTGGAGGAAAGGAAAGAAAATCACTTCGACCAAGGAAAATGCCCCAGCAGAGTTCTTCAGAACAAACTATCTACTTGAAGGAGAATGACACAAGCAGATAGTCCAACAATCTGGGCGTGTACTCCTCTCTACTCCGACATTTCCTAGGACTGAATCGTCTGGCTACCTCTACGATGATATCAACAAAATCCACTACCAGTTCGACCTCGGGACATGCCAATTCTATATCCTATATGGAATGACTAGAGACGGCTCAATCCAGGAAGAACAGATTGACCTTGTCAGACCTGTCACCCTCTACGACTCCCACACCACCTTTTCCTACGCCGATCCTAGGATCAGTGAAACCCCAGCCGGTGAACTTGAGAAACTCCAGAGTTCTAGAGCAGCAACTCCCATCGACCCCTCCATCTCCCTACCTTCCATCCCAGACCCCATCACTGAAACACCGGTTCCTCTACCCAGGACATCCAATCCTAAAGAAAATCCAGACAGCAACTCAGAACCCTCTGATAGCTCTCCCCTCACAGCAAGAACCATTAGCAGACCCATCCTTGAGCCCTTCAATCCAACACCAGACCCTGCACTCTGTCCATTACCCTTTACCACAGACCCAACCCACGACCTCTTGGGACTCGGAGATCTCCAGAGGACTATTGATCCAGCAGACAGTGACAGTGACGAAGAAGACGAGATGGCAAAGGGTCCAGATGTCAATAAGCCGACACCTTTCACGGGTGTTCGCACCAAGCTCAAGGAGTTCATCAGCCAATGCAAGCTCCATTTCAAACTTAAACCCGATTGATTCCCCGATGCATCCACACAAATCTACTTCACCCTCTCCTACATCCAGGGAGGTACTGCAGGACCCTGGGCAGCCAAGTACTTCGACCAACTTGATGAACTCAAGGAAGATGGGAAAGAAGCCCTCACATGGGCCAAGTTCGAAGCAGACCTCCGCAAGCAGTTCGGAGAGATCCATGCAGCAGAATCTGCACTCTTTGACATCCAATGCCTCAGGCAGGGAAACAGGAGTGTCGATGAATACACCACCACTTTTAACACGTTGGCTGACATCTCCCTCCTTAATGATGTGGGACTCATCAGTGCCTACAAGAAAGGTCTTAATAGTGAGATCTCAAAGCAGATAACTATTGCAGAGAACCCTCCAAAGACCCTTCTTGAGTGGCAGGATCGAGCCACCACCCTGGACATGCATCTTCGAGAAAGCCGTTCAGACCAGGATCAAACCAAGGGGAGAGGAAGTTTCTTATATCCCAACCAGCTGTTGGAAACACTCTCCAAGGACCTGCGATGCCGCTCAGACATAGACTCGGCCAAAGTCTTGATTGGGGCATTCCAACGTCATCCCAGCAAATACCAAGGCCCTCGTCTGAGCAAGAACATCGTCACGCTAACAATCTCTGCTACAAGTGTGGAGGAGCAGGCCATGTTGCAATGTTCTGTCGCAACCAGAATGGACAGCCCTCCTCTACCAGAGCTACAGCAGGAGGATCGGTCAATGCCAGGAATGCCGAGATAGAAACCCCCACTCCCCTCTTCACAATGGCTCGAGCCATGCAACAGATGAATGAGTCCGACTTGCAAGAAGCTCGGACCCTCATGCAAGCTGCCCTCAACCTTGAAGTATCTGAAGACCAGGAGGGTTTTTAGAGCATCCTCATGCCATGACATCATGGAGGACAAAAGGTCTGCAAATTGCTTCTCTGAATCATTTTGATATACTCTCGATGCCAGATGATGATGTTTCAATGGACTCTTATTTACCAAATTGGCCAGCCAATTTACACGTATCCTCATTGAAATATAATGGTTCTCCATCCATCTGCATTATCATCATGATTTTAGGAAAACAACAAAATGTCGCCATTAAAGGCCTAGTGGACAGTGGAGCCACAGGCATTCTTATCAACTGGAGGATTGTCAACCAGTATCACATCAAGACAATTCCCCTCACAAAACCTATCCCAGTCAAAAATGTCGATGACTCGGAAAATGCCCTTGGTCAAATTACCCATTACTGTGTCTTATGCATTGGAATCAAGGGACCCGGCAATGCAACACACACAGAGAAGACACGATTTTACATCACAGATTTAGGACAAGATGACATTATCTTAGGAACTGACTGGCTGCGAGAACACAACCCCAACATCAATTGGGAACAAGACCAGCTTGTACTGGAACGATGCCAACATAAGTGCCACATAACCAATGGACCAGTCCGAGTCAATAACATGGATACACTACCATTTGCCCAATGACCCCGGTGGGGAGCAGCCAGGAAAATAGCTTGCTGCCTATTCAGTTCATTCGACACTCGGGCTGCTGCCCTCCCTCACCCTCGCTATGTCTCACTCTCTTCCTGCGTGATCCAACATCATCCTCCGCTATGCTCTCGACCTCCTCGTCCTCATCGTCACTCCCCACACTGCTGCCACTCAGGGATCCAGGCTCAGTGTCTGCAGCAACATCTGTCACACACCCTGTCGAAAACCCTACCAATGATGCCTCATCCTCCCAACCTCGCCACAAGGCCCATCCATAAGATGCAAAATTGAACGGATCATCTCCATGAATGGCAAGTCGACCCAAGAATACACCCTGGAAGTGAAGAGGAGGACCATCAGGAGGAACTGCTCTGACACCCTGCTGTACACCCAACCACCAACTGTGGATCCAGTCACAAAAATGGGCCCAAAGTACTTTCTCCTCTGCCACCAGATCATCTTGAGATGTCTCAATGTGATAGAAGACAGCTACCACTACCATTAACATTGGAACAGATAGCAAAAGCTGACACTCACATTGCTGGGCAGCAAACTCTGGAGTCTCCACAGGACGCAGATTCAATGTCTGAGGCATCAACATGCAACTCAGGTTTTGCATTGCTATCTCCGCCCTCCCCTTGTGTAAACGATGTGGCGACAGAGCAAAAGGAAAGTTCCAACCGTGATACCCTGCAAAATGACCATATTGCCACCCAGGATACCATACAGGACCAGAACGATGATCAGGAGACACAGCAATGTAACGACATTCATCCAGGTGTAGTGAAGAGGACATGGAGAGTGAAGACCTTCCAAAAGCACAGGCGCACACCTCTTGTACCTACTCAGAGGATCCAAAAAATGCAAATTCGAAACACCACATGGTTACCATCTCTACATTGCCCAGATTTCACAGAAGATGCCGATGAATCCATCATGCCAATTCCCACAGATTGGTCCATCAAGGGTCTTGGCATCTCCAACCCTGATGATGATTTTGATTGCATTCTCGATCCAGCATTACCCGATGACATGGTATTCTGCATTAATTGCACTGTGACCAATGCCCAAGAACTTGCTGCTGCCTTTGCTAGTAAGCAGAAGACCCGGACTTTAGACCAAATGATCCCACAGGAATACCGGGAATTTCATGATGTCTTTGAGGAAAAAGCATCAGAATGACTGCCCACAAGAAGACCATGGGACCATGCCATTGACCTCAAACCAGATGTCGAGCCACATTCTGCCAAGACCTACCCAATGGCCCCACATGAGCTCAAGGAACTTGACAAGTTTCTAGAAGAAAATCTCCGCAAGGGGTACATTCGAGAATCTAAATCTCCTTGGGCTGCCCCATTCTTTTTCATATCCAAGAAAGATGGCAAACTCCGACCAGTTCAAGACTACCAAGAGCTCAACAAAAGGACCATATGCAATGAATATTCCTTACCGCTCATCAGTGAACTTGTTGATAAACTCAAAGAAGCCAAAGTATTCTCCAAGTTCGACCTACGATGGGGGTACAACAATGTTTGCATCAAAGAAGGTGACGAACACAAGGCCACCTTTCGTTGCAACCGAGGACTATTTGAACCCACAGTCATGTTCTTTGGACTGACCAACTCCCCAGCCACATTCCAGGCAATGATGAATGCTCTGTTCAAAGACCTGATCAATGACGGCAAGGCTGTTATCTACATGGACGATATTCTGATCTTCACCGAAACACTGGAAGAACATCGCCGGATTGTACGCCAAGTTCTTACCAGATTGCACGACAATGATCTGTTCCTCAAACCAGAAAAATGCACATTTGAAAAAGCAGAAGTCAAATACCTTGGCCTGATCATCTCTCACAACCAGCTCCACATGGACCCAGTCAAAGTGGATGGTGTTATTCAATGGCCGGAGCCCCATACAGTCAAACAGACCCAGTCATTCCTGGGTTTTGGCAACTTCTATCACCGATTCATACAAGATTTTTCTAAAGTTGCCAAACCACTCTTTGAGCTCACAAAGAAGACTCATACCTGGCAATGGACTACCAAATGTCAAAAGGCCTTTGATGCACTCAAAACCACCTTCACCACCTCTCCAGTACTTGTCATGCCAGACTATGACAAACCCTTTCGTGTCGAATGTGATGCATCAGATTTTGCAACAGGTGCAATACTGTCTCAACAGGGCCCAGACAATCAATGGCACCCAATTGCATATTATAGCAAGTCTCTCAATGATGCCAAGCGTAACTATGACATCTATGACAAAGAGCTCCTTGCCATCATCCGTGCCCTGAAAACCTGGTGCCATTATCTAGAAGGCCATCCCCATCCGATTGAGATCTGGACAGATCACAAAAACCTTGAATACTTCCGAACAGCCCGAAAACTCAACCGTCGTCAGGCCCGCTGGAGTCTCTTCCTTACCAGATTTGAATTCACTATCATGCATAAACCTGGCTCCTCCAACAAATCTGACAGTCTGTCCCGGCATCCAGACCATAAAGCAGGGGTGGAAAATGACAACTCTGACCATGTCCTGCTGGAACCTCAATTCTTTCAAATTCGAGCTACAGCATCTGAGAAAAGGACCAGTGGTATATGGCACTATATAGCCTACATAGCTCTGATAGGGCCATAGGAGTCCTCTTTTCTACATAACTACTCCATAGCAGTGAGGTAATCTATATAGAGCTATCATAGCTATCATAGCTATCATAGCATAGAGTATAAGCTATCATAGCTATTATAGCTGCTATAACATATAATGGCTATCATAGCTATGTCAGCTATGTCAGCTATGTCAGCTATGTGATATATCTCTGTTATCATATCATGTCTAGCTAGTAAGGCTACTATCTACTCTATATCACCTCTGTTTTATATGCTACTTAAGAGTGCTAAAAATTTATTCAAATATAAAAATATATTATAAAATTCAGTTTTGTTGCATCTAAAACATTCAAAACATCGAAAACTGAACAGCATTATATTTCAAACAATATTTAGATTACAACACATTTAGTACAAAGCTACAGATATCACTATACATCTATGATAGACTACAAGGTCAACACTCCAAGATAAGATAACAAAACATACAAAGATAAGATAAGATAAGATTCAAAGATATAAAAGATAGATAAAAAGATAAGATAAGACTTACTTCATAGATAGGAAAAAGCAAAAATAATCTAAAGGCGAAGTCAACAAATCAGTATACAAGAAAGATATAGAACAACATAAGACTTACTTAAGATAATAAAAGCGAAAATATAAAAGTCTACAAAGAATAGTAAGGTTAGTGAGCAATGAAACAATATATCAACATCATAACGACTTACCGAACATCAAAGAGTTGAAGCAGGAGAAGAGAGAGCGATGAAAGACGAGGGATGGTAGTGGTAGGGAAGAGAGAGAGAAAGCGCACCGCGCACGCCTTATATAGACGTGGCCAGCGGAGCGCCAAATGTGGCTGCCGAGACCGGGCCGGGCGCTGCCGAGCATCTCGTCAGAGGCTGGCTGTTAGATTTCAATAAGTGGATCGTGAAAGCCCCGAGCATATTGCACCGTCGGTACATGAACAGCTCATTCATTGTATATGTACCGACCTCTAGTATCCTGTCCTTTTTTTGGGGAGTTAATGCGATTTTATTTGGTTTGTTAGAGTCGAATCCGCGAGGCGCGAGAATGGAGTGCTGTGGCTGAAGCACTTGTCGCGTCGACTTGTGCTTGTTACTCTCCCTTCATCTCCCTTCCCCTCGTCGTCTTCGTCTTCGTCTCCCTCGCTCTCTCCGTACCCTCAAGATCTTCAATAAGTCGGGAGGGTTTTTGTCAGGTGCTCCGAGGGCCAACAGGTAAGTAAAAAAATCCCTTCTATTGTCTTCTCGTACTAATCACACGAGTATCGCTCGTTCAACGAGCGATACTCGTGTTTGCCTTCTTGCAACCCCCGCGCGCTGCACCCCCTTCCCCCTCGACCTCGCGCCCACATCCACGAGCCCGCAGCGACCCCGCCCTCCCAACGACGCCGTCTGCGTTCGCGTCGTCGCACCTCGTTGCTGTGGCAACGGGGCACGACACGTCGTTCCCTCGGCCTCCCGCGCCCTCGTATCCCCTCAAGAAACCCCGCACGTCCTCAACAGGTTCGTGCGGGTCCACCTCACCAGCTGCCTGCAACGCCGCCATGTCCCCGCCGTCGACAACGTGCTCGCGGCCATGACACGTGGCTGCGCGCACGGCCATGCATACCGTGGATTGCCTCGCCAGCGCGCGCACGGCCACGCATGGCCGCAAGCCCGCGCCAGGTCTGAGCTGCACGCGCACGCCGCGGATGCCTTTCCAGCCCGCGCTTGCACTCGCGCATGTGAGTGCCCGTCTAAGCCCGGCCCCGCGAGTGTGCGCCTGCCCCCGCAACGGCACGCGGGAAGACTGAGGCTCCGACTGCGCGGGGCACACCCTTGCATGCTCGGACGGCGCGAGCACGTCCACGCCAGTCGCGCATGCAAACGCGCTCCCATGCGAGTCCACACAAGCGCGCGCACAGCCACGTCAGCTCGCGCACGGCCACGCCAGCTCGCACGGCCACGCACGACCGCGCCAGCTTGCCCGCGGCCCCACATTCGTATCCCCATTCGATCATCTCGCTCCGAGCATGCCACGCAAGCTCGCGCACGGCCAAGCACGACTCGCGCCCCCCGCCCCGCCCCCCGCATGGCCCGTGCGCCGACGCCCCCCTGCACGACCGCCTCGCCCCGACCATGCGAGCTCTCGCGCCAGCTCACGCACGCCCCACGCACGACCTCCATACGATCGCCTCCCCAGGCAAGCTCGCGAACAGCCAGGCAAGCTCACGCGCGGCCACGCAATGACCCGTGCATCCCGCCGCGCCGCGCTGCCCATCTACGCCATCGCCCAGCCCACCGACAGCATGCGCTGGCCAAGCGAAAGCGCACCTACCCGCGCGCTCGCTCGTGCGCCCAGACAGCGCACGCCTGCCGGATGCCTCCAGCTCACTCGCGCAGGTTCTTATCTACCCGCGCACGGCCGTGCTCGTGCGTCCCCATGACTGCTTGTGACAGCTGTCCGCTGTGCCGTCGTGGCCTCAGGGTCATTACTTATTAAGTAGTTTAGTGGTAGTACTGGTAGTGTACCTTTAATATAAGAAAATATTGCTTCAATGTCTTGAGTGCCTAGGTGGCTGATGATAGTGAATACAGTAGCCATAGCATCCATAGTTTCACTCAGTAAGTATGATAGTCCTATATATTTGACATCTCTGGCTATAGAGGCTATGACACCCTATGTACTTGACACCTCATGCTATGGCACCTATCATAGCTCCCATAGCTCTCCATAGCTGGACAGTTCTGCCTCATAGCATCTATAGCTTACCCATAGGACCCATAATAGGACTTGATGCTATATAAATTTTCATTTTCTCAGATGAGGACGCGGAAGTGTAACCAGTCTTGGAGACAAAACACTCTTGAAGCGAATCAGAGACTGCACAGAACATGATGACATTGTAACTACAGCAATGGAAACTATTCTGAGCACAGGCCCTCAATCCATTGCCAAAGGACTACAGGAATGGAACCTAGAAGATGGCCTCATCCTGTTTAGAGGAAAAGTTTACATTCCTAAAGACCTTCAACTGCACCGTGATATCGTCAAATCACACCATGATTCACTAGCTACAGGTCATCCTGGATGATGGAAAACCTATGAACTGGTTCAGTGCAACTATTGGTGGCCAGGAATGTCTAACTTCATCAAAAGCTATGTCACAGGATGTGCCATCTGCCAGTCGACCAAAAATGACACCCATCCCACCTATGTTCTCGTACAACCCACCGAAAAACCATCACAACCTTGGGAGTACACCACCACAGACTTCGTAACAGACCTACCAGAAGTCCATGGATTTGACTCCATCAATGTAGTGGTAGACCAATTCTCTAAAGCCATCATCATCTCACCCTGCCGGAAAGACATTGATGCAGATGGAACAGCTAAACTCTTCATGGACAATGTCTGGAAACGCTTTGGACTTCCTGACAAGATGATCTCAGATAGAGGACCCCAATTTGCATCTAAAGTCCTTCAAAGCATCTACAAAGGACTGGGAATCTGATCAGCACTCAGTACAGCATATCACCCCCAGATCGATGGAAGCACAGAGCGTGTCAATCAAGAAATTGAGCAATACCTCCGCACCTTCTGTAATGCTCACATGGACAATTGGGCAGATCTCCTTCCCTTCGCTGAATTCTCACATAATATCAAGGTACATTCAGCCACATGGAAGACACCCTTTGAATTACTCCATGGGTTTCAACCCCACTTCCAACCAAAGATCCACCTAAACCCTGCTGTTCCTACAGCAGAACAAAGATTGATGATGATGCAGAAGGCCCAAGACGAAGCCAAAGCAAGCCAGACAATAGCCACCAAGGACATGCACTGACAAGAAGACAAATATGGAAAAGATGGACCTACCTTCAAACAAGGCGATAAAGTCTGGCTGGACGGCAAGAATCTTAGGCTCCAGTATCCCAAAGCTAAGTTTGGACTTAAACAACAAGGACCCTTCAAAATTGTCCAAGTCATTAGTCCAGTCAACTATAAACTGAAACTACCACCGACCTGGAAGATCCACCCCATCTTCCATGCTGGACTTCTCACACCATACCATGAAACACTGGAACATGGCCCAAACTACACGCCCTCTCCCCCGGAGGTTATAGATGGAGAACAAGAGTGGGAAGTTGAAGGCGTGGTCAAATCTCGTGTCTATGGCAAAAACCGATGCCTCCAATACCTCATCAAATGGAAGGGATTCCCTGATGCAGAAATGTCATGGGAACCGGCTGGAAACATTGCAAATGCCAAGGACAAGATTGCGGAGTATCATCGGAAGCACCTGGGTGCTCCAAGGCCCATCAGAAGCCTTGGAATTGAAGCCGAGGCCTTCCATCAATCACTGCGAGAACCCTTTACTGCCAGTGCATAAAAAGGAGCCTCACGAGTCCTTTCCAAACCAGCATCCAAACTGGATACTACCACTATCACACTCCTTGCCCTCAACTTCGTCCTCAGCCTCCTCACTCTCACCCTCACCTTTCTCATCTATTCTCAATGATGCCTGCCCTCACCTTCCCTGCCATCCTCTCTGCCGCAGGCCTCTCTGCCCCCAGCCTTCCATCCCCAGCTGCTGCTTCCCAGAACTCCCTCCCCGACCTCATCACACTGGACGACTCTGAACCTGCCACTTCACCCAGTCCTTCGGCGGCCCTCACCCTCAGTGACACCGAGTCTAGCGACGGAGTCTACAGCCTGGGGGCCCATTCCTGGGCTGCGTCTGAATGGTGCACGGATGAGCGACAGGGAAGATTTGACCCTGTCATCATCAACGTTGTCACGACCATCAGTGATGACCGCCCAATCACCCCACACCCTGTACCCCCCTCCAATACCACACCTGACGCACCCCCCACCACCTCGGCCTTTCGTGCCAAGAAACCCTTCTGCTTCCACTGCCACAGGCCAGGGCACATCGTGAGGGACTGCAGAAGGCAACGTCGTCGAGACACCCAGAGGGCCCGGCACTCAGGAGGACCACCATCCGCTCCTGCCCAACCAACTGTCCACTGGGACGCCCACCATGAGGCTTGGGATTCAATTCCCCCTGTCGACCAATGCCTCGATCCCACAGCCAGAGTCTTCCATGAGCACTGCGAGCTTCTTCGCAACTGCCTTCGCAGCACCGATGCTGCCATCGACAAGTTGCTCGAGGAGCGGAAGTACTGGTCAGACTGACTGTGGGAGGTGGAGTGGAAGAACCCACCTCGCCCCTCAAAGGAGGAGGTCCATGGAACTTGACGCAGCTGGAGGGATGAGGAAGACCAGCGTGACCCGAGCTGGGGCCTCCCTGGGTGGGACTTCTAGGACACGTCGGGTCGACGCGTCATAAAAAGGGGGTGGTGTTAAGAACCGTACATTTCATTTCTTAACTTGGCATCACTCCCTTCGACATCCCCACCATGGTCGATGTCCCATTGCTCTATTCCCTTTATTTAACCATATCTACATGCACGCATGGACACTATCACACTGCCTCGATCCACTATCCATTTCCATCATGATCGTTGCAGTGCTACCCTATCTACTCCTTCATCATGTTTCATCCCCATCATGCGCAGTATGATGCTGCGCAATACACAGTTACTAACCATCATCTTAGATACGACTCATAGCTGTGCATCCTCCTGTATTTTGTTGAAATCAGTTGATGACGCTAGTCTTGATGACAACAATTATGGAAAGATCTGGAACGATCTGGACTTTGGTGATTGCAGAATCACATGGAACATTTACATAGCCTTACTGTACAGGTTAGTAATATGCTCTGACATATGCTTACTAATACCTTAGTGAGCTGACTGATGCTGTTCCCATGCAATGAGCAATCCATTATGCTATGCTGTACAATTACTGTACAATTTCTGATTGGTAGATATGCAGAGCCCTCAGTACTATATAAGGGCTCCCTCGTTCGCTCAGATACCTTAGTCTTTCACATCACAGACTGAGGTGAGCATATCTTGCATTACTTATGAGTTTCATCTTTACTGACTCTACTTGTAGTATAGACTAACATCTCTCTAAGGTACTGCAATATAGTCTTTCACATCACAGACTGAGTATAGACTAATGTCTCTCTAAGTCGTGTTTCTTCATATTTAACCGGTTGAGCTGAGTCCCTTAGACCTCAGCTTAACCACTTTGCAACTCTATAGAATTTACCTCCTGTCAGTCACCAGTACCCTTTAAGTCCCTCTGCCTTGCGCTTCCCTCTCTCAATCGCTCTCGACTCTCTTCATCATCGATCGCCTCTTGAGCAGGTCAGCCTTTATTGTTTGTGTGTAGCCTAAGCCCCTACTCGGTCACTACAGGACGTTGGTCCTTAGCATATATCTGCCACATCATCAATCAGTCATACCTCTATATCTTGGTTACCAACATCTGAAAAAATTACCACTGTTATATAGAGCTATGTCAGCTACATAGCTTTGATAGGTCCATAGCAATGTCCTTTTATATATAGCCTAGCCATAGATAGATGGTCATCTATGTAGAGCTATCATAGCTACCATAGCTACCATAGCTCAAAGGTGTAGCTATCATAGCTATCATAGCATAAGAGGACAGCTATGTCAGCTATAGACTATATATATGCTATCCTGTCATATGGATCTATCAAAACTATATCAACTATCTATACTATATCTCCTCTCCTTGATATATATATTAAACATTTTATTTATAGATATCATAACTTATGAGAACTCTTAAAATAGACAAAACATCGAAAATTATAAGAACATATTTATTTCAAGACACACTACTACATAGATTGTACACTACACTATAAAGTTCTACAAGTCCCTGCTAATCAAAGAGATAACAAAGTCTTTAAAAAGCGAAAAATAGCTTTACAATAAACAAAATATTAGTATGAGTCATAGTTAAGGAACATTAGACTTACAAGCAAACATACAAAAAAGCGAAAATCTCTTGATAAGATAACTCATATTAGTGACAAGAAGAACACAACAATACAAGAGACTCACCAAAGATAACAAGATGTCAAAGGATAATAAGAGAAAGTCTCGAAGACGAGAGATGGTAGTAGTTGAGAAGAAAGAGAGGTCGCGCGTCGCGGGAGCCTTATGTAGACGTGGCGAGCGGAGCCCGAAATGTCGCTGCCGCGACCCGGCCCGGGCACTACCGAGTGCCCCGTCAGAGGCTAAGTCCCAGATTTCACTAAGTTCATGTTGTTATCCCGTAGCCTGTATTACTTTAGTTACATACTCGTCTCATTCAATCATCATTTATAGATGAATACAAGTGTCAGTCTTTTTCTCAGATTTTACTCGATTTTATTCGATTTACTAAGCACGAAAACATTCGAGCGCGCGCGTTCGGTGGCTCAAGCACCGGAACGCGCGTCGAACTTCGTCTCTTGCACACTTCCTACCCCACCACTCTGCTCCATCCTCTCTCCTCTCCCTCTCTCCTCTCCTTCTCCCATCAAAACGAATGTCGGAGGGTTTAAGTAGGATTGAGAGGGCCTTAAAGGTGAGTTTTAAGTCTTTTATATTGTTTATTCGTACTAAAACCGAGAGTATCGCTCGTTCGAGCGATACTCTCGACGTCGTGCTCTTCGTCCTCCCTCGCCTCGCCTCTCGCCTCGCCTCATCCCGCCCCACGCCTCTCTCCCGCCATCGCCAGCGCATCACCAGTGCCCGGCGCGACGCCTCCACCGACCACAGCCGCGTGCGCTGGCGGGCGCGGGGTTGGCCACGACATGGAGCCCGAGCCCGTCGCGCACGGGTCTGCCACGTCACGCACGGGCCCCGCATTCCGCGCACGTCCCCCCACGCCTCGTGTAGAGGCCCGCCGCAGCCAGGTGTCTCGTGCACGGACTCCCCGCCCCGGCACGGGCCTTCCGCAACCACCCGCCCCTCATGCACGCTACCCTCCGCCTCTCGCGCCCGTCCGTCCGCCGCGTGCGGTCCGAGTTCCTCGCGCCCAGGCCGCGTGCCTCGTCTATGCCCCGCGCACGTCGGCCGCGCTCTGTATGCGAATTCCGCGCATCGCGCACGGACCCCACGCCCCGCTTGCCGCGCGCAAGCCTGACGTGTCGCATACGGGCCCCTGGCAGCCAGTGCGTCGCGCACGAGCCCGTGGCAGCCCAGTGCGTCGCGCACGGGCCGCGACAGCTCTAGGACCGTCGCAGCGGCTCCGCACGCCTCGTGCCTCGTGCGCGCAGGCCTGCGGAGCTGCGCAGGTCCTGCATGCAGCCCGCCGCCTTGCGCATGCCGTGGCGCTGTGCGGATGCGGATGCCCATGCCCCACCGCATTCCGCCTCTGGCGCACGGGCCTGCAACGTCGCGCTTGCCACCCGTCGCGCCTCGCGCGCCCCCGCGGGCCTCGTGCCGCCTCTCGCCACCCCCGACGCGTCGCGCACCGATCTCGCGCGACGCGCCGCTCACAGCACGCCTCGCGCGCGCGCCGCCCGTCGCGCCTCGCGCGGCCCCGCGCACCTCATGCCGCCTACCGCGCACCCACCGCGCGCCCCGCGCCGCTCACCGCACCCCTCGCGCGCGCGTCCCGCCACCCGCACACTCACCGTCCGCCCCATGCAGCTCACGTCCGCGTCGCGCAGCTTGTAACGCTCCCTGATGCCTCACGCCGCCCATCGCGCCTCGCGCACGAGCCCGCCGCCCACTGCACGGCACAGACGCCGCATTGCACGTATGTACCTTGTTGTGCCTCGGTTAAAACAAATTGTAGCTGTAGTAGTACAATGAAATGTAGTAACAGTATCATGAAATATACTTAATGTTTTGACTTAGAATCTCTTATACCTGTTGACTTGATATAGTGATGATAGTACTAATAGCAATCATAGCTCACCCTGGTAAGTATGATAGTATTATATAGTTCACAGTACCAGCTATGGGAACTATGATAACACTACATAGCCAGTACTACTAGCTATGAAAGCTATAGGTACTCTCATAGTGCTACATAGCTGGATAAGCAAGCTTTATAGCTTATATAGTTCTATGATAGCACCCATAATTTAACCTGCAGCTATATAAAATTTGGTTTTTTCAGATGAATGATGCTATTATAACTCACAAGATATCATCTAAAAGCAGCTACAAATCTGCTTTCAATGAGCCCTCATCCACCTTCATTGGTGCAGTATTGATAGAGCTAAAATGAAATTAGTCTGTCACATCAGCAAGTGAGATACATACAGAACAACCACTACAGCCATCGGGTAGACATCCTCTCCATCCACCCACATTGAGGGAAGGAGAAGTAGTCTGAAAGTGTTACAGCTACTGGTAGAGGGACCACTGACTTCAACAACTGTCTGAAGAAAAGGCTATCAGGGAGATGTTGCACTTGGGAGAAGAGGGCCGATGCTCTGCACGGCAATACGATTCCTTTTGAATTGTTCTAACTTTGTAGTGTTATTCTCACAGATTTAATAAGATAATAGAGAATTGAATATACTAGTATTATAATGCTGCAAAGATCTCCATCTTCAAAGTATATTGTTTTACACTTATCTCTTATTTTTAAACTTTGTTACCAGCAAGAGTTGAACTAATGACAAAATGATGGTCACGTGCAACAGCGAGCCTGGTCAGGCTTGCTGTTGCATGTGACTTCTCAAAAATTGTGTTTACATTTATGAAGTACATAAGTGTGGCCTTTGAAAGTCTGTCAACTGTTGTATGTTGCCTAGATTGATTTTATTTTTGCCTTCTAGGGGGGTCTAAATCAGTAATTTGGCTATATCTCTGTCAATTCTCTAGCTATAAACATAAACTCAAGTGTTTCTGAGTAGTACTATCAATGGCCATATTAACACGATTTTTACTGATTTTTTACACTACTCAGTATGTGCCTATTCTCAGATGATTTGATGATTTGCCCCTAGACTTGAATGATTTTTTCGATTTTTTCCTGCTTATAAATTGCTTATGTAATCCGCAGCACGGGCAAAATGACGTACTCCCGTCCCCCTCATGATGTCATGGGACGGGAGTATGTCATTTTGCCCGTGCTGCGGATTATGTAAAACCTTGAAAATAGTTAAATAGGAGGTTTTGTGATAATTTGAGTGTACCTCCTTAAAGACTGGAGATATCACCGGTCCCTTGATTGCTCAGAAAGATCTCTATTATGCCTTTTCAACGACGCTAGGTACACTACAATTGGATGAGTCAATAAAAAGATATGGCCTCAACAAGTTTGCCCCTACCTCTAATACCAACCCTTCAGTAATTGCTACCGCGTTTTCTCAATACTTACCCGATCGTCTTGTACAATATACCGTTGGAAAGGTATGAATCAGATCTGTCCAACGGTATCTTTAGCGTGTAAATAGCGCCACTCGTTGCGCCGCTATGATGCAATCACTATGATCTTCTCCTCAAAGGTATCTTTTGAAGTGATTTGCTCATATCTCAGTCATTTCTGAACCTATTCTCATGGAAAAAAATGTTCTGAAGAGGTAAAATCTGCCTTTATCATGTTATCATACATCCCACTCACTTACATCAATAACAAGGTGCAGAATATCCTATTAAATATGTTTATCTGTTATTTCAACAAGTTTGCACTTTCTTATACTAAAATCTTTCAGTTCTAATAAGACTAGCATTGATTTACATATGCATATAGTTGAACACTAATTAAATTTGATTTAGTAGACTGATATCTCTAAGAAACATTTAAAATCACAAAAATGACAATTGTCAGAATCGAACCTACAACCTTACTTTAAGATGTGAGAAATTATTACTATAAAAGGCATTACATTGGCTGGGTGTCATCTTTTTTGAGTTGAAAAGTGGGTTAGAGTAAACGATTCTAAGGAATCGTAAAACGATTCTAAGGAATCGTAACTTGTTCTGCTTTTTCCACCTCACACAACACATTTGCTGAATTCTGCTTTTATCACTCTGCAGAATGGCCTGTTTCTTGAAGTGGCTCATGGATATGTCAATGGTGGTGGATTTATTGAGGACTTAGGCAATGAAGAGCAACATATTGAAGGTGATGAATTCAAGGACCATCATATCAAAGGTCAGAAAAATGAAAGGGAAGTTATGGACGACGAGCCTGCTCCGGAGGTAGATGAAGCTATTTTTGGGTGATTGCCAACTCCATTTCTTTGCATTAAAAAATCTATGGTCATATTCTACCTTATGTGATCCTGTATCCATTTATTACCCATGTTGTACAATAGTATATGAAGTCTAGTTAATTTTAGTTCGAAATTCATGGGATAAAGGTTGAGAAATTTTACCAGGAGGAAACCAGCAAAGAATGGCCACTCTGTTGAGCATCTTTACTTGGGACAACATGACATAACGACTCTGCAAGGAGCAACAGCTAACCACATCAACAATGGCTCACTCTAAAGACCGTCCTTGAGGCACTTGTTTCCTACAAATATTAACCTTTATGTTTCAGCTGACTTTGTATTTGAATCATGTGTCCACTGGGAAGACAGGTACAATATTGTTCACAAGGCCTTCAAAGTGAAGACCGCATCCTGGTACTTGAACATAGACACATGTTGCAATTCTTTCTCCATCCAAACTTTGTCCTATGCTGATTTGTTCAATTGTACCTTCGTGGCCATTGACTATGCCATGAGAGATGTCTATGTTCTCTGTCAACATAATGGGCATGCTCAGAAACATAGGCAACTCTCCCAAGGCATCTTTACTCATGGAAGACCTGACCTTCTGTAGCTAGCATTATTCACCATGTTGGTTTGCATAGGATATAGATTCACTGAAATTAACAGTATTGCAAATCCTTTTGTCTGCAACAACGATTGGTGCATCTTCAAAAGTCTTTATTTCATCAGGACGCTGATCTCTAAGAACATTGATTAGTCTACTAGTGAGAATCTCATAATCTGAAGCATGCTGAGCATTGCCATTGTGATCATTGGATCCCTTTCCCTCACGTACACATCCAACTAAATCTGCATATGATGTGTCACTTTTCTGTCTTATGTTCTTTTTCAACTCGACGACTGTATTAACTTGCCTCCACAGCACTGCATGTCGAGCCCCGATTTCCTGCCCGGTCATTGCTAGGAAATCACCAATGACAGGCAAATGACACTTTTGATCATTTCATAGAACATTGATAGGATACCTGTCTGTCTGTCTCTGTGCCCTGTCGATTTCAGGTGAATGTTCATTTGGAGTGTCCTAGATGCACCTGCATCCTTGCTCATATTGCTTGGACGATATCCATTATTCATTATAAAATTCATCTGTCATGAATCATTCTTATCATACACATGAGACAGAAATATATATTTTGCACTCAAGACAGACTTGGAGTAAACATACATGCCCCTGACTTAGTAAGTTGAGAAGGCAAGCTAAGCAAGGCATACTAAATTTGAACCACATACCTACAGGTCAACGAGCTTGTTGTTGACAGCACAAAAAGTCAGCAGTACAGTGCTCATGTGCACCCTGTGATGTGGCAGGCAAATGATTATAAAAGGATGCAAAAGAATGTACTGAACTATGGCTAGTGGACTCACCACCGTTTGGGAGTTCTGAATGAAATTTTACTCACAGTGAAGATCTGTCAGGCATATAATTTCCATTTACACTTGTCACTCTCATCTCAGTGCCTTTATTAATGCCAGTTCACCCTGTTAGTATGAATATATGTGCTTGTATGCAGACACCAACATCTGAAAAATGTACCAGTGCTATATTGCTCTATATAACCTATATAGAAGCCATAGCTCCATAGCAATCCCCTTTTATATATAGGACTTCATAGCTACAAAGCAGTCTATGATAAGCTATGTAGTCAGATAGGATTGCTATGCCTTGCTATGATAGCTATGCTATGTATGTCTATTATCATATCATATCTAGCTTAATAGGATTGCTATCTATTCTATATCATCTCTAAGTAATATATTGTCTAACAATGCTATAAAAACATTTTAATTATCTGAATTGTTTTATAGACTTCACAATCATTACATCTTAGATAAACAAAACATCGAAAATTTAAACACATATCATTTTATCAAGAGATACTAATATACAACAAAACTATATTATACTATAGAGTTAGAAAGTCTTAGTTATAAAGATAAGTCAGACTAGATTAGATAAAAGATATAACAAAAGACACACTCTGCAAAAACAATAAAAAGTGAAAATGAAACCTGTCAGCAACTTGTTGTAAGTAAACAATAAAGAAAGAACATTATATAAGACTTACCAGAAAGAAGAAAAAGCAAAAATTTTGAAGTCTACAAAGATAAAAGATAAGTATAAGTATTAATTGACAACATGATAAGATGAGGACTTACCGAATATAAAGAGTTGAAAAGAGAGAGAGAGGAGAAAAGGATGAAAGACGAGAGATGGTAGTGGTAGGGAAGAGAGAGAGGACGCACATCGTGCATGCCTTATATAGGTGAGCATGTCCGAGCCCGAATTCAGCTGGCTGGTGGTTGCCAGGCACCGTGGCAGAGGCTACTGATACAGACTTCACTAAGGTAGATTGGCTGCTCAAGAATGTAGGCTAGAGTATATACATGCCTGGCTCATTCATCATGTAGGAATAACATATTTATGCAAAGTCCATTTTTCCCAGATTTATTAGCATTCTATTTGATTTGTTGAACTCAAAATTGCCAGCAGTGCGAGTCGAGTGGCACAGCACTCAACGTGTGACTTTGAGTGCATCTCCTTCATTAGTCCCTCCATCTCCCATTCATCTCCCTTCATTTCCCCTCCTCTCTCTCTTCCCATATGCAATGCACGGCATCATTTGACAGTCGGGAGGGTTAGTAGGAAGACTGAGGGCCTCAGGTAAGCAGATATATCTTTCTTTTTTTCCCTTGCTAAGTAAACAAGTATCGCTCATTGCAAATGAGTGATACTCGTGTCTTTCCACAACCAACCTGCTGCCTTTGCACCCCATGCCCATGCCCATGCTCCTGCTGACAACTCTCCTCCATCCCAGCTCCTCGGCAGTGCTGTTGTCAATGCCGACATCAGGTCTCATTGCCACGGCAATGAGGCCTGACTAGACGTCGTAAGATGTGCTCTACCACCCTCTACCGCAATGCCGACATGCAAGACCCAGTGCCAGCCCCATTCCCACTCCCGCCCTTGACTCGTCCTCATTATCACCCTCACCCCCAAGTCCACGCGCATGACCATGGATGACCGCCAGCACATTTGTGCACATGCATGCTGTGCAGGAAGCTGTGGGCAGTGCACACTGATGGACGACAGCGCCAGCATGCATTCGCATGCAGGCACCTGCAGACGATCCGACCAGTGTGCGCACCCACATGCTGGGGTGACTCCAATGGCCACAGACTGTCCCGCCAGCGTGCGCACGGTGCAGGCAGCCGTGCATGGTTCCACCAGCATGCGGGCTGTCACGCACAGCACCGCCCTGCCCTCGCATGGCTGAAGATGAATGTAGTGTGTATGCACACACATGCACACATCATGCACACACGACAGCGAATGCCACAGCGCCCAGCCTTGCCAATGTGCGGGTGGTCACCCATGGCCATGCCCCTGTCTTGTTGTGACTGCAGCCTGCCTTCTCGTGACCATGCCCTGCCTGCACATGGCCGCGGATGATCACGCCATGCACGTATGGCATGGGCAGCTGTGCACAGCCCTGCCAGTGTGCAGGCTGTCATGCACGGCTCCATCCTGCATACGGCCACAGATGACCAAGCCAGTGCATGTACGCACACATGGCAAGATAGCCGCGCACAGTGCCATCTGTGCATCGGAGGCTGCGCATGCTGGCGACGGTGCGCGCACGACCATGCACATGTGTGAGGCTGCACATATCGATGATGGTGCATGCACAGTGCAGACAGCCCATCCGAAAAATCTGATTTTTATATAGTAAAAGGTCAAGCTATGGATCCTATAGGTAAGCTATGGAGTCTATGGCTTTGACTTGTCAAGCTATGTAGAACTATGAGAGTTATCATAGCATTCATAGCAGACAGTATAAAATTTATAGCTTATATAGTTAGTACTGTCAAATACATAGAGCTACTATACTTACTCAGGGAAGCTATGGCTCCTATCATAACTATGCTAGCTATTCTAAGTCAGATAGGTACTAAGGATTTGAAGTCAAATTTTATTATATTGAAGTGTTCTACGGTACTACAAACAACTTTAATGCACTACAATCAAGCAAAATTCAAGCCACCGAAGGCCCAAGTCCCTAAAATTAATCTCATGTGCACGAATGATAGCACGCACGCTGACATGGTGCTTGTCATCGCATGTCATTCGTGCATTGAGGCACTGGCGTGCGGAGTCGTGCATGCCCGGTCACTAGCACGCGTGGCCGTACGGGCACCATGGCTGGCATACTTGGCCACGCAGGCAGACAGGGCCGTGTGTAGCTGCCCCACACAGCATAGATGACTGTATGCACATGCGCTGCATCATGTCGGTCGTGCGTGCACTGCATCACATCGGTCACATGTGCACAACTGCCAGCATGCATGGTTTGCAGCAGCCTGTGCAGCGTGGTCGTCCGCAGGCACATGTCTCCCTGCACGCTCGTGAGACCACTTTGGGCAGCCTGCGCACATGCATGTGGACACGCTGTTCACGGCCTTGCATGCAGTTGTCCATGGCCGTTCGCGCGGTTGTCCATGGCCATGTGCAAGCAGAGAGGGACCGTGTGCAGGCAGAGCGAGGCCGTGCGTGACAGCTCCCGTGCTGGGACAGCTCCCACACTGGCAGGGCCATGCGCGGTTGCCCCGCCATGCGTGCATACATGCGCTGGCGAGATCTCTGCATGCGGGACCGTGCATGACAGCCCCCCATGCTAGCAGGCCGTGCACGGCTGCCTGCACCGTGCGTGCGTGCGCTGGCTGGCAGGGTCATCCGCGGCCATGTGTAACCCTGCGTGCACATTCTTGTGCTGGCAGGATGGTCTGCGGCTGCCCGCATGCATGTGCATGTGCTGGCGGTTGTGCGTGGCCCTAAGCATGCAGTCCGTGGCTGCCCGTGCAGCGATGCACGTGCATGGGTGCACTGGCGGTCGTCCGCGGCCATGCGGAGTTGCCGGTGTGCCCGGGCACCTGTGCGCTGGCAGCGAGGACGGGGACGGGGATGAGGGCGGGGGCTTGCACGTGGGTGTTGTGTCATGGTAGAGGTGGGAGACAGCACCCGCATCAAATGATGTTTAGTCAAGTCTCATTGCCATGGCAACGAGACCAACGAGACTCAACAGCATCGACGACAGCATTGTCAAGGGGATGGGATGGGGTGGACTCGTGGACGAAGGCGAGAGGGGTCAAGGGTGAGGGGTCGCGAGAAGATGCATGAGTATCATTCATGCAAACGAATGATACTTGTGTTGTTAGCGATAAGACAAAAAAGAACAACACATTTACTTACCTGAGGCCCCCAATACCTCTGTTAGCCCTCCTGACTATCAAAGGATGCACACATTGCATATGAAAAGAAAGAGACAAGGGGAGGGGATGGGGAAGAGGAGAGCTGCACGAAGGAACACACAAGTCGCACGTCAGGTGCAGCCACAGCACTTGACTCATGTGGCTGGTGGTTTCGAGTGCAACAAATCAAATAAAATCAAATAAAATCAAACAAAAAGACCAAAGTCGTATGGTATCCATCTCCACACAATATATGAGCTACATTTGTACCTACCATACTGTACATTGCTGGGCCAGCAAGCCAACTTAGTAAAATCTAAATCACTAGCCTCCAGTGCAGCACCCGGCAACACCCAGCAGCCACATTTCGGACTCCGCTCTGCGCTGGCGATATAAGGCCGTGTGGCACGTGACCTCTCTTTCCTCTTAACCACCACCATCTCCCTTCGACACTTTGGTATCCTCCTCTTCTCTTCGCTTCTTATTATATCATCCTTCATTTATTGTAAGTCTATTATGTTTTGTATTGTTGATAGTACTAATAATGTCTTGTTTTGTAGACTTATTTTTGCTTTTATTATCTTTTGGGTAAGTCTTTAGACTTCTCTTATGTTTGTTGTTATGTTTTATACTAATGATGTGTTATTCTGATAGAATATTTTCGCTTTTTCTTATGTTCGGTAATGTTGTATAATCTTATTTTGTAGTGCTTATATAAGCTTTATCTTTGTAGTTTTAAGTAGTCTCATAACATTTGTATTAATATTGTAAAACTCAATATTATATTTTTAAATTATTTGTCTGAAATGTAAAAGGGCTATAAGTCTATGAATGAGCTTGAATATCTGATATACATTCATATCATTCCTAAGTAGTATATTAATCAAAGATGATATAGAGTAAATAGCAATCCTATTAAGCTAGATATGATATGATAATGAGCATATAAAACATAGCTGACATAGTTCCTATAGCTATCATAGCTATACTTTATGCTCTGATAGCTCTGATAGTAACCATAGCAGAACATAGCAATCCTATTTGACTACATAGCTTGTCATAGACTGCCTTTCAGCTATGAGGACCCTATGTATAAAAGGGGATTGCTATGGAACTATGACTTCTATATAAATTATATAGGGCAATATAGCATTGGTACATTTTTCAGATGCCCTCTGTGCATGTGGAGACATGTATGCTGGTGACGGTGTGCAGAGCTGTGTATGCCAGCAATGGCATGTGCCTGACAATGGGTGCCATGCTATCTGTGCATGTTCTGTGCATGCATGCAAGGTCTTTGATTAGGAACTTAGATACTTTGATATTATAGTAGACTACTTGTACTGTGCCATCCTTTGAATTTAAGAAATTTCTTTGGTGTCTATCTCATCAAACATAGCCAGTATAGTAATCATAGGAGCCATAGCTCCCCTTACTAAGTAGTATAGCTCTATATATTTAATACTACTAGCTATAGAGGCTATGGTAGCTATCATAGCTCTATATAGCTTGACAGGTCAAAGCCATAGACTCCATAACTCACTTATAGAACCCATACTTTGACCCTTTGCTATATAAAAATCAGATTTTTCAGATGAAAGTCTGTACATAGCAGAGGTGCACTTACCTTGTTCACCCAATCTGAGTTCTCCTCTCCCAAGTGGATAGCTCACCTGAATGCAACAAAAGAACAAAAGAGTTCCATCTCCAAAAGAGAGGCCTGATGCTGGCCAGTCTGATAGTTCACATATTGCCAATCACCGCCAAAACGCAACATGAAAGACCACTCACCGGTACTGTCATCAATGAAATAAACACGAGATCGAAGCGTAGTGACAGAGCAACTCAATGATGGACTCGAATGATGATGGACAGTGAGCCAGGCAACAGTGGAGGAGATGGTGGTCAAGAGGAGAGTTAGGGTAAAAGGTTCCGAGCTCAAGAGGACTAGAACTTAACCCTAGCACATCGACTTGGAGAAAAGTGACATGCATCAGCTTAGTGTTCTCTTAGAATATTCAGTGGTTACTCAGCCTGACTGGACATTCAGCTGTTACTCCAGGATATCCTGGTAACCTGGAAATTTCCTGCCAGGGCATTTAGGGTCAACGCATGGTGCAGGTGTGCTCTGTGTAATGCAATCTGACCATTGGGACTTTGTTCTTGGTTCTTTGATATTTTTGATACAAGGTCATGCAAAAACAGAGGCTTTGCTTGGACTGGATGCAATTGTCCAAAATCACCTGTAAATATGACATTGACACCTCCAAACAGAAGATCACACGTGCCAGGATGCCAACTCTTAGCCTCTGCTATTTGTGCAGAAATCTGACTCAAAAAAAGGGCAGACACCATGGATACCTCATCGATGACCAGGTATTGAATGTCTTTCCATATCCTTGTTAGATCATCAATCTTAGTTTTGTTTTTTGATTTAGGCAGAAAGGTCAGAGCATGAATAGTATATCCTTGAATTAAAACAGCTGCAATACTGGTAGGTGCACCCAGAAGTAATTTTCTTGAGGCATCCATACACTGAAATAACTCTACAATAGTCTTGATGACATGACTTTTGCCCGTATCACTGATGCCTGCAACATGCATCATCAACTGTTTCAGGCTACCTGATGTGACATGCTCTGCTACTATCCTGACGGCCATCTCTTGCTCTGCATTTCTGTTGATATTCATTTCAGTTAGCAAATCATTGACTATAACCTGTTCGGCAGTTATATCATCACCAATCCTTTCATCACAGTGGTCGTCTGTCATTGTAAGTTCATGATTACTTGCTAGTCTATCAATTTCTACAGATGGGGGAATATTTTGCACAGGACCATTTCTATTACCTCCCAAGTTATTTCCCATTCCACAATGCTCTTGAGGTCTCCAGTTTGTCTTATGTGCTTTCATAATATGCTGTTGATCTTGCACTTGGACATTTGAAACAGAAAATTTGTCACCTCTCGGAGAGCCACTGTTGCCAGCATTAGACGTACTGTGACAAGACAGAAGTCTTGCTCTTTTTAAAACATCTAGCGACTGCAAAACCTTAGCATCAATCAGTATGTTTACTGGATCTGTTTTGCAGTTGTCTTCTTCATGTTCTATTCCATTTAATTTAGAGAGAATCAGAATGGTATTTGCATCTGCATTCATAATTGCACTATCTTCCAACTCGTCATATAAGCCTGTCAATGCAGCCGTATTTGCATTATCAAACATGCCATCTGCTTCACTGCAGCGATGAGCTTCATTGTAAGCAACTTTTGCATCCTTGCATTCATTTTTTCCATTGAAGGCTGCTGTTCACAACTGCATGGGAATCTTCAAATCGCTAACATCTCTCCAAGGTTTGAACAAAAGGAGCATCATTCGACACCATCATTCTTGTTCTTTGCTATCTCTATCTTCTCTTGGCATCGATGAACCAAGATAAAGAGGAGTAAGTGGTATGCATCTTAGATAGATGACAAATGTGAGTCTTGAATTGAGGGTAGCATTCATCACAATTTGAAACTCAATCTGCTCAAGAATAACCATGCCTGTGTTGCAAGCCTGTCAATTGACTATTTGTGCTTTTCACTGTAGTCTTCTCAACCAATGACACATATTGCCATACACATAATGCTTGAAATCTCGGTTGAGTGCTTTGAAATCTGTAATCTGGAAGTAAGCTTGATCCTGTCATATTTTCCTTTGTGATTTTCACTGTTATATTGTGTTCCAAATCATTAGCAACATCACCTCCATTTGCCACTCGCTCCTCCTGCATTCCATCCAAAACAACATCACCAGATTCCTCAGCATCAACAATCTGTTCATGATCAATCAATGTTTCATTGTGAGCATGTCATTCAATTTCTTCTATGTTAATTATGCCAGCATCCTCATTGTCTATCTCAATATTGTCCACACCATACAACACAACCTCTGCCTGCTGCATGAACTGATCCAACTCTCCAAAATATAAAGTTCTGAAGGTGTTGCTAGTATAATGATCTCCTCCTCCTAGTAAGTATGCCATGACTTGTTGATGGGATAATTTCAAGCAACCCATCATTGTGTTTACCACCTTAATGATCAAACTTTAATGCACAGTACTTTGTGCCATGTCATGATCATTAGCAAACTTGAAAACATTTGCCTGGACAGCATAGCAAAGGGCATCAAGACCCAGGTGAGTAGGCAGTGACACTTTAGTAATGTAGTCAGTAACATAATATATCAGCACCTTTGATGCTTCCCCTGAACCTATACATTTTATATCCATATTACACTTCAATAAAAAATATAATCAAATCATTGAAGTTGTTTATCCACTAGCCGATGTAATAGAATACTAGGGAAGCACTGACTGCATCGGCATGAACCTTGCTTGTCTTGACAAAAATAATTGTTACAAAGTGGCTTTCCTCATGCTAGGTGGTTCTTATGGGTGCTGGATAATATTGTAAACTTCGGACATGGTATACCTATGGCATTGAAGCTATTTACTGGACAACAGAATGCTGGACAGCATCAGAAAAATGTAAAATCTACATAGCTCTCAGCCAATGCTATGCTTTCTTCTATAGTGCTATGGTTGCTATATAGTTGGGCCACACATCTATATTGAACTATGAGAGCCACCATAGCTACCATAGCCATGGATGATAGCTATGTAGCACTACATAGTAATAGCACAGTACTATGCCTGCTATGTAACTTATATATTTCTAGTTTCTCTCTATGCATGCTATGGATACTATGTTTGATATACAGCTTTATAATGCAGTCAATGGTGTGACTTTCACCACAACCTACGGGCCAGACAAAAGTGGCCTAAAGCCGTAAGTTACGGGCTAGTCAAACCCAGCTGGAATGAGGATTTTTGGTCCGTAAGCTATGGGCCAGCTGGATCTAGGAATAGACTATAAGTTACGGGTCAGCTTATATAGATGTGTACCATAGGTTACGGTGAAGCTGGCAGGGGGTATCTCTTGGATGCCGGACTAATGAAATTAAATCAGAACCAGATCACTTTTTCTAGCTTCGGACTGCTTTTTTAGGGCTCGAACTAGTGGTTGAAAATTGAACTGGATTACATAAGATAACACAGGACTATGGACTATAGAAGATTATAGAATAGGACTATCAGACAGGACTTTGGACTTGTATTGAATAAGACTTTGGACTACTCCACAGGACTTCGAACTACTCTATAGGACTTTGGACTACTCCATAGGACTTCAGACTACTCCATAGAACTTCGGACTACTTAATAAAACTTCGGACTACTTAATAAAACTTTGGACTACAAAATAGGACTTCGGACTACTGAATAAAACTTCGGACTCTGAACTAGACTAAGGACTCTAGACTCTGGACTTCAGATTGAGAACTTCGGATCAAGGATTATAAAACGGGACTATAGACAACAGACTTTGGACTAGGACTTAAAACTCTGGAACATGACTTCAGACTCTAGACTACTACAGATCAAAAACTTCGGACTCTGGACTCTGGACTCTGAACTCCAGACCTCGGACCTCGGACTATAGTCTTCAAACTTCAGACTAAACTATTAATTAGGTATCAGGACTAATCTAATGATAAAATCAAATTAAGGACTACAAAATCAAATTAAGGACTACAAAATAAAACAAAGGACTATAAAATAGAAGTAAGGACTACAAAGACAGATTTAAAATCAGAAAATTAGCCTAAGGACTTTAAGATTTATGATCAGACTATGGACTATAAGATAGAACTACGAACTATAAATATATATTCTAAAATTATTGAACAGACTAATTTGTATATAAAAAAAGGCTACTTGAGTTTTGAATTAAATTATTATAGGATGAAGAAAAAGAGCAGGACAAAACAATAGTAGCTAATGATAATCAAACTTTCAAGTTGACATGTCTTTAGTTGTACAGCTACAAGACCCATATCTAGATTCTCGGTATTTGAGTCATAACAAATCAAATCAAATACTATAAAATTAGCAAAAATAACAGCATATACTTTCAACTCATATAATATTATAAAATGCAACAGATTTATATTTAAGATACTATAGTATATGAGATGGCAGATATAAGTTAGTAAAGTCTAAAAATTAGCCTCTGATGTTGTGCTCGGCAATCACTGACATATAGTCTGAGGTTCGAGGTTCAAAGTCCGGAGTTCGGAGTCTGAAGTCTTTGATCTGTAGTAGTCTAGAGTCTGGAATCATGTTTCAGAGTTTTAAGTCCTAGTTCGAAGTCTGTTGTCTATAGTCCCATTTTATAATCCTTAATCCGAAGTTCTCAATCTGAAGTCCAGAGTCCAGAGTCCTTAGTCTAGTTCAGAGTCCGAAGTTTTATTAAGTAGTCCGAAGTCCTATTTTGTAGTCCAAAGTTTTATTAAGTAGTCTGAAGTTTTATTAAGTAGTCTGAAGTCCTATGGAGTAGTCTGAAGTCCTATGGAGTAGTCTGAAGTCCTGTGGAGTAGTCCGAAGTCTTATTCAATACAAGTCCAAAGTCCTGTCTGATAGTCCTATTCTATAATCTTCTATAGTCCGTAGTCCTGTGTTATCTTATGTAATCCAGTTCAATTTTCAACCACTAGTTCGAGCCCTAAAAAAACAGTCTGAAGCTAGAAAAAGTAGTCTGGTTCTGATTTAATTTCATTAGTCCAGCACCCAAGAGATACCCCCTGCCAGCTCCATCGTAACCTATGGTACACATCTATATAAGCTGACCTGTAACTTATGGTCTATTCCCAGATCCAGCTGGCCCATAGCTTATGGACCAAAAACCCTCATTCCAGCTGGGTTTGATCAGCCTGTAACTTACGGCCTTAGGCCACTTTTGTCTGGCCCATAGGTTGTGGCCAAAGTCACTGTATTGTGTGTATAATGCTGCTATGGAACCTCAGGCTGCTATACAAGATATAGTGGTTGTAGAGTCTATATTTCGAGCACTATAATGTATTACAACAATAAGGTATATATTAGACTCGACTACTACATACATAGCATATAAAGTGGTGCAACACGGGGGGTACGTGTTGAGCGCGTGAGATCCTCATCATCCCGGACTCGCCCACACTGTTGCTGACACACGCACAAGCCAAAACGGTGATGGTCACTGGCTTGTGCGTGCCTGCAGCTGAACGACCCGTGCACGCACTGCTTGTGGTATGGGCGCACAGTCTGGCGCACACGAAGGTGTGGCGTAGGCAGACGTATGCTGACGAGGACAGGCACAGAAGTGCATGTGCTGTCCATGGCATGCACATGTAGTCGGGGGGGTGAGCAGTGTGCAGCAGCCATGTGCTGGCAGGCATGCTTGCGCTGCCAGGGTCACACGTGGGTTGCTTGGCTCATGCACGGGCTGCAGCTGTGCATGCATCATTGAGTCCGTGCAGGGCGGAGTGGGGCTCTGCACAACGTGCGTGCCATATGCACGCAGAATGGCGGGGCACTATGCCAGCTATGCGAGTTGCAGCCGTATGTGAGCAGGTGCATGTGACCTTATGCTGGCATTGTCATGTATACATTGGTCTGCGTGGGTTGATGCGAGCATGTGGCACCATGCACTGGCACTGTCGTTCGGGGCCGTGAGCGCATGCGTACAAGCATGCAGTGGCAGGTGGCGCAGTACGAGGCCGCACGATGCATTGTTGAGTCTCGTTGCTGTGGCAACGAGACTCGACACTGGCCTTGCTGGCCATCCGCGGGCCTTGAGGCATTGCGCGTGGGTGTTGGGAGTGTCTGCATGTGGGTGTTAGGATTGCCTGCACATGGTGTTGGCCGAGCGTGAGCCGGTGGGAGCCCCCGCCATTGTCGCAGACATGTGTGCAGGATGGGGCCCATTGATATCATGCGTGGGTGACGTGCCGGGATGTCCAAGCACCCATGGGCTGCAGCAAACAGGCAGGGGGTCATGGGGACGTCGTGGAGTGATGTGTCAGTGGCACGGGAGTGGGCTGTCGAGTGCAAGGCGTGCGCTATCGAAGGCACGGGCGCGGGGAGGGAGACAGGTGTGAACAGTGCGTGAGAGGTGAGGAGGGGTGTCAAAGGGTGCGCAGGTGATCATGGGATATCGAAGAGCAAGTAAGAACAAGAGTCTCGCTCGATAATGAGCGAGACTCTCAAGATTAGTATGATATAGAGAGAATACAGGTGGTTTTTTTACTCATCTAAGGCCCTTGACCTTTGCCTGATCCATCCGGCCTTCATCTTGATGTGGGTGATGAGGAACAATGACAGGAATGAGCTGAGAGGAAGGGGAATGATGACTTGAAGTTCGAGACGAAGTCAAACGACACACCGTTCGGTGCTTCAGCCACCGAACGTGCGTGAGTTCGAATGTCTTCGAACTTAGTAAAGCAGATAAAATCGCAACAATTCCGAGAAAAAGATGATAGATAGTGTTTGGTAATATTATTTGATTGAATGAGGTACATCTCTAAGTAAACTACTGAAAGCTACTGGGCAGTGAATCACACTTACTGAAATCTTCTGCAGCCACATTTGGGGCTCCGTCGGACAAACCCGCACTCACCTATATAATCCTCGCATGATGCATGTCCTCTTTCTCTCTCCAACCCCCATCATCTCTCATCTGTCGTCTGTCGTCTCTCGCTCATCATTTCTTGTGTCTCGCTCGTCATTTTTTGTCTCGCTCATCATTTTTTTTTGTCTCTCACTCGTTGTTTTTTGTATAGGGCACATGCGCTGAAGGAGCCATTAGTCTACTCTCACCAGCTGGTTTGTGGGGTGCTGAATATATGTGCTACAGCACTTTTACTATGCTGTGTGTGCTCAGTAGCATGCCCAAGTTCTTGCACATTGATGCGAGTGATAAGCTTAGGATCAGCTGTGGGTACGATTGTATGTCCATTCGCAAGCAATGGCATGACAGATGTCGCCAGCGAGTCGAGCTGCAAATTGCATGATGACAACATCGAAATCAGAGCCGACAATGGTGCAGATGTAAACATACAATCTCGCTATCGAGAGGTCGTTGACGGTGCGGTAGGTCATGCTGCACTCTGGGATGGGTCGTACTTATTGGTGGGGGCACAGGAGATACTTCGTGCACAGATGGGACAGATGCAAGCTGAGCCTGAAGGTCGAGAACAGCAAGCTCCTGCTTGGTCTTCTCCTCCTGAATCGCATCCTTCTTGTTCTTGATGCCAACTGTCGAGTAATGGGCAGGTGTGATTCAAGTCACAGGTGTTGTGACTAGTCACAATGTCAGCTCTTCAAGTTGTAACTTCTTCCCCATCTAATTCTAACACAAAGGAGGGAAATAGACCATATCAGAAGTATAAGAGGCGATTGTCAATAATGAGAAAAAGGGTTCCGGTGCATGTTGGAGTGCTAGACAAAGAGTAAATAGGTGTGCTGCTCGAGGTGCTGAGCCTTTGTTTGTCACTGTTGATGATGTGAGTTATGGTGCTAATAATTACAGGGGTGCGAGAGACCTTGACAAGCAAGGTAACTGTAAGTTTCATTATCAAGCTCCATTATGGATTGTGTTGAATCATCAACTCTCATTCGACAGTGATTGTCATCTCTTAGCTGTCCTGGCTTAAGATTTTTATAACAGGTGTCTCTATATTTGTGCCAATTACACTTCTTGGCCAATGCCTTCATGAACTCTTGGAAATTATACTGAAAAGTAACTTTTTCTTCTGCAGACATCATCAGATAAATGTGTAAGTGGTACATAGCTCTATAAAGTCTATATAGATTTCATAGTTCCATAGCACTGCCCTTTTCTCTATAGCCAGCATAGCTAAAGGGGAATGCTATGTAGTGCTATGAAGCTAAAGGGTGATGCTATGAAGTGCTATGATAGCTATAATAGCTAACTATGTAGCTATGATAGTCTAGCTAGCTATGAAAGCTATAAGTATCTATTAAAGCTATAAGGCTTATGTGTCTTATATATTCTACATTCAGTATGTGTCTCATATATCTTACATTTAATATGTGTCTTACATATTCTATATTCAATATCATATTAAAGCAATAAAATCTGTTGAAACTATGAATATTTTTTACAGTCATATCAGAATTAGTAACATATGATCACACAAGTATAAACTATTTCAATGCATTAAGAGTATATTGATATCATGAAAACTACTACTAATTAAAAAGCAAAAACATAAGTAAGAAAGTAAGAAAGTAAGAAATAAGATAAGATAAGATAAGTAGTACAAGATAAGATAAGTAGTACAAGATAAGATAAGATAAGATAAGTAATCAAAGGTAAAAAAAAAACATTAGTCTTGAAAGATAAAGATAACACATGAAAACTTACCAAAGTAACAAAAAGCGAAATCTGAAAGACAACTTAAAAGATATTAGTATTAGTATGAGCAATAAGAAAAAACAATGAAAGGTTACCTTAAAGACAACAAGCAAAGTAAAGAATGATGACGAGCAAGCAAAGCACGTCGACGAAGGCGTCGACGTGGCAAGAGACAGTGGGAGTTAAAGAGCAAGAGGCAACGCACATCGCGCGAGCCTTATATACGAATCCCGGGCGGAGCTGGGATTTGTGGTTGCCGGGCGCTTGCCGAGTGTCGCGTCAGAGACTGGGCGCTAGACTTTATTATGTTGATGCTGCTGCTCAGCAATTCACAGTGCAGTAGATATATAGAATCCTCATTAATTCTGGTTTACTGTATGATCTATCATAGTATTCTTTTTCTCTGAATTGTTATGATTTTACTTGGTTTGTTAAAGCTCGAACAACGTAGCTTCGCTCGTTCGGTGGCTGTAAGCACTGAACGCGCGTCAAAGTCAGTCTTGTCCCTACCACCCTCACTCCCCTGTCTCGCCCGTTCACCATCCCTCTTCTCGCTCCCATCGGATCGAACACCGGAGGAGGATAGTCAGATGCCAAGGGCCTCAAAGGTAAGTAAAAAAAGTCTCAATTCATCTATTCGTACTAATCTAGAGAGTATCGCTCGTTCGACGAGCGATACTCTCGACTTCTTTCGTCCTCCCGTGCCCTCATCCCCTCTCGCCTCCGACTGCCGCCTATCCCGCAACACCCTGCCCTCCGCCGACCTCGCCGCCACGCTGCCTCACCGCCACGTCGCATCGCCACCACGTCGCTAGTGCCCAGCGCGTCGCCTCCAATGACCACGATCAGCGGAGTGCGCACGGTCGTCTGCGACCCGGGACGGGCACACCAGCACATGCACATCGCACGGGGCCCTGTCCGTCCTTGCGACGTCTACGCCATCGCACCTCGCGTGCACGCCTGCCGCGTTGCGCACGGGCTCACAGTAGCCCGACGTTTTGTGCCTGGCCCTGCGCCTCGTGCACGGCCCCGCCGCCCTCGACCCTCGCCCATGCCCCTCCACGCACCTCGCGCTTTCTGCGTGCAGGTTACCGTGTCACGCACGAACCCACGGCAGTCTAGTGCCTCGCGCACGGGCCCGTGGCTGCCCGACGCTTCGCGCACGGACCTGCCACCCTCGACGCCTCATGCACGCCCTCGATGCCTCACGCACGCTGCAGTAGGGAGCCTGGGGGTCCCTACAGAGTTAGAGGGCCAGATCAGCCAGGGTTTGCCGGCTGCTTAGTCAGCATAGCCTTAGAGTAGCCAGCACCTCATGTAGTAGTCCAAGATCCTGCTATCATCTTGGGGCTTGCTATAGTGTCCCCTCGGCCTGGTCCATCTTGGTGACAAGAGAGGTTTCGTCCTCGTTTCAGCGTCTGCGTCTGCGTTCCGCATTCTTCGTTTAGTGTTTCCGCGTCTCAGCATCATCTTCGGGTCTCCAATCGTCTTCGGGTTCCATATTGTCTGCGTTCTCTCAGCGTCTTTCCGTGTCTCCGAAGTGTTCCAGTGTTCGTTTTTCGTGCGTTTCCAGTGTTCTGCATATTCATTGCCCCTGCGCAACTATTCGCCCATCGACACGCATTCTCGACACGCACGCATCGCCATTACCCGTTATGGGCAAGAAGCGAACCGCTGCACGTCCCGCAGCAGCAGCAACAGCCGCAGCAACTACAGCGTGCCCCGCACCCCCATCTGTCGTCCCAGCAGTACTCGATGACCCCGCGATTCCCGCTGCAACCCGCAATTTCGAATGCGAGATACCACCGGCACCTATGCAGCTACCGCAGGATCCGCACGAGGCGAGCTCGTGTCTCGCAGCTCGCACCTCCATAATCGCGTCATACACGCATACCTCAGCCCCTTCCGACCTGCTAATACTGTGTAACAATGCCACGCACTCGCACGCGACCGGAATCGACTCAAGCGAATGCCTCGCAGCCACCACCCGCGACCCGCGCGAAGCCAGCAGCGAGGACACGTACCCAACGCCCCACGCCTCGTTGCACGTGTATTCGAACACCAGCCAGTCGGAGGGGTACCAGGAAGTCAGCTCGGAGGATGAGGCCTGCGTAAATGGTGAGTACATGTACCTCGCGGCCCACAACACCACGTCCACGCCATTCGCATCCTGCGCTACACGTTCTGCCGCCTCTGCCTCTGCTCCCGTGTTCGACGACGCATTGCCGGTGCTGAGCGCTGCTCACGGCTCCCCGCTCGACGTTTACGCCGTTGCCAAGCACTCCGACGGCCTCGGGCACGACTCGCATGCCCCGCTCTCCACCCCAACCGGCCCCACGGCCACGCTCGTGGCCCTCGTGGCGTGCATCTCTGTCCACGGCCCACCCAACATTGTCCTCACATCCAATGTCCCCGTTCTCGCCCACACCGACTCCCGCATCGACGCCATATATGACATTGCCGACACGTCCGCGAATCCAGAGCCCAAAACGCAAGGACCCGGGCCGACCACACGACAAGCGACGTCGCTCGAGGAGATCGACATTGATCTCCTCGCATGGATACATGAGGCTGCGGCGGAAAGAGGTTGGCAAGAGGGTTGGGATGCAGGCGCATTGCATGGCAGCGCAGGTGCATATCGCGAGGGTTATGAGGCCGCGAAATGCGAAACGAGCACCACAGGCAGCATCCCCGACGGTGTCCCCACAGGCAACACATCCCCACACCCCGCGACATCCTCGATATCTCGTGCCGACTCCACACCCGCCGTTCCACGCTGCACGCCACCCGACCGATCGCTCGGCCCTGGATTCGAACCGGGGTTGCCCCTCGCATCCCCCGCGGATGAACCGCGCGAGGCGCATGGCACGAACGCAAACCCCATAACCACCTCGAACGATGCCCAGCCACAGTGGGCCACATCGCTATTCGAACTTGATCCTAACCTGTTCCATGAGATCCTGGACCAAGGCAAGCGCAAAGGACGAAAAGCGGGAAGGATTGAGGGCAGAGAGGAGGGTTACAAGGAAGGTCATGAGGATGCTCTGAAAGAAGGGCTCGTGCATGCAGCGGAGCATCGAGAGGAGGGCTTTCGTGAAGGATGGGGTATAGGGAAGAAGATGGGGATGTTGGAGGGCAAAGAGAAAGGATTTCAGGAAGGCAAGTCGGTCGGGTTGGAAACGGACCGCACACTGGTTCTTGCGGAGGTACGCGATGTCTCACTCGTCAGTGCTGCTGTCCAAACAGCTGCGCCGCTGTATTCATCCCCTCACGCTCACGTCTCCTCGCAAACTGAGCATGTCCCTGACATTCGACACTCACCTGCACCAATGCGCATTGACTTCGCAACTCAAACCATGTCAGCACCACCAGATAACTCCAGCACACCTGTCAATCATTGTACTATCACTGTCACTACGGATACTTCGGCCCCTGCACCATTCTCGTGGGCAGACGATGCAGACTCCCTTCCCATTTCACCTGCATCAACACCTCGTGCCCTTCCACCCCGTGATTTCTCGGTCCTCCAATCTGATTCCATCACTCCGCCATTCAGTTCTCTCCAGCGCTGGGCCCGGCGTTCTCACAGATGTGTTGTGCGGGCTCCTCAGTCCCGATGGTCTCGGTGTCTGCCATCATCCAAACCATCCTGGCATTCGTCTGCATGTGACATTTCTGATCTCAATTGGGAGCAAGATTCACGCCTTTCTGAACTTGGTCGTGTCTTACATGGCCTTGGGTGGGTTCGCTCATCTGTGAGTTGAGGTCTTTCAGGGGCGACGAGGACGTCGCCATGTTCAGTGGGGGCACATGCAGTAGGGAGCCTGGGGGTCCCTATAGGGTTAGAGGGCCAGATCAGCCGGGGTTTGCTGGCTGCTTAGTCAGCATAGCCTTAGAGTAGCCAGCACCTCATGTAGTAGTCCAAGATCCTGCTATCATCTCGGGGCTTGCTATAGTGTCCCCTCGGCCTGGTCCAACACCCTCGGCATCTCGCGCACAGACCCTGCGCCTCGCGTGCAGGCTGCCGCCTCACACACGAGCCCGTGGCAACCCAGTGCTTCGCGCACAGGCCCGCTGCCCTCGACGCTTCGCGCACGAGCCCGCGGTGGCCCAAGATCTCACGCATGGGCCCCGTGCCTTGCGTACAGGCCCGCCACCTGGCGTACGGGCCCCGCACCTCCTGCGCGCACATCTGTCGCATCACGCACAGGCCCGCTGCCACCCAGCGCCTCGTGCACGCCCCATTGTGCCTCGCGCACGGCCCTCCCGTCTCGCGCACGCAGGCCTGCCGTGCCTCGTGCATGTGCGCCTCGTGTCACGCGCGTCGGCCAGTGCACGCACTCTCGTGTACAGGCCCCGGGCCCATGACGGCCTCCCGCGCCGTGGATGCATGCCCGCATTGGCCCTAATTACTTATTTACTTTTAATATAGTAGAATTAGCTGTTGTTTATTACTCCTGAGCCCATAATTTAAATATATTTTCAACCTAGACAATTGGCTTAAGGTGCTCTTGCCTTAGTATATTTTGGGGTTCTAGGTATGGTATGATAGGAATCATAGTATTGATAGCAACCCTATAATGTTATATAGCTAGCATAGCTGTCACTCAAAACTACATAGCTCTATATACCCACCACCAACAGCTATAGAACCTATGATAGGTCTTATAGAGCTATAAAGCTGTGCTGCCAAAATACATAGAGTGCATAGAACTATCATAGGAGCCATATCATTGGCTGGAAGCTATGTAGAAAACTGATTTTTCTGATGATGTCCTCATGATAATAAGGTGCATCTGTCATCTGCACATCCACGTGATCACTTTTTGCTGGTTTCTTTGGTTGACTACGTTGCGATGAAGGTATAGCTTCTGTCATATTAGGTAATTCATACTTCACAATTGACTGTATCCAACTAAACATAGTCTCTTTAAAAGTTAAATCACGTATCATTCGATCTTGCAATTTTTGAGGTGATAAATTGCCTTGAATCCATATCAACATATGGCAATGTAAAGTTCCACATCCTTGCACTTTAACAGTACCATAGTAAGCTTTAGAATGACTTACTATCTCCATGCTTCAAAATTATCTTAATAAAGGCTCGCATCATATGGTCAAAGAACAAAGCCACAGCCTTAGGGTGCTGAAACACCTCCTTCGCTCGAGGGAATGCATTCAAGTACTAAAAACTCTCTGAAGATCCTCCTGCCATCAAATGCATCAGCTTATGGTGGACATCAGCTAGATTGAGAGTGACAAAAAAAGCAGGACAACTGTGAGTTTTCAACATGGATTGAATCTCATTTCATAACTGCAATTTACAACTGTTAGAACCTTTCAGGTCCTTCGAAATAAGACTCCAACTATTTTGTTTATTTACTGTGTATAAATGGTTTTTACTGTTTCTTTTTACTATTTATTTACAGAGTACCTTGGAAACATAAAATATATAGTAAAGTAAAGAGTAAAGGGTATTGGTTATTAGTGCTAATAAGGTGCTAGAATGGTCAGGAACCAAAATATAAGTCATCTATACTCTGTGATTTTAGTGTTTATATAGTGGTAAGGACCAACGTCCTGTAGTGACCGAGTAGGGGCTCAGGCTACACACAAACAACAAGGGCTGACCTGCTCAAGAGGCGATCGATGATGAAGAGAGTCAAGAGCGATTGAGAGAGGGAAGCACAAGGTGGAGGGACTTAAAGGGCACTGGCGACTGACAGGAGGTAAATCCACATGCTTAGTGCATTGAGGTAATGCCAGGTGAACCTGACAAAGTGCCATTGTTGATTGGCCATCCTGTGCTGGCCCATCCATCACAATGTAGCAGTCATCCAATGACAGGCCTGCCCTTCCTATGTACCAATGGGTCATTGTCTGGCCTCTAGTCATTTAATCTGTAGTGTCCATTCATCATTGACTGGCCTGTCCTCTAACGTCCATTGGATCATTGGCTGGCCCACTTGATCCCGCAGGATATCAGTTGCTCGGCCCGTCCTCTACCGTCCATTGGGTCATTGGCTGGCCCATCCCCTTATAATGTCTACTGGTCATTCATCATTGATGGGCCCATCCTCTGATGTCCAATGGGTCATTGGCTGGCCCTCTCGATCCTGCGGAATGTCAATTTCTTGGCCGGTTCTCTACCATCCATTGGGTCATCGACGGGCCTGTCCCCTTATAATGTCTACTGGTCATTCATCATTGATGAGCCCATCCTCTGATGTCCCATGGGTCATTGGCTGGCCTGCTCGATCTCGCAAGTTGTCAATTGCTCAGCTGATCCTCTACCATTCATTGGATCATTGACAGGCCCGTCCTCTTACAATTTCTACTGGTCATTGGGTCATTGGCTGGCCCGTCCTCTTACAATACCACTGCATATTCATCATTGACTGGCCCGTCCTCTGACATCCAATGGGTCATTGGCTGGCCTGTCCTTTAACAATGTCTACTGTACATTCATCATTGATGGGCCCATTCTCCACTGTCTAATGGGTCATTGGCTGGTCCACTTGATCCTACAGGTTGTCAATTGCTCGGCCCATCCTCTACTGTCCAATGGGATGTTATTGGATCTCATGGAATCCTGCCAGACTCTGTCTTAGACATTTTCAGATCCCATGTGATCCCACGGGATTCTGTTTTAGACATTTTCAGATCCTATGAGATCCTGTAGGATTCTATCTTAGACATTTTTGAATCCCACGAAATTCCACAGGATTCTGTTTTAGACATTTTTGGATCCCATAGAATCCTGCAAGATTCTGTTTTAGACATTTTTGGAAATCCTATGGGATTCTCTTTTGGACATTTTTGGATCCCATGGGATCCCATGGGATTTTGTTTTAGACATTTTCAGGAATCCCGTGGGATTCTGTCTTAGACATTTTCTGACTGCATGAAATCTTGTGAGATTCGGTTTTAGACATTTTCGGAGATCCTGCAGGATTCTGTCTTAGTAGACATTTTCTAACCACATGAAATCCCACAGGATTCTGTTTTAGACATTTTCAGACTACATAAAATCTTGCAAGATTATGTTTTAGATGTTTTCAGATTCATAGGATCTTTAGTAGGACTCTATGTTCGATATTTTTTGTATTTTATAAAATCTTGTCTTAAATGCTTTTGGATTTCATGAGATCAAGTCTTGTAGGATTTTGTCTTAGATACTTTTGAAATTTATAAGGTTTCACCTGAGTTACCATGATATTTTACAAAATGCTGATTTAGTGTCATCTCATGAGATCCAATGATAATTTATCAATTTGGCAATTATCCAAGAATCTTAAGCTATGTTCAGATCTGACATTCAAATTGTTCTATAAGCAATTATGCCAAGTTTAGTACTTAACTATACAATATATCTATATACATTTGCTTCATTTTGTGAGCTGAATTCAAATGTAACACTTTTTTACTTATATTAACTGCCAAATATGAAAATGTGTGCTTAAACAACTATATGCACTCTTTGATAGATGATTTCTAAAAATCAATTTGAATATAACATGCATTAAGTTATATAAGGACTGGTTGAGGTCATGATACAAATATTATACTTAAAATTTGTACAAATCAGTATATTGCAGTTTTTTATGGTTCAATTGGAGAATATGTTTAGCAATATATTGGATTAGATGCAGGTTTTTCAGGACCTTTCATATAGTAACATTCTTATATCAATTGGATCAGAACTAACTGAGATATTTACAAATTTTTGTTTTATACAAAGCATTTTATTCAGTATTAGTATTTTGCAGTTTGTAAGTGAGCCAGGACAGCTATGACAGTCAGACTACTTGTTTACCACTCAGATGACATTGTACTACACTTCAAGACACATATCACTATTTTTACATATCACTTGTTACTTTGCTATTCTGGTATCTTAGATTGAATTTCTAGATAAATATATCTGAGATAGGCAAAGATGATCATTTTTCTGACTCACTGACAATGGTCTGATTTGCATAAGTCAGACTACTTTCAGATGAGTCAGACCACTGTCAATGAGTCAGAAAAATGACCATGTTTGCTAATGTGAGAAGCAAAAGTCTATAGAACAGAATTCTACAGAATTCCATAAGATCCAAAAGTGTCTAAAATGAGATTTCACAAGATTATCCAAAACAGAATCCTGTAATATCCCATGATAGGATCTGAAAGTGTCTAAAACAACATCTCATATAATTTGATCTTATGAAATTTAAAAGCATCTAAGACAAGATTTTATGGGATCCAAAAATGTCTAAGACAGAGTCTGTGAGATTTCATGTAATCTGAAAATATCTAAGACAGAATTTCATGAGATCTAAAAATGTCTAAAACAGAATCTCGCAAGATCCTATGGGATCTGAAAACATCTAAAATAGAATTCTGCAGAATTTCATGTAGTCAAAAAATGTCTAAGATAGAATCCTACGGAATACCTGAAAATGTCTAAGACAGAATTCTGTGGGATTTCATGTGGTTAGAAAATGTCCACTAAGACAGAATCCCATGGGATCTCCAAAAATGTCTAAAACTGAATCCCATGGGATTTCATACAGTCAGAAAATGTCTAAGACAGAATCCCGCAGGATTCCTAAAAATGTCTAAAACAAAATCCCATGAGATTTCATGTGGTTAAAAAATGTCTACTAAGACAGAATCTCACGAGATCTTCGAAAATGTCTAAAACTGAATCCTGCGGGATTTCATGCAGTCAAAAAATGTCTAAGACAGAATCCCACGGGATCTCCGAAAATGTCTAAAACTGAATCCCATGGGATTTCATATAGTTAGAAAATGTCTAAGACAGAATCCCGCAGGATTCCTAAAAATGTCTAAATCAAAATCTCATGGGATCCCATGGGATCCAAAAATGTCCAAAAGAGAATCCCGTGAAATCTCCAAAAATGTCTAAAACTGAATCTTGCAGGATTTCATGCAGTCAGAAAATGTCTCAGACAGAATCCCATAGGATCCCTAAAAATGTCTAAAACAAAATCTCATGGGATCCAAAAATGTCCAAAAGAGAATGCCGCGGGATTCCCAAAAATGTCTAAAACAGAATCTTGCAGGATTCCATGAGATCCAAAAATGTCTAAAACAGAATCCTGTAGAATTTCATGGGATTCAAAAATGTCTAAGATAGAATCCCACAGGATCTCATAGAATCTAAAAATGTCTAAAACAGAATCTCTTGGGATCATATGAGATCTGAAAATGTCTAAGACAGAGTCTGGCAGGATTCCATGAGATCCAATAATATCCCATTGGACAGTAGAGGATGGGCCGAGCAATTGACAACCTGCGAGATTGAGCAGACCAGCCAATGATTCATGGAACATCAGAGGATGGGCCCGTCAATGATGAATGATCAGTAGACATTATAAGGGGATGGGCCAGCCAATGACCCAATGGACGGTAGAGGATGGGCCGAGCAACTGATATCCTGCGGGATCAAGTGGGCCAGCCAATGATCCAATGGATGTCAGAGGACAGGCCCATCAATGATGAATGTACAGTGATATTGTAAGAGGACAGGCCCATCAATGGAAAATGGATAGTAGACACTTCATGAGTACGGGCCAGACAATGACTCATTGGTACATAATGAAGCAGGCCGGTCAATGATAAATGGACACTACAGATTAAATGACTAGAGGCCAGACAATGACCCATTGGTACATAGGAAGGGCAGGCCTGTCATTGGATGACTGCTACATTGTGACAGACAGGCCAGCACAGGATGGCCAATCAACAATGGCACTTTGTCAAGCTCGCCTGGCATTCTCTCAATGCACTAAGTGACTGAACATACTCGTAAATCCTATAGAGTTGCAAAGTGGTTAAGCTGAGGTCTAAGGGACTCAGCTCAACCGGTTAAATACAGGAGGATGCACAGCTACGAGTCGTATCTAAGGTGACAGTAGTAACTGTGCACTGCGCAGCATCGTACTGCACATGATGAGGATGAAACATGATGGAGGAGTGGATAGGGTAGCACTGCAATGATCATGATGGAAATGGATAGTGGATCGAGGCAGTGCGATAGTGTCCATGCATGCATGTAGATATGGTTAAATAAAGGGAAGAGAGCAACGGGACATTGACCATGGTGGGGATGTCGAAGGGAGTGATGTCAAGTTAAGAAATGAAACATACAGTTCTTAACATATGGACTGATTTTAGTGTTTTTTGAGCATTACAATTCCTTAGAATCATTTACTCTATACCAGGTTTTCCTATCGAAAATGACACCAAAACGACCACTACCCCCATTTGGCAGTTGGCTTATAAGATCATCAATCTGACGAGTTTGCAGGTTCAATTCCAGCCCTGGCCTAACTTGTTCTTTGACTGTAACTTGATCAGTTCTTGACTGATTCACTCATTCTAAAATGCATCAGAATCTACTCATTCATAATGTTCTAGCCATATTTTTTGCATCTTGATATGTGCAAAACTTGGAGAATGCAAAGCACTCCTGTATTTTCCCCCTTGTATGCTTCATCTCTGGCCAGCCTAGTCAGTTCTTGACCGATTCGCTCATTCTCAAGTGCATCTGAATCTACTTATTCATCACTTTCTAGCCATATTTTATGTGTTATAATCCATTCAGAACTCAAAGAATGCGAACCATTTCTGTATTTTTCCCCTAGTATACTTTATTCTCAGTTACCTAAGTCAGTCCTTGACCGATTCACTCATTCTCAAGTGCATCAGAATCTACTCATTTATCGCTTTCTAATCATATTTTATTCATTTTGGTTTGTACAGAACTTGTAGAACACAAAGCACTTCTGTATTTTCCCCCCTAGTTTGCTTGATCTGCAGCTATCTCAATCAGTTCTTAGCTGATTCACTCGTTCTCAAGTGAATCAAAATCTACTTAACTTGAGGGAAGAGGGCCGATGCTCTGCACGGCAATACGATTCCTTTTGAATTGTTCTAACTTTGTAGTGTTATTCTCACAGAATTAATAAGATAATAGAGAATTGAATATACTAGTATTATAATGCTGCAAAGATCTCCATCTTCAAAGTATATTGTTTTACACTTATCTCTTATTTTTAAACTTTGTTACCAGCAAGAGTTGAACTAATGACAAAATGATGGTCACGTGCAACAGCGAGCCTGGTCAGGCTTGCTGTTGCATGTGACTTCTCAAAAATTGTGTTTACATTTATGAAGTACATAAGTGTGGCCTTTGAAAGTCTGTCAACTGTTGTATGTTGCCTAGATTGATTTTATTTTTGCCTTCTAGGGGGGTCTAAATCAGTAATTTGGCTATATCTCTGTCAATTCTCTAGCTATAAACATAAACTCAAGTGTTTCTGAGTAGTACTATCAATGGCCATATTAACACGATTTTTACTGATTTTTTACACTACTCAGTATGTGCCTATTCTCAGATGATTTGATGATTTGCCCCTAGACTTGAATGATTTTTTCGATTTTTTCCTGCTTATAAATTGCTTATGTAATCCGCAGCACGGGCAAAATGACGTACTCCCGTCCCCCTCATGATGTCATGGGACGGGAGTATGTCATTTTGCCCGTGCTGCGGATTATGTAAAACCTTGAAAATAGTTAAATAGGAGGTTTTGTGATAATTTGAGTGTACCTCCTTAAAGACTGGAGATATCACCGGTCCCTTGATTGCTCAGAAAGATCTCTATTATGCCTTTTCAACGACGCTAGGTACACTACAATTGGATGAGTCAATAAAAAGATATGGCCTCAACAAGTTTGCCCCTACCTCTAATACCAACCCTTCAGTAATCGCTACCGCGTTTTCTCAATACTTACCCGATCGTCTTGTACAATATACCGTTGGAAAGGTATGAATCCGATCTGTCCAACGGTATCTTTAGCGTGTAAATAGCGCCACTCGTTGCGCCGCTATGATGCAATCACTATGATCTTCTCCTCAAAGGTATCTTTTGAAGTGATTTGCTCATATCTCAGTCATTTCTGAACCTATTCTCATGGAAAAAAATGTTCTGAAGAGGTAAAATCTGTCTTTATCATGTTATCATACATCCCACTCACTTACATCAATAACAAGGTGCAGAATATCCTATTAAATATGTTTATCTGTTATTTCAACAAGTTTGCACTTTCTTATACTAAAATCTTTCAGTTCTAATAAGACTAGCATTGATTTACATATGCATATAGTTGAACACTGATTAAATTTGATTTAGTAGACTGATATCTCTAAGAAACATTTAAAATCACAAAAATGACAATTGTCAGAATCGAACCTACAACCTTACTTTAAGATGTGAGAAATTATTACTATAAAAGGCATTACATTGGCTGGGTGTCATCTTTTTTGAGTTGAAAAGTGGGTTAGAGTAAACGATTCTAAGGAATCGTAATGTAATCAGGGGTAATTTCTCAATTTGGCAATTATATGATATATATATCATTTTGCTCTGTTTTTTGTGCTGATTTCAAATCTGATGGCCGATAGGTTATGTAAGCATGTATAATTTCCAAATTTGGTAACTATATGATATATATATGTTTGAGCTCCATTTTTGAAGCTGAATCTAAATATAATGTTTATACGTTTATATAATCTACTATATATGGAAATTTTTGGTTTGACAATTGAATATATTCATTTTAGCACTATTTTTCAAGCCAAATGTGAATATAATGTCTGTTTACAGATTGAATGACTGTTTGAGCTTGCAACACTCATACTATGTTATGTAGTAATACAAATCAGTATATTGGTCATTTTATTTTCTTGCTTATTTAGGCATATGTCACCTTTTTATACTCTAATTGCTATTATTTCTCCATTTCTATTATGTTTGATTGTATTTATCTATAAGTACTTATTACAACTGATATGAGTTGGCTATAGGGTTGGGTTGGGTTAGTATATATGGGTGATTGAGTCAATCTATCTATCATATCTTATGATCTCTTATGCTCTTATAAATGTCAACTCTTTGATGTGAACATAGTAGATATTTAATCATATATAAAAAGGTGACATATGCCTAAATCGTAGCCATGTGGCATGTGAGTGACAGACAAGTGGTTTGACCAGCATAGCTATACAGATGCACTTGCAAATTGCAAAATAGTCGACCAAATGCTTTGTGCAAAACAAAGATTTGTGAATATCTCAGCCAATACTTATCCGATTGATATGAATGTAGCACTGTTGAAAAGGTCTTGAAAAGCTGCATTTAGCCTGATACTTCATCAAGCTCAGTAGAAAAGCAAGAAAATAAAATGACCAATATACTGATTTGTATTACTACATAACATAGTATGAGTATTGCAAGCTCAAACAGTCATTCAATCTGTAAACAGACATTATATTCACATTTGGCTTGAAAAATAGTGCTAAAATGAATATATTCAATTGTCAAACCAAAAATTTCCATATATAGTAGATTATATAAACATATAAACATTATATTTAGATTTAGCTTCAAAAATGGAGCTTAAACATATATATATCATATAGTTACCAAATTTGGAAATTATACATGCTTACATAACCTATCGGCCATCAGATTTGAAATCAGCACAAAAAACAGAGCAAAATGATATATATATCATATAATTGCCAAATTGAGAAATTACCCCTGATTACATAAGCTTATGGGTACTATATTTGGATTCTTCTTTCAAATACGATCACAGCCATATATAGTACATTCCCATTGGATCATCCCGTCAGCCACAATCTTATCTGAGATTAATGGATTTTTAACCCATGAAAGGTTTTTAACCTAGCTGGAAAAGTTGCCGGGTGGTTTGTAACCCCAACTCCGACAAGGTCCGGCAGGGTTTTTAAACAAGCTACATGGACGCCTCGTCAACGTCTGAGAGGAGACGGACCACATGACTCTTTTTCTCCATGTCATCTGCCACAGAGGAACACTGAAAACAAAATTCAAGATCGAGGAAGTAACGGCCCAGCTCGTGGAGGGAGTTGGTGTCAAACTTGGAAGCACCGCTCTCGCCGCGCATAGGCATGGAGGGGGCGGCATGACTGGTTGGATACTTGGTGGCCTGGGGAAGGGGAAATGCATAGGGACTAGCGGACTATATTGTTGAGTAGCAGAAGGGGGATGGGGGGTAGCAGGCAAAGTCGCCTGGTGCAGCATTGTCCTAGGACCTGCAGTAGCAGAGGGGCCAGCAAGGGGTCGCAGCACCGGGGTTGGCGATACAGGTGGAGTAGGAACAATGAAGGAACACTTGAGCTTGGGAATTTCGAACTCTTCATTGATGGGAGTAAGGAGACTAGTGGGAGTTGGAACCAGTGGGAAAGGTGACAGTAGGTCAGGGGAAGCTTGCTGAGGGTCCTGAGTCACAACACGGACTTCTTGTCGAGGGTACAATCTGGATTCGACCGTGCGCTACTCCTAGTACAACGCGGCTCTATTTTAAGTATGGAACCCTCGTGGTGAGCTCCAAAATGATGTGTGGACCCTGGGAATGGAGGTGGCAGCCAAAACCAAAACCAACAGAGTACCGGGGGATGCGAGGGGACCAAGTATCTCAAGAGGGGAGCACCGGGATGTGTAGCTGACAGGTGACCATACTATGGGTGGGGGAGCAAGATCGTGGAGGGCAGGCTTGCTGCGTGCAGACGATTTCTGACGTGGTTCTGCTAGGGACGATGACAGTATGACAAGACTCACGGGTCTTAGGTGATACGGCTTGTAGATAACGGCATGACGATGGGTACAACAAATACGATGAGCAGAACGAGAAAGTGAGAAAGACTACATCTGAGACGTGCTTAGAAGCTGGCTGTGAGAACGTTAAACGATGGGCTTTGTGAAATCTGAGCTCTGAGGGGAAAAGGGCAGACTCCGTTCTGATTCTCCAAGTCTGTAGCTACGGTACAAATGGGCAAGGCTGCCTCAGGCGGCCCGGCACGACTTTCTACAACAACCTCCCGCTGACCGACCCAATCTCCAATTCCTTCCTGATCCTGCCTGCTCTGGGTCCCTTGGTGAGTGGAGTCGTTGCGGCTCAGCCCGTGCAGGGCAGAGGGCGTGAGCATGGTACGAGTGAATCAAAGGTGCCACCTTACAATGCCACCCGGGGCGTGCGTTGGGAACGACGAGCACATTGAGCTGGAATGGCTGGGATGACATCAGTAGTGCACTGTCGTGGGCGCCACTCTTGATCCGGGGGCATATGGGCGTTCGAGGGCACATTGATTGAGCTGGCTGGTTCTCTGGGCGCGCTTCTGTTCCTGTGCCGCTGACTCATCCGGTCGGTTGATCTCCAGCCCGTTCGGTGCATTGGACCACGGGACACCAGCTTTAGTCCGACTCGGTCGGTCCCGAACCCATGGGGGTGCTTGTCCTGTGCAGGGAGCAACATCGGGGAGGGTGGGCTTGGTGCAGCTGAGGTGAAGTGAAGCGGGACGGGCAAGGAAGCGGGGAGTGGGCAATGCCATTGCAAGGCACGCTAAGGGGCACATCAGCAGGATGAGGCCATGCGTGACAGCTTACATGCTGGCAGGATCGTCCGCAGCTGCTGGCACGCACGTGCGCATGCTGATGCAGTCGTTCACCAGCAGGCATGGTGTAACGGATGGTTTATCAGTTACTACTATAGTCTTCTACTTTCTTACTCTTTTCTATCTGGCTTACTTTTCGAGTTTTGCAGAGTTTCCTGATTAGGATAGCTGAGTTTGAATCATGTACTTAGAGCGGATTTCCTTATTGGGAATAAGCATCTATCTTGCCAACTCACCACCATCTGTCTGCTTTTGTCTCAGTCTCTGCTTGTTCTCCTCATATCTGAAAGGTTCTCTTGGGATCCAACCCTCAAAGGAAGGTGTGTGGCCCCCAATACCCTCATCAGGAGGTCTATATCTGCTGCTGGCCCTCAGAGGAGGTGCCAGCTCATCACTCATCTGCTTGGCTGCAGGACTGAGGCATCCTCGGTTCTGTTAGCTCTAGCTTGTGGACTCTCTCTAGGAGGTCTATGACACCTTTATACCCTCCTCACTCGCTCGCCTACCTTGGACTTCCTGGGCAGTAGCGGCTCGACCTCTATCGTCCGTTACAAAGGTGGATACATCCGGAAGTCCACTTGTCTCTGGCTGGCTGGTGAGGACTTTGCATGTCTCATTCGGTTCCCCTCTCCCTGGACGTGGCATCCATGTCCAGGTTCCTTATCTCAAGTGACAATGTCAAGTCGTCTTATCGCCATTCGCTGGAGAGCCGCGTTCTCGCTCTCCAGTCTCATTCCTTTGTTGACAGTGATCTTGTCGACAATGGGCTTGGTATCCGAGCCCATCAGTTTCAGATCAGGGAGCCCTTGCTCCACTTTGCCTTAGAGGTCATCGAGCGACTTTAATCGTTGCTCGATCAAGTTGGGTTTTGCCTGCCATACCCCCCGAGTTCTGTCTTTATGGTCGACAGGGATCTCGTTCTCTGTTCCTGTCTCCATGGGTCACCGTCTCCCTGGGACGTTCGTTGGGCCTGGCGCACTTTGCAGGCACGAGTCGCCGAAGGTGTTGATATCCTATTCCAGTATGTAGGTGCTCTTCCTCCTGCCATCAGGACTCCTCCTCCTCCTCGAGTTGAGGACCTCAGGGACATGGAATCCATGTCCCTGGCAGTCCCAGGAGCTCTCTACCTTCGCACAGAACATGTCCCATGTGTTCTCCGGCCACTGTCTGTCGACGCAAGACTCGCTCGGCCATTCCAGGCCTCCTCCTCCTCTGGGCAGCTCCCTGCCTCCACCTCCTCCTTCGGCCCAATTCTGGCTGCTTGGAGGGCTCTATATGCATCTCTAGTCCTCATAGAGATGCTTCGCTTCATCGCCCTATCAACAGGGCCTCGCCTCGAGAACTCCCATGCCGAGGAGAGGGTCAGGGAGCCTGGTAGTTCACCCCCTCTCTAACTCTCTCATTTCTGGATGGATTCCCTCGGTTTCTTTTGTACCCTATTTGCTTTTCAAACACTTTCCACCTCGCTTCAAGTCCAGGAGGCTGGGGGGCTGTAGATCGCCGAGATCAGGCTCTGTCAGGCGATGTAGAGAGGTTTTGGATGCAAATCATGCTTTGTACGTTGCCCCTGCTCCTTAAACCACTCCACTATCCTCTTCGCCTTCTCAAATGCTTTCGAACGAGCCCAAGAACGTCTCAAGTGCTCCAGCGGTTGTCAAGATATCTTCATGCTCTCCTCATCCTCCCTCTGAAGCGAAATTTTGCTGTATTTCCTTCAACCTTTCTTCTATTCCTTCGAAACTTGCTCCGTGGAATCCATGGAGCATTTGTTACACCTTCGCATCACCACTTCCACCCTGGGAGAAGACCCAGCTCATCAAATCTTCGCCATAGCTTATCTCCTATGGCCGGACTATATTGGGGCTCATGAAGTCAGTTCTTCGCCGATCCTTATACGGACAGGACGCCTCAATTCTGACAATTTACGCGAATCCAACGAGCCCTTGTACGAGCTGATCTGAGCCCTGGTTCCCATTTCATCGGCGATCCTGCTCTGCCTGGAGGAGAGATCATATTGCACTGCTGTATCTCTCCTTTCCCTCTATCGATTTGGAACCGGGTTTTTGCACATCAATGTGTGCCTTTAGGACCGTTCCGCTCACCAGGACGCTTTTCAGAGTGTCCAGCCATCCCCTTGGAATCCGAGGGTATCAAGGACGCTTCCTGGTGCGCTAAGATGGCCATAGCATGGCGCCCATGCTAGCTATGACCAAACGGACTTTTGGCCCGAGTTCGAGTTGCGAATACGCTTCGAACAAGCCCTCATACGTCCAGATCCGACCACCGGTTCTCATTATGCTCGAGGGGCTACTCACCCTGCTGCCCCTCCTGAGTGCCAGCTGGTATCTCCCTTAATACTGGACCGATTTCGAAGCGGTCTTTTGCACTCGACTCGCATTATTGACCCGGTACCAGAACACCAAAACGATTTGAGGGACGTCCAGCCGTTCCTTCGGAATTGTGTCCATAGTCCAGGGGATTCCCCAGGCAGCCCCAGCTCCATATCTCCGTGACCAGGGGTGCTATCAACAAGCGGTTTCTTGTCATCTATTCCTTTATTTCACCATATTCATTCGTCTTAAGACCAGGAGGCTGGGGGGGCTGCCAATGGCCGGACTTGGGCGACCCTGGGCGATGTAGTGGCACTTGGATGAAGCTCTGTGGTATCCACTGGAGCTTCATTCCTCCTGTTCTTCCTACATTCAGCCTACCCTTTGCAAACGCTTTTCAACAAGCCCAAGATCGTGCTGATTGGTCCAGCCGTTCTCAAGATCGAATCCTCTCCTCTTCCTCCTCCCTCTGGGGCGAATTTTCCTTGTATCTTCTTCAATTCTCCTCCAATTCTTTCGAAACCTTTCTCGGTGGAATCCACTGGGAATTTGCTTTCATATTCCTGCATTTGTTCTGCCCTGAGAGGCCCCTTTCTTCGCCATCTCTCTGGCCCTGCCTGCTCTTCAGGCCAGACTTATCTCTACACCCAAGGCCGAATATCCAGCGGATTGTCAAACGGTTTGGACGCCCACATTTGCGTTTCTAATGCGATTCCAACAAGCCCTCATACGACCTGATACGACCAGCCGTTCCCATTCCACCTATGGGGCCACAGCCTCTGGGAAGGGCCCAGACTGCATATCCATATCTCTGCTGTCCGTGGACCAATTCCTCAGCAGATTTTTGCATCTGGACCGCAATAATCGTCGTATTCTGGAACACCCAAAACATCTCCAGGAGCACCATCGCATTCCGTTGGATTCCAATGGAACAGGTGGCGCTCTTGGGTGCCTTAGAAGGCTTGTAGCGCTCGATCCACATGTGCTATCGCCGCAAACTCTTCTGTCCCTTAACATGTTCATAAAAGGGATTCGAACAAGCCCCCAATCGTGGTTATCCGCCCAGCCGTTCCCATTCGACCTTCGCCTGGCCTTTGCAGCTAGCCTTCCTCCCTATCCTGCCACATCTCCTTCATTTCTGGACCGATTTGGATGGGGATTTTTGCGCTCTGCTCGCATACTCGAACGCTTTTGAATCCCTATACAAGCTCTGGGGTATTCTATGGCTTGGGTAGTCATCCAGCAAGTCACTTGGCGATTTAGGCCTCTTTTGGCTCGGCCATATCTCGGCATCCAGACCACTAATCAACAAGCGGATTTTTGCGTCTCCTCCGCATTGTTCACACCTCCAAAACGCGCCCTCACACGTCCTAATCCGACACGACCTTGCTCCGCAAATCCCTTCTCTCCATCCTCATCTCCTTCAACATCCTAGGGATGGCATCCATCCCTTTCTCTGCAACCCTCACTGCTCTTCCGCTCTGCGATCCTCATTCAATCCTGTCTACTCTCAACTCAAATCTCCTGCACCAGTCTGGGGGGGCTCGCACGCCTCACTCACCATCTGTCCTCGACCCCACCATCCACCCATATTTTGGACTTCCATCTAGTTTCTGATGCGGAGTCTGGGGGGGCTTGTGTGACTAGGGCCTGTGGCACAGTTTTCAGGATTTTGGGACCTTAGAGGTATGGAGGTTTCGCTCCCCCTGTCCATCTACTGGGAGTACCTGCACAGAGCTAGCGATGGGGGGCTATAGGGATGTATAGGAGGGAGGCTGGAGCCTTGCAGAGCACTGGATCCAGCATTCCTTTGGAGTCAGACCCTTAGGGCTGAGAGCAGCTGGGAGCTGCATAGGAGCTTGTGAGATCCTGCCTTCCTGCTGTGAGCAAACTGGAGGAGTGGCTGGATGCCTCAGGCCTCAGCCATCCTGAGACCAGCTTGGAGACCTAGGAGCTGAAGAGATCCTGTCTCTTTGCTGAGAGCAGTCTGGAGTCTGGGTGGCTGAGATAGCCTGTGGCCTTGGCTTAGCATCTTTCATCCTTCCCTTTTGGATGTGAAGTGCTGCAGCTGGAGGACTTGTAGCTTGGCTAGGGTTGGAGGCTGCTCTGTTAAGAGAGCTTGGTGCAGTTAAGTCTGGAGCTGCAGAGCTTCACATGCAGATTTTCTCTTTAATTTTCTTCTCTAATTTTTCACTCTAATTTTTCACTCTAATTTTTCACTCTAATTTTTCACTTTTATCTTGTTTCTACTTTCTTCTCTAGATTTTTCTCTGATTTTTCTACTTTAACCCTTTTTCTTCTTCCTTCTTTTGTCTTGTTCCCTTTCTGCTTTGTTCATTCTCAGCTTTGCACTACTCACCTTGTGTTCAGGAGTCTCAAAGACCAAGAAAGTGGGGGGGCTCTGTAACGGATGGTTTATCAGTTACTACTATAGTCTTCTACTTTCTTACTCTTTTCTATCTGGCTTACTTTTCGAGTTTTGCAGAGTTTCCTGATTAGGATAGCTGAGTTTGAATCATGTACTTAGAGCGGATTTCCTTATTGGGAATAAGCATCTATCTTGCCAACTCACCACCATCTGTCTGCTTTTGTCTCAGTCTCTGCTTGTTCTCCTCATATCTGAAAGGTTCTCTTGGGATCCAACCCTCAAAGGAAGGTGTGTGGCCCCCAATACCCTCATCAGGAGGTCTATATCTGCTGCTGGCCCTCAGAGGAGGTGCCAGCTCATCACTCATCTGCTTGGCTGCAGGACTGAGGCATCCTCGCTTGTGGACTCTCTCTAGGAGGTCTACGACACCTTTATACCCTCCTCACTCGCTCGCCTACCTTGGACTTCCTGGGCAGTAGCGGCTCGACCTCTATCGTCCGTTACACATGGCCCCATGCATGCAGTCCATAGCTGCCAGTGCAGTGCGCATGCAGGGTGCACTGACAACCATCTGCAACCATGCACAGGGAGTTGCCAGCATGGCCACATGCACGTGAGTGGGGCCACATGCATGCGTGCACTGGCAGCAGGGGGTGAGAGCGGGGGCGAGGGCAGGGACAAGGGCTGTGATGCAACGGTTGCAAATACCAGGAGTCCTCACCGTGGCTAGCGGGCATTGGAGAGCAGAGGTGTGTGCGGTCCTCGAGTCCAAGCAAGGTGCCCGAGTCGAAGTCGAATGAGAAGTCTCAGATCAGCTCGACGAAGACTTCTAAAAGCCTGAAGGACAGAGGACGAGGCAGGCGAACTCGCCTGTTACCTCGAACGACGTGTCGTGGAGAGAGGAGGGAGGCGAAGCGGATTACTCACCAAAGACGACCTTTGGCCGGATTTGCGTGTGTGGGCGTGCTTCGACTTCCTCGTTCAGAAGCAAGGCGCGGGTGCTCGTTTGAAGCGCACACGCAGACGTCGCTCGAGAGGAAGAAAAAGGCAAGAAAGGAAGAATAAGATTCGACAGAAGATAGGTGATGATAGATGATTTTTACTATACAAGACGTCTGCTAAATACGAGTGGAAATAAGATTGCAGGTCCGCTCTCGACTGTACAGTAGGTTGACCGGTGTGGCTTGACTACCGAATCGGGAAGGCAGTGCTTCCAGGCCCAGCTACCTCGAGGTTCTGTGTTGGCACGTGATGGCGCCCGGTGCCTGGCATCACATGACATCACTCGGCATCTGGCATCCATTACAAAGCCCCTCTAGTCAAGCAGCACTGGAGAGAACACTAGAGGTGCGGACTCGAATCCGGCAGTGGCGCAAGGGGTGCGGGCAGCGGCGTAGCAGTGGGTACGGGCAGTGGGGCTGGCTCCGGCACCGGGAAGGAGAGGAAAGGCAAAGCCGCAGCCTCGGGATATGCGTTGACCATCTGGTTAGCACTGAGTAAAGAACCCAGGCCATCCCCAAGGTGGCGCGCCGAAGTGAGGAGGCCACGACGAACCTGGCGACGCCACGACGACTCTGTGCAGAGCAAGGGGTCACCTGCAGCGAGCTGCACGAGGCGTTGCTGGAACCAATGTTCGTTCACGGTATGCCACTCGCCAGTCCAAGCAGCGGACTGCTCCCAGACGTCGACGGGGGGCCAGAAACCTCCATCGGCAGTCTGGCCAGTGAGGGCCGCGGTCTTCGCATCCGATGGCAAGTTGCCGATGCTGGACACGGGCAGATCTCAAGGACTACCTTGGCCAGAAACAAGCGCGGTGGAGGACGGCCCAGAAAGCACATCGGGGAGAAGGGAAGGAGGGCCGTAATGAAGGGCCAGATGCCAGGCCAGGCCACCGCAAAGGAGCCACTGTCACACGTGCGGCTGCAGAAGGAGGTCGTGAAGCATACCGAGGTAGAGTGCCAACGACGGAGCCGAGGCGGCAGCCCACGAAGTGAGCAGGAAGTCGGGTGGAGGGCCACCCGCGGGCGCGCCAGGGGTGGGCAGGGGCTGCGCCATGCGCCATGTGACCGCAACATCGCGCTGCACAAGGTCGTGCAAGAGATCCGTGAGCGGGGCAGACGGAGCGGTGGAGCGGTGCATCGCAACATGCAAGATGGAGCATGTGGAAAAATAGAGAGTGCTGTGCACAGCGGAAGCGAGGACCAGAGGCATGACAAGCGGCATGGTGACAGCATCGACGCCGAGTGCAATGGGGACCGCAGGATGAATGGGCTCCAGACACGAAGGCAGAGGTGGCGGGGCTGCGGCCGCGGACGAGGAGACGGAAGCGGGCGGCGTGACAACAAGCAGCGCAACAACCGGAACGGGTGGAGCAGGTGGCGGAACAACCAGGGCGGGCGGAGCCGGTGGCAGGACGACGAGCACAGGGGAGGGGGCGGGAGAAGCAGGCAGCGCGGCGGAAACGGCAGAGGAATGCATATGCAGGAGGAGGCGCAGCAGAGGATCGGAGGTGTCTGACAGGCGCTGCAGTAGCACCGGCGCAGCGGAATTGCCACGGGGCGTGACATTGTGGGGCACGAGGGCAGGGTCCAAACACTGCGCGAGGGTGGGCGAGGTGATACAGTCAGCCAGCGACGAGCCCGGAACGAAGCAACCTCGTGAGCTATGGGAGCGGAGTGCTGAGGAGCGGTCGTGGACAGGGCTCGGCCGGAGGCGTCCATGTAGCTTGTTTAAAACCCCTGCCGGACCTTGTTGGAGTTGGGATTACAAACCACCCGGCAACTTTTCCAGCTAGGTTAAAAACCTTTCATGGGTTAAAAATCCATTAATCTCAGATAAGATTGTGGCTGACGGGATGATCCAATGGGAATGTACTATATATGGCTGTGATCGTATTTGAAAGAAGAATCCAAATATAGTACCCATAAGCTTATGTAATCAGGGGTAATTTCTCAATTTGGCAATTATATGATATATATATCATTTTGCTCTGTTTTTTGTGCTGATTTCAAATCTGATGGCCGATAGGTTATGTAAGCATGTATAATTTCCAAATTTGGTAACTATATGATATATATATGTTTAAGCTCCATTTTTGAAGCTAAATCTAAATATAATGTTTATATGTTTATATAATCTACTATATATGGAAATTTTTGGTTTGACAATTGAATATATTCATTTTAGCACTATTTTTCAAGCCAAATGTGAATATAATGTCTGTTTACAGATTGAATGACTGTTTGAGCTTGCAATACTCATACTATGTTATGTAGTAATACAAATCAGTATATTGGTCATTTTATTTTCTTGCTTTTCTACTGAGCTTGATGAAGTATCAGGCTAAATGCAGCTTTTCAAGACCTTTTCAACAGTGCTACATTCATATCAATCGGATAAGTATTGGCTGAGATATTCACAAATCTTTGTTTTGCACAAAGCATTTGGTCGACTATTTTGCAATTTGCAAGTGCATCTGTATAGCTATGCTGGTCAAACCACTTGTCTGTCACTCACATGCCACATGGCTACGATTTAGGCATATGTCACCTTTTTATATATGATTAAATATCTACTATGTTCACATCAAAGAGTTGACATTTATAAGAGCATAAGAGATCATAAGATATGATAGATAGATTGACTCAATCACCCATATATACTAACCCAACCCAACCCTATAGCCAACTCATATCAGTTGTAATAAGTACTTATAGATAAATACAATCAAACATAATAGAAATGGAGAAATAATAGCAATTAGAGTATAAAAAGGTGACATATGCCTAAATAAGCAAGAAAATAAAATGACCAATATACTGATTTGTATTACTACATAACATAGTATGAGTGTTGCAAGCTCAAACAGTCATTCAATCTGTAAACAGACATTATATTCACATTTGGCTTGAAAAATAGTGCTAAAATGAATATATTCAATTGTCAAACCAAAAATTTCCATATATAGTAGATTATATAAACGTATAAACATTATATTTAGATTCAGCTTCAAAAATGGAGCTCAAACATATATATATCATATAGTTACCAAATTTGGAAATTATACATGCTTACATAACCTATCGGCCATCAGATTTGAAATCAGCACAAAAAACAGAGCAAAATGATATATATATCATATAATTGCCAAATTGAGAAATTACCCCTGATTACATAAGCTTATGGGTACTATATTTGGATTCTTCTTTCAAATACGGTCGCAGCCATATATAATACATCCCCATTGGATCATCCCGTCAGCCACAATCTAATCCGAGATTAATGGATTTTTAACTCATAAAAGGTTTTTAACCTAGCTGGAAAACTTGCCGGGTGGTTTGTAACCCCAACTCTGACAAGGTCCGGTAGGGTTTTTAAACAAGCTACATGGACGCCTCAATTGTGCATGTTTAGTGAGACGATCAACAAACACTAAAATAGAGTTGGAATCCTCCGACCATGGTAGGCCTGTGATGAGATCCATGGATACGGAGTCGTACGGCCAACGCAGGATAGGGTTAGGCAATAGCTTTCCGTACTTCGAGAAGTTCGTCGACTTGACTTTCTGGCAGACGTCGCAAGTCGCGCAGAATTCCACGACGTCCTTATGCATGCTAGGCCAGTAGAACTTGCTGCTCATGAGTTGCCACAATTTCTCAGGTCCCGCGTGAGCGGATTCGAAGGGAGATTCATGGCATTGAACCATGAGTGCAGCCCTTTCCGAAGCGGGTACGCAGAGTTGTGGTTGGAAATCGGCGTTGCGAAAGAAGAGCAAGCCCTTCGCGTCCTTGAAGAAATGCTCTTCCGCTTGCCAGGATCCTGAGCTCGTGTCTAGCGTGGTCCACTTGGCTTGGAAGGAATGGTCCGCCTTATACCCCTCGATAAACCGTTGAAGATAAGCGTCACTGAGGTGGACGAGAATCGTCAGAGGAGGGTTATCGGCTTCCCACCGAAGACGTTTCTTGTACAAGTCTAGAGAATCAGAGGGGTGACGAGGGCCCTCCACCACTGGTGGACTCGCCGGCTGGTGAAGGGCAGATAGAGTATCTGGAGGGGAAGAACTCAAAGGACCCGCTGCAGAGGGGTCGGTGATGGTGCCCCCCCCCAACATCTGGGACACAAGGGGCAGAAGAGTGAGCGGCAGCTTTGCGATACCGATGCTGTGTTTGAACGGTGTGGGCACAGGCAGTGCCGCCAGCGAGAGCATCCCGGATATCAGTAATGACAACTTGAGCGACCTTGAGAGTAGGCTCCCACTGAGCAAAGTCCTCAGCCTCAGCAGTGATGGTACCATTGGTCACGATAGCCGGAGCATCGTCAGGCGGAGGGGAGACATGCAGCAGAACATGCTGAAGCAGGCGGGACAGGGGATCGACGTTGGAATGAACACGCCCCGGTCGATGGATGATCTCGAGGTAAGGTTGGTAGGCAGAGAAAACAGTACCCCACGTGGCCAGACAGCGATTGCTGTTCTCGTAGGTCCGAGCCCACTGCAGCGCAGCATGGTCGGTTACCAGCACGATATGCTCACCCTCAATGAAGGGCTGAAATTTAACTAGGGCTTCCTTGGCAGCGAGGGCCTCGCGCTCAGTCGCCGAGTAATTGCACTCCGCAGGCTTGAAAGTACGGCTCCAATAAGCAATGACTCGTTTGACAAAAATGAAGGTGGCGTCAAGGGAGGCTGCCCATTTGGAAGTGAAAGCGTCCGGAGTATCGGAAGACGAGATGCAGGTCACAAATCGCAGCACTGCGAGGCCATTATCATATGCTTGCTGCAAGCAATCGTACGCCTTGGTGCCTCGGAGGTCCTTGACCCAAATAACATGCTAAACTATTTAAATATATACATAAAAAGGATCAATTGAAATCTAAGATACAAATATAAGTTAAGTTGACTCAATTGAACAACATAAGACTTACCAAGTATAAGAAAAGTCAAAAAATAAGTCTAACAAAGGTACCACATCATCAGTATAAGCTACAACAAACATAAGAGAAGACTTAATTATAAAAGACAAAAAGCGAAAATTTAAGTCTAAGAATCAAAATATTAATATATTAATACTAATAAACAAGAGATGATACTTACCGAAGACAAAAAAGTTTAAGAGAAATGCCAGAGAGAGGCAGAAGAGAGGTCGAGGGGAGATGGTAGTGGTTGAGAGACAAGAGAGAACATGCATCGTGCAAGCATTATAAATGCAGAGTTCGGATCTGTCTGGCGGAGCCCGAAATGTGGCTGCCGGATGCCACGCCGAGGCTAGCCATTGGATCTCACTATGTTGGCTTGGCTGCGCAAGGAGTTAGAGTAGAGTACATACATACGTAGCTCATACATTGTGCAAAAACAAACAAAATATAGCTTCTGCATTTTTTTTCGGATTTTACAAGAATTAATTCGATTTGTTGTGCTCGAAACCGCCAGCTGCGCAAGTCGAATGCTGTGGCTCGACACGTGACTTAGTAGTGAATGCAATCCTCCCAACGTGTTTTCCTTCGCTTTAGGGCACGTGACCAACACGTGTCGTCGTGCCTTCCTTTTTTGGCAGCACATCATGTTCCTCGCCTCTAGCAGGCTTTTAGCCACGTATTTCGCCCATTTAAAATGTAATAAAATCATATAAAATGGGAGAAAAATCGAATATGTTGAATAGTCAATTGTTTAATCAGATATGAGTCAAACTTTGCAAGTGAGTACTGATTCATAACAGGATCAGAATAAATGTAGAACTTCAGAGTTGTAGGAAGATTTGTCAGCAGCACAGCCACAACTTCTTTCGGAATCAACTGGCTTCTTCCTGCCACATCATCATCTTCCATCTCTGTTTGCATCTGATTCTTCTAAGTGTTTCTGTCATTTTGATGGTTCTACTCTGCAGTGCTACTGTCTAACTGACGGTCTACTGTGTTTTCTCATCTCTACTCAAACTTTTTGCTTGTTTAAACTGCACTATGTCTTCAAGCATCCCTACTCAGGCTGACACTCGAAAATGTCAGAGGTGTCACAAGACTCTACCTTTGTCAGCTTTTGGAACTTCTACCAAGGGCAAGACCAAGGGATCACTCAAGAGTACTTGCACCCAGTGTAATGCTGTACAAGCAGCTACAGACAAGAAGCAATATCAGAATAAGAAAAGAGAATGAGAAGACTCTTTAGAGCAAGATGAGGTATATAGCAGTTTATTTATTATTTCTTTTGCTAATGATCTTTAGAATTCTGAAACTCTATCTCTCTTGTCCATCAAGCAATTTGCAACTATGCTATGTGCTCAGAACAGTGATGCTGAGTTGGATCTTACATGCACTGTAGAAGTTGTATACTTGATGCAAGATCTCAGCATTGAAGATCTACAAGCAGAGGGTGCTCAACATCAGATTGCTAATTGTTTGGCCAAAACTGTTTGGAATTTAACTAACTATCACTGGCTGTAAGTTTGTAATATAATCTTTATAGTAATAATACTGAACTGGTCTTAGATATCATAGTTCCATCTCACTAACTCGCAAACCTGGGACTCGCTTCAATTTCAATTGTGCACAATCTGCTGCTCGAGTCAAGAAAAGCAAGAAAACAACAGCAAATACAGCCAAGCAACGAGACAAGATCTCAATGTCATCTTTTGCCTGCTCTGGCTGGCTGTCTATATTTTTTTATCTAGATTCTACAGCTATCACCATCAAGCTACAGCATTGTCTTCCTCATATTCACTATTGTTCTATCGATATACCTGACAAAGTTACAACTTTTATTGAAAAAAATCTGCATTTGACTCCTTCTCAGGTATTTTCTTTAGCTTATTATATATATTATTGTTTCTAACTTATTTTTAGTTATGGGAGAGTATTCTTAAAGACTATCCTCACCCAAACTTTACACGCAAATCTGTGTATCAAAAATGGCTCACTCACAATAGTGCTCAATGGAAACTTGATGATAATGAGTTTCATTCTGCCATGCTTCTTCTTCAAAAAGGTCAAGAAGCTGGTGAACTTGGTCCTTATTCAGTCCAGCCAATTCCAATTGTAGAGGAGCCTGGTTGTCAAGCTTTGGCCTTTTCTTTACCAGATATCCTTCTTCAATGGAGTGGTAGAGTTCGAGAAATTTCTCTTGATTCAGCATGTATGTAGTATTTTTGCTTTATCTGCAAATATACTGATATTATTACTAGGGCATACAAATGGATCAAGATTTGAGCTTTATGCTCTACTTGGAGAAGCTCATGGTTCTGGTCTTCCTCTTGGCTATATCATGATTCAATATTCTTCTTCAATATCAAGTGGAGCTAAAGAGAGACTTCTGAAACAGTTTCTAACTTACTTTCAAGATAAGCATAATTTGAAGGCCATCATCACCCTCACAGACAAAGACTGGTCTGAGATCAATGCTATGCGCAGTGTATTTCCAGATGCTAAACATCAACTTTGTTTTTGGCATGCTTTACGTGCTGTCAAGACTCGACTTTCCATCTTGCGACGTACACCAGCTTTTTATCATGCAGAAGAGGCACATGCAGAGTTTCCTTGGATTGATAAAAACTTTGTTCCAGTCTCACAATTAAATCCTTCTGCAGTATGTCTTTTTATTATCTATCTTAGATGTGTTTATCTCTGATCTGGCTATCTAACTTTTTAGGCTACTTCACTTTATACTGCTTCTCATGCCATTCCACGTCTAACTATTTGTCTGGGTGGCATAGATCAAACAATTCCAAGGCCTCATACAACTCAAAGTACTCGTCTCACTATTCGAATTCCTCCTCGACCCTCATCTTCCACTATATCAAATCTGAACACTGCTGATAATGCTGAAGCTCAACTGGATGATACCTCTAGTGGCCCTACAATTGAAGACATGAAAAATACTGAGACTCCCTCTGATTCCTTTGCTAAATATGATGAGATTGGTGATCTTTTAGCAGAGGTGGATAATCTCTGTGATGCAGAACATCTTGAAGAGGAAACTGATCAAGAAGATGCACCAGACTGGATTTTTGAACAGGATGAAATATTGTCCAAGGATCAAGATTATGTCTTTTGCCCTGCTCCTCATCATTATCAGCTTCTTCATCTATTCACCAAGCATTTTTGTCAGCATCCTATATTCTATGAATGACTTGAAACTACTCGAACATCAAAGGAGCAGATACGATCAAAGGCAGTTCATGATATGTATCAGTTCTGCAAGGCACATGGTCTTCGAGAAGTCTGGGGTTATATGTGGACACAGTGGTACTGTCCAAAGCAATGGCCACTTTGGGCACGTTCCACCTCTCACTATCTCTCTCGACTTCGTACAACTATGAATGTTGAGAATTTTTGGAAGCAGCTCAAGCATGATCATCTCCATCATCTTCTTTGATCTCGTCTTGACCATCTTGTCTGGATTCTTTGTATCAAGGTTACACCTGCATATATGCAACGTGCAGGTGCTTCGGAAGATTCACATCGTGCAGATCAATCCAAGGCTGCTACAAGTGCCCAAAATTATTTCAAGAAGGCCTGGAAAAAGTTAGCTGCTATCTCTGTCAATGATCATCCATACCTAGTCAAGGTTGAAATCTGGTCATGCAATTGTGGTGCTCAAAAGTACCATCCCTTCCATCTTTGCAAACATCTAGTCAGCATTGTTGGTCAAGTTCCCAGTTCATTTTTCAAACAAATCACTCGACACCGTACCATTCCACTTTATCGACATGATCTTCTTAGCAATGGAACAATTCAGCAAGTTGACCAGGATGAAGATCTTATTCTAGATGGCTCTATCACAGATGGTGATGATCATGTCTGGCTTGGTGATATAGGTGTTTTGGAAGATCCAGCTCATTGGGCAGATCTCATTCCAGAGCAAATTCCTGACATCTTGGATCGCCGAAGTCGTTGCAGCTCTGTGGCTGAAGTGGATGATATGCTAATTCCTGACTTGGATACATACAGTAATCCACCATCTGAGACACAGAGCTATCATGAGGCTGAAGGAGAGCAAGATATAGATGAGGTATGTTTGTCTTGATTTTTGCAAGAAGTATAATCTCTCATGAGCTATTATAGCTTGTTGAACAGGCTGAGGCACGCATGAATGTCTTTTTGGAAGCTGCAAGCATATTCCAATCTCAAATTGAACATAGAAACCCTCTCTTCCTCTCTCACATTACAAGACCAGGATTTGGAAGAGATGTGGGAAAATTTGTTGAAGACATTCGAAAGCTAGAAGAAACAGGAAGAACTCAACCAAATACTTGGGGGACTGATGCTTCTACTAGTAGAAGTGCTAGGAATGTTATGGGTTATCAGATCAGAGGGCCTAATGACAGGACTTAGCTATAGAGAAGATAGACATTTAGAGGTTATCCTGATTTCTATCATGAATCAGTACTCACTTGCAAAGTTTGACTCATATCTGATTACATAATCGACTATTCAACATATTCGATTTTTCTCCCATTTTATACGATTTTATTACATTTTATACGATTTTATTACATTTTAAACGGGCGAAATACATGGCTAAAAGCCTGCTAGAGGCGAGGAACATGACGTGCTGCCGAAAAAGGAAGGCGTGACGATGCGCGTCAGTCACGTGCCCTAAAGCGAAGGAAAATGCGTTGGGAGGATTGCATTCACTGTGACTTAGTGCGTCTCTTCTCTCCATCTCCCACCCATCTCCCTTCCCCTCTTCCTTCACACAAGCAATGCACACATCAATTTTGATGGTCGGGAGGGTGAGCAGGAGGAGGGAGGACCTCCAGGTGAGTAATTACAATACCTTTTTTTTGTCTTCGTGCTTTTAAAACGAGTATCGCTCATTTGCAACGAGTGATACTCATATCGTTTCACGACCGGCCCATGACCCACCGCACCCCACGCCACTCCCTCGACAATGCCGTCGACAATGCCGTCATCGAGCCTCATTGCCACGGCAACGAGACTTGACCAAGCATCATATGATGCGCACTCACCGTCTACCACGCCCATGGAGCATCCACCCCAGGTCCACGCCCACGCCCACATCCCCATGCGACTCCAGCCATGTCCGCATGGCCACACATGCTGGCGATTGTGTGCGCACAAGCCCCGCTTGCATAACGGGTCTGTGTATGCTAGCGACTGCATGCGCACGACCGCAGACGACCGCGCCGGTGCTTATGTGCACCTACGCAATGCAGGCTGCTGCATCCGGCCTTGTCAACGTGCATGCAGCCCCTCACGACCCCACCCTGCCTCCTCGTGGCCCCGCCCTCATTCTCGCGGCCCCGCCCTCATTCTCGCAGCCCCGCCCCATCTTCTCACCACCCTGCCTGCACACTGCCGTGGACAACCCCGCCAACGCAACCACGCATGCATGCGAACGACCGCACCAGGCAGCCCTACCCCCGCACGGCCGCAGACGACCACGCCAGCATGTGTATGCATGCATAGCGAGGCAGCCACGCACGGGCCTGCCAGCATGGCACGGCGTCTGCTGTGTGAGACCACGCAAGCCAGCGGCGGCTGACGACCGCATCAGCACACACGCGCAGGGTCTCATCAGCCCGCGGACTTCCACACGCAGCCCATCTGTTTGTGCGAGGCCTCGCATGCCGGCGAATGCGCATGCATGGCTGCGACGACCACCAGCACCAGTTCGTGCTCAGCTGCTGCATGCAGCAGTCGCACGGCCGTCTGCTCGCACGGACGATGCGTGCCGGCAGACGACCGCGTCAACCTGTGCGCTCGCATTGCAAGTCGCGTCTGCGTGCCCGAGGCCATGCGCGCCGGCGACGGCGTACCACCAGACCTTGTAGGCAGTTTGAAAACCCTGCCGGACCTTGTCGGAGTTGGGGTTACAAACCACCCGGCAACTTTTCCAGCTAGGTTAAAAACCTTTCATGGGTTAAAAACCCATTAATCTCAGATAAGATTGTGGCTGACGGGATGATCCAATGGGAATGTACTATATATGGCTGTGATCGTATTTGAAAGAAGAATCCAAATATAGTACCCATAAGCTTATGTAATCAGGGGTAATTTCTCAATTTGGCAATTATATGATATATATATCATTTTGCTCTGTTTTTTGTGCTGATTTCAAATCTGATGGCCGATAGGTTATGTAAGCATGTATAATTTCCAAATTTGGTAACTATATGATATATATATGTTTGAGCTCCAATTTTGAAGCTGAATCTAAATATAATGTTTATATGTTTATATAATCTACTATATATGGAAATTTTTGGTTCGACAATTGAATATATTCATTTTAGCACTATTTTTCAAGCCAAATGTGAATATAATGTCTGTTTACAGATTGAATGACTGTTTGAGCTTGCAACACTCATACTATGTTATGTAGTAATACAAATCAAAATAAAATGACCAATATACTGATTTGTATTACTACATAACATAGTATGAGTGTTGCAAGCTCAAACAGTCATTCAATCTGTAAACAGACATTATATTCACATTTGGCTTGAAAAATAGTGCTAAAATGAATATATTCAATTGTCAAACCAAAAATTTCCATATATAGTAGATTATATAAACATATAAACATTATATTTAGATTTAGCTTCAAAAATGGAGCTTAAACATATATATATCATATAGTTACCAAATTTGGAAATTATACATGCTTACATAACCTATCGGCCATCAGATTTGAAATCAGCACAAAAAACAGAGCAAAATGATATATATATCATATAATTGCCAAATTGAGAAATTACCCCTGATTACATAAGCTTATGGGTACTATATTTGGATTCTTCTTTCAAATACGATCACAGCCATATATAGTACATTCCCATTGGATCATCCCGTCAGCCACAATCTTATCTGAGATTAATGGGTTTTTAACCCATGAAAGGTTTTTAACCTAGCTGGAAAAGTTGCCGGGTGGTTTGTAACCCCAACTCCGACAAGGTCCGGCAGGGTTTTCAAACTGCCTACAAGGTCTGGTGGTACGCCGTCGCCGGCGCGCATGGCCTCGGGCACGCAGACGCGACTTGCAATGCGAGCGCACAGGCTGATGCGGTCGTCCGCCGGCACACATCGTCCGTGCGAGCAGACGGCCGTGCGACTGCTGCATGCAGCGGCTGAGCACGAACTGGTGCTGGTGGTCGTCGCAGCCATGCATGCGCATTCGCCGGCATGTGAGGCCTCGCACAAACAGATGGGCTGCGTGTGGAAGTCCGCGGGCTGATGAGACCCTGCGCGTGTGTGCTGGTGCGGTCATCAGCCGCCGCTGGCTTGCGTGGTCTTGCACAGCAGACGCCGTGCCACGCTGGCAGGCCCATGCACAGCTGCCTCGCTAGCTACATGGACGCCTCGGCATACATGCGACGACTGCGCCAGTGCAGCCAATGAGAGTGCGTGCACGAGCAGCTGCATCTACGTGTTCAAGGCCATGCACACCGGCGGTGGATGACACCACCTGCACCCGCACATGTGCACATGCAGTATGAACAGCTGCGATGACAGGTACCATGTCACCAGTGCATGCCGTTATGCATGTGCGAGATCTATTCAGAGTAGCCAGCTGTTTCTATGATGTAGTAGGCCATTTTGTAGTACTATGGACACTTCGAATTTAATATCTTTGACTTCAAACCTTTGATACCTACCTGGCTTAGCATAGTAATGATAGGAGCCATAGTGTGACGCGGGGTCCCGGCAGACCTCGTACGCAGGAGACGCGACGCGCGACGACGCGTCTAGGCGGTCCGAAGTGCCGAGATCACGTGCTTAGTCAAGTCGGACTCGTTTGGTACTGTACAGTAGCGGACATTGAACTATCTTGCATGTATTTTAACCAACGTCCTCACAAGGGACAGAGGCATCTTACTACACCTTCTTTCTTGCTCGAATCTTATTTTTTCATTTGCTCTCTGCCCGTTTGCTGCTCTTAACTCGCCTTCGCTCGCTCGCTATCCATAGCGAGCTCCCGACTTCTCGTTAAGGAATCGGAGGCGCGCCCACAAGAGCAAACACGCGTCACGCGTTGCCTTTGCGGGCTACTCCCTTCTCTCTCACTTCGCGTCGACGACTCCTCGCGACGAGACTAGAGGGAAGCTCTCCAGTCTCGCCGTCGATGTCGCGTCGCACGCTCTCACTCTCTGTCGAGGCAGGGAAGCTCTCCCGACAGTAGAGGCGCCTGTCCTTCCGTCCAGGGCCGACGTACACCTCTGTTCCGCTCGTCACCCATCAGTTCCCTTGTCAGGATTCCGTACCCTTGGACCAAGCGTCACAAAGGTGGACATATCCGGAATCCTTTCATCCCTGGCTGGTGATATATCCTATGGCTCCCAAGTTACGCAGCGCTTCCCGCGCCAGGTCAAATGTCGACGCCCCCGCTGTCAACGCTCCTTCCGATCCACCTGCTTCCGCCCCTCCTGCAGGTGTAGCCATAGATCCCGAAGTTTCCATTATTCTCGAAGCTCCCGCCCAGGAATCCATTCCCGAGCCCGAGCTCGATCAAAATACGGTTTCGAACCAATCTTTCATACCGGCCCCTAGTAATTCATCGGTTCGCGACCCTCCTCCGCATCTCCACACCGAAGCACGCAGAGTTCCCAGAATCCTTCCCGAGTTATCCGATGATGCGATAGCGGAAGGTTGGATGGTACCACCTGCCGCGTCAGCGAAAGCTGTCCGCCTCTACGAGCGGTATCGCACCACTATGGTGGACCAAGTTTCTCTGGCCCAGTTTATTTTAGAATTCTCCTTCGAGAAACATGACCCCGGACTTATCATTGACCGGGGAAAGCAACCCGACGACGCTCCGCATTTTCTAATCAGCTTTGTCGCCAAAGCTGGCATGAGCTCCCTGATCAACCAAGCTCAAGCCTTCCTCTCAGGACTCTTCAACCTCCTTCCCGGAATCCTCACAAATGGACGAGCCGCTTACGAGATCGACGCGAACTGTCGACTACGCTTAGCCTTGGAAGATGCAGGCTCCGCCAGCGAGCTCTTCCTCATCTGGCAGTTGATCGGATTTCGCCTGCAACATGGCGTCAGGTTCATGGACAAATACTACTTGGAGCTCACGACGAAGGATTGCCCCGTATCTCCCGTCTCAACGACTATATCCGAAGTCGAAGAACACGAGGACGCGGCTACTCGCTCCGAATATCTGAAGCGAGTCTATCTTTCAGAAGCTGCACGTTTGCATCTCCCTTCTGCTCTCTACGATCAACTACAACGAGATCCCGCTCGTTCCCTTCGGACAGTGGTGCCCATCCCGAAGGAAGTACGAGAGCTTGACCACCCTGGCCTGCCATCGTCTTCCGCTACTACGAACTCGGAGGACCACGTGTCCCGCCAGCTGGACTTATCTTCCACTGCGTGCACCGAGCGACCCTCTAGCTCCTTTCGCAGCCCGCCGTACCAGGACGCTTCTTCCGGGAATCTGAGGGATGCTCTCGTTCCCGGGGAAACGTCGCCCATGGATGATCGCACCCGTCGCCCTCGTTCGGTAGACCCGACGGCTTACTCTGCGTACAGGCCAGCCCCGCAGCCTCCTAGAGCTCCGGCGCGGCCCCGCTACTCAAATGTCTTAGAAGGGCTAGCTCATACCGCCATAATACCGGGCGCTGAAGCCCCTCCTTCCGCTCCTATGCTTCCGTCCTCCGTTCCCAACTGGCCGCCCGTCTTTGCTAGTCGACCCGCCGTTCCTTTCGGTGCCGATCGTTCCGCCCCGTCGAACCATGGTAGCCTACCTACCCCGCTAGCGAATCATGTCGCCCACGAGAACTCATTCATCGCGGCGGATGCTGCCGCGATGAGTCGCTCTCGGTCTTCCATACTGTACGATCCCGCGTCGTATCGTGTTGACCCGACCTCGCATGCTTTCGAGGGACTATCTCTTTCGGCCGATAAAGCAGCGCAGCACAACGGGTCGGCTAAGCCTGACGGCAGCCATAGCTCCCGAGGTCGCGACCCTTGGGACGGCGGCGCCGGAGGACCTCCTGACGGATCTCCGCACGGGGGAGGAGGACTGCCGAATGGCGGATATCCCGGAGGGAATGGGGGGCCACCTAACGGCGGATTTCCTGGAGGGAATGGAGGGCCACCTAATGGCGGATTTCCTGGAGGATTTCCTCCTCCGGGGCCTCCTGGGGGCAGTTTCCCGGGTGGTTTCCCGGGCGGGCCTCCTGGAGCTTTTCCTGGTGGTTTACCTGGAGGCCCTCCCGCAGGACCTCCAGGCGGACCCCCTCCGGGAGGTGGACCTGGCCTGCACGCGGGCCCCGGAGGTGCCGTACCGCTCCCCGCGCAGCATCCTCCGGATCAACGAGGTCCTCGAATTAAGGAAGACCTACGTCCAGACGACTTACCGTCTTGGGACAGCGAGTCTAGAACCGCGATTCGTTATTTCACCAAGGTCCAGCAGTACGCTGATATGGGAGGGACTTTGCCCGAAACCATGGCCCGTTGGCTGTGGAAACGCCTTCCCGCGGACTCAGCTGTACGAACCTGGTACACTCTGTTGGCTCCGGTATTCAAACAGTACATGACTTCCCACTATCTGAATTGGCTGCAGGGCCTCAAACAGCTATGGCTGGGAGACCGATGGATGCTTGAAAAGCAAATCGAGTTCTCAGAGATGCACTTCCGGCAGAAGTACCATGAGAATGAGCGTCCCATGGACTTCATCACCCGACGACTCACCTACGCGCGGATGCTAGCTGATGCACCAGTACCAGTACCCACAAAATAATGTGGGCCGGAATCACGCCGCAAGAGCATTGCAATGTTTGCGGCTGCAGCCGCAGCTAGCCGAGCCTCTGCTGCCACAAACATTACAATGTCCCGCTCCTGGGCAGCATTATAATGCTGCCCAGGTTCACACGGGCCGCTTACTGGGCCGCACACTACTCTAGGCCTGCCTCGGCTCCGCATCATGCGCGCGCTCCGCTCGGCTACACTGCGCCCGCCCGCCGCTCGGCTACGCATGCGCGCGCTCCCCGCTCGGCTACGCATTGCCTGCCGCCCGCCGCCTGCCGCCCGCGCACTGCCCGCCCCGCCCACCCTGCTCCTCTCCCATTCATGCAGCATTGCAGGAGGGTCCCGGATGGGTCCAACTACACAACAAGCTGCATGAAAAGAGGGGAGGGTGCGGGCTGCGCCCCCCGCCCGCGGCCCCACCGCTCGTTCCGCACCACCGCCGCTTTCGCCCGCCGCACCGCGCCCGTGCGCCGCCGTTCGTGCTCGCTGCCCGCCGCTGCTGGTGCTCACTGTCCCCGGCTCATGCTCGCTTCCCCCCGCCGCCGCTCGTTGCCCGCCGTTCCGCGCATGGCGGCGCCGCTCCGCGCGTGCGCGCCGCCGTCTGCACGTGCTCGCCACCGTCCGCGGCCGCTGTGCGCGTGCTCGCCGCTCGCCGCTCGCTCTCCCCGCTGTCCACGCTCTCCCCGCCGTCCGCGCTCTCCCCGCCGTCCGCGCTTTCTCCCGCCGTCCGCGCTCTCTCCCGCCGTCCACGCACGGCCCCTGCCGTCGGCACTCGTCCCCCGCCATTTGTGCCCGCGCCCGCTCCTCACCGCTCGCCGATGTTGCTCCCTCACCGTGCATTGGCGCTGTGGAGAGCGTCTCGGCGTGCATGACAGCACGTCCGACGCGGGCGCGAGGTGGGGGCTGGACAGAGGCAGGCGTGTCGAACACCATAGAGACCGCGCCGCGCGTGCTGAAACGCGCGGGAAGGTGAGATATGCGTGGTGGAATGCGGACAGCGAGGTACGCGCGTGCTGGAACGCGCAGGAAGACGGGGTGGGTGCTGGAACGCGCATGAAGGGGGGCAAGCGTGCGGAACGCGGGCGGGGTTGAAATGCGCGTGCTGGAACGCGCGTTCCAGCCGCGAATCCGCGGCGTGCGGGCGGAGGCTTTTCGAGCACACGCGCGGGGTCTTCGCGCACGCGCGGGGGGTTCTTCGCGCATGCGTATGCGGTGTGCTGGTGAGGCCCGCACGGGTGTTGATCTGCACGCGGGGAGGCAGTTCCGGGACGGCGGGGTGTGAGACGGGAGTGAATACGCGCATTTGCAAGCGCGAGGGGAGGCGTGGTGGTGGTCGGCGTTGCCACGTCAACGGCGTCTCGGGCTTGGAAAAAAAAAAGCACCAAAAGTCAGTAACCACACAGAGAAGAGCAAAAAGAATACAGACGTACCAGTAAGAGGCTGTTGAGCCTCGCAATTCGCCCGCTCGAGTGAGCGTGGCGGGAAGAGCAAGAGCAAGAGCCTCGTGCCTTGTGGCACGTTCGGCGATTGCCGAACAGGGCGGCGTACGAGGCTGGTCGAAGTTCGAAGACGATTTTCAAAACGAATAAATTGTATTAAATCCTACAAATAATAGATCACATGTAGATACCGTGTAGTAGTGTAAATACGAAGTTTTGATATGAATTGAATATGTTCGAAGCATTCTGTGGGCCAGACACTGATAAGCATGTCTAAAAAGTACGGCGCTTGTCAATAGTACCAAACGCGTCGAGCTCGAATCGAGGTCTCGGGCATGCCGGACACCCGATTCGAGCTGCGATTCCTTAGCTCATCATGTTCTAAACGCGTATCGGTTTGTGAGAGTACATTAGGGTATACTATGTCAATGTATCACGATTTTATCTTATTTTCTAGAGCACCGGATCGTTGGGATCTGGGCCAGATTCATGTTTTTCTGTAAAGTATAGTCGACTTCTACGTGTATTTCGGGCCTCCATGTCTTTAATCACGTCCAAAAAAATTGAAGTTTCGTATAAATACTATCAATAACATTTAAAAACGTTCCGACGCAGTCGATCAGCCAACGCACCTGTAGTATAGCCTGTACTACCCAAAATCTCTATTAGGGTTATCCTAGGGTTATAGTATTTGGCTTATTCTAGATTGTACCTTAGGCATGCTCCTACGACATCTTGCAAGGTGCTTTTATTATATCTAATGTACACATCCTATGCTGATATTCAGTTCAATTTCAGCCAGAGTCCGTGCCCGAACGCTCTTCTCCTCGAACGTCGGGCTTCTCCACAGCGCGTATGCGGCTCACTCTCCTCCTACACACTTCCCCCTGCTGTCCTCTGCGCGAACGCCTGCGCACGCGCCCCTCCTTCATGTGCGCTCACCGCCGCGTCATTTTCCCTCCCCCCTGCCTTCCTCGTCTGCCCCATTCACGCAACACCTCGCCCGCCACGTTACCTGCCCCCCCTGCACGTGCTTTCGTATTCCACCCCGCTCGGCACGCCCTTGCACACCCCGGACAGACGGACGGACGGACGGACGGACCCACCACCCGCGCGTGTTGACACTCTGCACCCCGCAGGCGCGCCCGGGAACCGGCACGACGACGCCCAGCAATCGCAGATTCGCATGCAGCAACGAGCCGCACGCGAGCCCCGCCTGCGCACGCGGACGACGGTGAGCAACGCACGCACCGTCCGAGCGCATGCTTGGCGCCACAACCACGCGCGTGACACCCAACGACCGCGCGCAATGCATAGCAACCGCGCACAGAAGCGCGGCAATTGCCCGAGCGACAGCGTCAGGGCCAGTGGCAGCGACGTCGAGCGGTGCGGCGGAGCCAGCGCAGGCGAGCGGGCAGTGGGTGGGCAGTAGGCAGCAGGAGCGGCGAGGGTGAGCGGGGAGCAGCGAGCCACGCGGGGGAGCAGCGCGCGGCGGGTGGGGGCAGCGAGCAGCGCGCGGCGGGTGGGGGTGGCGAGCAGTGCGCGGCGGGTGGGGGCGGCGAGCAGCGCGCGGCGGGTGGGGGTGGCGAGCAGCGCGCGGCGGGTGGGGGCGGCGGGCAGCGCGCGGGGCGGGGGCACGAATCGAGTGCCACCCCCCACAGACCATGCCTACATGCAGCCAGCTGTGTAGCTGGACCTCTCCAGGTCCCTCCGGCATGGCTGCATGCAGGGAAAGTGGCGGGAGGGCGCGCGGCGGCGGGGGCGGGGCGCGCGCGTAGCCGAGCGAGGAGCGGGCAGGCGTATAGCCGAGCGGCGGGCGGGCGCAGTATAGCCGAGCGAGGAGCGGGCGCCCGACGTGTAGCCGAGGTGCGGCAGGGCAGTGCCGAGCGAGGGCGGCGCGCAGTGCCGAGGAGTGCAGCGGCAACAGCCGCTGCGTAGCGTAGCGTACGGCCCAGAAAGCGGCCCCTAGAAAAGTCCTGTAGGGACTTTTCAGCGAGGCATTGTAATGCCTGCGGAGACGCTTGTATCCGCAGGAATTGGAATGCTCTTGCGGCGTGATTCCGGCCCCATTATTTTGGGGCAACTGGGACGCCTCGCTGATGTTCAGCTCGGTGGCCCCGAAGAAGTTCGCCTGGTGCTCCGTGCCGCGATACCGGAGTGGCACAATATCCTGTACATCTCCACCATCAATGACGTGGCCGAACTCATGCAACGTGTGCGCCTCAACGACGTGCAACTCGTGGTCGCCCATCGGGCGCGGTCCTCCAGTACGGCTCTGCTAACTCGAGAGGACGTCACGGCTATCGTCGATCGCCAACTTCGCGGACGCCCTGACAGTGGTTCGGGTGGGCGCGCCGACGGCAATTCAGGTCGGCGCCCCTTTTATCACAAGCGTCCCCAGCGAGCTACTGCTCAGCTCTCAAGCACCGAAGACGCGGACAATGCGGTGTTCCAAGTTTTCCAAGAGCCGGACTCGGGCAACAATTCCGCCTCGGATGCCTTGCACGAGGAAGCCTCCATGGGTTTCGAGTCACCGGAGGCGTTCGCCGCTCTCCAAAGCCTACAAAAAAGGCAGAGGCCCCCTCCCAAAGGAGGGTACCCCTTTCCGAAGGCGGATCACGTCAAATCTCCTCGTAGGCCTCCTCCTTCCCCATGCAAGGCCTGTGGAAGTGCGAACCACTGGGACAAGGAATGTCCTCACTGGGTCTTCTATGAAGCCCGCAAAACGGCCAATATGCTGCAGGGATACGAAGATACTGTACGCGCTGTCGCCGACAAAGATGTATATACGAAATCTTTTGCTGCTTTAGTTTCTGAATCGATGCGTTCCACCTATGTTGATGAAGCCGCCGTCGACGCGGACCTAAGTTGCGCACGACCCCCGTCTCCCGAACCAACACCGCGTAGTGCCTTCGTCTCTCGGCGGCCTACCGTCGAGGACGTGGATGACGTTCATTACCTAGAAAACCTACGTCAGGATCGCCCGCCCGACGGCGTCATTATGGAAGAAGTGGGTCCGTCTCTACGCCCTGCGGTCCGTCTGGCAAAGAAACGTCTCTCGTTACCAGGCCAGGCGGCGGCGGGCATTTCGGTGCTATCCATGCCGGGCCATGTACTTTCCCGGACGAACTCTCTCATGAACCTCTGCCTGGATTCTTGTGCGGACATTACTCTCCTTTCCGAAACGTCCTATCGGTCCCTCGAAGGAGCCCCGCCCCTACGCTCGGGCATGAAGCTTAAATTGTTGCAGCTGACATCGAAGGACGCCCGGCTGCTCGGATACGTTAACCTCCCCATTTACGTGGAAGCCACCAATGGGGAGGCCCTTCAGCTTGACATCGAGGCATACGTTGTTTCCGGCATGACCGTACCCATCCTGCTCGGCGAGGACTTCCATCAAATCTTCGAAGTCAGCGTCACGCGAAACAATGCGGATGGCACCACTATCGGTTTCCGGGATACGTCTTACACCGTTCGCGCGGAACCCGTCGAGCCCTCTCGCGATCGCCATCTCGTCAAGCGCATTCTCGGCGCTCCCATGGCTTGTTTCATACGTGCCAAGTCCCATCAGCGTGCTAAGACTCGTCGTCGCGCGCACAAACGGAAGTTCGGGCCCGACCAACATTTTGTTAGAGTCCTTTCGGATACCAAGATCCTTCCCTCTACAGTGAAACAGGTACCGGTCGAAGTGCAATTCATTGACGACCGCACTTGGCTGGTAGAAAAGACGGTAGTAGCAAACTCGGATGATCCGGTCTTCGCCGTGCCCAACACGCTGCTCACGCGTGATAACGCGTTCATCCCAATCGCTAATACTTCCTCCCATCCGAAATACATTCGACGAGGCGACATTGTCGGCCAGCTTGTCGATCCGTCTGACTTCCTGGACACCCCGCGCGATCGCGACCACTTAGCTCATCTGTTAGATCAAGCCGCTAAGACCAAGATCATGGTCGAAGTGCAGATGGCCGCTGGAAGCCAGCCGCCTTTTGAACCTCCTCCTCCGGATCTGCCTCCCGACGCGTCTACGGCTTCCCAGATGCCAAAGGACTCCGCTCCCACTCCCGTGGAGGTTCGGATGGCCGCAGGAAGCTTGCCGCCTTCCGAACCCCCCCAGGATCTTCCGTCCGACGAGCCGTGGGGACCTAAGACGTCGGAAAGCCCGGACCCGGTCGTTTACCCGTCCGCCCAGATGCGCGAGCTTCTCGACGTGGGACAACTTCCCCCGCATCTCCATGCCCGCGCTTGGGACATGCTTCAGCGACGTCAACGCACGTTCAGCTTCGACGGCCGTTTAGGTCGGCACCCTTCGCGCGTCCACATCCGCACCTTGGACGGCCAGGTGCCTATTGCTGTTCCCATGTATGGCACTTCTCCGGCCAAACGGGGGGTGATGGACGAACAACTCGACAAGTGGTTCGAGCAGGGCGTCATTGAACCCTCCCGTAGCCTGTGGAGCGCGCCCGTGGTCATCGTGTACCGTAACAACAAACCTCGTTTTTGCGTTGATTACCGGAAACTTAATGCAGTCACGATTCCCGACGAATTTCCGATTCCTCGCCAGTCCGAGATTTTAGCCTCGCTTTCGGGAGCGCAAGTTTTGTCATCCCTCGACGCCCTCTCAGGATTTACTCAGCTCGAAATGGCTCCGGAAGATGTCGAGAAAACTGCATTTCGCACACACCGCGGGCTGCATCAGTTCCGGTGCATGCCCTTCGGTCTCCGGAACGGTCCTTCCATCTTTCAACGTGTCATGCAAGGCATCCTTGCCCCGTACCTATGGCTTTTCTGCCTCGTATACATCGACGATATCGTTATTTATTCGCGCAGCCATGAAGAGCACATCGACCACCTCGACCAAGTTCTCGGTGCTATCGAGGAGGCAGGGCTCACCTTGAGCCCCGCTAAGTGCCATTTGTTTTACAGTTCTATCATTTTACTTGGCCATAAGGTTTCTCGTTTGGGGCTGTCCACCCATAAATCCAAAGTCGAGAAGATCCTCCAGATGGCACGGCCCACCAAGGTCGCGGACTTGCGGATGTTTTTGGGCATGGCCGTCTATTTCTCTTCTTTCCTTCCTCATTATGCCAGCATCGCCACTCCGCTCTTTCAGCTCACCCGTAAGGGTGTTCGCTGGGCCTGGGGGGCCGTGGAGGAGGAGGCTTTCTCCGCGGTCAAACAGGCCTTAGCCGCCGCTCCAGTTCTGGGTCACCCAATCCAAGGCACCCCGTACCGCCTTTACACGGATGCGTCGGGCGACGGTCTGGGTTGTACGCTACAACAGATCCAATCCATCAGCATCACTGACCTGCGCGGTACTCGCGCTTATGAACATCTCCAACGCGCCTTCAAAGACGGCAAGCCGGTCCCCAAGTTAACGGTCTCCCTCTCCTCCACGCTCAACAACACGGCACGACCACCTCCCTGGGGGGCCACCTTCGACGACACCATCGTACAAGTCGAGCGCGTCATCGCATACTGGAGTCGCACGTTCAAACCTGTGGAACGCAACTATTCCGCCACTGAACGCGAGGCTTTAGCCGCTAAGGAAGGCCTCGTTAAATTTCAACCTTTCATCGAAGGCGAAAAAGTGTTCTTAGTTACGGATCATGCTGCCTTGCAGTGGGCCCGCACTTATGAGAATAGCAATCGCCGTCTCGCCGCTTGGGGCACCGTCTTCTCTGCCTACTTGCCGCATCTGGAGATCATCCACCGCCCTGGCCGCGTACACTCCAATGTCGACCCTTTGTCTCGCCTACTGCAGCACGTCCCGGATTACGATGCCCCCATCGAGGCCGACAGCCCTTCCTTGCAGACCAATCGGGCGGCGGCGGCTGTCGTGGAGGATCTTGCAGCTCAAGCTCCAGCGGAGCGCATGGCAGCATTCTGCGTCACGCACATGGATGAGGTGGTGGATGCTATCGCCCCATCCTGCTTCGTGGCGCAGACCCGTCGCCAATATCGCGCCGTGCAACGCCGGTCCGAGGGGGGCTCCGCGGAGAACCCACCTTCGTCGACGGTCGTAGCCGACTCCCCGACGATGGAGGAAGATTCCCCTGCAGTTGAATCCCCTTTGCTGGATCCTTACGAAGCTCAATCAAGGTGGGAATCAGACCACACTCCTCCCTCGATCCACGTCCACATAGACGTGGAATATCTCGTTCGCTTTGTCGCTGGGTACAAGTCGGACCGAGCGTTCCGCTCCAAGTGGTCAGAGCTGGATGCTAGCTCTGGTTCTTGGAATGCAGGCGAACGGTACTTTAAGGACCACCAGGAGCTGTTATTCTTCCGCAACGCCGATTTCCAACCCCGCCTGTGCGTTCCCCAATCCGAGCAGGATGCTCTGCTGATCCAGGGCCATGAATCACCATTCTCGGCACATGCGGGACCCGAGAAGCTCTGGCTCCTCCTCAGTGGCAAATTCTTTTGGCCTGGGATGAAGAAGGACATTTTAGCCTTCTGTTCAACGTGCGACGTCTGTCAAAAGACTAAACCGTCGAATTTCTCCAAGTTCAGGAAATTGCTCCCGAATCCTATACCAAGCAGACCCTACGAATCCATATCCATGGACTTCATTACGGGCCTACCCTGGTCGGACGACTTCAACGCCGTCCTGGTCTTCGTGGACCGCATGTCAAAGCATGTCCAATTCATTCCTACTACAACAGGCTTGACGTCAGATGGTTTCGCGCGGCTATTTGTCAAACATGTAGCATGTCGGTTCGGCTTACCGGACAGCATCATCACGGATAGGGACCCTCGCTGGACTTCTGACTTCTGGAAAGGGATTGCCAAATACTTGAAAACCAAAATGTCCTTGTCCTCATCGCACCACCCTCAGCACGATGGCCAGACTGAGATCGTGAACCAGAAACTCGAAATCATGTTGCGCGTGTATGTCTCGAATGACAAGTCTTCGTGGGCCTCCTAGCTCCACCTGCTGGAGCACACCTTCAACTCCACTCCGCATTCCTCAACGGGAGCCCCGTCTTATCTCGTTCTGTATGGCTTTATCCCAAAAGGCACCATGGATTTCTTATCCCCTGCCCCGCCAACGGCCTTAGCTTCTCTGCAGTCGGCCTTGCTCGCAGGCGACGTCCGCTCGTTTTTGGAATCATTTTATTTTCACAGGGAAAGTGCTCGCACCGCGGTCGCCAGGGCCCAAGTCAAACAAGCCGACTCTTACAACAAGAATCGCCGGCTTCTCGACCTCAAACCGGGTGACTTGGTTCTTGTCAACCCACACTCGCTCGAGTGGATTGAATCCAAGGGCGAGCATTCTAAGCTAACCCAACGCGCGATAGGGCCCTTCGCCGTTCAAGAGTGCCTTAATCCGAACGTTTACCGCTTAGACCTGTCCGACAAATACCCTGGCTCAAATGTATTCAACATCGAGCACCTCAAACGCTATCACGCGCCCACCGGTTCATCAGCGGACCGCGCCATTCTGCCCGAAACTCGCCAACAACGGCCGGCTAGCGAAGAATATCAAGTGGAGAAAATCGTTGGGCATCGCTTTGACAAGCGCAAGCGCCAGATGCTGTATCTCGCACGCTGGGAGGGCTATTCGCCCCAGTTCGACTTGTGGCTCACGGCGCGCGACCTCCGCAACGCCCCTTGTCGTCTTTTCGTGTATCGACAAGCTCACCAAATTTAAACTGGTCTCTGCTGCCTCCCTTCGGGCTTCAGGAGCACCTCAATTTCTTGTATTTTATTATTATTATTAATTCTTATGTCCCTCCGGCCGGTCCGGATTTCCCGTCCGCCGCGTCTTCGGCAATCGCCGGCGGCACCTGAACTTTAAACGTGCTAGGACCTGTTCGCTACTTCAAACTCTAACCTCTCTTCTTGTCTTCTTCTTCGCTGAACACGGACGTGGGAGGCTTGCAGCCATGTTCTGCTCTTCTATTCTCTTGCTCTTTTTCTGTTCGTACTATCATTTCCATGTCTGGCCTTCCCGGTCCCTCGTCGGCTTCGCCGCCTTCCGAGGCGTCAGCCCAAAAAGAGACTTTTCTTTATCTCTCCCTCCGTATCATTGAACGCCGTCCCCTCCAGTTGTACCGTGACACTGCCAGTTTCATCCCTCGAGGTCCCGACGGCCGCGTCCTCGACGTCGTCATGAGTGTCCATCCTGCTGGATGGTGGGTCTCGTTCGGTTCCGACCACCTGGACCCGTTTGCCGATCTTCGACCGCCCCCGTCGGGGCCCCAGAACTCCTACTTGTACACTCCGCCTCCGTTGCCCGGTGCCACGATGCACGGCGTGGAATCCACCTGGCATGACCCGGCCCGACCGTGGTTCGCGTATCGCCCTCTCCCGGTTCCCTCCACCTGGACATCCTGGATCTACGACCCTCACACCTCCTCCGGCTGGATCACGGGGTCCTCCCCCGCCGTCTCTCGCATCGACGCCCGCCGTCTCCTCGACGTCACCCGCGATAGCGAGGAAGTCCAGAATGTCGGCTCCGCCCTCGCTCAGCACCTAGGCCTCGCTCACGTCCCGGATCCCATCCCCAAGTGGACCCAGTGGCCAACTCTCCGGTCAGCGGAGGAGCACCGTGCTACGCTCACTCTTATCCATTTCAGTGTCATCGAGTGGCGCGGCTTCGTCGCGTGGCTGCTCACTCACGTCGGCGAGCACTGGCGGATGCTGCCGGTGCCCGGCTCGTGGGCCCAGAGCGTGGACTCTTGGGGTCTCGGCGAACCCGTTGGTGTTATCGTCGACCTCGCCGTTCCCGAAGGTGACCTGCCTCACCTCGGCGAGCTCCTCCGCCACAACGTTTCCGTCCGCTACCTCTGGCTCCGCAACTATGACAGCCCTCCTTTCAGCCATCTCGTCGGCCTCCACCCCAGGCGCCTCCATGCGATGGATTGGCAGGAACGTCAGGCTCGCAACTCCCGTGCCCGCAAGACCGAGAAAAGCCGCGCAAAGCGTGCCGCCACCGCCGGCTGGTCTACATGGACTAACCAGCCGCGGCCGGACGGCGACCGCGCTCCCAACCCCCATCGCGCGCCACAACCCCCGCAGAACACCAAGGATCCGTGGACTTACCGCTACCAGGAGTCGTGCTCGGACAAGACGTTCGAAGCCGTCTCCCAAGCTCGTGCCTGCCGCGACGACTTTCGCGGCCAGTACCATCTCCTGTACGGGTTTCCTGGCCCGCGGTACGCCACGTACATCGGGGATGAAGAACCGACCGCTGCTCAACGTGCGGCCGGCCCCGCGGAGGCGTATGAAGCTTGGGAGGCCGCCGCCCACTCCGGTCCTCACGTTTCCAATCTTGTGCCCATAGTCAGCGGGGCCTTGCCTGCTCTTCCGCAGGCGGATGCTGCCACGGAAGCGTCGGGCTCCCACATCGGCCCGCCACCCCACGCGCCGGATCACGCCCCTGCATCCGATCCGCCCTCACGCGCGCCCACTCCCAGCGCCCCTTCGGCGTTCAAAGGCAAGGCGCGACAGCGCACTCCTTCCCCAGTCGCCTCGGTTCATTCGCCCCGGGACGACGATTTGGAATCTGCGGTCAGTCTCAGCAATGACGAGGAGGTCTCCTTGCTCGCCGTCGTCTCAGCCTCCGTGCGGGAAGCTCGCACGGATGCGGACGCCGCCCACCGTCTCGTCGACGCCTCCACGTCCTCCACGGGCCCTTCCATGCGCCGTTCGCCCTCGCCTCCGATCTCCACGGCCCCCGCCGCGCCCTCACGCATTGCCACGCCACCGGCGGTCGACGCCCCCGTCACCCCGCGCGCGGTCAGCCCGGCCCCCGCCCCGCGTCGGCGGGCGAGTCGCTGGGATGTTCAGCCCTCAGCAGTCCCGCCTACTTCGTCCGGTGCTGGCACGCTGGCCCTGCCGCCGCCCCGCCGTCGGCTGAGGCGTCCCAGTTGCCCCAAAATAATGGGGCCGGAATCACGCCGCAAGAGCATTCCAATTCCTGCGGATACAAGCGTCTCCGCAGGCATTACAATGCCTCGCTGAAAAGTCCCTACAGGACTTTTCTAGGGGCCGCTTTCCGGGCCGTACGCTACGCTACGCAGCGGCTGTTGCCGCTGCACTCCTCGGCACTGCGCGCCGCCCTCGCTCGGCACTGCCCTGCCGCACCTCGGCTACACGTCGGGCGCCCGCTCCTCGCTCGGCTATACTGCGCCCGCCCGCCGCTCGGCTATACGCCTGCCCGCTCCTCGCTCGGCTACGCGCGCGCCCCGCCCCCGCCGCCGTGCGCCCTCCCGCCACTTTCCCTGCATGCAGCCATGCCGGAGGGACCTGGAGAGGTCCAGCTACACAGCTGGCTGCATGTAGGCATGGTCTGTGTGGGGTGGCACTCGATTCGTGCCCCCGCCCCGCGCGCTGCCTGCCGCCCCCACCCGCCGCGCGCTGCTCGCCACCCCCACCCGCCGCGCGCTGCTCGCCGCCCCCACCCGCCGCGCGCTGCTCGCCACCCCCACCCGCCGTGCGCTGCTCGCCGCCCCCACCCGCCGCGCGCTGCTCGCCACCCCCACCCGCCGCGCGCTGCTCCCCGCTCACCCTCGCCGCTCCTGCTGCCTACTGCCCACCCACTGCCCGCTCGCCTGCGCTGGCTCCGCCGCACCGCTCGACGTCGCTGCCACTGGCCCTGACGCTGTCGCTCGGGCAATTGCCGCGCTTCTGTGCGCGGTTGCTATGCATTGCGCGCGGTCGTTGGGTGTCACGCGCGTGGTTGTGGCGCCAAGCATGCGCTCGGACGGTGCGTGCGTTGCTCGCCGTCGTCCGCGTGCGCAGGCGGGGCTCGCGTGCGGCTCGTTGCTGCATGCGAATCTGCGATTGCTGGGCGTCGTCGTGCCGGTTCCCGGGCGCGCCTGCGGGGTGCAGAGTGTCAACACGCGCGGGTGGTGGGTCCGTCCGTCCGTCCGTCCGTCTGTCCGGGGTGTGCAAGGGCGTGCCGAGCGGGGTGGAATACGAAAGCACGTGCAGGGGGGGCAGGTAACGTGGCGGGCGAGGTGTTGCGTGAATGGGGCAGACGAGGAAGGCAGGGGGGAGGGAAAATGACGCGGCGGTGAGCGCACATGAAGGAGGGGCGCGTGCGCAGGCGTTCGCGCAGAGGACAGCAGGGGGAAGTGTGTAGGAGGAGAGTGAGCCGCATACGCGCTGTGGAGAAGCCCGACGTTCGAGGAGAAGAGCGTTCGGGCACGGACTCTGGCTGAAATTGAACTGAATATCAGCATAGGATGTGTACATTAGATATAATAAAAGCACCTTGCAAGATGTCGTAGGAGCATGCCTAAGGTACAATCTAGAATAAGCCAAATACTATAACCCTAGGATAACCCTAATAGAGATTTTGGGTAGTACAGGCTATACTACAGGTGCGTTGGCTGATCGACTGCGTCGGAACGTTTTTAAATGTTATTGATAGTATTTATACGAAACTTCAATTTTTTTGGACGTGATTAAAGACATGGAGGCCCGAAATACACGTAGAAGTCGACTATACTTTACAGAAAAACATGAATCTGGCCCAGATCCCAACGATCCGGTGCTCTAGAAAATAAGATAAAATCGTGATACATTGACATAGTATACCCTAATGTACTCTCACAAACCGATACGCGTTTAGAACATGATGAGCTAAGGAATCGCAGCTCGAATCGGGTGTCCGGCATGCCCGAGACCTCGATTCGAGCTCGACGCGTTTGGTACTATTGACAAGCGCCGTACTTTTTAGACATGCTTATCAGTGTCTGGCCCACAGAATGCTTCGAACATATTCAATTCATATCAAAACTTCGTATTTACACTACTACACGGTATCTACATGTGATCTATTATTTGTAGGATTTAATACAATTTATTCGTTTTGAAAATCGTCTTCGAACTTCGACCAGCCTCGTACGCCGCCCTGTTCGGCAATCGCCGAACGTGCCACAAGGCACGAGGCTCTTGCTCTTGCTCTTCCCGCCACGCTCACTCGAGCGGGCGAATTGCGAGGCTCAACAGCCTCTTACTGGTACGTCTGTATTCTTTTTGCTCTTCTCTGTGTGGTTACTGACTTTTGGTGCTTTTTTTTTTCCAAGCCCGAGACGCCGTTGACGTGGCAACGCCGACCACCACCACGCCTCCCCTCGCGCTTGCAAATGCGCGTATTCACTCCCGTCTCACACCCCGCCGTCCCGGAACTGCCTCCCCGCGTGCAGATCAACACCCGTGCGGGCCTCACCAGCACACCGCATACGCATGCGCGAAGAACCCCCCGCGCGTGCGCGAAGACCCCGCGCGTGTGCTCGAAAAGCCTCCGCCCGCACGCCGCGGATTCGCGGCTGGAACGCGCGTTCCAGCACGCGCATTTCAACCCCGCCCGCGTTCCGCACGCTTGCCCCCCTTCATGCGCGTTCCAGCACCCACCCCGTCTTCCTGCGCGTTCCAGCACGCGCGTACCTCGCTGTCCGCATTCCACCACGCATATCTCACCTTCCCGCGCGTTTCAGCACGCGCGGCGCGGTCTCTATGGTGTTCGACACGCCTGCCTCTGTCCAGCCCCCACCTCGCGCCCGCGTCGGACGTGCTGTCATGCACGCCGAGACGCTCTCCACAGCGCCAATGCACGGTGAGGGAGCAACATCGGCGAGCGGTGAGGAGCGGGCGCGGGCACAAATGGCGGGGGACGAGTGCCGACGGCAGGGGCCGTGCGTGGACGGCGGGAGAGAGCGCGGACGGCGGGAGAAAGCGCGGACGGCGGGGAGAGCGCGGACGGCGGGGAGAGCGTGGACAGCGGGGAGAGCGAGCGGCGAGCGGCGAGCACGCGCACAGCGGCCGCGGACGGTGGCGAGCACGTGCAGACGGCGGCGCGCACGCGCGGAGCGGCGCCGCCATGCGCGGAACGGCGGGCAACGAGCGGCGGCGGGGGGAAGCGAGCATGAGCCGGGGACAGTGAGCACCAGCAGCGGCGGGCAGCGAGCACGAACGGCGGCGCACGGGCGCGGTGCGGCGGGCGAAAGCGGCGGTGGTGCGGAACGAGCGGTGGGGCCGCGGGCGGGGGGCGCAGCCCGCACCCTCCCCTCTTTTCATGCAGCTTGTTGTGTAGTTGGACCCATCCGGGACCCTCCTGCAATGCTGCATGAATGGGAGAGGAGCAGGGTGGGCGGGGCGGGCAGTGCGCGGGCGGCAGGCGGCGGGCGGCAGGCAATGCGTAGCCGAGCGGGGAGCGCGCGCATGCGTAGCCGAGCGGCGGGCGGGCGCAGTGTAGCCGAGCGGAGCGCGCGCATGATGCGGAGCCGAGGCAGGCCTAGAGTAGTGTGCGGCCCAGTAAGCGGCCCGTGTGAACCTGGGCAGCATTATAATGCTGCCCAGGAGCGGGACATTGTAATGTTTGTGGCAGCAGAGGCTCGGCTAGCTGCGGCTGCAGCCGCAAACATTGCAATGCTCTTGCGGCGTGATTCCGGCCCACATTATTTTGTGGGTACTGGTACTGGTGGTCGGCTCGAGGATCGCCTCACCGATGCCACGCTCCTGCAGCGCTTGGAACTGCCCGGCACCGCTCCCGACGATGCCATGGACGTGGACCCGCCCGCCGTGACTCTCCTGGATCGTCTTCGGCCCGTCGCTGCCCCGTCCCTGCTCGCGCGCTTCACGTCCGCTGAGCCTCCCGCGTCGCCGGTCCTTTCCTCGCAGGTTTCCGCTGCCCCGGTCGCCGCCCTGCCGCCTTTGCCCGCATCCACCGCCACGCCAGCCGTCACGACTGTCTCCACCTTATTCTCCTCCGGCGCCCCTGCCACCGCTTCGCTCCGCTCGTGCCTCGCTCCCGTTCACCCCGTCGACCCCACGCCGTTCCGCACCGCTCACCGCCTCGGCACCTTAACCGTCCCGGCCATACCCCCCTCAGCAGCGCGCGGCACCCTGTATTTCGACTACCACGGCATGGTCCGCGTGGCCCTTCGCAGGCAGGAGCACCCGGCCGAGTCCGTCTCGGACCTCGTTCGCTGGTTGTTGTCCCGCGGCATTGCCTTTGTCTGGCGCGTTCCCGTGCCCCGCTCCATTACTGCGGTCCTCTCCCCGCTCGACGGCCCTCCATTCGCCGGGCCTCCGGCTTCACTCGCCGCCTACGAGGCCTCCGTCCGCGCAGTTCTGCAACGACCGCACGCCCGCCACTGGCTTCAGCGCGGGGGGCTCGCCTGGCGGTTGGCCCTTCATTATGGGCCCGCCGATCTCCTCGACCATGCTGTCTCCGGCCCCTCTTCCTGCACCACTGCCCTCGGCCTGGGCACGGGTCGCGACGTGCCCGTCCTCAGCATCGGCGATGTCACCTCTGCGGAGGAAGACGCGGCGCTCATCGGTCGCAACCAGGGCACGTCCGTATGGCCCAACCTCTTACTCTGGGAGTCCTCCGTTATGTGGACAGGAGAATGGTCCGCACCCGCCGAGTCCGACCTCGCCGCCGATCGTGAGGTTTTCCTCACCGATCGCCTGTGGCAGCGCCAGCTGCACCGCGTCATGCAGTCGCACAAGCGCACGACCAGTGCGGAGCACGGTTCTGACCGTCGCGCCTTGGAGCTGGTGTCTCTGTACGCGGATGCCGCCAGAGTCGCCACGGTCCCTTTTTCTTGACTTCTCTTAGGGCATATTTTTGGTGACAATTTCTTCCGTGTCCGTCTTGACTGGGGGGCTTTGTGACGCGGGGTCCCGGCAGACCTCGTACGCAGGAGACGCGACGCGCGACGACGCGTCTAGGCGGTCCGAAGTGCCGAGATCACGTGCTTAGTCAAGTCGGACTCGTTTGGTACTGTACAGTAGCGGACATTGAACTATCTTGCATGTATTTTAACCAACGTCCTCACAAGGGACAGAGGCATCTTACTACACCTTCTTTCTTGCTCGAATCTTATTTTTTCATTTGCTCTCTGCCCGTTTGCTGCTCTTAACTCGCCTTCGCTCGCTCGCTATCCATAGCGAGCTCCCGACTTCTCGTTAAGGAATCGGAGGCGCGCCCACAAGAGCAAACACGCGTCACGCGTTGCCTTTGCGGGCTACTCCCTTCTCTCTCACTTCGCGTCGACGACTCCTCGCAACGAGACTAGAGGGAAGCTCTCCAGTCTCGCCGTCGATGTTGCGTCGCACGCTCTCACTCTCTGTCGAGGCAGGGAAGCTCTCCCGACAGTAGAGGCGCCTGTCCTTCCGTCCAGGGCCGACGTACACCTCTGTTCCGCTCGTCACCCGTCAGTTCCCTTGTCAGGATTCCGTACCCTTGGACCAAGCGTCACACATAGCTCCTCTTAGTAAGTATAATAGCTCTATATATTTGACAGTACTAGCTATGTAGGCTATGTATTTTACACTGTCTGCTATGAATTCTATGATAACTCTCATAGCTCTACATAGCTTAACTGATTAAAGTCATAGACTCTATAGTTTCCTTATAGGACCCATAGCTTGACCCTTTGTGTCAAGACTCGGTCGTAGACAGCAGAGAACCACCCAAGTCACCAGCGATGATGGGAGCGAGAGAGCAGAGAGCGACTAGCAGTGCAGTGACCTGTATTGGAGGTACAGTACGGTACAGACGAAATGGACAATCTAGGGAAATAGGCGAGCAACAGGGAGCCTATAAGTACTGGGACGACAATGGGAAAAGAACAATGGACACCATAACGGGTCGAACAATAGAGTGAGAACAATGGTGGTCAAAAGGAGAACAATGGGAGGGAGAACAATAGGATGTCCCAAAGGGGAACAAGGGCATGGGTGAAGGATAGCCCCAGGTCATGTGAGGAAGTGAACATGTGATGGGGCTGCTGGAGCACATGACCGATGCGATGCCTTGATGGCAGAGAAGAAGGCGGAGAGAAATGGAGCGATCCGTGACATCACCCCCTCTCTAAGACGCACTTTCGCCTGGAGTGCGTGATGAGCATGGACGGGGTCGAGGTAGATGAGTCCACGAAGATTGGGAGCCTTGAGTGCATGCGGATGGCGGGTGTAGAAGTCGGTGATTGCACCATGGGCATTGGAAAGGGAGGTACGTGAAAGCCACTGATTTTCTGAATCAAAGTAGCCTGCCCATTTGACGAGATATTCAATGCCGCATTTGTTCCGGGTGAGACGAGCATCGAGGACAGACTCAACTTCGTACTCTTCCTCGCCCTCCACAAGGTCAGGTGGTGGTGCAGGGAAGTTGGGACCATGAGCATCGGTTTCCTTGTAAGGGGACAACAGGGACATGTGGAACACCGGGTGGATACGCCAGGTGGGCGGTAGCTTCAGTCGATAAGAGACTGGGCCCAGGACGTCAGTGATTTCGAAAGGTCCCAGGCGTTGATCAGCAAGCTTAGCTTTGGGTCGCGTGGTTTTGATGTTCTTGCCATCGAGCCAGACCTTGTCACCAACCTGGAAGTGGATGGTGTCGTGCATATGGTCCTGGTTGTTGCGCTTCATGAGATCAGCAGCTGTTTGAAGGCTGGCCTGGACCTCAGTGCGAAGTTGTTCAAGGTGACGGAAACGATCCTCGACGGCAGGTGTAGACGATGTGGGGTTGACAGTGGGGATGGCAGTGGGAATATAGCCGAGGAGCATTTCAAATGGAGCTCGGTTAGTGATGCTGTGGATACGGTGGTTGTGCGAGAACTCAGCATAAGGGAGCCATTGGACCCAATCATCCTGACGGTAGTTGCAGAAGGTACGAAGGAACTGCTCGAGTTCTTGATTGATGCGTTCTGACTCGCCGTCGGTCTGTGGATGATAGGCGGTGCTGAGGGAGGACTTGATACCAAGTTTGTCAAAGACGCCACGCATGACTTTGCCTGCATACTGTGGGCCACGATCAGAGATGAGGCATTCCCAGAGGCCGTAGTTCCGATAAATCCTGTCAAAAAGGATGTCGACTGTGCCATCACTGGTAATGGTCTCTTTACAAGGAGTGAAGGAGACGTGCTTTGTAAAACGGTCGACGACCACATTGATGGAGTCATAGCCTTGGCATTCTGGGAGTTTGACGATGAAGTCTGAGGTAATGTCTTGGAAGGGACGGGTAGGGATGGCATTGGGAATTGTTTCAACATGAGGGCGGTGATTTTGAACCTTGGTGGCCTGGCAGGTAGCACAGCCATCAACATAATCACGAACAAAGACAGACATACTGGGCCACCAGTAGTTGCGACTGAGGAGCTCATAGGTCTTGTAGCGTCCTGGGTGACCAGCCATGGGGGTGTCATGATGCAGCTTGACAATGTCCCGACGAAGGTCCTTGTCAGCAGGGATGTAGACTTTGCCACGAAAGAGGATGAGGCCATCCTCGTAGTTCCATTCTTGGAGGTTCTTGACGAGGGAGCGAGGACCATTGTTCAGGATCACATCAAGGGCTTGAACAACCTCAATGTCCTTGGTCTTGGCATTGTGAATGCGTTGGCGAAGATCAGCATTGCCAATGGACTTGACAGCAGCTGGACGTGTAGCACGGATCTGGAAGTACTTGGGGTCGAGGAGGACACGATCGGAGTTGTCGTCGTCCACCCCCTCTCTATGGTCAGGTCGTCTCGACATGGCATCTGGCCGGTGATGAATACCGGGTTTGTGGATCAGGGTGAAGTCGAAGCGAGTGAGGAAGAGAGCCCAGCGAGCTTGACGACGACTCAGCTTTTGGGCAGACTTGAAGTATTCCAGGTTCTTATGGTCGGTCCAGATCTCCACAGTATGGGGAGAACCTTCTAGGTAGTGGCGCCAGGCTTCGAGGGCACGGATGATGGCCAGGAGTTCCTTGTCATAGATGTCATAGTTGCGTTCAGGGGCGGTGAAGGCCTTGGAGATGTAAGCAACAGGGTGCCATTGCTCGTCCTCCCCGCGCTGAGATAGGATACCTTCTGTGGCATAGTCTGAGGCATCGACCTCAACCAGGTAGGGTTTGGACGGGTCAGGCATGATAAGGACTGGGGATGAGGTGAACGCAGCTTTAAGAGCCTCAAAGGCATGTTGACATTCAGCAGACCAGGCCCAAGGATGGTCTTTCTTGGTAAGGTCAAACATGGGACGAGCGACTTTGGAGAAGTCCTGGATAAAGCGTCGATAGAAGTTGCCAAAGCCAACAAAGGACTGGACGTCCTTGACATTACGAGGGGCAGGCCATTCAGCAATGCCTGCAACCTTGACGGGGTCCATGGCGAGCGTGTTATGGGAGACGATGAGACCGAGGAACTCAACTGAGGGCTGCTCGAATGAGCACTTCTCTGGTTTGAGGAAGAGGTCATTGTCCTGGAGGTGTTGGAGGACCTTGCGCACAAGGTCGCGATGTTCTTCGAGGGTTTCGGTGAAAATGAGGATATCGTCCATGTAGATGACGACTTTGCCCGTATCAATGAGATCCTTGAAAAGTTCGTTCATCATTCCTTGGAACGTGGCAGGGGAGTTGGTAAGACCAAAAAACATCACCAGGGGTTCAAAGAGACCACGGTTGGTTTTGAAGGCGGCTTTCCATTCGTCGCCCTCCTTGATGCGAACGTTGTTGTAACCCCAACGAACGTCCATCTTGGAGAAGACTTTGGCACCCTTGAGCTTGTCAACGAGTTCGGAGATGAGGGGCAGGGGATATTCATTCTTGATGGTGCCTTTGTTGAGGGTGCAATAGTCCTGGACGGGGCGTAGTTTTCCATCTTTTTTCTTGATAAAGAAGAAGGGACTCGCCATAGGGGATTTGGAAGGACGGATGTAGCCTTTCTTGACCTGGTCATCAAGGAATGAATCGAGGTCCTCCTGCTCGGTAGGAGCCATGGGATAGACCTTGCATGAACGGGGTTCAAAGCCATCTTTCAGGTCAATGGCGTGATCCCAAGGGCGACGTTCGGGGAGGCGATGGGAGGATTCCTCGTCGAAGACAGGTTGGAAGTCCTGATACTGAGGGGGAACCATCTCAGCAAAGGACTTCTCTGCAACACGAGTGGCCACATGCTCCGCCAGTTTCTGAGCATTGGTGAAAGAGCGACGGATACGGATGGTGTGTTGATAGTCGGGGTCGTCGTCTGGTGGGGGTGGTGTGTCCCAGTCAGGGAGAACACCAGCTAGATGAAGGCCCTCTTCAACCCAGTCGTCATCGACATTAGGTCGGGGGTCATCATCCTCGGTGAATAGACGTGCAGGGACTTTGGACAGGTGGATGCGGCGAAGGCGGACACCTTGGACTCGGCGAGCGGGGATCACGTATTTGGGAGGTGGAGCAGCGACAAATGGTGGGGGCAGTGGGAGCAATGGAGGGGGGCAAGGTGGGGGGAGCAGTACTGCAGCAGCGCTGAGGACTGGTGGACAAGGGGCTGAGTGGCGGCGTTCAGTGCGAGTGGACAGGTTCTTGACCGGGGGTTTATTCAGAGTGCAAGAGGGAGGGCAGCAAGTCATGTCGACACAACGAGAGACCCAGTCAATTTCAGGGTTGTGTTCCTGTAACCAATCGGTCCCAAGGATAATGTCGTAGTCGCCAATGTCAACGAGATAGAACTCAGCTGTCTCCTCATGGAAGGACATCGAGTCCTTGGCATAAATGCGGATGTTCTGGTTGACTGAATAGCGAACCCAGCCCATGATGTTTTCGGAGTTGTCCACATTGCGAACGGGAAAGGGTTTAGGGAGTTTCTTGAGGGGGAACTGGTGTTTCTTGGCAAACTCGGGGTGCATAATGATGCCTTCTGCACCACTATCGAGAAGTGCCTCAGCGTCGATTTGTTTCTTGATCGGGGCAGTGATAATCTTGGCCTGGAGCATAATGGACGGTGTCTGACGGTTGGGCATGATAGCGGACATGTGCAAAGATGATGGATACGATTGCTCACAGGGGTCGGATAGTACAGAGAAGCGATTTGACGGATCAAAGAAATGTTTCTTGCCACCCATGGATGACGTGACCGGGGGGCGCTTTAAAAACCCTCAACCATATCCTTTAATGCAGCCTTTGCCTCTTCCCTCTCTTCCTCGCTCAAGTCCTTCAACTGCGACGATAAGTCGGCGATGGACCTGTTGATGGCGGGGACAGCGAGGGCGGCGGCTGCATCTTCTGGAGCTACTCCCGGGGCAGAGCCGGTTTCTAGCGCTCGGACACGAGGGATTGGGGCACGGGGGTTGGAGTCGGCATTGAGGGGGCAGTCGCGGAAACCATGGCCCTTCTGGCAGCAGCGGAAGCAACCGCCCTCATGCCTGAGACGCTCACGGTCAGGCTCCGAGAGTTTGGGCAGTGGGGCACCTGTAGCAGCAACTGTGCGGGATCGACCAGTAGATGTGGACTGAGGGGAGCGAGTGCTCACTGGGGTGCGCCCAGTTGTAGGGCGGGGACTCTGGAACCGGGTGCGCATGAGGTAGGCAGCATTCCTGTCACAGGCCCTCGCCTTTCACTCATCCAGGGTGGTGGGCGTGGGGTAGCTGCGCTGGCAATCATCCTGCAAGGCGCTGTTGAGGCCATGCAGGAACCAATCGATCAGGGCCACATCGTTGTAGCCGGTGCGAGGAGCGAAGGACTCGAACTCGGTGATGTAGTCGACTACCGGGCGCGTACCCATCTGGAGGGTCTGGATGGCATGGGAGGCGTCCTTGGAGTCGTCGAGGGGGGAGAAGTCCAAATTGAAGCGAGTTCGAAGGGCAGCGAGGTTGGCGTAGCGAGGGACATGGGCTGGAGATGTGTTTGCAGCCACGAGATCGTCATCCTCAAGGATCTCCTCGACACGCTGGGTGGCCCACTGGCCGGCAATAGGGCCCTGGCAGAGGTCGAGGAAGAGGGAGATCTGGGCGGTATCATCTTTATACCGGGTAGAGTTGGCACGAAGGAATAAGCGAATACGCAACTGGAACTCCTTGGACTTGGAACGATCTCCCTCAAAGGGAGCAGGTTTGATGCCAATCTCGGGGTTGGACATGTCGTCGGGCAGCTGAACAGGGGGAGCTGGGGCGATGATCGGTTTGACGTTGACGGTGGATGTGGATGTAACAGTGGTAACAGGTGGAGCGGGTGAGGGGATTGGTATCGGGGTTGGGATGCGAGGGGGTAGCGGTGAGCGGAGGACTGCGAGCCGGGTAACTCGCTCTTGCTCGCAGGCTTCTAGGACTTGGTGAGAGAGAGCGAGTTCAGGTTCAGTGATGAAAACACTACTGGCCTGCCAAAACCACTGATCTCTTCCTTCTACTAGGTTTGGTCTCCAGCCAACGACTAGGCATCGAGAGTTGGAACGGTATGCGTAGTACTTCCTGGTAACGGCGTTGAAGATGATACCTGTTGGTACAAAGAGGGGTTCGGTGCGTGCAGGAGGGGAGTCGATACTAGGAGGGGCGACGGTGGGGAGCGGTGGAGTGGCTGGGTGTAGGCGGTGGTGTTCTTCTCTGGCAACGTCGAAGTCGACGAGTTCGAGGTAGGGGAAGTCTTCATGCTCAGCGAAGTACCACTGGTGGGTGGCAGGGTCTTGGTGAGAAAAGTGGATCCGGGCGATGCCAGCAAGGGTGTAAACGTGGTAGTCCCCAAGGGACTCGAAGATCCCAAGTGGGAAGGGTGCAGTGGTCTGGAAGCGGGGGTCGGTGGAATCAATGGTGACAACTTACAGGAAGTCTGCCGCAACTGGACGACGTCCAAGGGCACGAGGGTACAAGGTGGTGGAGTACGGGGTTCTGAGGAATCGGTGGCCGAGGCATTCTCTGGCCCACACAGGCTCAGGCGAGGGTTCTGGGGTGAAGAAACCTAGTGTGCAAAAGGGAAATGAGGTCGATGGCAGGATGCTCGCAGGGGATCCTCGGTTGGGTTGGCGACAGTGGTAGGCAATGTCCGAGGCACCAAACGTGAATTCTTGCAAGTCGACGTCAAAAGCAACTCGAATTCGAATGTATAAGGCAATGGAGATAGCACCTGCGCGTGGTTTCCACGATCTCAATCGAAACCAAACTCCTTCGGCTTCCCACATCTCAAAAATGTGAAATCTACATAGCTGCCAGCCAATGCTATGTCTGGTTTCATAGTGCTATGGCTGCTATGTAGTTGGGTCACACAGCTATACAGGACTATGGTAGCTATCATAGCTATCATAGTCATGGGTGATGGGTATATAGTATTACATAGTAATAGGACACTTCTATGCCTGCTATGTAACTTATGTATTTTGAGTCTCTGTCTATGTATCCTATAGATACTATGTTCCATACAGAGCTTCCAAAGGTTACTATGGACTCTGAGGCTCCTATAAGCTCTACAGTTGGTGTAGAGTCTATGATTTCGAGCATATACTTCGAAACAGATCAAATTTAATTGTATTTAACTATTACTACAGTCAAGTATATTACGTTACACGGGCGCCCGCAGGATGACAAGGCGTGCATGCGCATGAGAGCACAGCTGGTGCGCGCGACGCTGCATGCGAGGCGCAATGACGCGCGCGAAGCCCGGGACCCGTGCGCGGGAGTGCGCGTGCTGTGGGGCAGGTGCACGATAGGAAGGGCCTGCACTATGCGGCAGGCCTGCGCGCGGGAGACGCGGAGCGTGGGGTCCGTGCGCAAGTCGTCGGGCCCATGCGCGAGGTGCAGGGTCCGTGCGCGAGGCGCGGGGACCGTGCGCGAGGTGCGAGGGATGCGCACGAGGCATCGGTGACGGCGGCGGAAGGCGGCGAGCCGTGCGCGAGCCGTTGGCGCGACGGGCCCATGCGTGGGACGCTGGCGTGCGACGGACCCGTGCGCGGAGGCTACAGGCTGGTGCGAGGGGCGGGGGCCATGCGCGACATGGCAGATCCGTGCGCGACGCTGCAGGCGTGCGTACGAGGCGCGGTGGCCGCACACGCGGGAGGGCAGCCGAGGCGTGAGGTGCGGGGATGGCGTGCGAGGCCTAGGACTGCGGCGCGCCTGCGCATGGCCACGCGCGACGCGCACGCGTGTGCGTGCTGTCCGCCATGTGGTGTGCCCGTCCCGCATCGTTCGGCGCTGGCGTGCCCGCCCTCGGTCGCGTGCGATGTGCGCGTGTCCGTCCGTGCGCGTGTGCTGGCATCCCCGCACGGCTATGGCCATCCGCCGGCCGTGCGCGCGCTGGCGGGGCCTCGTGTGCACTAGCAGGGCCGCACACACGCAGCTGGGGCTGCACGCAGCACGGCAGGGCGGGCCCGTTCGCGAGAGTCGGGACGGGGAGGCTGCGCAGAGCGTACCTGGCGCACGGGCCAGGCAGCAGCGCCGTAGACGGGACGACGGGGCCATGCGGGAAGGGCAGAGCCCGTGGACGAGGCGGCGGGCTCGCGTACGCGTCGTCCGCGCGATGTGCGTGCGCCAGCGCACGGTCGTGGTCGTTGGAGACGGCGCGCCAAGCCCTGCGGGCATGACGGCGATGTCGGGGGGGTGGGCCAATGGGGGGAGACGGCAGCGGGAGGCGAAGGGAAGGGAGTGGGCCGCGAGGGGGGAGTAAATCGAGAGTATCGCTCGTTCGACGAGCGATACTCTCTAGATTAGTACGAATAGATGAATTAAGAATTTTGTTTTACTCACCTTTGAGGCCCTCGGCACCTTACTATCCTCCTCCGGTGTTCGATCCGATGGGAGCGAGAAGAGGGATGGCGGACGGGGGAGAGTCGAGACAGGGGAGTGATGGTGGTAGGGACAAGACGAACTTCGACGCGCGTTCGGTGCTTCAGCCACCGAACGAGCGAAGCTACGTTGTTTGAGCTTCAACAAACCAAATAAAATCGTGAAAATTCAGAGAAAAAGAATGCTACGATAGATCATACATTAAACCAGAATTAATGAGGGTTATATTTATCTACTGCACCGTGAATTGCTGAGCAGCAGCATCAACATAATAAAGTCTAGCGCCCAGTCTCTGACGCGACGCTCGGCAAGCGCCCGGCAACCACAAATCCCGGCTCCGCCCGGGATTCGTATATAAGGCTCGCGCGACGCGCGTTGCCTCTTGCTCTTTAACTCCCACTATCTCTTGCCACGTCGACGCTTTCGTCGACGTCCTTTGCTCGTTCGTTGTCATTTCTTGCTCGCTCGTCATCATCTCTTGCTCGCTCGTCATCATTTCTTGCTCGTTTGTCGTTTTTTTTTTTTTTTTTTTTTTGCTCGTTGTTGCTATCTCTAAGGTAACCTTTAATTGTGAGTCTCTTATTGCTTATACTAATACTAACATCTTCAAGTTAGTTTTTTAGATTTCGCTTTTTGTTACTCTGGTAAGTTTGTACATGTTATCTTTATCTTCTAAGACTAATGTTCTCTTATCTTTTCTTACTTGTCTTATCTTTTATATATCTTATCTTTTATAACTTATCTTATCTAATGTATCTTTTATCTTATCTTTTATATCTTATCTTATCTTATCTATATATCTTATCTTATCTTTTTTAAATTTTATTTTTGCTTTTTAGTTAGTAGTAGTGTTTGTAATATCAATATAATCTTGATGTATTGAAATAATTTATATTTGTGTGATGTGATTATATATTATTGATTCTAATATGATTGTAGAAAAGATTTATAGTTCTAATAGATTTTATGATTTTAATATATATATTGAGCTTACATATTGAATATAAGATATGTAAGACACATATTGAATATAGGATATGTGAGATATATATTGAGTATAAGATATGTAAGATATATAAGCCTTATACCTTTGATAGACACTTATAGCTTTCATAGCTAGCCATACTATCATAGTTACATAGTCAGCTCTTATAGCTATGATAGCACTCCATAGCATGACCCCTGAGCTCCATAGCACTATATAGTATCTCCCTTTAGCTATGTGGGCTATGTAGAAAAGGGCAGTGCTATGGAACTATGAACTCTATATAGACTTTATAGAGCTATGTACCACTTACACATTTATCTGATGCAACACTTCACAGCACAATAGCGGAGGAGGGGAATGAGTGCACTGCCCTCGATGGTGTTGGCGATGGGGAAGGGGAGATGAGGTTGATGGAATGGATGTCGAGATACGGTGAAGATGTCAGCGGTGAAGGGTTCAAAGAAGAGAGGTATGATGGGCGATAGTAGGGAGGTGAGGCGGGTGTATGAGAGATTGTCCAGGTGTCAAGACTCGGTCGTAGACAGCAGAGAACCACCCAAGTCACCAGCGATGATGGGAGCAAGAGAGCAGAGAGCGACTAGCAGCGCAGTGACCTGTATTGGAGGTACAGTACGGTACAGACGAAATGGACAATCTAGGGAAATAGGCGAGCAACAGGGAGCCTATAAGTACTGGGACGACAATGGGAAAAGAACAATGGACACCATAACGGGTCGAACAATAGAGTGAGAACAATGGTGGTCAAAAGGAGAACAATGGGAGGGAGAACAATAGGATGTCCCAAAGGGGAACAAGGGCATGGGTGAAGGATAGCCCCAGGTCATGTGAGAAAGTGAACATGTGATGGGGCTGCTGGAGCACATGACCGACGCGATGCCTTGATGGCAGAGAAGAAGGCGGAGAGAAATGGAGCGATCCGTGACACTTTGCTATATAAAAATTAGATTTTTCAGATGATGCACGGCTTACTTCTGCCTTTGAAATACTTGCTAACCCTGTTTCTGGCCTGAATAAAATCATATAAATCGGGTAAAATTGTATATTGTTTTATCTGAAGTTTAGATATTTGTTTTGATGTATATAAGCAAAGTAAGAAAGGTAAAATACTGCAAAAATCAATAATAAGATATGATATAATGACTGAATGACCAGCACTGCTACATTGAAAACTTTGCTTCCTATCACATCATCACTCTGCTTATCTTCAGTGTCTTCTGGCCAGTTCTATCTAGTTTTCTGAGTGTTTCTGTCTTTTGAACAATTCTGCTCCCTTTGTTGTCTTTTGGATAACTTTTTGTTTTTATATTCAAGAAACTTTATATCATGATGTCTACTGCTTCTTCTGACATAAGCCAGGCTTCTGTTGATAGTGGAAACACTCAGAAATGCCAGAAATGTCATAAAATCTTACCTCTTTCTGCTTTTAGTATTGCTATCAAGAGCAAGACCAAAGGACAAGTCAAAACTGCATGCTCACAGTGTAGTGAATGACAGTCTTCAATTCAAAAGGAGCATGTTGCTAGACAGAAGAGGTCACACAATGATACTAAAGATGATGAAGATAAGGATGAGGATGAGGATAATGAAGTATGTATATTTTTTTAATACTACACATTACTAAAAAGTATCATAGGATCTCAAAAATCTATCTGTTCTTTCACTTGATCAGTTTATGACAACACTTTCTGCTCAGGATGATCAGTTCAATTTTCAATGCATTGTAAATGTTTCAAACCTCATGCAAGCATTCTTTGATGGTGAAGCTCTAGATGAGAAAGGTCAACAAGATCAAGTTGCCAAGCAACTGGCTCAGTTAATCTGGGAGCTAACAAATTATTGTTGGCTGTATGTTTCTCACATTTATTCATTTTTAGTATTGACTAGTACATTATATTTAGCTATCATCGTACTTTTCCACTCAAGCGCAATCCTGTCATATGCTTTTGCTTTCACTGTGCTCAGTTGACTTAATGTCTCAAAAAATCTAAGAAGACAGCTGTTGATCCTGCAAAGCAACATGACAAAACTGGAATGCTAGGGTTTTTCTACTCTGGATGGCTTGATATTGTTTTTCATTCAGGCTCATCAAATGTAGAAGTTCGACTACAGCATCATATGAGCCATGTTCCATATTGCTTGATTACAATTTCTGATTCTGTTAAAGACTTCGTCAAAGACAATCTGAATTTGACTCCTGCTCAGGTATTTACCTTATTTTTTTTAAAAAACTATGATTTTACTAACAAGAGTGATCATTTCAGTTATGGGAGGCTATCCTAAAGGATCATCCTCATCCAGCTTTTACTCGAAAATCTGTTTATCATATCTAGTCTACTCATAATAGTACTCAATGGAAGCAGCATGAAGATGAGTTTCAATCTGCTCAAATTCTTCTTCAAGAAGGTCAAAGGAAAGGCCAACTTGGAACATATTCAGTTCTACCAATTTTCATTGAAGAAGAAGATGGCTGTAAAGCTTTGGCCTTTTGTCTTCCTGATATTCTTCTTCAATGGGGTAGACAGATTAAAGAAATCTCAATTGATTCAGCCTGTAAGCCTTATTAAATGTTTTCTATCTTTAAAAGTACTTAACATCTTTAGGGAATACCAATGGTTCATGCTTTGAGCTTTATACACTTCTTGGAGAGGCATATGAATCTGGTCTTCCACTTGGTTATATTATGATTCAATCATCAACCTCTGCAGATACAGGTGCCAAGGAGCAACTTCTAAAGCAATTTCTTGTCTACTTTTGTGAAGAGTGCAAAGTCAAAGCCATTATAACACTTTCAGACAAAGATCAATCAGAGATCAATGCCATGTGTTCAGTCTTTCCTGATGCTAAGCATCAGTTATGCTTTTGGCATGCTCTTTGTGCAGTCAAGACTAGGCTTTTCATTCTACATCATACTTTAGCATTCTACAATGCTACAGATGCTCATTTAGAGTTCTCCTTCATTGATAAAAAGTTTGTACCTATCAATCAGCAAGATGGAATTGGGGTAAGTCTCTCAATTTTTGATATATTGAGCTCAGTGATTAATATTATTATTAGGCTTCTGATTCCTTATATATTGCAACACAAGCAATTCCTCATCTCACTATTTGCTTAAATGGCATTCTTCAAAATGCTCCTTCTCCCTCTGCCTCTTGACTTGTTATTCATATTTCAGCTCGACCTGCTTCTACTTTCTCACAGGCTATTGAAGAATCATCCAATCCTAGTAATACTGAAGTGCAGTTGGAAGAAACTTCTTTTGGCCCTACTGTTGAAGATATAGAGGATACCTCAATTCCTGCTGATTCCTCTGACAAACAAGATGAGATTGGTGATCTCTTAACAGAGTTGGATTGCCTTTGTGATACAGACAAATCTTCTGATGAGGAAGATGCTCCTGACGGGATGTTTGACCCAGGCAAGGTAGTCTCTAAAGATTGTGACTACACATTTTGTCCAGCACCCCATCGTCGGCAGCTTCTTCATCTTTTCACCAAACATTTCTGTCAGCATCCTATCTTTCCTAAACACCTTGAAACTACTAGGCCAGATCATCTAGCAGATTACAAGAATCTTGTTTTGTAAATTTATTGAAATGCTGTTTATAAGATGTATCACTTCTGCAAGACTCATGGTCTTCAGAAAGTTTGGGGCTATATGTGGACTCAGTGGTACTCATCCAAGCAGTGGCCACTTTGAGCTCGCTCAACCTCTCGTCTTCTTTCTCGACTTTGTACTACGATGAATGTAGAGAATTTCTGGAAGCAGCTCAAACATGATCAACTTCATCTGGAGAAAGTGTCCACACTACTTTAGCTTACAGTAGAAAATATGATCTACAGTAGCTATAATAGATTATATATTTTCTGTAGCATCTGTTGATAGGTGGGTCTCTATTACAACTACAGGTAGCCATCTGTAGTGATCTGTAGTGATCTGTAGCAGTCTGTAGATGGTATATCTACTATAGCTTATGTTAGCTACTGTAGCTTATGTTAGCCACTGTAGCTTATGCTAGCAATTGGAGTGCTATATTGCAGTATGTGAGATTCAGTATAATATATAAATCACAACATCTCCAATAATATATTATGCAAAACATTTTAATTTGGCTGGTTACAACTGTACACTAATAGTACTAATACATAAAATCTCCCCCTCCATATCCTTCTGCACCCACAGCACCCAAGCCCTCGTGGGAACTGTTTTGCTGCAGCAAAACAGTTTCCACGCACTATAGAACACAACATGAGCATGTGGGGGTCAGTGTTGGGTATGGAGAAGTTGGTGGGGGTGTGCGGGAGGTGGCAGGGGCATACAGGGGTCAGCACAAGCATGCAGGCATCGGTGCAGGGTGCATGCAAGTTGGTGGGGATGCAGAGCATCAGCACATGTGTGTTCGAGTCAGTGCGTGCGCATAAGAGGCAGCATGCAGGAGTTGGCACAGGTGGGTGGGAGGTAGTGGGAGCATGTGGGAGGCAGCGCAGATGCAGGGGAGTCGACACAGGTGCACAGGCATCAGCGCAGGTGCGCGGGCATCAGCATGGGTGCACGGGCATCAGCAGACAGGTGCGCGAGGGCGGCAGACGGGTGCATGGGGGTGGCAGATGGGTGCACGGGGGTGGCAGATGGGTGCAGGAGGCAGCAGAGGTGTGCAGGAGGTGGCAGAGGTGTGCGGGAGGCAGCACCAGTGTTCAGAAGTCGGCGTGGATGGGGAGAGGCAGTGGGAGCATGCGAGAGGCAGTGGGAGCATGCGAGAGGCAGTGGGAATGTATGGGAGGTGATTGGAGCACGCGAAAGGCGATGGGAAGCACGCAGAAGGCAGTTGGAGTGCGCAGGAGGCAGTGGGAGCACACAGGAGGCAGCACGGGCAGGTGAGAGTCAGCACAGGGGGTGGAAGGCAGCAGAGGCATGCAGGAGGCAGCAGAGGCGTGCAGGAGGCAGCAGAGGTGCTCAGGAGGTGGCAGAGGTGCGCGGAACATGGTGGGAGCACGCGGGAGGCAGTGGGAGTGCACAGGAGGCAGCACAGGTGGGTGGGAGTCGGCAGAGGCATGCAGGAGGCAGCAGAGGTGCACGGGAGGTGGCAGGGGCATGCAGGAGGCGGTAGGGGTGCGCGGGAGTCGGCTGCCACCTCTCACCCACCCCGACCCCATGCGCTGACTTCTCCTCTTGTGTGCCTACACCGACTCCCTCTGCCTCCCGCGCACCCCTCCTCCAGCTCCCGCATGCCTCCGTTGACTCCCTCATGCCCATGCCAACTCGCTCGTGCCCTCATCGACTTGCTCGCTCGTGCCCCCATTGACTCACTCGCACCCCTGCCACCTCCCGGCACACCCGTGCTGCCTCCCACACACTCTTGCCAACTTACTTACCCCTGCGGGCATGCAGGAGTCAATAGGGGCATGCAGGACATGGGCCAGTGGTGATGCATGCAGGTTGATGGGGACGTGTGAAGGTCAGCACATGTGCACACAAGTTGACGTGGGTGCGAACGAGTCAACGGGGGAGCGTTGGGCTTGGTATGGGTGCATGAGAGGCGGCACGGGCATGCGGGAGTCAGTGGTGGTGCGAGCGAGTCAATGGGGGCGCGAGTGAGTCGGTGGGGTGCACGGAAGTTGGAGTGGATGTGCAGAAGTTGGTGTGGGCGTGCGGGAGTCAGTGAGGGTATGCGGAAGTCGGCGAGGATGTGCAGGAGGTGGGAGTGTACAAAACGAGAGTATCACTCGACACCACAAGCGATACTCTCTTGATTAGTACAAGAAAGCTACAGCAAAAAATGTAGCTACTCACCTTTATTCCCAGCCTGACAAGAATCAAAAAAAGATTAAGAGACACTTACAGTAAAAATTCCACCATGAGGAAGGGGTGGGTGGGTGGAAGGAAGATAATGTGGCAGGCAAAGTGAAGTCGCGCTTGAGTCGCACGCAAGTCGAGCTGCATGGGGCCGCACGGCCCGATTTGTTTTATTGACCATATATGAGCAACAAAACAGCACGGTGCACAGCGGGCCGTGCGTGCATGCATTTCGACTTTGAACAAAAAAAAAGGTAGAGGGTGCATGGGAAACATTTGGCTACAGCCAAACACGTCCCACGACTGTTTTTTCTTACTTGCAAGGTACGTTTTCCTCTGTCAATGGACAACTAACATGCATTTCTCAGGTATTTTAAGCTGGACTCAATACAGGGAGGAGTTGCAAACAGCCACATAGTGAGTAAAGTTGTTCTTTTGACCTTGTTTTCCACTGATACAGAGAGTATTGCCTGTTTAAATTTGGGCGATACTCTCGACTGAACCGCTTGACATGCCACTGATCTGCATGCCCCACTATCAAACCCCATGCATGGTCACCAACCTCTGTATGCCCACACTGACTTCACAATGCCTCCGCCGACTCGTGTGCGCCCCTGCTGACTCATGCACCCCCACTAACTTGTGCACCCCCACCAACTCGTGCATCCCCACTGACTCATGCAAACCCACCAACCTCTGTACACCCCCATCAACCTGTGTGCATCACCGCTGACCCAGCAAGCCCCTGCTAACCTGCGTGCACTGCTGCCAACCCCATGCAGTGCCGCTGACTTGCCGCACTGCTGCCAACTTGTGGGCACTGCTGCCAACCCACACAAGCCCCCGCCAACTTCCACACGCCCCCTCCAACCTTCGCGTGCCCCCTCCGACCTTCGCGTGCCCTCGCCGACTCCTATGCACTCTCGCCAACTCCTGCATGCCCCCACTGACTCCCATGTGCCCTGCATGCCCCGCCGCCCCATGCGCCCCACCGCTGCCAACTCCCGCACGCCCCACAGCTCACTTAGGCACACATGCCACTGCCGACTTGTGCACAGCCCCTCCGACCCACTGCGCAGTGCCGCTAACTCATGTGCGCCGATCCCTGCAGGCCACTGCTGACTCGTGCATGCCCCACCAACTTGCACACACCTCTGCCGACTCCCACGCATCCTTGCTGACCCATGCGCATTGCGCTGAACCACACATCCCCCCCCTCCGACCTGTGCATGCCCAACACATCACCACAAACCCCTGCAAATTGACATGTGGGAAATGTTTTGCTGCAGCCAAACACTTCCCATGGGGAGAGATGTAATTACATGTTGGCCTTATAAATTAGATATGCAATATATGAGAACCTGGCTATATTGTGAGCTACAATGCAGAAAATTTGAACTGCTGGACTTGTCAACCTAGCATCTGTGAGCCTGCAGGTTGCCTCTACAGTGCAAAAATCCCATGAACTACAGAAGCTACAGTAGGTTGCTCCCTGATGCATGTAATACCGGGTTGAAATCAGTACCTGAACATCAGCTATCATATGTCTATTTGTAGTACAGGCACTGATACTGTAGCATAAGGTAACATTGCTCTGGCTATCAATCAAAAAATACTTTTTCCTGATGTTCATCATCTTCTTTGATGTACCAAAGTTACATCTGCATATATGCAGTGTGCAAGTGCTCTTGAAGATTCATTTCATGCAGGTCAATCTTGAGCTGCCACAAGTGCAAAAAATTACTTCAAAAAAGCCTGGCTCAAATTGTCCAACATCTCTTTCTGAACATTCTTACATTGTTGATGTGAAGACCTGGTTGTGTAACTGTGGTGCTCAAAAGTATCATGCCTTTCACCTTTGCAAACATTTGGTTGATGCTGTTGGACCTATTCCAACAGCCTTTTGGAAACAAATTACTCAGTGCCAGACCATTCCCCTTTATTGACATGATTTATTTCAGAATGGCACTATTCAGCAGATTGGTCAGGAGCAAGATGACATTTTGGATGGATCTATTACAGATGGTGATGATCATGTTTGGCTAGGTGATCAACAGATGCTTGAGAGTAGAGAATACTAGGAGAATCTCATCCCTGAGAATATTCCTAATATGTTGGAAGAACAAAGCAGATGCAGCTCTATGGCAGCATCTATCAATGAGGTTGATGATATGTTGGAGGAGTATGACTTGGAGATCACAGGCAAGGCACCTTCTGAAGCTGAAGCTGAAGGAGAAGATGATATAGATGAGGTAAAATCATCAAAGTATTTCTGACAACTTTTTTTCTCTAATCATTTTACTCTTAGCTTATTGAAGAAGCAAAGGAGAAAATTAGCATGGCAAGAGAAGCAGCAAATATAATTGAATCTCAGCTTCCATTCAAAAATAAGCTTTTCTTGAAGAATGTTACAAGGCCAGGATTTGCCAAGGACTTGAAGAATTTTAGAGATGACATCAAGAAGGTTGAAGAAACTGGACAGAAAAGGAAGCCCACCTAGGAAACAGGTAGAAGAGATAATGAAAGAGCAAGGAATGTGATAGGATATCAAATAACATCTGATTTGTAGAGCATGTGCTCAATTTAAATCATTTTTCACTTGAAACAATACTTAACAAGAGCCTTTTATATATTTTCATTGTATATATATATATATATCGATTTTATCTGATTTTACTCGATTTTATATGATTTTACCCGATTTTATATGATTTTTTTCAGGCCAGAAACAGGGTCAGCAAGTATTTCGAAGGCAGAGGTAAGCTGCGCGTCCAAAATAGGCAGTTGGGACGATGTGCAGGAAAGCATCACGTGACGATGCAGTGCATAACATGGTGGGAGGATTGCATTCAGTGGGCGGAGGTTGACATACATGAACATGAACGGTGCTAACATTTTGAAGAGAGTACTTATTGCATGTACGTACCACACAAGAGGGATCAGGGACATATTAAACAGGCATACCTGACATTCATATGCCAGACAATGATCTGTTCGTCCCGCTGCACTCCGCTTCTCCGGGATGCAGCATCCACAATGTGCTCGGGGAGCTTGGCAGGATCGCATTCATAGGTTGTTGTCACTGCCTCGGTCGTTCTTGCTGGTATGCGTAGATTCATTTTAGCAGCATGTTGCGTATTCAACGAAAATGCAGGTGAGAACATCATTGCCAAATATTCAGATGTGCTGATGAGCGAAGGAGTTGCAATGAGTGCAGACAAGACGATCATGCAGGTATGAGCTGCTGTCTGCTGTCGACAGCACCATGTGCGTGAGTATGGTGCCGAAGGGCAAGATGCCTTTCACTGGCATGTCAATCAATGGCGACGAGGTGAACACACGGACGCTGCATTGCCTGGAGATGTTGCTCGCGAATGCTGTGCAGAACATAGGCAAACACATTGAGAGTCCGATGGAAGCATCAATGTTATATCCAGCGCTGTGACATGGATCATGGCTCCTGTGCTGGTACATGCCCGTGGTTCTTTATTGCGGCCATTGTGAGCAAGGGGCAAAGGTCAGCCCTGAGCTGTCTTTGAGAATGTACGGTTTTGCCCACATCACACGGTCAGAGCGCACGAGTTCAGGGTTGCAGAGAATCTAAATATGTAAAGTGAACTGTGTTTGACAGGGCATAGATTTGGTGCTTCAGGCATTGTTTTTATGTACAGACGGACCATCTGTGCAAATGTGGAGGAAGAGTGTCATCACCAATGTCCCTGATAACAGTGAACTGCAGGAACACATCTGCGAGATGTGCTTGAGATGTGCATGTGATGAGGCACAGACCCAGATTGAGTCCATAAACAAGGTAAGCAATTTATCGTCACCCGGGGATGTGCTTCTGTGCTGCTCTGGACAAGACCCAGTGAGTCAATGATGACTGCCATATGCTCATGTTAGGCAAGGAAGAACCCCTGCAAAGCAGGACTGGATATGATGTCTACCAGCTCTAGCTATGATCCGACATGCTCACAACTCTCGTGCACACGCGGTGGATGGCCCTGCTTGCTGCCTTTCAGCTTGTGCTCATGTGCAGCACAAAGCGCTCAATTGAGCTGTATGCGCACAATGTACTGTACCACGCAAGGCAACATGCACATGCGGGTACATCAGGCCATTGAGGCCGAGCACGAGTTTTTTGACAGGCTGTTCGACGCGGCACTAGCAGCACGCATGATCGGCAGAGTGGCTGACGGGTGTGGGTTCCATGCACAGGTACTGCAGAGCATGCATGTATGGGAGGGTGTGGCCATCGTAAACAAATCTGCTCGAGTTGTACACCGTGGCAATGGTACGGACCATCGGCGAGGGCACCATGCTGATGGTGACACTTTAAGAAATCATCTGCCTGGTGTACGAAGTGTTGTTTGAGTCACATGCCCCTGTGTACAACTGTCTGACATGCATCGTGGGCATGCTCATGCTGTACAAGTTCAAGATGCGGGTACAGGAGCTCATGTAGGAACACGATGCCATGCAGGCACAAACAGCACCGCATGGGTGCGAGCAGCACTGAACCAGCACTGACAGCACCAACCCGGTACGAGCAGTGCCTCGCAGGTGCTACCAGCACCACGCAGGTGCAAGCAGCACCGTCCCAGTGCAGACAGTGCCGGTCCAGCACGAGCAGTGCCACGCAGGTACATGCAGCACCATACCCATGCAGACACTGCTAGTGCAGCACAAGCAGCACCGCAGCTTCCTAACTTACATAAGAGGATCAGTAGAAATACAAAAAAAAACACAAGGCAAAAAGGCGCAACAGCATTGACATGATTTGAACAAGCCTCAACAACTGCCTTGACCTAAATGAATAGACATTGACAGTATCAGATGGAAATCAACATGTCTAAACATGTGTTGACAGGACAGAGATGTGTGTCAATGGGATACATACGAGTGTCGACAGGACACAGACAAGAGTCGACAGGACATACACGAGTGTCGACAGAACAAACATGTCAACAGGACACAAACAGGCATCAACAGGATGCATACAGTGTCGACAGGACGTGAGCGCCATCAACAGGATGCACATAGTTGTCAACAGGACAAAGGCAGACATCAACAGGATGCATGCAGTGTCAGCAGGACAAGTCAGATATCAATACAAAGTAAGATCAAGAGTATACCATCAGCATCACCCTTGTACTTTGAACCAGATGAAGCATCCAAAAGGTGCAAGCCAGAAGACAGTAGCGGATGTACGTGTCAGTTAGGGGTTGTATATTGCTAGGTTAGACTCCTAGTTGGGGATTCCAGAAAACGAAGATCCGATAAGCAGCATGATAGAAGAGCAGTACAGAGACAGGAAAAACATGTCAAAGACAATCTATGCCGAGAAAGGATGGGAGTGCTGATGGTATGAGATGAAGAGACAAGAGGACATCTCACTGGCTCTACTCATCTCGTTTAGTCAGCACTCCCTGAGCCTATCCTCGCAGGCTCGTCATAGGCTCAGTCCGACAGTGCAACCAGGTTCGAAGAGCAGCTTTGCACTTGAGCCTCTCTTCCTTCCCTCCCTCCCTCCCTCTGCTCTTGCTCATCTCAGGTGTGTTTGATTATTTATTGTGATAAATCAGTACTAAAATCTTGCTAGACTCAATGCCAACAACAGATCCTACTTTGCTAGCTGACAAAGCTGCACGTCATAATGAGAAGAGATGAATGCAGCCTGATGAGCTCATTCAATTATATGAATATCAAGGATCTGCTCCTATCCCTGCTATGTCCTCTCGAGTCTCAACCAGACCCTTCTCCTGATCCATCTCTAACACCACTGCCTCAATTTCCTATTGTACCTAGAGCAGGTCCATTGCAGACTGGAGGTGCTGGCCTTTCATGAACTCCTATGACCCCACCACATTATTGTTAGAGACTTACACAAATAATCAGACCAACTCATAGTATGTAATTGTATCACATTCTAATTATATTGAAGATGATCATGCTATAAAAGTAGATTATAAACAGGCTGAAAATCATTTGGCTGGTAATCCAATTACTCCTCCATCGCCAAATGAAAATGATGGTGAGTAAAATAAATTTGAGCTATGATGATATTTACTTTTTAAAATAGAGTCCAATACATCTGCTCCTGGAAGCAGATGTCTTCATTCTCAGAGAACACCTGGTATGCCAGCAACTCATGAAGCATCTGAAAAATAAGTTCACAGATATCATGGTCTTTTTTCATCTCCTGAAGATGCTCTGAATCGTTCTAATCTTGGCAACATTGATGATGCTCTGGATGCTTCTAATCTTGACATTTTGGATGCTATGATGATGATGATGATGATGATGATGATGATGATGATGATGATGATGATGATGATGATGATGATGATGATGATGATGATGATGATGATGATGATGATGATGATGATGATGATGATGACGATGATGATGATGATGATGATGATGATGATGATGATGATGATGATGATGATGATGATGATGATGATATTGCACCAATAAGACTTTTTGATGATGCAAATGCAGCTGGTGCTCAGACACAGAATTTAAATGCTGCTGGTGCTCAGATACAGAGTTTAAATGCTGCTGATGCTCAAACACAGAATCTCAATGCTACTAGAGATATTACAGATGATGTTTTTATTACTGGAGGTCAGCCACAGTTAAATGATGCTCAGAAAATGCATATCAATAATGCTATCTTCTAATATCACTGTATCATCTGGTCATAATAATGAGCTTCACAATCATAGTTCTGCATGTCATGTAGGTGATGCTCGAATATCTCCACCTACTCATCATAGAATTTGAGATACACATGCTCATCAGCCACATCCTGCAGATCCTCAGAGACTATGGTGCACAAAGTCTGGCCATTGGGTTCATATATCTGTATCTGGACAAATGAGACAATGTGAGAGATGTCATAAAAGAGAGTGTTCAGCTTGAGCTCATCAAAATCAGAGAACTCTCAATGCACAAGTAGAAATTCAGCTTAATCAGCAGATTGATCCACCTGTTGCACCTGAGGCTTCTGTTATACATGATAATTCTAACAATGCTGCTCAGCTTGATGCAAATAATCCTTCTTCAGATCTGGCTATATCTGCTGAAGATCAAGCCTTACAAAAGTGCTGTAAAAAATTAATAAAGATTGAAATGAAAACATGTCTTTACTGTCATGAAAGATGGTTTGACCTTAATGTTCAAAATGATCACTGTGCTAAATGTCATGCAAAAAATAATTTCACCAAATATCAGAATAGCAACAAGATGTATCCAGGACCAGGTGCACCAAATAATTTGCCTGAATTGACACAATTGGAGGAAATGCTTATTTCTCCTGTACATTCAATGATGCAATTATGGCAAGTACGTGGAGGACAAACTAAATATCGAGGTCATACGTGCAATTTTGCACATGATAATGCAATGTTTCATAACAGATTGTCATTATTGCCTACTGAATGTGATATTATTATTATGTGAAGATCTGGCACTAATGCTAACTCTGAGCAAAAATTTCAGGACTTTTGAGTCCACAGACATTCAGTTCAACAATGGCTTGAGTATTTGAAAGACAATCATCCAACATTTAGAAATAATCGCATAACCATTGATTATAATCATCTTAATCAATTACCAGAAAATGCTTTGGTGTATGAGCAATGTCAAAATGTGCAGCAGCAGGAGATGAATGATGCTTTACAAGAACAAGGACCACCTGAGGAAAATGCAGAAGCTGATGTCAATGTTGATGATAATGAACCACTATTCTCTAGAGGTTTTGTACCAAATACATCTGAACGATCAACAGTCATTCAACAGTTGTATGCTGCTGTAACAAATAGTAATGATTCAATCATTCTGACTATGCCTCATATATGTGGTACACCAATTAATGAGCATGGTGATGAAAAGATTGCTATCAATGCATTTTCTACTCTATTTCTTACAGGAGAAAGAGATTTTAAAGAGCATGAAGATATCAAAGTTGACATGGATGATTGGGCTGCACAGTTAATCTGACTTGAAGGAGGTCGATTTGCTCAACATCCAAGATTTTGATATTGGGCACTAAATACAATCATGAGACATAAAGCTAAGAGTTCAGCTCGATGGTATCTAAGAAATCATCAAAATGATGCTCAACTATCAGTTGAAGATATAAAAGAACTCATAAATGAGAATCAGGCTCAAAATTTAGCTCAATGTGTTTTACATGCTGGAAAAACACTGCCTAGATCTAGACCATACTGGCAAAAAGGTCGACATGATCTTATTGCTCAAATAAGAGCACCATCATGTAAATCACCCTCAGTATTCTTTACAGTGTCAGCTGCTGATATTCAATGGCCTGATTTACATTCTCACATGCCTAATCATATACCAGATGTTGAAGATGCAATATCATATAGACATCGAATGGTAGATTTAAATAACAACTCTGCTATAGCAGGAGCAGGATTTTACTTTCAAAAAAGATGGGAGATCTTTTTTCATGAGTTTCTACAGCCCAAATTTAAAATTGTAAATTATTGGTGGCAATACAAGTGGCAGCATTGAGGAAGTAGCTGTGTTCATAGATTTTTATGGATACCTGATGCACCATCAATTGATACTATGGATCCAAAGAATCCTGATCATTTAAAACAATTTATTGACTACTGGGATCAACATGTATCATCATGGCATCCAGATCCTAATTGTCCACCTGCTGCTATTCATCCATGTGCACAAGAGTTTGCAACTTTACAAGATACTAAAAAAGAATTGGCTGAAATGTTAAATCGTGTTCAAAGACAGAACCCAGTCTTGACAATACAAGATGCACACCAAGATATTGTGAACATCAAAAAAAGGCACTGGTGAAAAATTCTGCAGATTTGGATATCCAAAAACATGTAGAGATGAGAGCATTTATGCAAAAGAAGATGGAGATAAATTTGTTGAATTTTACACATATAGAAATGATGATTTGTTGAATCCATATTCCTCTACTATTACCCACATGGCACTGCAGCAATTGTATATGTTTGGTTGTAGTCTCTTTTGCGCGCGCTCCTCCGCTTTGGTCATGTTTGGTTGTAGACTCTGCTGCGTACTTCGTACGCTACCCCATCTCCCGAGACACGTCGTTGCGCCTTGACATCATTCCAGTCGCATTGTTCTCCATGCCAAGTATCGAGTGGGACATTATTTAAGTTATTGCACGTCATCCCGCCCTGCGACACTACGTGTCATCCCGCACTGAAACCGCACGCGCAGGATTGACATCTGCTTCATACCTGTCATGTTCGCCCATTAAACAAGGCTAATTCGTGCGCGCAGTTCCCAATTTTTACCCGCTGCAATGTCTTCAGCTCTAATTAGTGGCAATTTCGGCCTTTATGCAGCCCGCCATGCGGTGATGAAGACCGTCGGCTCGAGCGGACCGGGTACGCCCTTCAAGTTGTTGGGATTACTACGATTAAATACTGAACTGTAGGATAATCTACTCACATTTTAATATAATCCAGTTCTGCATAGCCAAAGCCGGGAGGATAAGCATTGGCATGTAGTATAATCATGGTATTCAATAGTATCCCGCTCGTACTCAGATTTAATATTATTTTTGGACAGCCCTGGATGGAACCCCCTCAGTACCAGTTGACAGGGGTCATGCTACTGGCCGCGCTATCAAGCATCTGGTTTCTGATCGATGATCCCCAAATTTGGAAATCCAGTTTTCAGTGGCTCGGTGGCTCGGTGTGGCTCGGTATTGGATGATGGGTGAGTCCAGACCAGTGACGTGCCGGTCGGAGACTGAGTCTCGCAAAGCGTCAAAGTCTGGTTTCGTAGTCGCAGACCGGGTTTTTCGGGACCAAGACTGGCTGGGGTTTTCGGGTCTCTTGAGCTCTGCACTCGGGGTTTTCGCGTAAGTTATGTGCAAGTTGATTTCGCTTCGCACCTCCTCATGATGTTTTTGAATCGCATGATGGGTAAAACAGGGACATCCGGTACCTCCTCGAAGTCTGAAGTCGAAAAGAAGCGAGACTGAGTCGTACGAATATTCTGATGGTCTAGTCTCCAACCTGAGACTTACGACCTGAGGCTTTCCATCTCTGGTTCAGACTCCAGAGTACACTTTCATATATTTCCTTCCAATGCATATAACATGATACTGTTACAATGATAACTCAAACTGACACTGATACCTAATCACTTTCCTCATATATATCGCTCTCATCCTCATCCTCATCCTCATCCTCATCCTCATCTTCATCTTCATCCTCATCCTCATCCTCATCCTCATCCTCTCCATCTGCTCTGTTCCTTGCATCATCCCATCCTTCTATTTCACTGCCCCACTCTTCAAGTTCCTGATCCTCCCTTGTCGCATCACTCCATACCCCTCTGACCTCCAGAACAGCTGGTTCTTCTCCCTCATTATCTTCCTCCCTGTGTTCCATTTGTCGTTCAGCCTGACTATCCCCTTTCTCTTTCCCCTTGCCTTTTCGCACCGGTGGTTTCCTTCGGTTTCGTGATGCAGCCGATCGACGGTCTGCCTGCCGTTTCTTCATGTCTTCTATGGCTGCATTCCTCATTCTCTCTCCGTTCTGTTTTCTCATCTCCATTTCAAAGTTCTTTTTTGACCTTGCGATCCCTTCTCGCATCAAGGTCCGTCCTTTCTCACCTGACAGCCGCTGTATCTTATACCACCTCGGGTTGCACACAATTGCCAGCCCTTTGCCGTCCTTGGTCCAAGGCGAGGACGTCTTCACATTTGGTAGGCAGCGCAGGTTCATGAAAACCGTAGCCAATTCTCCATCCAAATAATCAACTTCATCGTCGCCCTCTTCTCCAGCTTGCAAGCTCTCACACCAGTTCCAATATTCCCAAAGGTAGCCACCAGGTCCTGCAAATCGCATCCAGGCCCGCCCCAATGCCCTCCGGTCAGATAAATTCTCCCTCCTGCAGAAGAACATGTATGTCCGCTGCCCAAAAGTTGGTTGTGCAGCTCCTGGCATGCTCCCTTGGAGTCCAGCATGACTCGCTATGAACACCATTCGGGTCAGTACCTTCTCAATTTCCTCTGGGGTCCAGAGTCTCATGGCTTCCTCCAGGCTTTTCGGTTCAGGAGCAGGACCCACTAGCCACATTGCTCGGAGGTACAGAAACATCTGTCGCGTGAACAGCACAAACAGATGGGCCAGCCTTGCATTCTTCTCAGGCTCCCACCCTCTGTGGTATTCAAAGGGTACCATCAGCATGGCAGGCTGGCCTCGGATGGCTTCCTTCAATTTTGCGTAAGTGGGCTCCGGCCCTATGGGCCAGTGCTCCAAGGCCCCTTCTGATCTGTCTTGGTTCCCCCCCACCCTGGAAAGGGGACCTTCCCGGCGCTTTGCCTTGAGTCCCAGGCACTGCAACACGCCGGCGTCGTCTGCTTCCCAAGCAGGATGAGCGCTGCTCGAGCTGTGCACATCCAGTTCCTGGAAGAACAGCATCCCTTGTTCTTTCATCACCGAGTTGGCCTCGAGGGCTTTCAGAGCCCTTTCTACATGTGTGTGCACATTTCGTGGCGAACTATCCAGGGAGCGCAGGACGTGCATGAGAACACCGGTGGCCACTCCGTAGTTTTCAGGGTCTGTCCTCCGCAAAGAAATCTGGCAAGCCTGCACTTCTTCCAGGCGCCTGGCCAGAAAGCGAAACCATACATCTGAAGGGACCCAAAGAATAGGACTCGACGCCATAAAGTCCTTCACCTGCAGCCCCCGAGCGAGGTGAGTCAGCGCATCCTCCGGTTTGTTCTTTGGGGATCATGGTACTTACCAGTTGGGGCAATGCCTTCAACACGTCCTCCACAGCTGCAGCTCCCACCCTGTACTCATCTCGAACACCGAAAGACTTGCTCCTTGAGGTCTGGTATGTGCTCACCCGACTCTCACAAGCTTTCTGCCATTTTTCGCTGAGCTCGTACGCATCCCCGTCGTCGCAAAAAAAGGGCTGATTGTCTTTTGGTCTTGTCACTTCGTACAACAGGTTGTACGAGATCCGGTACAGAACGTGCGTGCGTCGGCTCCTTTCTCGGCTCATCATGGAGGCCATTCCTCCGTACCGATGGAGCATGCTCAGATGATGCATCACCCCTGCGTTGAAGCCCCCAGAGCCGTACGATGCCTCAAGGGCCTCCAGCCTCCATAGTCCTGTGGCTGCGATGTCGTCGTTCACCGGATTGAAGGCGAGACCGATGTCCACCACCAGCTCTCCCTTTGTTCGGTCTTGCATGTACCTCCAGTCGAGCTGTGGATGCTCCTTTGTTAGGACATCCCACAGGTCTTCGTTATCATTGTCCTTCAATGGCTGCTGGGTAGTCAGCTTGATCCCTTTGGCTTCAAAGATGAAAAAGAACGATCCAAAGCGTCCCAGAAGGTCATCGTGGTCCAGCATTTGCATGCGGAGCCTCATCTTGGACACAAGGTCCTCGAACTCACTTCCCCTCAGATGCTTCTGTATACCCTTGTACATGGCTCCCGAGCCTCCGGTTTTGCCATAGGCCTTTTTCATGTGCTCCTGGACCGAGGCATCTAGATAAGCTCGCTTGCTCTTTGATGTGGCCTCCAAAACACATGGCAGCACAATGCCATCCCAGAATGCTGTCAAGATCTCCAAGGGGATATTGGTTTTTCTCCAGCCGGTGGATTCGTCCCTGTGGATCATCCGCGGAAATGCGATCAGAATCTGGAACGCGCCTGTCTGGGCAAATTTTGTGTGGGGAACCATGCTGTGTCCCATCAGCAACTCCTTCCAGGGCCTGTTTGGATCGGACAGCTCTGCGTCCTTCGGCGGGTGTAGGATCTGGACACTTACATGGTTTGACTTGCTGATCGGCACGGTGCGGCTAGTGGAAGGCGTTAGCTGCACATCCACAGCCAGGGAGGTCCGTGGAAAACGAGTGGTCCAGACGATGCTATCAATGTCCACTGTCACCAACAACTCGGGAGGCTCGGACAGTGCATCGCGCTCGAGGTCCAACGTGACACACTTGGTGCCCTCCTCACAGCGACCCCGCATGAACAGCTCGAAGCTGTTCTGGGTAAACCCATGGCCGGCGGCATCCAGCATCTCTTGCATGCCCATAACCTCGATGTCCCACCGCCTCCGTGTCCGAAGATCCGGTATGATAGATCTGGAGACTGCCTTCTCTAGCATCTTCTGCGAATAGTACCTTGAGTAATCGTATGTGGGAGTGGGTCCGATGGTGAGAACATGGGTCTCGGGCTACAGCGGTGCACGGTTCCATTCAGAAGGGGGAACGAAGAGGAAAGAAAAGAAGAGGGCTTGCCTTCATGGGAGGGAGCATGTAGAACATGTGGGCAAATCTAGTGGTCAGCCGATAGCCGTAATCCCTCCAGAAGGTCCAGTTGCTCTTGATCTGGAGCGTGGCATATGGATTTATGGGGAACGTGAACAAGGGATCCTCATAGAGCCTGAGGTCCTCTGCAGTGGGGCCACTGAAGTAAGTATCGAATATGATGTCGAACCTGGGCCACAGGGGACATTTGGTCCGAATCATCGTAGCCTGGTCGTCCTCCATCTGTCGTTCAGCGGATGCAATGGGCAGCCTACGGGGCAGCAGCCTGCCTGATCTGTATGTTGGACCATAGGCCCTTCCGAGGGGCAGGGCGGGCCTGTCATGTTGAGCCAACGGGCCATCGACGTCATTCTGGGCCGACGATGGGGCAGGCTGTTGTTGAAGGGGAGACATCGTTGGTGGAGAACGGTGCCTGGGCAGTGGCATGCTCGGACCCTTCCCCTCAGGCAATCGTTGCTGTGCACATTGGATCCGAGGGGAACCCGAGCAATCCGGACAGGTGTCGACTAGGCGTTGTAGGGTGCAAGCCGTAGGTGGATTCTCGTGATTGAGGTCTTGGATGACCTTTGGTGTTACCTGCAGGGAACCGTATGCCAGGGTTGGGTTGATGTCACCCACAGACCAAGACTGCCACTCCTCTTGTGGGGGCGTGTCTCGAAGGGAGTCATGCATGGCCCACATCTCTGCAAAGATGCCCTGGCATTCTCTGTACATGGCCAGCCTTACCTGATGACCACAGAGGATTGGGTGGTGCAAGAGGTTGCCGTCTGGATGGAAATGAAGCCCGTATTTGAAAAAGTCTGTCAAAAGCTGAATGATGACAATGCCGCAGTCGTAGCCATTCTGCTGGGGGCTCAGATGGAAGAAGGAGAGATGGTCCCAGTCGGGTTCCGGCCACTCGTGGAGCCGGCAAATATGCCTGTAAGTTTCTGAGCCTTGCAAAATCGATTCCCATTTCCTCCGGATGGGCGCAGAGTCGTTGGTCTGAAAGTTAGACCCTATTATGTAGACCTGGGAGAGTTGGGGAACGAGCACTACGAGCAGGAAGTGGTTTTCATGCTCGAGCACGGCATAGGCAACAGGCTTAAGAGGCAGAGGGCCGGTCTCGGCATGAAAATATCGCCGACGAAATTTGAGGATGGCGTGTTCGTCGATTGCAAGAGCTCCACCTTTCCAGCCCATTGCCGTCTGAGTGTCTACATAGTTGACCTGTGTTGTCGAAGCGTACGAGTACCACTTGTAGAGCAGATAATAGTCCAGAATATACTGGCTGAGCCAGCTCTCGGGCCGGAGAGTGACCAACTCAGACATGGCAGGTGCCAAGAGGTCGGGGGTGGAAAGGTACAGGGCTACAGCAGAAGAAAAAACAATGTGAGCTACGGTAGCGGGGGAAGTCTCCGTGGGTGAGGGACCTTACCTGACCTTCTTGTGAAAGGATCTTCAGATAGAGAGCGGCGTATCCGCTGTGTCGGCGGTCGAGGCACGTTCTGCGATGTAGCCCTTGGCCTGGGAGTGGGATCTCGCTGTGTCAAATTTGACACTTGAACAGGGAGCCGTGATGCTTCCTGGGGTGAGGAAACAGAACTCGTGTGACATGCGGGGTTGTCTGAACAATCCGGGCAAATCCTGACCATCTTTTCTAAGGCTTGGGAAGTGGGGTTGGCCGTCCTGAGGTTTTCCATGTCGTGTCTGACACAGCTCTGGGCGGCATCGTCGACATCCTGCAGCTCCTCTGTGCACCAAGACTCCCACTCTTCTCGAGGAGGTGTCTTTCGCAGGGACTGATACATCTCGCTCACCCCAAAGAAAATCTGCCGACACTCCTTGTACAGCTCGAGCCTGAGGCGGTGACCGCAACGATGGGGCGTTGGGAGGATGCCTCCGTCGGGACGGAAGTCGAGCCCATTTTGGAAGAAGGCCATCAAGAGCTGAATGACCACGATGGCACTGTCGTGTTCCTTTCGCGGGCCCTTGATGCGGTGGAATGTCAGGTCAGCCAAGTCCCTCTGTCGCCAACCATGCAGCATGCAGAGGTGCAAGTAGGTTTCGCGGCCATTCAAGGACTCCCATCTTTGCCTGAGGGCAGTCTGGTCTCCAGGTTTGATGTTGGATCCCGCAATGTGGACCTGCAAAGACTCTGGAATGAGTAGTATGAGCAGAAGGCAGTGATTGTCAGACACGGTGTATGCAACGGGCTTGAGGGGCAGCGAACCCCTCTCCGGGTGAAAGTACCGTTTTCGGAAACGGCTCAGCAACTGCGACCTGGAGAGGTTATGTTCTTCCCTGCCAGGGCCGACCTCTTGTCGCTCCCCTGTCACCTGCTTGTCCACATAGTTGACCTGAGTTGTGGGAAAATGTAAATACCAGTGGTGGAGCAAATAGAAATCGACGAGATCATGCGATAGGTCCTCCTCAAGGCTGAGACCTGGCAACGCTTTCAGTGCAGAAGGCCAGAGGCTGGGAGCGGAGAGATAGAGACCTGGGAGAAAGAGTCAAACAAGGGATAACAGAGGGAGATGCATCCACTGTAGGGTCGTACCAGACTTGTGTTGCACAAGAGCTAATGACGGGGGAGCCTGAGATTGTTGAGGACTTTTTCCGAAGGTGGCCCTGGTTTTACGCGTGCGAGAGGTGGATCGGGGATTATGGAGCAGTTCATCTGTCTCTGACCATGTGGGACGATTCCGGGAGGCCGGTGAGTCGGGTAACCATTCGTCAGCCTCATGGTCATCATCGAACATCTCATCATCGTGATCAAAGAGAGTTGGGCTGCCATCGTGGTGGGCCTGTAAAGTATCAAGGAAGAAGGAGACTCGGTCCAGCTGCTCATTATATATACTTTCATTGCTGGACGGTGGGGGGTCTGGGATGGAGCGAATGAGGTGGTAAATCTCTTGAAAGCCTCCTTCGAAAGGCACTATGGAATGCTCCTCATCCTCCCCGGGCCCCATAATGGCTTGCATCTTGGCGGAGAGAGTGGGAGAACCCTGGTTGATGAGTGGAGATCCACAAGAGCCATCAGAGTCAAAATCTCCGGTGTCGAGCGCCAAGAGCCTTTGCATCTGCCGGTCGAGGCTAGAGATAGAGGCAGAGGCACTAGAGGACATGTCAAGTTTGAACGGGATATTCAGTAGCAGTACGTCGGGTCGAGAAAACGCAGAGAGAGGACGGAAAGGGGAACTTGAAAGGAAACAGCTTGTGGCTTGCGCCCATCAACGTACGTAATGGAATTCACCGCCGTCCCTGCTTATACAGCGCCGAAACCATAAGGCAACAGCACGGCGGTGTGGAGCAACGCATTGGCATTACTTAACCTGTCCAGAAAATGATTATGTAATGGGTATCTGGCCGGACAACACGTGATCTAGGCGAAGAAATTTTTTTGGCATCGATACTGAGCATAACAGTGTCAGGCACATCTGCAAATGTAAACATTGGACTTTTATAGTAACAATTTCCTTTTTTGAGGATAGCCAAATATAACGTACGTCATTACTTATCTTCCCACTCTACATGGCTCGCTAACTCCCACCATTATTATCGACAGCGACATAACTCTCTCATCGTCGACATACATAACGGCATGAATCGCCAAAACAAAAAAGAACGAAAATGCAAAACTCCTCCCAAAAAATGCTGCGTTATCTTTACTTGTACCATTATCTCCTCTCTCTTGTACTTGTACAGCTTAGTATTCATGGGACACGATGGCGTTGGCGGGGCGCTGACTAACAACGTGTCCCGGGACACGTTACGGCACGTGATGCCGCGGCGCATCGGGGAGGCGTCGGGCGACGCTCGCGACGGCGACCGAGGCGGCGGGGACGCGTCGGGGACGGCGGCGACGACCGAGAGACCCCTGAACCGAGGCGGCGGGATGTAAAATGAATTTTGATGGATTTTAGCGCCGACAGGGACGCCGGAATCGACTGCCCGATGCGGCTGCGTGTCCCAAGGGCACGAGAAATCGAGTTTTCCATGGGACACGCTCCCCTGCCAGCGGAAGGTGCCGGGCCAGCCAAAATAGCGTGTCCCATGGATGCCTAAGGTCCTGTTTTTTCTCTGGGACACGCTCGGCAGCGTGCCGAGCAGGGTTCTCGACGTGATGCAGGCAGGAACTTAGGTAAAAGGGCCAGATTCGGCAAAAATGGCGACTCGGTCGCGTTTTCGCGCCCGCCCCTTTGCGTGAAAAATCTCATTTTTCGCCCGCATGTAGCTACACACTGGATGCACGTCCCTGCCAAAAATCACGGTGGAAGAGGGAGTATTGAGCGACTTGCGCTGTGGATGACGTCCGGAGGCGGTTGCCGGGCATCTCGGGCCAGGGTCAGACTAGGGTTAGGACCCTGACTAAGCTGACTAACATTGTGTCCCAGCGCGAACTAAACATAGCTTAGACTATTTCCTCTCTCTCTTATGTACAACTACTATAGTATGAAACACCATGCCAATGCTAGTGTATCTCGTGACATGAGAAAATCCATGCACTTCAGGCGGCCAAAGCCTCCGAGCAAGTCTACATAGTCGCCAACGGCGACCCTTTGAGTTCTGCCATCTGCCGGCAAAGTTCGCGCCGGCGAGTTCTAGTATGTAGCACAACTTTTTTATAATTTCTAACGGGCCTGATCTTTAGGATCTGGTCAAACACATGGTTTTTCGCTTGATGGGCTGTGTCTTTAGACACCTCTTAAGCCCTGGTATCAAGCCTACAAAAATTGAAATTCAGCATATACATTTTTCAAAGCATTATAAAACATTTTACTAAGCTAGAGAGATAAAACACGCATGATGCGTCGCTCGCGGGCGCTAACACCCTCGAGCGTTGGTCAACACCGGGTTCACCCTCGAGCGTTGGTCAACACCGGGTTCCCAGCACCCGTGTGCGGCATGCGGCACCCCGGGGACAGCACACAGCACACGGCAACGGCGCCTGCCCCCCCCCCCCCCCCCCCCCCCCCAACCGCATTCAGTCTCCAGCACACCCACGCGACGCTAGGCCTTGCGTACGACGCTAGCAGCCACGCGCACTGCTAACAGCCGCGCGTGACGTCAGAGGACCCCTGAATACTCGAAGATATGTTCCATCCGTAATGCTGACGGAAAAGGGGTCCTCTGGGAGGGCAAAAACGACTTTCCCGGAGGATTTTGGAAATTTTGGCTGCGGAAGTCAACAGAAGAGGTGAATATGCCCTGATCCACCACCTCATCCGGCAAATTGTGCCTAGGACTTTCCCTCTATGTGGCGAACAAAACCAAAAAACACGTCCGCATTAGGATGGAACCTCTAAGCGGATATTCGGGGGTCCTGACGTCAGCCGTGATGCAGAACACCCCAGCAACCATGCATAGCAACCACGCACGGGCCCCAACAGTGGCACGCCGCACGTGGCACTCGCAAGCGACGCAGCAGCGCCGAAAGCAGCAGCGCCGAAGGCAGCAGCGTCAGCGGTGCTGATAGTGTGCGATGCGGCAACGGCGGCGGGGGATCAGAGACCGCGGGAAGAGGCTTGAGTAGCCGAATGCGGGAGGCACACGGGCTCATAGCCACGGCAGGAAGTGCAGCGGAGGGCCTCCGCCGGCGGCGGGGAGTGTGCCCAGGCGCATAAACAGGAGCGGGACATGCGAAAGCACGAAGGGGAAGGGAAGCCCTCAACTTAGCTGCAACCACATGTCATTCAAGAGTTCGCCAGAGAAGTAGTAAGAAGATACTAACCCTGCAGTAATTGTATGCATCAATCAGTGTCATCTTTCCGGCACTGTTCTTACCACAGAGACCGCAGCGGTGTCCGCACTTGAGACGGGTTCAAGCGTTGAGCAGAATCTTGGCACCATAAGCGAGCCAGAACCGGCAAGGATTACATAAATAAAGACAGAAGACAATCATTGGGGAATATGTGCTAGCACACAATGCCCGAGCTCGCTATACATAAGAGGGATGAAATATTTTTCGAATTACTTGTAATAAGACCACAGACACATCCCAACCAAACTTCTCAACACCCTTAAGCTTTGTAACACCCATAAGAATGTCCTACATGAGGAAGCTGTTTCTTCATAAAGACAAGCAAGGTTTATGCAGGTTTATGCCGACGCAGTCGGCGCTTCCCTGGTCTTGTTGTCGATCTGGGTAACACGTGACCAAGTTGTTGAACAGCTCGGCGCTTCGGCCGGGATGCGGTCTTCAACCTACAGTAACTCGCCATTTCCACGACCCCAGTGCTGCGAAGGGCCCTTCGTTGTTCTGGCTCGTTGGATTGGAAAGGCTGCTCCGCGTTGCTGTGTGCGCCTGGGAATGCATGCGGTGATGCTGAATGACCTAGGTGGAAGGGGGTGGTGCGCTCCGGCGCAACAGCTCTGCCTCGAGGCGTGCTTGCATGCCCCTGGGTCCAGCTCCTTGCGTTTCCCCAGACGCACGGCAGCTGTCTTTCATTGAGTGAGGAAGGAGGCGCATCTTATGCGCGTTCCTTGGGCAGCAGTGCGTCGAGACTGACGTCGCCCCGGCCGTACCCCAATGCGTCGAGACTGACGTTGGCTGCCCGTGAGGTGGAAGCACTCCTCGGCGGGAACAGGAACACAGTCCTCTCTCTACTGTTCAAGGTCAGTTCCACCATTCTGCTTGTTGTCCAAGGTCGGTGTCAAGTTTCTGTTTCCCGTTCAAGGTCGGTTTTCTTACCATCTGTTGTTCAAGGTAGGTTTTCCATCTCTCTCTGCTGTTTGAACTTATCTTCAGGGTTGATGGGGTGGACGGTTGAGGGGAAAGAGGGCATGTTGGTGTTTCGTCGTAAGGCGCTTCTTTGCTGATTATGATGAAGTAAATTATTCCAGGCATGATGTTAGCACATTCGTCTCTGATGCCCGTGACTGTTGCAGTTCTAGGCATTCTATTTTCTATTGTGCCACAAGACTTTATGGCTAGGATTTTAGGTGATGCTCTGTTTCTCAAAAATTTGGCCACACTGCAGCACTGATGGAAAAGGATCAAAACGACAGAAGCTTATGGGTAAATGGACGGCCCGTTGATGCAGACTTTACGGCTTCCAGAACCGTCCACCTCTTCCCACGGTCTGGACTGTCCCGACCGTCCCAACCGTCCCAACTGTCCCGCCGCAGGACGGTCGGCTGAGACAGGTTGGACAGTTGCCTTATTTGGACACCTCTTCGAATTGTCCACCACGCAGTCCCTTTTTGCGCTCACGCCGGTTGGGGTTGGGATGGGTTGGGTTGGTGGTTGGGTTGGAGGTTGGGTTGGTTCGGTTGGCAGGTATATTGATGATTTTCGAGGGATGTGAGATATTGAGTTTGGGTTAGGGCTGGACAGTCGGGACTGTCCCGACCGTCCCGACCGTCCACAATTGAATGGCTTACTTAAGCATTTTGGGACGGTTGGGACGGTTGGGACGATTGGACGGTTGGGACGGTTCCAGTTCCCGAAAACCCTCTTGGTGCCGACCTACGCTTACTTGCTAATATCCGGACCGGTGTGGACAGAACGCCACCGCCGCTGCAAACGAACGGCGATTCCGCATAATTTCGCAAATGGCTGTAATCTGCCAGCAATGTTTTTGGCTCGCCTGAAGGCCCTCATTTCACTCGGAAAGCGCCGACGAGCGTCGGCAAAACCCTTGCTTGCTAAGCATGGGTAGTGTGCATTCCAATGACATTTTGTAGCTTAGCCAATCACATGCTGTCGGAGCTGAATCGGAGTAGACTACTTTCAGCGGAGGAGTTCGATGGAAAGTCAAACGGAGTCTGAAAATTGCAGAGCAAGACGCGCTGCCGAATGCTCAGCCACCCACTGGGAGTTCGGCATGGGTACATTTCGGGGGTGCAATAACCCTTGCAAGCAAGGGGATCAATCACTTTTGGACAAGCCCTCATCCACCATGATAGGTGCAGAACTAGGGGCAAAATCTCTGAAAATGAGAGTCAAATCTTGTTTTAGGCATATCTTTACAATGCAAGAACGCACCGCTGACATTTCAGATGTTCCTAAAAGCCGTTAACCGTGCGCGACACAAGCTGAGAACATCATTTGTAAAAAAAAAAAATTGCCTCAGCTGCACTGAGCCGAGTCACCGAGCCACCGAGCCACCGAGCCACTGAAAACTAAATTTCCAAATTTGGACATCAGATTTCAGGTCGATCGACTTCCAGAAGCGTCCTATCCGTCCGGCCCGTCCAGTCCGTCCAGTCTGTCCGAACTGTCGGCAGCAGCCACATCATGCCAGGAGAGGTCCTTCGGGACCGAAAGCGACCGTGTGCGACCGTTTGCGACCGTGTGCAACCATAGACCGCGCGGCAGCAACTCGAGTGCCGCCGGGGGCGGCGGATCCCTTGCTCGGAGTTCGAGTTCGAGTTCGAGTTCAGCTGGAAGGCTGGCAGTCGGTGCGCAGCACGATGACTTCAACATGAGATCACGCTTGATGGCATTGCGAGCACAAAAGGAATTTTTTTCCTAAAAAGGCGTTTGTTTGTTCGTGGACGCTGGGCCTGACTGAACCAACACTAAACTATATTTCCAAATTTGGAAATTTATTTTCAGTGGCTCGGTGGCTTGGCTCGGTGGCTCGATGGCTTGGCTCGGTGGCTCGGTGGCTCGGTGGCTCAGCTCAGTGGCTCATGGCTCGAGCTATAGCTCAGTGTCTGGCTTGGTGCAGCTTCAAGCTTCATGTATAGCTTGATGTAGCTCAGTATTTGGCTCTAGGATGTCTCATAACCCAACGAGCCAGCAGATGGAGCCAGCAGATGGAGCCAGACATGGACTCGAACGAAGTCACATGTTGTCCAGCCCAACACCCCAATCATGTGATCAGCTTACATAAGTCAGCTCAAAGCCAGTTCAAAGTCGGCAGATTGTGCCGGTTATGGAACTTTTCGGGTTGTCCGCGTTTTTGGTCGGACGCGGACGACAGGTCGGACTCGAGCGCGGACGTCGGACGAGGAACGTGGACATCCGACAAAAAAACGCGGACATCCGACAGAAAACGCGGACGTCCGACAAAAAATGCGGACGTGACATCTGAGACATGCATGTCACATAGTTACATCAGCTCCCTTTTCCGGATGTGACCCGCAGGGCCTATCCTTGCGGCCCGCCATGCCCTCAACTTTGATGTTGAGGTTAGCTCTAGCTATTGTCAGTCTGGACTGACAGTACAACTGAGAGATTTCAATTAATGAGTCTATAAGATGTCAGACTGCATACCACAAAGTAGCTTTTGCGGTCACGCCGGTTGAGGTTGGGATGGGTTGGGTTGGCGGTTGGGTTGGCGGTTGGGTTGGGGTTGGGGTTGGGGTTGGGTTAGCCGGTATATGTTTGCTGGGGGGGTGGGTGAGGAGGTTGAGTTGGGGCAGGGGCTCGCAAGATTATGACTACTTAGTCTAGGCATTTGTGTGCAAAAAAATTGCGAGGAGCTTCAGATTTCTTTCTTACTCGGACATGACCCGCTGTGACCCGCGGGGTTGTATCTCTGTTTGATGATGTAAGCAATATGTCACAAATTCCTGTCTCAAACAGGTCGTGCCGCTGTCCGACAGAAAACGCGGACTCCCGGGTCACGTTTACCAGGGAAACGTGACACCGCGGACAACATCACCTACCGTCCGGACAAAAACGCGGACGTCCGCGTCCGGATTTTTGATGTCCGCGTCCGCGTCCGCGTCCGAGGAAAAACGCGGACTTCCATGTCCGGAACGTTCTCAAAGTCGGTAGTCAGTTCTCATACGATCATCGATCATCAGCCATTTCGGGAGTCAGAAGACCTCCGAATACGTGCGCTGTTGGTACTGGTGGCCGAAAATTGGACACAAATTGGAGAAGTTCTGCGCGAGCTGCGGGTTATGAGACACTGTAGGCTCCGTTGGGTCAATAATTTTTTCCACCCCCTCCACGGGAGGGAGCCCTGCGCGGGGAGTTGGGAAAAATTCGGCGGCAGCGGGGTCTGTGCCCACGAAGCGTCGGATAAGCGGAAATGGTGAACGAGAGGGCAATGGCCCTGTACGGAGCCGACATATTCGCGTTTTTCAAAGGAGGGGAGATCTCCCTCCATTCTCTCCGTCCGCTGGTGGAACACGGAGAAGTGCACGTCGAAGTACTGAGACAGGGGTTGCTGCTGAGGGTGTGCATGAGTTCAAAACTGTTAGTTTGATCGGCAAGAGCGAGGCTTGCTGTTGTGGGTGTCAAATCTCTGACCGTTGACGCGATCCATGTCAGCAAGCAGGAAAAGTGGCTCGGGGGCAGGGTCCTTCGGCGCCGTGGATGTGGGTTGGTTCAGAGAGACAGCGGGTGCCAGCGGGTATGTAAGTTGCTGCCCCCTACGTGAAAACATATGCATGATTATTCCATGTGCAGAAACCCATGTCATTGTCCTCTACATTTTGCGATGGTTACCGCTATCCACAATGTCGCACATCGCCGTCCTACGACATCCGGCGCCTGTTCTCCGAATCTGGTCATGTGACCCAGGAACCGAAGTTGCTGGTGCGTAACACGAAATACCGACGCGCGTGTAACACGAAATACTGTTGCACGCGTAACACGAAATACCGTCGCGCGCGTAACACGGGATACCGAGGTGTATGTAACACGAATTTGAGAGTAGAAAGGGTATATATAGAGGCCACGAATATAATAAGCATAAGTCAATATGGTCTAGTGGTCTGGTTGTGTGACGTAGTGTTACCATCGTTGTCTTTCTTTCGGGCATTGGTTCAGCCCTAGTGCCCGTCGCTTTTATTATTGGCATAATATACAGTAGTTGACCGTAACACGGCGTGTTACATACACGACCGTAACACCCTGTCTAATAGACACGACGAGCGTGTATGTTTCGTGACTATTAGACACGACGGTAACGTTCGACGAACTGAACACCTACGAAGATGAGAAGGACAAGGAAAGCAAAAAGGATAAAGGCCTGCAGGATGCACCATTGGAGGAAGAATCTCCAGATGAAGAGGACCCAGAGGGTGAAGGCACAGTGGATGAGGATGAAAGGCCAGCAGGGGAAGGGCTGACAGCAGAGTCATACAAGTCAGCAATGAAGGGATGACAAGGCAAGAGTAGCAGCACCAAAGCTGCTCTCCCATTGCAGCTGGTCAAACAGCTCTGGTCATCTCAGAGTCATGATATTGCCAGCACACGAGAACCATGCTGATCAGCATGCCTGTCACTGCTGTCTGCTGTCAGAACCAATGCTGCAACATTGTCTCATTCTAGCATGGATGGTGTTGATGACAGGCTCAAACAACAATTGGTTCAAATGCGAAAGCTCAGTCTTCCACTCTTAGGTTAGATTCAAGTGAAGAAACTTTTTTGAGGCCTAAGTAATTATTTTCTGAAGCTCCAGGAAGTGGAAAGTAACTGAGAAGGATGATGAACCTCCAGTGAGAAAGCAGGCAAAGACTGCACTAGCTGTGAAGGATGCAAGTCAAAAAAGAAGCATATCTGCATCCAAGTAAAAGGAGACTTCAGGAAAGAAGAGGGGCAGGGTATCTCACTCCTGATGGTAAGTTGGAGAGATGACTGTTTGATTTTGTAATTGTTGCATGCATTGTATTTGACAGTAGCATCTTCTTGCTTTGATTGTCCTGTATATAACAAATGTGGGTTGAGTAGGAGGCATGGTGTGGCCAGGTGTGGCAGACAAGGCCCAGGATGTGGCTTTGGCCATGGAATGATGCATTGTCTGCAGATAAATATAAGTATCATGTCTGTCTGAATGCTAACCTCTCTCTTTTGCTCCTCTTGTGCCTGCCCTCCCTCATGTCTTCAAAGCCTGATCCTGAACTGAAAGCTCTCATGGAGAAATTCACAGGGCCTTGTCCTCACCCTGTTTGAGTCAAATGTCATCATGATGTCCGAACTGTAGGATTGCAGTATCAAACCAAAGGTGGTAATTTAGGTCATTGATACTATATCATGAGCAGTTCTCTCTTGCTGTAAAGGAGCTGTGTTTGACTCCTCTATAGTGCTGTCAGAAGGAGACTTGCATGACTGGATGGTGTACTATCTCAGAGACCTTGTCTCTGGTGAAACTTGCTTTGATCATGTGATTTCAGAAGGCAAGAGAGGAGCAAGCCAATGTATTGAAAGAGGCAACTATGCTTCTTAATCATGAATGCTCTATGCAGCACAACTCTTCTGGAACCTTCTGCATGCTAATGTCAAGTAGTACCTTCTTCACCTGTATAGCATTCTGGGGCTAGTCAGTCTAATGCTACACCTTCTATGCATCATGAGGTGGTATCAGAGCCTCCAATGCATTGAAATATCTTTGATGTGCAATGGGTCTCTCCTTCATCCCTGACAGTCTATGTGAGCACATCCAAAGTTGATGATCAGAACTATATGATCATGAGTGTCTTGTTTGCATAGGTGTATTGCTGTTCAAATGTCATATGATGTTAACATTGACATCTGGTTTGTATCCTAGAATGATGACTCACCTATCTTGAAGCAGTTATCCTGGCTGAAGTTGCAGATGTTTAGTCTGCCTTTATCAGCATCCTTTTGCCTACATTACCTGTATCATTCAATGACCTTGAATGTTTTTGAAAGCCTGTCACAGCACCCCATCAGAAAGAGCTCACAAAAGGTAAAAAACTTGATCAAAGGCATGATCCACATATTTTGTCAATACATACATTCTAAATTTCTCATCTTCTGATCATGAGTCCTACATCTGTTATATTGATGGCTTTTAGTGACTGAAAAGATAACAGCCAGTCTTCTCTGATACACAAAGCAAGACAACCACCAAGACTTTTTTGTCATTGCTTGTCTTGCACACAATACTCTTGCTATTTTGCTTCAGTATTTATTGAAACTCAATTCTCAAATTCTTAGTAATAAATGAGCTCATATTTGCAAAGGCTGAGATATAATCTTGCTTAAGCTCAAGTAATTTGAACACTTCTTCAATCATTTATACTATTTATTTACTATCTACATGCTATTTGTCATTTTGTTTTAGAATCTTCAGAAAATGTAAATAAATGGTTGAAGCCTTAATATTAAAATAGGCAAAATACAAAAGTAAGTATTATTATGTGAGCAAAGCATGAAGCTTTTTGGTAAAGTCTTACTTTTGTAGTCAAGCAGTAGTGACAACATTGTAGAAGAGGTCACACCATATTACAGTTAAATATCATGAGATATTGGCCAGCCATAGTAGTAAAGTAGGAGGGTAGAGGGCAGAAATTATAGAATAGTACTGCCACAAGCAGAGTATTAGTCAACATTGAGGTAGATACAAGACAGAATATGATAGCAGAATCATCATTCCATCATCATCCTGCTTTCAGAGCTTCCTCCCTTTTAGCCTGCTCTAGCAGGTGCTGCTGTTGGATACTACAAGATGTTGATCAACTATGGTAAAATGCTATAGTTAAGTATTATGAGATGTTGGTCAACCATAGGACCATGCAGCCTTGCAGCACATTAGATATTGGCTAAGCATACTGGTATGTCAGGTATGCTACAGTATACTGGATTATGCCTTGGCCAATCATTGCAGCATGCATATAGGCTGTAGCATGTGCATGAATGTTCTGTTATCTTATCTATTAATATAACCTAAATTGGTTAAGATAACATCATGTGATGAATTATATAAGTCACATGATCTTTCAAATCGTGTCGGGCCAATTGAAAAATGCACCGGGAGCACTACGCCTGGCCCAGAAAGGAACCGCTACCTAGAAGGGAACCATCGGCCTCTGGCCACATAAATTTTGCTCGTTTCCCTTGAAAATATTCGTACAGGACCCTCTCATGCACAACAATAAGTCTATGTAATTTGTTTATTGTGAGGTCGAGGGAGTGGCATTAAAATCGCAAAAGTATTTGAATTGAGGCTAGGTGTATGGCTTTGCCCTGTCCGAAAACCTCAGATCCCGTCGATCGGGCACGAATCGGAACACGATTTTTGGTCAACTAGTTTATTGAGAAGGGTTAAAGCTATTCATAATTTACAAGGTGCATCAATGGGCAAGCAAAGTACTGTGCGACGAGAGATGCTGAACGGCGTTACAAGGCATTACAACCTTTCACGTCTCGACGCGCTGAAAACCGTGACCAATCGTGATTAATCGTGACAATTTTTGGTTCCTTATGCAGTGCAAGGCGTCACATTCGAGTCGTCGTCTTTGACGATGAACACATTGTTTAGCAGTCATCAAACAAATCTTGAAATTTCATATCTACTAAGGTGAGCTGTGTCTATGTGGACTCCAGGTGAAATCGAGCTGAAATGCCTCCTCCCGCCTCCGCGATCCGGAGTTGATGAAAACCGGTTCCTTTCTGGGCCAGGCGTAGCATGGGAAAGCATAGAAAAGCACATCTAAGAAGGGTTGGATTGGTTGAGATTGTAAACCTTATACAGCCTGTAAGATTATTCTTCCTAGCATCCATGTTTTTGCATTCCAGATATGCATTTCAGAAGGTAGTTTTATGATTGTGTGAGTGGCCATGGAGAAGTGTTATCATCTGAGTTGCTTACATAAGGGGTGGTGGACTTTGCGCCCTGTCTATCTTGATACTTTGTATTTGATAAATTCTCACTTTCTCTTCACTGATTTTTAAAATCCACCCCCAGTGTCTTTGACTTTCCACCAGCTGCTCTACTCTCCATTTTCCAGGGTGCACAGCAGCATACTTAATAATAAACACAATTGGCTGATGACTGAAGGCAGTAGCAGTACATGACAACATGAAGCCAAATGCATGAATGTGTCATGTGTTTAGAACGGGAATGAGAAAGGAAGAATGGACAACATGCTGGTACGAAATTTTGGAAAAACCAACAGTGACTAAAAATGCAGGACCTGGCAAATTGGCAAATACTCGAGACAGCAGAGGCCACAAAATGGCAGAACGAGCGAGGCTTGACACCGGACTAGGTGACTAGTCTTCCTCCTCAGGCGAGTCCTCAGGCGAGTCCTCCAAAGGACGGCAGCTGTCATGGCGGCTGTCATTTCTCGAAGGCATCTGCAGTGGAAGCGGCTTGTAGAAAGTCAACTCATCCAGGTCCTCCTCCTCCAAACCCAACTTGAAGACCTCCAAATTGAAGCCATCCAAGTTGACCAGGTCCTTCCAAAACCGCACCACATCGTTGCACAACCGCTTGCCGATGTCCTGAAGGGGAATCCTTTTTTGGCCCCAGGCCACGACGGGCAGGTCCTCACCGTTCGTTGCCCAGTTTTCCGCCATCCTGTAGCATACAGTGATGAAATGCTTGCTGTGCTGGAACCCCCACCATGTGATATTGTGCCAACCCCGCGCTTTGTAGTATTTCAAGCATGTCTTCAGCGACGCTGCATTTGCCGCCGCCTGCGGTGCTGCCTCTTGGCTTTCTCCCATGAGGGTGCGCTGCAGCACCACTGCGTTTGCGACTGCGACAAACACCTCCTTCGAGTGCTCGGCATGCTCAGGGTGTCCCAGAAACAATGGATCTGGGCCAGAATCCATCAGCCGGCCCAATGTCCCCTCCTTGTCAAGCCTACTCACCTCCATTTTCCTGGCCAGCGGTGTGAATGTCATTGGCCCACAACGTCATAAAGCTGGGAATCATCGCCACAGCGTCGGGATGCGTCGCATTTGTGAGGTGGTGGCCTTTCATCAGCATGTGTACAGCGCCGTAGAAGCTCTTATGCAACTGCATCTGTGGGTAAAAGTGGCGACCGAAGACCACAGTGTGCTCCGCACCATACACCCAGTGTGCCGTGTTCGGCCGTTGAAAGCTGCCCGTGTCTTTAATATCTCCATCCGGGCACAAACTAAAAAAGAACACTCACAAGGCCATCCCGGGGCGAAGAACAAAAGCGAAGACCCAAAAGAGCGAGAGGTCAATGTTGTCGAGCTCGTTGAGAGTGTCGAAACATGTGGCCCGCGACGGGTCCAGGGTCTCCTCGTCCTTTGACACCAACACCACCCACAGCTTGCACCCAACGAGGGGTTGTGAGCATGTGCCGAGCCCGTCAGTATCAATATGCACGTCCGAGATCGAGTGTCGTGTCGCCACGGTCCCCCACGAAAGATCTGGAAGCGCGCGGATCGAGTGCGACCCCGCAGGCAGCTTGGTTTCCATCACCCTCACGGCTTCCTCGTGAGCCGCAAACACCCTGGTGCACATCCCATGTCATGTCAGAACCACCACAAAGAGAGAGCAAGACATCTTCCACCGTCGGCCACTTACTTCCATGATGGCATCTCTACTAGGGGCGCCGGGCAGGGATTCTCCAGCCCGTTCAACACCTTTGTCTGTTCGGCCGCCTTCCCTGCCTGATAAATGTCCTCACGTGTGCCTGTACGGTTCTGACGTGATGCATCCGCGTTCGAGCGGTATGCCATATCTGCAAGCAGTCGTTATTGGCCTCCATGTCCGATTCCCAAGGGCAAAACCAGATACAAATGAAACATACTGACCGTGGATGTTGACTGGTTGGTTCATCGGGCCCAATAGTTTGATCGTCGCCGGGTTCCATTGCCAGCGCCGGCTCACAGGAAGCCCCACCACCAGGATGTGGTATCGCATAAAGACCTCCTCCACATCAACGGAGTCCATTGCATCCAGCTGCTGCCACGTGAGGATTTTCACCCCGAACGTGTGGTCCTTCTGCTCCATGGTATCGACAATTGCCTTTTGCAGGCGCAATCCGAAGTGTCGAAGGTCGTGCTCCTGTTTACCCACGCTCAATTTTGTCGACTATTCTCCACAGGATTTCACCCACCTTGCCATCATCATCTTCTGCATCCGTCACGACCGGGTGGTAATAGATACACTCAATAGAGGTCAAGACACCGTCACTTCCATCCTGGCTCGGCTCAGCATGACAGGCCTTCAGCAGAATTGGTTTCATCTCCAGCTGGGTGCAATAATAAATTAGTACACGTCTTGTGTGTTCTCATGCGATTAGGCGAACTGACCACAGCCTTTTTCTCATCGAGCAAAGGGACCTTGTGGACAAGAAAAAAATGACCGTGAGTTTGAGCTGAGCGTGCATGTCGATCAAGCATCCGCTCACCTTTGGCTGCATTGCTGCCGCATTGCGAGCTTTGGTTGTACCACGGGTCTTCCTGCCCGAAGTGGACGTTGTGGCTTTAGCGCGAGACTTCTTGCCCGATGAAGAGGATGGGGCAGGGATGTCCTGGAGGGGTTTTGCGATGAACGTACGAGGCCGGAGGGTGCGTTCTATTGAAACCACTTCTGGCTTGCCACCATCTTGATTGTTCAATGCGGCGCTGCCCGGTACGTCTTGCATCAGAGTGTCCGAGTGCCGATCCTCCTCTCGCCCTGCGTTCCCACCCTCCACCTCCACCTCCTGCACTGACTTCTCGGCCGTCTCCGTATCCTTGTCTTTCAACGTGTCCTTATCCTTCCCCGCATCTTGCCCTGCCCCAACGTCCTTCTCTGCTGCCGACGCCACTGCCGCCTCTGCTGCCGCTGTTGTTGTTGCTGCATTGTCGGTCTCACTCTGCCGCTCGTCGATGTCCATGCCTTCCTCCCCACCACCTTTCCCTGCGTCCTTCTCTGCTGCAACTTCTGCCTCTCCATTCTTTGTCTCACCCTGCCCCTCGTCCACCTGCATGTCTTCCTCCCCGCCACCTTGTCCTGCCTTGTCTACCGCTGCTGCGGCCCAATCCCCTGCCCCTGCTGCTGTTGCTCCTCCTACCTCATCCTCTCCCTCTTTCTGCTCCTTGTCCACGTTCATGTCGTCGTCCCCACCACCCTCCCGTGGCGTCTTTTCAGCCGCCGTCTTTGCCGCCGCCGAATCCCCAACCTCGCTTCGACCATCTTCCACGTCCATGTCTTCCTCGCCACCGCCCTCCATTCCGTCTGCAGTTGCTGTGCGCTCCTCTTCACAGACCGCCGAATTCATCGACGACACCGGCATCCTGGGGTGGGCGCTATCTTCATGTTCCTCTTCCAACCGCGCCCTCTTTCCAGACCCTCCTGCCTCCACTGCCTCCTGCGTGCGCTTCATCCCGTACCACACTCCGTCTGCATGCGCATGGCTCTGAGACAGGAGGCGCTGTGTGCTTGTCACACCCTCCTCATCCCCTTCGTTCGTCTCGATCGTGCGGACCCAATCCTGAGTGCCTACTGCAATGGTCATGGCGTTGTGCATGTCAAGATGCGATTCATGTACCATTGTCACGTGCACTGACCTTGTCGCATCCAGTCAAACCAACCCCGACCCACAGCGTCTTCCAACTCTGGCTGGTCCACATCCTTCGAGATGTTCTTCCAATGCTCCAATACCTCCTGCACCATTTCCGCCGTGCGTGCCCCTCGTGCGATCGCAAAGAGTGCATACCATGTCATGCGTTCCATCTCGACCATCTTCGATGGCCGAATCACGTTTCCGTATGCCTGTCGAAGCTAATCCAAGGAGGAAGGGTTGGTCGTCATCGCCCAGGGCCACTCCTCCCTTACTCACCTTGATATAAGAAGGCCGGGTGAGGGCGCTGTTGTGCAGCATCAACGGAACAAAACACACTAAGGGTGAGATGGCAAGGCTGGCAATCAGCGAGGCCAAGATCTTGGACCGCGTTAACCTCCCTAGCGGCTTTCTGCCTCCGCCACAAAGTCAGTGAGAAAAGAGAGCTATCGCAGCGTTACGACGGGTAGCCGACTTACCCGTGCAAATTTTGAAAGCATTTCTCCTCATGGATGTCACCCTAATCAAGGCCACGCGGATGAGGTCAAGAACAAAGAGGGAGGGCGGTCAACGTCAAACGTACCGTAATGAACAAGTTGAGCGAGAGGGCAGCCAGCTCGAAATTTTGGGTGATGTTGAGCCGATCTATGTCCGACACACGATTCATGCAGGACGAAAGCAGGCTGGCTGAGACTTGCTTCGCTTCCTCGTGTGTCCATGGCTGCGGTCCGGACTTGCCTTGTGCAGTCTGGGACACGACAAGCGATGTGGACGCATCTTTGGCAAGCGCTTGCCTGAAGTTCGTGTCTGCATCATCCATCATGGACACCCAATCTTTCATGTGGCTGAGGACCTGTGCAAAACACGAAGATCAGTCAACAGGTCTCATGCAGTCACCTGGTAACACCATTACCGTTTTGACGTGCGAGTTCTCCGAGATGACGGAGTCGAGGAGCTCTGGGCGAGGGGATTTCCCTTCGCCGGATGCCTCCCGACCTACCAATCTCGTGACCACGTCTGCCAGCTGGTAGCGCATAATCACGTCCACGACCTTCGATGCCTGATGCGCACTCAGCTCGCTAATGTCGACGTTGGGCCGGTCGACCAGCTGCTTCCACAACAGTTCGAAGTCTGTGTCCCTGCGGGTTAAAGTCTCCTTCCCCCAGGCCTCGAGGTTGGATAAAAAAGCCTGACGAAGTCGCGATTCCGATGTGAGCGCGTCAAGTCTCGGCAGCCAGAGTACATCATCTCACTTTTATGCATTCCCGCAGGCTCTCCACCGCCGCGAATTGCGATGCCGACACGGCCTGAGTCGAGATCACCGCCGTGCTCGGGTTCTGAGGAAGAAGCACCGCGCTCAAGTTGTCGGGGACTAGCATCGTGAGCTCGCTGATGGTGAAAATGTGGTCGTCATGCCAGGGGAGCGCACGCATTGCATAAGCGCATTGGCGAAAGTTCACCTCGTGCTCGGCAGAGGGGGAGGTGGAATCACCGCTGAGGTGCGAACGTGCAGTCAGAAAGACGGCATCCTAATGCAGGGATACGACTTACAATGAGGAAGTGGCCATGGGAGCGAAATGAATAGTTGGTTAGATCAGAAAGAGAGAGCTAAGACAGGGATGGGATTGGGCAGCACTTGCAGCCAGGAGTTAGCGGCGAATGGATGCACTTAAGAACAAAGAAAGAAGACTCTAAGATCCAGCGCGGACATGATGAGCATGCCGCGTCGTCGGGGAGAGCCGGCACAGTCTTCGGAAGACAATATTCCCACGGCTGACGCGACATCATTCACCAAGAGGTGGGCGATAGTGGTGGTCCGAGGCGGAGTGAGGCGGAACGAAGTGATGTTCCCACGCATACCGCTTTGACTGAAGTGAGGCCACTCCGTTTGTCCTTTGTCGACTACTAACATGCTAACAAGCGAGTCCGCAAACGATGTCACATGCAATTCACGTGAATTACTTATGTACAGTGGTCATTAAATGCAACTTGACCTTAAAAACAAATCTCTTAAAGGTAGCATTGATCAGACAGTCTCTGAATTTAATTGTGCATGAAGAGGGTTGAATGTGAGCGCTTGGGACGCGCCCAAGACGCGTTAATGTCCTACTTTACGATCACATGCGCTCGCTTTGGTCGCAACGTGACTTCACTTGTAATTCCAGATTGTTCGACATGTGGCAAGTCACGACTGAAGCGAGGCGGAGGTTTTCGAAGTGAAGTCTGACATCACTGTCAGTGGAGCGAGTTGGACTCGCTTTCTGCCTCACTTCGTTCCGCCTCACTCCGCCTCGGACCACCACTAGCACTGGGCAGACGGAAAGCGACAGACACGAGGTCCCCCTCGGCCCGATGACAACCCCCCTTCAAACTGGTGTCCAGGGGTCTTTTCGCAGGAATCTGCATCGTAAAACCCAAAACTTTGACAGTTGACTCAGTCCGCCCGAAAACGCTTATGTAGCCTATTTAGCACCCCCCAAAAGTCATATTTCTGATGTAGGCCAGGTACTTTTTGTGAACGAAAATCAGGAGAAATGAGCGAGTTCGAATATTTCTCTTCATTTCAGCAGAACGCGTGATGGATTCCAGCGGCGCGTCGTGGCGATCGGTGAACGACGCGTTTGCGACGCGTCTTGTTGCCAATGCGAGCCAGACGCGTCTTAAATACTTCGTCGTTGTGCTATGCTTTATTCTCAAGTCGCAAGCTCCTTGCTAGAATTCTGACATTGCCTTTCTACCCCTTCAAGCCACACCGTCACGCTCCCGAGCAACATGAACTACTCATGAACTCGCGTGCACTGGTACCACCGCACGTGGTACCAACCTCGCACGCACCAGAGAACCGTAGGGCATGCCGCTTGACGGCATGTCCGCATCGGTCAGCGGACAGCCGCTCCCGGTAGCGGCGTCGACGACAGGCGACGTGCTTTTTGAACCCGGGCGGAGCCCCTCGACGCTGGGACTTGCTGTGGGGTACTCGCACATCGACATCGACGTGCTTCCCCTGTCGCCTATCAACCCATCCTCTGAGGCATTCGGGTTTACGCATGATACGAGCACCGCATCGGGCATCGCGGAGCACGTAAAATACCTTGAGTCTACATCAAGTGTGGTACCGGTTCTGAATCGAGAGGGACAACGATAACATGTAAAGCACATTTGTCCGTCAGTTCAACTGCATGCCTCGGTTAGGGCGGCGCATTGGGTGCGATAAATTTAGTCACTATGTTTCTCTGTCTTTCTGTACAAAAGCATACATTCGTTTGTACTCTGCGAAGGTCTCCGAGCCAAACTAGATACAATGTTCAGTCAATCTATGCCTGGTCTTCAGGCCAACTCGACTTGAATTTCTGCTAAGCACTTTGACAAGTCAACCGGGGTCCGGCCAGATCCTTCATTACCCGATCCCGAGCTTGACAGGCTTACATACCCCCCCTCCCCCTTGTCAAAATCCTTGCACCTCGTGTCTGAAACTTGCGACCCGCCCACCTCTTGTCATTCACTGTGCCCATCCCCAGACTCTTCGGCGACAGCCGGCGACGACGCGCCGCAACCGCATCACGTGTTGTCGACCAGGACACCCAATGCACGTGACCACGATGCATCGTACTTTCCAGATTGTTGAATGTTCGACTTATGTATGATCCTAGCGGTGCGCGCACTAGGCTCCATCCCATCCGCCGCTGTTGGATCAAGATGAATCCGAGTGGGGGAATGCGACTTGAGCTTGAGTACTTTGAGTATTGGCGTGGCTAATGTAAAAATAGATTTCGGAACAAACCGAGCCTGTTTCAACATCCGCCAACCTTGTGCACCTCCAGCGACGGCTGGTAGACAACATAGGGAAACAATCAGCCACCCCAGTCCATGGACGGTCATTGCTGATGTAAGGATGTCCTGCAATTCACCCGGAACATGCCCGGGACAGTACTCCTAGGTATCATTATTGCCAATGCTGCTCTACTGTAGGTACCTGGATAGAAAAAAAAAATGATAGTATTGTACGACTGCACCATGGCAAGCCCGCTGTCACCCCTCAGTACCCTTGAAGCCCTCCAGAGCTCTGGGGTCAACATGGCCAAGTTGTTAACTTGGGGGAAGAGGGCCGATGCTCTGCATGGCAATACAATTCTTTTTGAATTGTTATAACTTTGTAGTGTTATTTTCACAGAATTAATAAGATAGCAGAGAATTGAATATACTAGTATTGTAATGTTGCAAAGATCTCCATCTTCAAAGTATACTGTTTTACACTTATCTCTTATTTTTAAACTTTGTTACCAGCAAGAGTTGAACTAATGACAAAATAATGGTCATGTGCAACAATGAGCCCGGTCAGGCTCACTGTTGCATGTGACTTCTCAAAAATTGTGTTTGAACATTTATGAAGTACATGAGTGTGGCCTTTGAAAGTCTGTCAACTGTTGTGTATTGCCTAGATTGATTTTATTTTTGCCTTCTAGGGGTCTCAATCAGTAATTTGGCTATATCTCTATCAATTCTCTAGCTATGAACATAAACTCAAGTGTTTCGGAATAGTACTATGAATGACCATATTATCATGATTTTTACTTATTTTTTACACCACTCAGTATGTGCCTATTCTCAGATGATTTGATGATTTGCCCCTAGACTTGAATGATTTTTTCGATTTTTTTCTGCTTATAAATTGCTTCTGTAATCCACAGCATGGGCGAAATGACGTCTTTCCGTCCCCCTCATGATGTCATGGAATGGGAAGACATCATTTTGCCTGTGCTGCAGATTATGTAAAACCTCAAAAAACTTCGAAAATAGTCAAATAGGAGATTCTATGATGATTTGTATATATCTCCTTATGTACTGGAGAGATTATCAGTCCCTTGATTGCATCAGAAGGGGCTCGATTATAACTTTCCAACGACGCTAGGTACATTACAATTGGATGAGTCAATAAAAAGATGTGGCCTCAACAAGTTTGCCCCTACCTCTAACACCAACCCTTCAGTAATTGCCACTGTGTTTTCTCAGTACCTATCTGATCTTCTTGTACAATATGCTGTTGGAAAGGGAGGGATCAGAGCTTTCCAGTAGTATTTTTATTGTGTGACTAGCACCATGCGTTGCTCCGCTACGATGCAATCACTATGGTCTGCTCCTCAAAGGTATCTTTGAAGCGATTTCTTATATCTCAGTCATTTCTGGACCTATTCTCATGAAGAAAAAAAATCTGAGGAGGTAAAATTTACTTCTATTATATCAGCATACACCATTAATAACTTATGTCAAGAAAAAGGTATAAACTTTACTATAAAATACATTTATACATTATCTTGTAACAAGTTTGCACTTTTTCATACTGAGAACTTTTAGTCCTAATATGACTAGCATTGACTTACATATGCATATAGTTAAACAATGATTCAATTAGATTTAAAAGACTGAATATCTCTAAGAAATATCCAAAATTATAAGAATGGCAATTGGCAGAATCAAACTTATAATGTCACTTTATATGAGAAATTAGTTAGAGTAAATGATTTCAAGGAATCATAATGAGATATACATGTTATGTATGATGATTATGAACAGTGACAGTGAGATATGTTGATTGTAAAATGAAATAAAAGAATTCAAGGTTGAACTGGAATTGAACCTGCAAACTCATCAGATTGTTGACTTGTGATTATATAAGCCAACTGCCAAATGGGGATGGTCATCGTTTTGGTGTCATTTTCTGGCAGTCGAGTTATAGGTGGGCATAGTTTGGACCGAAAAAGAATTAATTAATTCGAAAAGAATTAAATTAATTCGAGGCAGCATGCCTCGCAAGTTCTGCATGATTTCTCGGTTACACTCGATGTTCGCATGCTCGGGAACACTTAGTATAGTCATGATGCAGACAATGCATGTATTTTTTCCCTGAGAATTCAGCATTTTTTGGATGTAATCAGTTTTTTTCGGGCCGCCTTCGGCGGCACACTTTTTGTAGCACGGTACATTGTACAGCCTCTCCTTCAGTTGGATTTGCAGCTGAGAATAAACATGAGCATGTCACGTCTATCACCCATGTCGAATCAGGATGCATGAAGCTCAGTATTTGCAAAACAGCTCCCACCCGAGGTAAACATCCGATGCGATGCTAATACATCATTTCTGTGTGAATGGCAGTATTTGTGTACAATCTGGGAGCACATAACTCAAGAGCCATGTCTTTCTATTAAATTGATAGCTTTCTGAACACATTGAGGCTGCACAGAACATGGTATCTGCCCAAGAGGCAGAGTGTATGTGGCAGACCATCTCACCATCGAAGATTTTAAATTTACAAACTTTGTGCAGCTCTGCACGTCTCAATAAAATTCATTCAGGATACATTCATTTGGGAAACTCGAAAGACGAAGTTATATGGCGTGCGGGTACATGCTGCGGGCTATAGAATATTTGTTCGTAGCAGCTACAATGTGCAAGAGCAATGACTAAGCGTGGCTCCTGCCGGAAAAGGCACCACTTTTCGAAGTCCGTTACAATTCGAAGTCCGCTAGAATTCAAACTCAGCTAGAGCTCGCTCAGTGCCCACCTATGGCCCGACCGCCTCATTTTCTGGAGGGCATTCGGGAACTAGAAGTGTCCTGTCCGGATTGTCCAAACTGTCCAAACTGTCTGTCTGAATCCGTCTGAGTCAAGTCCGAGCGGTCAGAACTGTCCACCCGTGCCCGATCGGACCCGATCGGAGACAGGCATCCGTGACGGGTAACCCTAAAGGACACACTTACCCCCTAGCATAGGGTTGGGTATTACACAAGCATAGAGCACCGGCAACCTGGCGTTCGAAATTTTATGTAGCCACTGATGCGTGTTTGGGCTGCTCAACCTCGCATAGATCTGCTCTTGCAGCAGCAGAGCTTCCTGCGCATGTTTCAGTACTACTCCAAGGCAGGTGCCATATTGATGGATTGTAGCAGCTGTGAGGTCTACACGCTCTTCATTGAGCTAGATCTTCCTCACAGCTGTTCGCGTCCTCAGCCCAGAAACCAATGGCCATGTACCAACACACAAACGGTACGCCAAAGTCAAGCTGAACACGCCCCCCAGTGCAGACACCCACACGCACCTTCACGGACGTAGAGTGTGAAGTTCTGGCACTTCCTCCTCCAGTGCCCCATCTGGCTGCAGGAGCACAAAGCCCTCAAGAGGGCTTTGAAAGTCCGTCGCTCTCTCCAGATTGGGCATTTACTGGCCAGTGATAAAGCCGCTGTGCTGCTCATGTGGTACATTGCTGCCACAAAGCATTTTGACAACATAAGTATGTTACCGTTCAACTCGTGACGCAGCTTGCTAGGTCCTGTTTTGCTCTCATAGGACCTGCTACTGGATTCCTGCATGCTTTCGACCCCACCCTCCCTCCCGCATTACGACCCCACATATTCACATGCGCGCCACGATGAATTGCAGGATCAAGCACTATGGGAAGGAGTAGGAACTTGTGTGAGGGTGCATGCTTTTCCCTACAGGATTTTTACTGCAGTTCTCCAGGATCACTGAGCAATCAGGTGAAGTGGTGATATATGGCTGGGAAAGACGGACTGGAGGATGGCTATGTACGCGATAAGCAGTAGAGCCGTCGTCCACCCTGCCCCATCAACATCAACCATATCACTGCCTCAATTCCCCTTCAGTGTCAGCCTGGTACCCATCTCCAGCTGCTGTCAAGATCTCTACAGCCACCACCCTCTCCACACCACTTGTTCCCTCTCCTACCCACTTCCAGTGCCCGTCCTGTTCTTCAGGTCGGTGCTCGCTTTGTGCTTGCATGGAGGGGAGCTTTTGTGGTGCAGATAATATTTCGACAACCACAACTCAAGATACATGACCCTGCATACTTAGGCACCTCAACGTTTTTCCAGCAGGCAGGGGCTTAGGGTACTCAGGGTCACACGGATGTAAAGCTGCATGATGCGCCAGCATCAAATAGCTATATGGATACCAAAAAAAAAAAAAAAAAAAGAGTGTGAAGTTGACATCAACAACATGGAGGATGAGTATTTTGTGGTGCACTGCCCCCTTCTCCTGCACAGTGTCACTCAGCTCAGCAGCATCTTTCTGCACTTACAGGATGACAAAGACATCATGTCCGAAGCCGAGGACAATGAGAACCAGTGCAGTCCACGTGCTCCATCTCATTCCATGTGTATCAAACTTCATTCCTGTGCATGCCTTTCTATGGCACTAACCCTCAAATCATACAGAGAGGGCACAAGCAATTCTCCACAGCATTGCTGAATATCGCATGGCCACATCAGGAACCCTCTCAACTATCTGAGCTGTCTGAAATTATCTGAAAAGCTTCTGAGACTGCCTGACTGTCTGATGTTTTGACTAATTTTCTGATTTCTGAGACAACATTTTTTCAGTCATATTTCAGACTTGTCAGACCTGAATCAGACAGATCAGAATACATTCAAATTTTCAGCTATCACTCAGATTACTTGCAGATTAATATCAGAACTCTTCAGATTTATGATTTAAGTTTCAGATTAGTATCAGAAATAAACAGAATTATTGGTGTATCTCAGAGATAATCAGAAATAATCAGACTTTAGCATAGCTTTTAGACTTTTATCAGATACTTTTATCAGATACTAACTAGAATGTATCTAAGATTCAGACTTACTTCAGATAAAATCAGATTTTAATCAGATTTGTAGTCTCTTCTCAGACATGTATAAGATGTAATTAGATAAATTTAGATTATGCTAGATATTAGATAACTTAGGCAACTCAGGAGAGTCAGACAACTCAGACAGCTCAGACATCTATCAGATATATAAGACATACTTAGATAAACTCAGACTATGCTAAAACAATCAGACATCTCAGATACTTCAGACAACTCAGATATCTCAGACAAGTAATAGGCATACTAGACATAATCAGATAAACTCAGATTATATTCAAAATTAGATACCTCAGACAACTCAGACAACTCAGACAACTTAGACAACTCAGATATTTCAGACACCTTTGACAATCCAAACAACTCAGATATTGAAGACACCTAAGACAATTCAGACACCTAAGACAATCTAGACAACTCAGATACTTCAGACACCTAAGACAATTCAGATACTTCAGACACCTAAGACAATTCGAACAACTCAGATAGTCTCAACAATCTAGACAACTCACTCAAACAATTATTGAAAAAATAGTTCATCCATACAATCATTAAAAATTTTAGCCACAAAATTCTAATATATAGCCTTTTTATTATCTTATCATCTTTCAAGTACTACATCCTCATCATACTCAAATCTACACTATATTTTTATTGTTATAATTTTTAAGTTTATATACAATGCTATTAATACTAATTTTTTTTTTCACAATCATGTTCATAAAATTACTGTATTTTGAGTCTATAAAACAATTTGAAAGAAAAAAAATGCTACTAAAATGCTATTTCATTTGCATGATGGTCAGAAAATTTGTTGACATAATAAGAGTGAAAAGTATTTTGGAGTGTATAAGTGTGATCAAAGTCAGAAGGAAGATGTTCATGTCCACAAACTCCAATCAAATGAGCACTTCGAAGAATAGTATCCAAATGAACAACAGAGCAAACATTAAATCTTCATTCAATTCTCTTTCTACAATCTACATTCCAGTATCTTCATCTGGTTTATCATCAGTTGTAATAAACCATGAAATAAGTGCACATGGATAATTCTTTCCTCTATGAATAAAAGAAAAAAAGAGCAAGACCTGTTCAACATATAGACCTTTCATTCCAGGTAAATTAGGATTACTTTCAACAAAGACACAATCACGACAAGCAGGACCATTACGCCACTTAGAGCATGAGCAAATATGATGTCGATGAAATCCTGTCCTACCAGACAAATCACTAGGTGAATAAAGTGTAGCAATTGCTGAATGAAAAACATCAATTTTATATGGCAACTTAGGACATTCAGACAAGTCCACATCTGATGATGTTTTTTCTGGTGTTGCTTCAATTTGATCATACAAAAAGCGACGAATTAGTTCAGCAAAGTCTGGTTGCTTAATTTTTTCTGCAACATCAAATGGCTTTCTAGGATATGTAGTTTCTCACCATTTGGCCAAAGTGACATTTGCCATATTATATCATGATCAGATTCTTCTTCTATTGTTGCTGCTCCTACTGGCTTATCTAGCATGCCACGTTCAATAAAATCATTTTTACATGCTGCTAGTTTATCAAGCCTCTGATTTATTAAAAGCATTTGTTCAAGAGCATTAAATCGGCTAGAATGATACCATGGTTCTTTTACAGCTCTAATATGTTTTGACTCTGTAATTGATGTGCACAATCCATTGGGTGCTGCAAATTCTTCAATCCAATGATGATAATGTTTTAAGGAGTGTTGTCGAGGTAAAGAGATACCATCAGGACATACTCCAGCAGTTACAAATATCTCTCACTCTTTCCAAAAAATTTCCAAGATAGCATCCAATTCATCCAAAGTGTCTTCATCAAATATAGATCATCGTACAAGATAACAGAAGTCTATAAGAGCACAAACACAATGAACCATTTTTTGAGGAACAAGGCCATCAATTGCAGGCAAAAATACTTTCATCAATGCCTTAGAGTCATCTCCAGTCCATTGTGCAAATCTACGACCATCTGGAAAGCAATGAAGCTCTGGAAATACTGGCACAGCAGCAATTCTACGATCAATTTCTGCAAGAATTTCATTTCCTTGTGTTTCTTTATGAGTTTTCAAAATATATTGTTCAACTCAAGTTACTATATGATCATAAAATATGCCTTTAATAATTTGATGCAAGAGATCAGGAGATATAAGTTCATGAATATCAGCACGATGAAAAGATGCTGTAAAGGGCTGAACAAAAAGTTAGTCAATTTTTTAAAAGATACTGTAAAAATGGATGCTCACCATTATATCTGGTACTATACCATACTCAGACCATAATTTTGTCTTACTTGTAGACTGAGTCAATTTTCGTGTATCCTCATGACTTCTCAATCCTCGGTCTGGATTATTATCAAGTTGATTTGGTCTGCATTTGCATGTAAAACACCAGCCTTGAACAATAGCAGACAGATCAACTTGCTCTTGATAATCTCCAATATAAGGGCCAAGACCATAAATAATACGACACAAGTGTCTATCTGGACAGCAAAGCACTTCAGGTGTAATCATGCCAGGCCGTAAAGATTTTAGAATGACCTTTAAGGATTCATGCAAAAGTTTTCGCTTAAATCTGCAAAATGGAACACTTTTTTTGAATCTACAATCTGCTTTTGCAATAGAAAGAAATCCCATAACAGTCAAAGCATCACAATGAGCATGTCGAACATTGTTATGCACATTTCCTATTGAGGCATAGAGTGGATGATACTCAGTATTTCCTGTACCAACTGAGACTATTGTTTTATCACTACCCATGATTAGAGGTACAAACATTGCACCATGAGTATTTGGATCTTCAGCAATTATATCAGCCTGATGCCATGCCCAATTTTCAGACATAAAATCAGTCCATTGATGTTTTCCATTTTTAAACACATGCTTTGAAGCATAATCAATTTCACCCTTGAAATCAGGATTTGCCAGCTGATTTTTAATAACTGTATGTGGATTGTGATACCACACATGATATGTATTTAACATCCATCTTGGAGGATTTTTCTTGGGTATCTCTCCATTATAATTGACTGAAAAATGAAGCCATGGTGCATCTCCCAAAGTAATAGAATCAAGAACATGATTCAAGTCCTTTTGATTTGCAAAAGGAGGTTCACCATCATTAGTAGCAGCCCACAAATCCATAAGATCATCATGATTATCCTCTGAGATCTGAATACGACGAAATAGCAAATCTGCAGTCTCAAATTCAACTCGATTCTGAAAAGGAGACCAATCATCATTAGCTTTAGACATAGGAAGGCCATGTGGCTCTGCATCATCATCAAGATCATTGCCAAATTCATCACAAGGTCTGCCATCGAGTAAAGGATGCCTCTCTATTTGAACATTATTATTATCATCATTATTTTCTGCATCCATAGACAAATCAGAGTCAGATCGCAAGGGAAAACCATGATCAGGTGATGCTGGCCGAGTACGAGAGGGAAAGGATGAATTGCATCTATGTGTTGTCGAAGACCCCAAGATGTCCGAAAGTCACGACGACAAGACTTTATTGTAGGCGTCGGACAAACGATACTTCGTGAACGATGAGATGGTCGCAAAGGCATACCAGAGATAAGTCAATGACAAACAGTGTGTTGCTTGGATTGTCAGAACACATAAGAGAATTTCGAAGCAATCCAGAAGTTCAATATTCTGCCAGTGAGCAGCTCCAAGAATATAAGCAGAGAGCAAGAGTATGAATAGCCCAAGAGCAACAGCACACTTGAGATGTTGTGCCCAAGATTGCACAAGAAAGGAAATCATGAAGTTACTAGCCGAGGTGACTTGTGTCCAGACGCGAGTCGGTGGTGCCACCGCTACTCATCTTGCTTGTGGTTGTCACTTGTTGCTTCTCGCTGTTACTACCACCTGCCCAACACTACCTGTCCATTTTGATGTAGTCAGTATGTGAGCAGCACCTCGAAAATGACCTCGAGAAGCTCACCAAGCCCCGAGTATTGCCAACGACAGAGAACTGAGTGCCGATGACCAACCGAAGACACCACGGAAGAAGCGTTGGTCGGAACTGGAGCTGCTTGCAGATGATGCTGCAAGAAATAGTACATTATGTCGAAGGAGCTGAGGGACGCGAGCGGGATCACAGCGATTGGGGCAAAGGAACGATGGGAATGTTGTTCGTGAGTAAATTCCTCATATGTAAGTTGACATGCAGCAAACTTACCTTTGATCTGCAGAACAAAAACCCATTTTGGCAGCAGTGATGTCAAACACTGCGCCAGATGGCAGTGAAACCGAGTCTGATGATGGTGTTGAGCCTGATCCACTGATCTGTCAAGCTGTGCGAGAAGAGGAAGAGGAGGAATCCCAAGAGGTGCAGCCGATCAGCCTCGATGGGGGGAGACAGAGGTTGGAGGAGTTGAAGGAAGAGCTACAAGAAGATGAATACAAAGGTCAGTGCTCAGAGTCATCATGTTAATTCATCATGACTTACCATCAGATGTTCAAGATGAACACCAAGTCAGCCCAGATATGCCGATGACAGAGGATGTGCCGATGGTAGAGGACGAGCACGAAGAAGGGTGTGAAGAAGGTAGCGGGGATGACAGTGACATTGAAATGGACATTGACAACGTTGATGACTCGGATTGGGTCGAACATCCACGAAGGCAGAAGAACTGCAAGAAGGAAAAGGTTAGCTTCAAGCAGTGCGATGAAGGCATGCTCGACTTGATACGGAAATTTGCTGATGTGTACGTAGATGCTCACCTTTTGTTCCCAGCCACATCTTTGCTAACTATTCCCATACACTCCAAATGCCCTGACATCACCATCGACTCACCTTCCAATCTCGCAGGGTTGGCATTCGGAAAGACTGGCATGAGAAAACTGACTATCATGACCGTGCTGAAAAAGGAGCAGGAGATGAGGCTTCCGAAATGAACGAACGAAGCCCAGAGATAAGTGACAACAAGAGACTTGAAGATGTTGAGGATTCTGAAGACGATGAGTTTGGCGAAGCACAAGCACAGAGAGGGCTGACACAGGTGAGTAGTGCTCAGTATCATATGGCACTGTACTAGCTAATAGCTCATTCTTTTAGCTCAAGATCACCTTCAATGACAATGACGACAACGAGCTCGAATTTAGCGGACACCATCGGATGTCGCCCCCTGGTATACCTACTTGCTGCATTTCGACTTCTCCTGACTCCAATTCCAGCCCAACTCACTCTCACGACGTTTCGCGTGGGCCGACGCCTTATCTCCCCAATCTGCCCAGCCCGGCTCACCCTCGCGACATTTCATGGGAGCCAATGCCATACTCACCCAGCCCAGTTCGCTCTCGCGATGTTTCGCGTGGGCCAACACCTTATCTCCCTGACCCGCCCAGCCCGGCTTGCCCTCGCAATGATTCGCGTGGGCCGACGCCTTATCTCTCTGATGCACCCAGCCTGGCCCGCCCTCGCGATGCTTTGCACAGGCCAACACCATACCTCCCCGACCTGCCCAGTCTGACTCATCCTCGCGACGTTTCGTGGGAGCCCACACCATATTCACCCAGCCTGGCTTGCTCCCGTGACGTTTCATGTGGGCCAACACCGTACCTCTCCGACCCACCCAGCCTGGCCTCTTGTCGCGACCTCAACAGAAATGAACATTCCAATGGGGATGAACTCATGCATGTCGACATGCGTGACATGGGACGTGGGCACCTCTCTGGAGGCGAGCCTGCATGCACTGACTTGCACAGTGCTGCGAAGGGACGCAAGTACGATGAGGACAAGCCCACCAATGCTCATCCCCGTTCTTCCTCAAGTTCTGCACGCAGCAAGGGGAAAGTGCGACAGTGTGGCAAGGCCAAGCCTGTGCCTGTCGACTTGTGCAAAGTAAGGAGTGGACGCAGCTATGACGAGACCGAGCCTGCATGCACCAACTTGCACAGCGGTGGGAGCGGGTGCCGCTACAACGAGGCTGAGTCTGCATGTACTGATTTGTGCCAGTCGGGGAGGGGGCACCACTATGACCAGGCTGAACCCACACGCACCGACTGGCAGGAGCGGGCATGCTACGATGAGGCTGAGTCCGCGTGCACAGATTCATGCTATGAGGGGGATAGGTGCTGCTATGACGAGGCTGAGTCTGCACTCACCAGTTTGCACCAAGTGGGGAGGGGGTGCTGCTATGACCAGGCCGAACCCACATGCACTGACTCATGCAATGAGGGAAAAGGACACAAGCACAATGAGGACGAGCCACTCAGGGCATGTCCTCATCTTTCATCGAGCTCTGCACAGAATGAGGGGAATGGGGGCCACCATGGCGAGGATGACCCTGCACGTGCCGACTCGCAAAAGGTGGGGAACAAGCACCACTATAACAGGGATGAGTCCGCATGCAACCAAAGGAGCAGGCATCGCTACAACGAGGATGTGCTTGCCCACAACGACTTGCACAGCCAGGAGAAAGGGTGCAGGCACAACAAAAATGAGCCACTCAGGGCACGTCCTTGCCCTTCATCAAGCTCTGCACGGAATGAGGGGAATGAGAGCTGTATGATGAGGACAACCCCGCACATCTCGACTCACACAACATGGGGACAAAGCACCATTACGACGTGGATGAACCCCCATGCGGTACGGGGAGCAGACTTTGTTATGATGGGGGCAAGATCACATGTTTCGACTCATGCAATGTGGGGAGCGGGTGCCGCTACAACGAGATGGAGCCCGTGCGCACCACCTTGCGTGACAGGGGCAAAGGATGCCAGTACAGTGAGGATGACTTGGAGCCCACCGAGGCTCGACGCCATCCTTCTTCAAGCTCTGCACGTAACAAAGAGAAAGCATGACAGCACAACAAGGCCGAAGCCATGCGCACCGATCCGCACAGCAGCGAGAGCGAGCCCCGCTATGATGGGGGCGAGCCTATGCATTTCGACTTGCAAAATGTGCAGAGTGAGTGCGGCTACAAGGAGGACAAGCCTGCATGAGGTGCTTCATGTGACAGGGGCAAAGGGTGCAAGTACGATGAGGATGAGTCCACCGAGGCTCGTCCGCATCCTTCCTCAAGCTCTGCACGCAGCAAGGGGAAAGCACGGCAGCATGACAAGGCCGAGCATACTGACTCGGAGTCCCTTTTTCCTTCTTCCATACTCGATGACATGCGAGACGATACATGCAATGGGGGCAATGGGCACCATTATGAGAATGAGTCAGTAGAACCTCATTCTTGTCCACCATCAAGTTCTGCATGGAATGGAGAGAATGGGTGCCGCTATGATGGAGATGAGCCCGTGCATGCCGACTCGCACAGTGTGAGGAAAGGGCATCAGCACAACGAGGACGAGTCAGTCAACACTTGTCCTCATCCTTCATCAAGCGGTGTGCAGAGTGGGGGGAGAGGGAGCCACCACAGCGAGGACGAGCCTGTCGAGGCTCGTTCTCGTCCTTCGGCAAGTTCTGCATGCAACAATGAGTGTCTCAAGGGCAAAGGGCACCAATACGATGACGATGAGCCCACCCATCTTCCATCAAGCTCTGCACGCAAGGGGAAGCACCTGCACCGCCATGATGCGAGTGAGTCTGGCAATGACAGCAACCACGCGGATGAGCCCCAACGGCCTCTGCATTCCAAGCCATCTGCTGGTGGCAGGCCTCTCCCTGTGAACCCTGATGATGACCGAATGGCCAATGTTCATCATCGTACAGTCATGGAACCGCATGCGATGCCAGCATGCAGTGATGCCAGTTGCCGTTCATTTTCGGTGCCCACCAATGCCCGTACTCCAGTAAGTCCTTCTTTCAATTGTTGACATGCTATCTAATTGCTATTTAGCAGCAGACAGCAGCAGCTACATCTACTGCTCATCGGCCCCGTCATGCTCGAGGCCAGCGTGCACGCAGTACAACCTTATCTCAAAGGGTAATTTACTATATGCTGTCTCTGCAGTTGCAATACTCATGCCAATTTCTAGCCTTCTCACACACTTCACTCCTGTTCTCGGTGGCACAGTGATCATGAAGCCAATTCGGATGATGCTCAAGGCTCAAGATGTACAAGGAAGCTGAGTAACAGCAACTTACTGCCCAGCACGCTCAGGCGTTGGCAGGATGTATTCCTGTTCATGTGGCGCGACGTGATGGGCACCCATAAGTACCCATGGGATACCCAAGATGTTCTTGAGCAGGTTCAACGGCTCTGGAACAAAGTCTTTTCTAATGTCCCTCGCAGTTCAACAACAAAGATGATCTGGTTTATGGTTTGGTATGTTTCTGTTCATGTATTGTTACTCAAATTTCTGATTCATCTTGTGCTTCAGCTCGTGCAGCGTACTTACGAATGGAGGAGCGGCTTTGCAGTTGCTGCTGTCAAGGCTGTTGCCGATCACCTCAATGATTCTGATATAGATAGCAACGAAGATGCAGAGGAATGCACTGCCACTTATATGCTTGGTATGAAAAGTGACCGCGACGACATGTCACTTCCATTTATCTTCTGCTTGTCAACTGAGTATGATGATGGCAGCATAGTATGTTTTCTCCTTCTGCTTGATCTTGCTACTAATTTATTATTATCAGGAGAATGAAGACGCATTCATGGAATGAGCAATTCTGAAGACTTTTGGTGTTGCGCATCTGCAAAATCTTAATAAGATACCTGAGGGTGCTTGGCATCGTGAACGGCCAGTTGGTGCACTTGCCCTGGCAACTGCAGTGGTAAGTCCTTTGTTTTTCTTCCTTTACCTATCTTATCTCTGTTACAGGTTGAGCGTGCATGGACCAGACGGCTGCCCTACCCAGATGATCCAGATCCAGACTTGGAGGCTAGGATGAAGAGCTCATTTTCTTGTGGGACATGGGGTGATGCCACAGATGAGTATGCAGAAGCTATTGCAGATCTTTCTAATGAAAAGTGAGACCCTATTATTGCTCAGGCAAAAAAGCTAATTTGGCCTACTAAGCCCAAGGATGATGATTCTAGCAAGTCAGTCATTTCTCCTTGTCATCGTGGACTCAAGGCATTGGTCAACAAGTAGATTTGTTTTATTACTCTTGATGCATCTAACTTTAGATTTGAAATTTTGATTATATCTTCTTATAACATGCTCTCTCCACTCAGTCTCATCCTTTTGTCTACATTTCTTTAATATGTTCTCTGACTGCTACTTGCTTCACTTCTAGATCTTTTTACTTTCTTTCATCCTTATCCCTTGCTTAATTTTTTTTCTTGTCCCTTTCAGTTTGGGTTTGACTTACAAATGATGTCTGGTTGATTTTTACATCAGAATCTAAAGTTGTGTTGGTTTATTTCTGGTGTGACTGTGAATTATCTAGTCTGACTGATCTGATCTGATCTGACTGATCTGACCTAAAGTGTCTGATCTGATCTGTTTGATCTGACAATCTTAATCTGACAACCTCTGATCTGAGAACTGAATCTCTGATCTGAGAACCTCTGATCTGAGAACCTCTGATCTGATTTTACTTTCTGGTCTGACAACCTCTGATCTGACTTGGATTTCTGATCTGACAAATTTCTGAGGCATCTGATTTCAGACATAAATTCTGATGTCAGATATTATTCTGACATCAGATGTTAATTCTGAATGTCAGAATTTATGTCTGATAGCAAAACTTAATTCTGATTTCAGAACCATTTTCTAATCTTCTGAGTGTCTGAAATCTGAAATTTTTCTGAAATTTTCTGATTTTAGACAAATCTCAGACACATCAGACAAGATCAGACAGCTCAGATAGTTGAGAGGGTTCCTGATGCAGTGCATGACTCTGTGCCATTGTATTCAGCATATCACTTGATGCACTGTACGCACGTTCAGTCTCGTGCACTACCGCAACTTCTGTCCATTCACCTCGCCGGAGCTTGTGCAATTCTCCAGCCTTGCAGTCAACCCGAGCAGCGAGGCCATTGCTGTGGTCTCAACAGACTCGTTCGAAGTCTTCCTGTGGTCCGTAACAATTGGCAAGCTGCTTGTGCTCTGTGAGTGGGCTTACATTCTTGCTGACTGCAAAAGTGCTTACGAGTGGGACAAGGCCGTGCACACCTGAGCACAGATGTGCTCATGCTCATGTTCCAGCCAGATGGGCAGAAACTCATTGTCATGAGCCTCAACGGCAGCTGTCGTTCTTTTCAACAAACCTTGCACAGCAGATGGGTGTCATCGAGGGCCGGTGTGACATCATGGGCCGGCGGTGCATGGATGACTGCATGGCAGTGGGGAACAATGCATTGAGCAAGGTGTTCACGAGTGTCGAATGGAGCATGGACAGTGTGGGTGCATGCTCGTGGGCAGGAATATCAAGTATGTCCCACTATATGATGTGCATGAGGGCATGCTCATGCAGTGCTGACAGACCTTGGAGAATGTGTTGATTCATGACACCAAGGAGTTCCTCAACAGCTGGTGCATGATTGAGGTGGGAAACATCGACTTCATCATTGACCACTGTGATGCGAGCGACCTCGAGGACTGGCTGGACACCATGCTCCCTGGCACATAGTGAGGTAACCTCTCGAAGTGGCAGCGTGGACAAAGTGCATGCACTTCTCACTGACACGGTGCTTGTGGGCACTGACATCGACAGAGGGTCTCTTGTGTATGCCATGGACAAAACGGCCACATTCAACCTGTTCGATCTCATGATGGAGCTCACATCGCAGATGGTGGAGGCTGCGCTGAAGGAGGGTGCGTTCCGCTGCATGCTTGTGATGGTCATCTGAAAAATCTGATTTTTATATAGGAAAGGGTCAAAGTATGGGTTCTATAGGTGAGCTATGGAGTCTATGGCTTTGACCTGTCAAGCTATATAGAGCTATGACAGCTACCATAGCCTCCATAGCAGGCAGTATAAAATATATAGCCTCTATAGCTAGTAGTATTGAATACATAGAGCTATATTACTTGGTAAGGGGAGCTATGGCTCCTATGATCGCTAATCGACTGAAGCTACCGCCCACCTGGCGTATCCACCCGGTGTTCCACACGTCCCTGTTGTCCCCTTACAAGGAAACCGATGCTCATGGTCCCAACTTCCCTGCACCACCACCTGACCTTGTGGAGGGCGAGGAAGAGTACGAAGTTGAGTCTGTCCTCGATGCTCGTCTCACCCGGAACAAACGCGGCATTGAATATCTCGTCAAATGGGCAGGCTACCCTGATTCGGAAAATCAGTGGCTTTCACGTACCTCCCTTTCCAATGCCCATGGTGCAATCACCGACTTCTACACCCGCCATCCGCATGCACTCAAGGCTCCCAATCTTCGTGGACTCATCTACCTCGACCCCGTCCATGCTCATCACGCACTCCAGGCGAAAGTGCGTCTTAGAGAGGGGGTGATGTCACGGATCGCTCCATTTCTCTCCGCCTTCTTCTCTGCCATCAAGGCATCGCATCGGTCATGTGCTCCAGCAGCCCCATCACATGTTCACTTCCTCACATGACCTGGGGCTATCCTTCACCCATGCCCTTGTTCCCCTTTGGGACATCCTATTGTTCTCCCTCCCATTGTTCTCCTTGGCCACCATTGTTCTCACTCTATTGTTCGACCCGTTATGGTGTCCATTGTTCTTTTCCCATTGTCGTCCCAGTACTTATAGGCTCCCTGTCACTCGCCTATTTCCCTAGATTGTCCATTTCGTCTGTACCGTACTGTACCTCCAATACAGGTCGCTGCGCTGCTAGTCGCTCTCTGCTCTCTCGCTCCCATCATCGCTGGTGACTTGGGTGGTTCTCTGCTGTCTACGACCGAGTCTTGACACCTGGACAATCTCTCATACACCCGCCTCACCTCCCTACTATCGCCCATCATACCTTTCTTCTTTGAACCCTTCACTGCCGACATCTTCACCGAATCTCGACATCCATTCCATCAACCTCATCTCCCCTTCCCCATCGCCAACACCATCGAGGGCAGTGCACTCATCCCCCTCCTCCGCTATTGTGCTGTGAAGCGTTGGGAAGCCGAAGGAGTTTGGTTTCGATTGAGGTCGTGGAAACCACGTGCAGGTGCTATCTCCATTGCCTTATACGTTCGAATTCGAGTTTCCTTTGACGTCGACTTGCAAGAATTCACGTTCGGTGCCTCGGACATCGCTTACCACTGTCGCCAACCCAACCGAGGATCCCCTGCAAGTATCCTGCCATCGACCTCGTTCCCCTTTTGCACACTAGGTCTCTTCACCCCCGAACCCTCGCCTGAGCCTGTGTGGGCCAGAGAACGCCTCGGCCACCGATTCCTCAGAACCCCATACTCGGATCCCCTGTACCCTCGTGCTCTTGGTCGTCGCCCAGTCGCGGCTGACTTCCTCTAGACCTCACCATTGATCCCACCGACCCCCGTTTCCAGACCACTGAACCATACCCACTTGGCATCTTTGCCTCGCTCGACGAATACTTCATCTACACCCTTTCCGGCATCGTTCGAGTAGACTTCGACACTCCGGACGAAGACGACGACGGTCCCGCACAGTGGTACTTCGCTGATCGTGACGATCAGGAAGACCTTGAGCTTAACGACTTCGACGTCGCAGCTACAGAACACCGCCGTCAACACCCCGCTACCCCACCGCTTCCCACTGTTGCCCTTTCTAGTGCAGATTCTCCCCCTGCTCGCACCACACCACTTGTTGTTCCCCCAGGTATTACCTTCAACCCGGTAACCAACAACTACTACGCATACCGCTCCGACACCAATCAGCTTGTAGTCAGTTGGCGACCCAGCCTCGTAGACGAAAGTGACCTGTGGTTTTGGCAGGCCAGTACCCTCTTCTTAACCACTGCAGAACTTGCACTCTCTCAGGCAGTTATAGAGAATCTCGCTCAGCAACAAGCTACCCGCCTCGATACCCTTCGGGCCCCACTACCACCACCTGTTTCAACGCCTACCCCAGTACCAGTCCCCTCACCTGCTCCACCCGTTGCCGCTGTTGCATCAACATCCACCGTCAACGTCAAACCAATCATCGCCCCCGCCCCCCCTGTCCAACCGTCCATCGACATGTCCAACCCCGAGATTGGCGTCAAACCTGCTCCCTTTGAGGGAGATCATTCCAAGTCCAAGGAATTCCAGCTGCGTATTCACTTATACCTTCGTGCCAACTCTGTCAGATATAAAGAGGATACCGCCCAGATCTCCCTCTTTCTTGACCTCTGCCAGGGCCCCATTGCCGGCCAGTGGGCCACCCAGCGTGTCGAGGAGATCCTTGAGGACGACGATCTCGTGGCTGCAAAAACATCTCCAGCTCACATTCCCCGTTACGCCGATCTCACCGCCCTTCGAACTCGCTTCAACTTGGACTTCTCCCCCCTTGACGACTCCAAGGACGCCTCCCATGCCATCCAGACCCTCCAGATGGGTACACGCCCGGTAGTCGACTACATCACTGAGTTCGAGTCCTTCGCCCCTCGCACCGGCTACAATGATGTGGCCCTGATCGACTGGTTCCTGCATGGCCTCAACAGTGCCCTACGGGATGATTGCCAGCACAGCTACCCAACGCCCACCACCCTGGCTGAGTGGAAGGCGAGGGCCCGTGACAGGAATGCTGCCTACCTCATGCGCACCCGGTTCCAGAGTCCCCGCCCTACAACTGGGCGCACCTCGGTGAGCACTCGCTCCCCTCAGTCTGCATCTACTGGCCGATCCCGCACAGTTGCTGCTACAGGTGCTCAACTGCCCAAACTCTCGGAGCCTGATCGTGAGCGCCTCAGGCGTGAGGGCGGTTGCTTCCACTACCGCCAGAAGGGCCATGGCTTCCGCGACTGCCCCCTCAATGCCGACTCCAACCCCCGTGCCCCAATCCCTCGTGTCCGAGCGCTAGAAACCGGCTCTGCCCCGGGAGTAGCTCCAGAAGATGCAGCCGCCGCCCTCGCTGTCCCCGCCATCAACACACCAGTACCAGTACCCACAAAATAATGTGGGCCGGAATCACGCCGCAAGAGCATTGCAATGTTTGCGGCTGCAGCCGCAGCTAGCCGAGCCTCTGCTGCCACAAACATTACAATGTCCCGCTCCTGGGCAGCATTATAATGCTGCCCAGGTTCACACGGGCCACTTACTGGGCCGCACACTACTCTAGGCCTGCCTCGGCTCCGCATCATGCGCGCGCTCCGCTCGGCTACACTGCGCCCGCCCGCCGCTCGGCTACGCATGCGCGCGCTCCCCGCTCGGCTACGCATTGCCTGCCGCCCGCCGCCTGCCGCCCGCGCACTGCCCGCCCCGCCCACCCTGCTCCTCTCCCATTCATGCAGCATTGCAGGAGGGTCCCGGATGGGTCCAACTACACAACAAGCTGCATGAAAAGAGGGGAGGGTGCGGGCTGCGCCCCCCGCCCGCGGCCCCGCTGCTCGTTCCGCACCACCGCCGCTTTCGCCCGCCGCACCGCGCCCGCGCGCCGCCGTTCGTGCTCGCTGCCCGCCGCTGCTGGTGCTCACTGTCCCCGGCTCATGCTCGCTTCCCCCCGCCGCCGCTCGTTGCCCGCCGTTCCGCGCATGGCGGCGCCGCTCCGCGCGTGCGCGCCGCCGTCTGCACGTGCTCGCCACCGTCCGCGGCCGCTGTGCGCGTGCTCGCCGCTCGCCGCTCGCTCTCCCCGCTGTCCGCGCTCTCCCCGCCGTCCGCGCTCTCCCCGCCGTCCGCGCTCTCTCCCGCCGTCCGCGCTCTCTCCCGCCGTCCACGCACGGCCCCTGCCGTCGGCACTCGTCCCCCGCCATTTGTGCCCGCGCCCGCTCCTCACCGCTTGCCGATGTTGCTCCCTCACCGTGCATTGGCGCTGTGGAGAGCGTCTCGGCATGCATGACAGCACGTCCGACGCGGGCGCGAGGTGGGGGCTGGACAGAGGCAGGCGTGTCGAACACCATAGAGACCGCGCCGCGCGTGCTGAAACGCGCGGGAAGGTGAGATATGCGTGGTGGAATGCGGACAGCGAGGTACGCGCGTGCTGGAACGCGCAGGAAGACGGGGTGGGTGCTGGAACGCGCATGAAGGGGGGCAAGCGTGCGGAACGCGGGCGGGGTTGAAATGCGCGTGCTGGAACGCGCGTTCCAGCCGCGAATCCGCGGCGTGCGGGCGGAGGCTTTTCGAGCACACGCGCGGGGTCTTCGCGCACGCGCGGGGGGTTCTTCGCGCATGCGTATGCGGTGTGCTGGTGAGGCCCGCACGGGTGTTGATCTGCACGCGGGGAGGCAGTTCCGGGACGGCGGGGTGTGAGACGGGAGTGAATACGCGCATTTGCAAGCGCGAGGGGAGGCGTGGTGGTGGTCGGCGTTGCCACGTCAACGGCGTCTCGGGCTTGGAAAAAAAAAAGCACCAAAAGTCAGTAACCACACAGAGAAGAGCAAAAAGAATACAGACGTACCAGTAAGAGGCTGTTGAGCCTCGCAATTCGCCCGCTCGAGTGAGCGTGGCGGGAAGAGCAAGAGCAAGAGCCTCGTGCCTTGTGGCACGTTCGGCGATTGCCGAACAGGGCGGCGTACGAGGCTGGTCGAAGTTCGAAGACGATTTTCAAAACGAATAAATTGTATTAAATCCTACAAATAATAGATCACATGTAGATACCGTGTAGTAGTGTAAATACGAAGTTTTGATATGAATTGAATATGTTCGAAGCGTTCTGTGGGCCAGACACTGATAAGCATGTCTAAAAAGTACGGCGCTTGTCAATAGTACCAAACGCGTCGAGCTCGAATCGAGGTCTCGGGCATGCCGGACACCCGATTCGAGCTGCGATTCCTTAGCTCATCATGTTCTAAACGCGTATCGGTTTGTGAGAGTACATTAGGGTATACTATGTCAATGTATCACGATTTTATCTTATTTTCTAGAGCACCGGATCGTTGGGATCTGGGCCAGATTCATGTTTTTCTGTAAAGTATAGTCGACTTCTACGTGTATTTCGGGCCTCCATGTCTTTAATCACGTCCAAAAAAATTGAAGTTTCGTATAAATACTATCAATAACATTTAAAAACGTTCCGACGCAGTCGATCAGCCAACGCACCTGTAGTATAGCCTGTACTACCCAAAATCTCTATTAGGGTTATCCTAGGGTTATAGTATTTGGCTTATTCTAGATTGTACCTTAGGCATGCTCCTACGACATCTTGCAAGGTGCTTTTATTATATCTAATGTACACATCCTATGCTGATATTCAGTTCAATTTCAGCCAGAGTCCGTGCCCGAACGCTCTTCTCCTCGAACGTCGGGCTTCTCGGACTTCAGCCACCGCTATTCGGCATTCTCCGAGACGAGCCACAGCGCGTACGCGGCTCACTCTCCTCCTACACACTTCCCCCTGCTGTCCTCTGCGCGAACGCCTGCGCACGCGCCCCTCCTTCATGTGCGCTCACCGCCGCGTCATTTTCCCTCCCCCCTGCCTTCCTCATCTGCCCCATTCACGCAACGCCTCGCCCGCCACGTTACCTGCCCCCCCTGCACGTGCTTTCGTATTCCACCCCGCGCGGCACGCCCTTGCACACCCCGGACAGACAGACGGACGGACGGACGGACCCACCACCCGCGCGTGTTGACACTCTGCACCCCGCAGGCGCGCCCGGGAACCGGCACGACGACGCCCAGCAATCGCAGATTCGCATGCAGCAACGAGCCGCATGCGAGCCCCGCCTGCGCACGCGGACGACGGCGAGCAACGCACGCACCGTCCGAGCGCGTGCTTGGCGCCACAACCACGCGCGTGACACCCAACGACCGCGCGCAATGCATAGCAACCGCACACAGAAGCACGGCAATTGCCCGAGCGACAGCGTCAGGGCCAGTGGCAGCGACGTCGAGCGGTGCGGCGGAGCCAGCGCAGGCGAGCGGGCAGTGGGTGGGCAGTAGGCAGCAGGAGCGGCGAGGGTGAGCGGGGAGCAGCGAGCCGCGCGGGGGAGCAGCGCACGGCGGGTGGGGGCGGCGAGCAGCGCGCGGCGGGTGGGGGTGGCGAGCAGCGCGCGGCGGGTGGGGGCGGCGAGCAGCGCGCGGCGGGTGGGGGTGGCGAGCAGCGCGCGGCGGGTGGGGGCGGCGGGCAGCGCGCGGGGCGGGGGCACGAATCGAGTGCCACCCCCCACAGACCATGCCTACATGCAGCCAGCTGTGTAGCTGGACCTCTCCAGGTCCCTCCGGCATGGCTGCATGCAGGGAAAGTGGCGGGAGGGCGCGCGGCGGCGGGGGCGGGGCGCGCGCGTAGCCGAGCGAGGAGCGGGCAGGCGTATAGCCGAGCGGCGGGCGGGCGCAGTATAGCCGAGCGAGGAGCGGGCGCCCGACGTGTAGCCGAGGTGCGGCAGGGCAGTGCCGAGCGAGGGCGGCGCGCAGTGCCGAGGAGTGCAGCGGCAACAGCCGCTGCGTAGCGTAGCGTACGGCCCAGAAAGCGGCCCCTAGAAAAGTCCTGTAGGGACTTTTCAGCGAGGCATTGTAATGCCTGCGGAGACGCTTGTATCCGCAGGAATTGGAATGCTCTTGCGGCGTGATTCCAGCCCCATTATTTTGGGGCAACTGGGACGCCTCATCAACAGGTCCATCGCTGATTTATCATCGCAGTTGAAGGACTTGAGCGAGGAAGAGAGGGAAGAGGCAAAGGCTGCATTGAAGGACATGGTTGAGGGTTTTTAAAGTGCCCCCCGGTCACGTCGTCCGTGGGTGGCAAGAAACATTTCTTTGATCCATTGAATCGATTCTCTGTACTATCCGACCCCTGTGAGCAATCGTATCCATCGTCTTTGCGCATGTCCGCTATCACGCCCAACCGTCAGACACCGTCCATTACGCTCCAGGCCAAGATTATCACTGCCCCGATCAAGAAACAAATCGACGCTGAGGCACTTCTCGATAGTGGTGCAGAAGGCATCATTATGCACCCCGAGTTTGCCAAGAAACACCAGTTCCCCCTCAAGAAACTCCCTAAACCCTTCCCCGTTCGCAACGTGGACAACTCCGAAAACATCATGGGCTGGGTCCGCTATTCAGTCAACCAGAACATCCGCATTTACGCCAAGGACTCGACGTCCTTCCATGAGGAGACAGCTGAGTTCTATCTCGTCGACATTGGCAACTATGACATTATCCTTGGGACCGATTGGTTACAGGAACACAACCCTGAAATTGACTGGGTCTCTCGTTGTGTCGACATGACTTGCTGCCCTCCCTCTTGCACTCTGAATAAACCCCCGGTCAAGAACCTGTCCACTCGCACTGAACGCCGCCACTCAGCCCCTTGTCCACCAGTCCTCAGCGCTGCTGCAGTACTGCTCCCCCCACCTTGCCCCCCTCCATTGCTCCCACTGCCCCCACCATTTGTCGCTGCTCCACTTCCCAAATACGTGATCCCCGCTCGCCGAGTCCAAGGTGTCCGCCTTCGCCGCATCCACCTGTCCAAAGTCCCTGCACGTCTATTCACTGAGGATGATGACCCCCGACCTAATGTCGATGACGACTGGGTTGAAGAGGGCCTTCGTCTAGCTGGTGTTCTCCCTGACTGGGACACACCACCCCCACCAGACGACGACCCCGACTATCAACACACCATCCGTATCCGTCGCTCTTTCACCAATGCTCAGAAACTGGCGGAGCGTGTGGCCACTCGCGTTGCAGAGAAGTCCTTTGCTGAGATGGTTCCCCCTCAGTATCAGGATTTCCAACCTGTCTTCGACGAGGAATCCTCCCATCGCCTCCCCGAACGTCGCCCTTGGGATCACGCCATTGACCTGAAAGATGGTTTTGAACCCCGTTCATGCAAGGTCTATCCCATGGCTCCTACTGAGCAGGAGGACCTCGATTCATTCCTTGACGACCAGGTCAAGAAAGGCTACATCTGTCCTTCCAAATCCCCTATGGCGAGTCCCTTCTTCTTTATCAAGAAAAAAGATGGAAAACTACGCCCTGTCCAGGACTATCGTACCCTCAACAAAGGCACCATCAAGAATGAATACCCCCTGCCCCTCATCTCTGAACTCGTTGACAAGCTCAAGGGTGCCAAAGTCTTCTCCAAGATGGACGTTCATTGGGGTTACAACAACGTTCGCATCAAGGAGGGCGACGAATGGAAAGCCGCCTTCAAAACCAACCGCGGTCTCTTTGAACCCCTGGTGATGTTTTTTGGTCTTACCAACTCCCCTGCCACGTTCCAAGGAATGATGAATGAACTTTTCAAGGATCTCATCGATACAGGCAAAGTCGTCATCTACATGGACGATATCCTCATTTTCACCGAAACCCTCGAAGAACATCGTGACCTTGTGCGCAAGGTCCTCCAATGCCTTCAGGACAATGACCTCTTCCTCAAACCAGAGAAGTGCTCATTCGAGCAGCCCTCAGTTGAGTTCCTCGGTCTCATCGTCTCCCATAACACGCTCGCCATGGACCCCGTCAAGGTTGCAGGCATTGCTGAATGGCCTGCCCCTCATAACGTCAAGGATGTCCAGTCCTTTGTTGGCTTTGGCAACTTCTATCGACGCTTTATCCAGGACTTCTCCAAAGTCGCTCGTCCCATGTTTGACCTTACCAAGAAAGACCATCCTTGGGCCTGGTCTGCTGAATGTCAACATGCCTTTGAGGCTCTTAAAGCTGCGTTCACCTCGTCCCCAGTCCTTATCATGCCTGACCCGTCCAAACCCTACCTGGTTGAGGTCGATGCCTCAGACTATGCCACAGGAGGTATCCTATCCCAGCGCGGGGAGGACGAGCAATGGCACCCTGTTGCTTACATCTCCAAGGCCTTCACCGCCCCCGAACGCAACTACGACATCTATGACAAGGAACTCCTGGCCATCATCCGTGCCCTCGAAGCCTGGCGCCACTACCTGGAAGGTCCTCCCCATACTGTGGAGATCTGGACCGACCATAAGAACCTGGAATACTTCAAGTCTGCCCAAAAGCTGAGTCGTCGTCAAGCTCGCTGGGCTCTCTTCCTCACTCGTTTTGACTTCACCCTGATCCACAAACCCGGTATTCATCACCGGCCAGATGCCATGTCGAGACGACCTGACCATAGAGAGGGGGTGGACGACGACAACTCCGATCGTGTCCTCCTCGACCCCAAGTACTTCCAGATCCGTGCTACACGTCCAGCTGCTGTCAAGTCCATTGGCAATGCTGATCTTTGCCAACGCATTCACAATGCCAAGACCAAGGACATTGAGGTTGTTCAAGCCCTTGATGTGATCCTGAACAATGGTCCTCGCTCCCTCGTCAAGAACCTCCAAGAATGGAACTACAAGGATGGCCTCATCCTCTTTCGTGGCAAAGTCTACGTCCCTGCTGACAAGGACCTTCGTCGGGACATTGTCAAGCTGCATCATGACACCTCCATGGCTGGTCACCCAGGACGCTACAAGACCTATGAGCTCCTCAGTCGCAACTACTGGTGGCCCGGTATGTCCGTCTTCGTTCGTGATTATGTTGATGGCTGTGCTACCTGCCAGGCCACCAAGGTTCAAAATCACCGCCCTCATGTTGAAACAATTCCCAATGCCATCCCTACCCGTCCCTTCCAAGACATTACCTCGGACTTCATCGTCAAACTCCTAGAATGCCAAGGCTATGACTCCATCAATGTGGTTGTCGACCGTTTTACAAAGCACGTCTCCTTCACTCCTTGTAAAGAGACCATTACCAGTGATGGCACAGTCGACATCCTTTTTGACAGGATTTATCGGAACTACGGCCTCTGGGAACGCCTCATCTCTGATCGTGGCCCACAGTATGCAGGCAAAGTCATGCATGGCGTCTTTGACAAACTTGGTATCAAGTCCTCCCTCAGCACCGCCTATCATCCACAGACCGACGGCGAGTCAGAATGCGTCAATCAAGAACTCGAGCAGTTCCTTCGTACCTTCTGCAACTACCGTCAGGATGATTGGGTCCAATGGCTCGCTTATGCTGAGTTCTCGCACAACCACCGTATCCACAGCGCCACTAACCGAGCTCCATTTGAAATGCTCCTCGGCTATATTCCCACTGCCATCCCCACTGTCAACCCCACCTCGTCTACACCCGCCGTCGAGGATCGTTTCCGTCATCTCGAACAACTTCGCACTGAGGTCCAGGCCAGCCTTCAAACAGCTGCTGATCTCATGAAGCGCAACAACCAGGACCATATGCACGACACCATCCACTTCCAGGTTGGTGACAAGGTCTGGCTCGATGGCAAGAACATCAAAACCACGCGACCCAAAGCTAAGCTTGCTGATCGACGCCTGGGACCTTTTGAAATCACTGACGTCCTGGGCCCAGTCTCTTATCGACTGAAGCTACCGCCCACCTGGCGTATCCACCCGGTGTTCCACACGTCCCTGTTGTCCCCTTACAAGGAAACTGATGCTCATGGTCCCAACTTCCCTGCACCACCACCTGACCTTGTGGAGGGTGAGGAAGAGTACGAAGTTGAGTCTGTCCTCAATGCTCGTCTCACCCGGAACAAACGCGGCATTGAATATCTCGTCAAATGGGCAGGCTACCCTGATTCGGAAAATCAGTGGCTTTCACGTACCTCCCTTTCCAATGCCCATGGTGCAATCACCGACTTCTACACCCGCCATCCGCATGCACTCAAGGCTCCCAATCTTCGTGGACTCATCTACCTCGACCCCGTCCATGCTCATCACGCACTCCAGGCGAAAGTGCGTCTTAGAGAGGGGGTGATGTCACGGATCGCTCCATTTCTCTCCGCCTTCTTCTCTGCCATCAAGGCATCGCATCGGTCATGTGCTCCAGCAGCCCCATCACATGTTCACTTCCTCACATGACCTGGGGCTATCCTTCACCCATGCCCTTGTTCCCCTTTGGGACATCCTATTGTTCTCCCTCCCATTGTTCTCCTTTTGGCCACCATTGTTCTCACTCTATTGTTCGACCCGTTATGGTGTCCATTGTTCTTTTCCCATTGTCGTCCCAGTACTTATAGGCTCCCTGTCGCTCACCTATTTCCCTAGATTGTCCATTTCGTCTGTACCGTACTGTACCTCCAATACAGGTCACTGCGCTGCTAGTCGCTCTCTGCTCTCTCGCTCCCATCATCGCTGGTGACTTGGGTGGTTCTCTGCTGTCTACGACCGAGTCTTGACAATTGTCATAGCTTTCATAGCTTCTATAGCTATGATAGCTATGCTTTATGCTCTAATAGCTATGATAGCTATGATAGGAGATTATAGCTATCCTATTTGACTACATAGCTTACTATAGACTGCCCTTCAGCTATGAGAATCCTATATATAAAAGGGGATTGCTATGGAACTATGGCTTCTATATAAGCAATATAGAGCAATATAGCAGTGGTATATTTTTCAGATGGTGTTCTGCCTGAATGAAAAGGAGATCATGCAGGCAGTGTATGGTGCCATGTTCCACCAGAACACATGCAGGCATATGATAGATGTACCTATGAAGCTACAAATATTTTGGTGGAGATTGAAGATGTGTAGATATGAAATTCAAGTAAAATCAGATCTCCAAGCATGGAAAAACATGAAAACTGCCCAGATTCCAGCCATCAGATCTTGTAGAAAATTCCTTGAAATCATCTTAGGTCTATCTATGATGCTCCAACTCGCTAAAGTGCACTGATATGGACAGAAGGCACAAAATGCACAGGAATCAAGGCAGAATTCTGGAGTCCAGCATGTCCAAGCTTACATTCAAGCTCAACGTGTCAAGCACTAAATCATTTAATCACAAGCGCTGTATTGCTTCCTACGTGCTTCCTCGAATTCTCCTTTCCCTACAGCATCAGATTGGTATGGTTTTCTCTTCGCCCATATATTCTCGGATGCTCACACTATCTACTTACTATAGACTGAGAATGTAATGACCTGGTGCATTGCAGGAAGGATGCTCCCCCCCACCCTGATTGTAAGGAATCACACTTTGTAGTATCTACAGTCACACAAGCTGAGCAGAATCCACTGTACCTGATGGGTGTGAGATGGATTGCACAGGCATAGTGTGGATGTAGTTACAAAGGTAAAGTGACAGGCATCATGATCAGCACCCATAAGTCCATATATAAACATGTACAAATGCACCCATAGGCATGGGATCCAGTCCTATCCAGCCCGAGTCATGTCGACGATCACATGTGTGCAATGTTATTGAATGGCCGTAAGGCACTGCCTTACACCCTCCCCCTTTGGACCGAGTGTACGGTTCATTTTTTTGAATTAGTCTGAACTATACCCCACCAGCCATTTTGGTGGTAAGGTAAAGTTGTGTGAGGACTAGCCTACTCGGGTCCTTGCATCAAATTGTCGTCATCCTTGTTAGGGAGAGGAGGGAGCAGCGGTGACTTCGGAGGATCACATTTCATGTCCTCCTCAGCTGATGATGCAATAGCATCTGAGTCAGGCTCCTTGTCACCATCGAGGTCCTTAGCCGCATGTTTTGTGGGCTTGTATAGGTCCTTGACGGACGACTCGGAGTTGGTGGGACTCCTGCTGCTGCTACGCGAATGATGCGTTGCACGGGCTGAGTTGGTAAGGTTGTCACGGTCGACGATCATGTGTGAGTCTGCTATTGCAGATTCTTTGTGGATTGGGGGGGCCTGATGGGGTGTTGTCAGGGGCAGACGACTCGATCATCGTCTGTGCTGTTGGCTCGCAAGGCCAATCGGACATGTCGTCGTCTGTGCGATGCAAGATCTGGTTGCGGCGCACACAGTTGATCTCTTCAAGCAGCATCACCATGTTATCAGTGATGCCATTGTGGAGCAGGTGTTCCACCACTTGCTCCGGGGTGACATTCCGTGTATCCCGAGCATACAAGATCACATTGATCATGTTGCTCCAGCATGCGTGTGATCTGTGGGCAATCTGGTTGAACCAGCCTGGAACCAAGAACAGGTTCATTATCTTGCAGTTCCACCACGCATGCTGGTTGTTGTCAGGGCTGCACGGTGGGCCGCTGTTCGATGCAAGAATCCAGGCTTCTCCTCGACGGAGGGTGATCTGACCTGAGTACCCTCCTACACCATCAGGTGCCTGTCGTGGGTGCTCACACCAGTGTTCCACCATCTCCGGTATGGTTATGTCATTATGTGTTAACTGCATATTGTCATGAAACCAGGGATCAGGGGCGATCCTGGGGTATGTTCGTTCCATGGCTGCAGTGTTCCTGCTGCTGGCAGAAGCTGCAGACCCTCCCCCCTGAGAACTAGACACCATCTGGCGAGGGTGAGTCAGCTCGGGTGCGGAGGTCGGGGCATAATGTACCGCAGCCTGGGGCATCTGCCACTTGTGGACAGATGGCGCAGGCTGGGTGCCCCCAGGCGGTGGGGCAAATGCAGAGGGGTAGGGGTCGGGCACAGCAGTGGACATGGCTTCGGCCTCAGCGCGCACCTGACGCTTGCATTTGGCAGTGCCATGCTGCATTCATATGCACAGCAGGCCCACCTGCCATTCAGTTCACTCAGTGGCGGACACCAGGTTGGTGTGTGAAACCTCAGCATGCACATGCGAGTGTGCAGCAGCCAATGTGTCACTGGCAGCGATGATGTGCTGCACCTTGTGCATGTTGCAGATTGGGAAGGTGGCCCAATCTATGGGCGCGGCAGGTGGCGGCATGACGGCATGCTTCTGTTTAGGGGCGCAGGATGTGGTGGTCAGGACGCCAGTGGAGGAGACAGGCAGCAGGCGAGGCGCAGTCGGATTCGACACGGTCAGCAGTTGCAATGTGGTTGAAGATGGTGCAAGTGCCGTGGAGGTGACACAGCCTGGACGGGAGCATCAGAAAAATCAGTTTTCTACATAGCTTCCAGCCAATGATATGGCTCCTATGATAGTTCTATGCACTCTATGTATTTTGGCAGCACAGCTTTATAGCTCTATAAGACCTATCATAGGTTCTATAGCTGTTGGTGGTGGGTATATAGAGCTATGTAGTTTTGAGTGACAGCTATGCTAGCTATATAACATTATAGGGTTGCTATCAATGCTATGATTCCTATCATACCATACCTAGAACCCCAAAATATACTAAGGCAAGAGCACCTTAAGCCAATTGTCTAGGTTGAAAATATATTTAAATTATGGGCTCAGGAGTAATAAACAACAGCTAATTCTACTATATTAAAAGTAAATAAGTAATTAGGGCCAATGTGGGCATGCATCCACGGCGCGGGAGGCCGTTGTGGGCCCGGGGCCCGTACATGAGAGTGCGCGCACTGGCCGATGCGCGTGACACGAGGCGCACACGCACGAGGCATGGCAGGCCTGCGCGCGCGAGACGGGAGGGCCGTGCGCGAGGCACAACGGGGCGTGCACGAGGCGCTGGGTGGCAGCGGGTCCGTGCACGATGCGACAGACGTGCGCGCAGGAGGTGCGGGGCCCGTACGCCAGGCGGCGGGCCTGTACGCGAGGCGCAGGGCCCGTGCGTGAGATCTTGGGCCACCGCGGGCTCGTGTGCGATGCGTCATGCCTGCGTGCGGGAGACGCAAGGCGCGCAGGGCGCGTGGGCGAAGCGTCGAGGGCGGCAGGCCCGTGCGCGAAGCACTGGGTTGCCACGGGCTCGTGCGTGAGGCGGCAGCCTGCACGCAAGGCGCAGGGTCTGTGTGCGAGACGCCGAGGGCGTGCATGAGGCATCGAGGGCGTGCGTGAGGCGTCGAGGGTGGCAGGTCCGTGCGCGAAGCGTCGGGCGGCCACGGGCCCGTGCGCGAGGCACTAGACTGCCGTGTGTTCGTGTGTGACGCGGTAACCTGCACGCAGAAAGCGCGAGGCGCGTGGAGGGGCGTGGGCGAGGGTCGAGGGTGGCGGGGCCGTGCACGAGGCGCAGGGCCGGGCACGAAACGTCGGGCTACCGCGAGCCCGTGCGCAACGCGGCAGGCATGCACGCGAGGCGTGATGGCGTAGACATCGCAAGGACGGACAGGGCCCCGTGTGACGTGCGTGTGCTGGCGTGCCCATCCCGGGTCGCGGACGACCGTGCGCACTCCGCTGATCGTGGTCGTTGGAGGCGACGCACTGGGCGCTAGCGACGTGGTGGCGACGCAACATGGCGGCGAGGCGGCGTGGCGGCGAGGTCGGCGGAGGGCAGGGTGTTGCAGGATAGGCGGCAGTCGGAGGCGAGAGGGGATGAGGGCGCGGGAGGATGAAAGAAGTCGAGAGTATCGCTCGTCGAACGAGCGATACTCTCTAGATTAGTACGAATAGATGAATTGAGACTTTTTTTACTTACCTTTGAGGCCCTCGGCATCTGACTATCCTCCTCCGGTGTTCGATCTGATGGGAGCGAGAAGAGGGATGGTGAACGGGCGAGACAGGGGAGTGAGGGTGGTAGGGACAAGACTGACTTTGACGCGCGTTCAGTGCTTACAGCCACCGAACGAGCGAAGCTACGTTGTTCGAGCTTTAACAAACCAAGTAAAATCATAACAATTCAGAGAAAAAGAATACTATGATAGATCATACAGTAAACCAGAATTAATGAGGATTCTATATATCTACTGCACTGTGAATTGCTGAGCAGCAGCATCAACATAATAAAGTCTAGCGCCCAGTCTCTGACGCGACACTCGGCAAGCGCCCGGCAACCACAAATCCCAGCTCCACCCGGGATTCGTATATAAGGCTCGCGCGATGTGCGTTGCCTCTTGCTCTTTAACTCCCACTGTCTCTTGCCACGTCGACGCCTTCGTCGACGTGCTTTGCTTGCTCGTCATCATTCTTTACTTTGCTTGTTGTCTTTAAGGTAACCTTTCATTGTTTTTTCTTATTGCTCATACTAATACTAATATCTTTTAAGTTGTCTTTCAGATTTCGCTTTTTGTTACTTTGGTAAGTTTTCATGTGTTATCTTTATCTTTCAAGACTAATGTTTTTTTTTTACCTTTGATTACTTATCTTATCTTATCTTATCTTGTACTACTTATCTTATCTTGTACTACTTATCTTATCTTATCTTATTTCTTACTTTCTTACTTTCTTACTTATGTTTTTGCTTTTTAATTAGTAGTAGTTTTCATGATATCAATATACTCTTAATGCATTGAAATAGTTTATACTTGTGTGATCATATGTTACTAATTCTGATATGACTGTAAAAAATATTCATAGTTTCAACAGATTTTATTGCTTTAATATGATATTGAATATAGAATATGTAAGACACATATTAAATGTAAGATATATGAGACACATACTGAATGTAGAATATATAAGACACATAAGCCTTATAGCTTTAATAGACACTTATAGCTTTCATAGCTAGCTAGACTATCATAGCTACATAGTTAGCTATTATAGCTATCATAGCACTTCATAGCATCACCCTTTAGCTTCATAGCACTACATAGCATTCCCCTTTAGCTATGCTGGCTATAGAGAAAAGGGCAGTGCTATGGAACTATGAAATCTATATAGACTTTATAGAGCTATGTACCACTTACACATTTATCTGATGAGTGGCGGACTTGCTCGCATTGTGCTGCTAAAGTCACACTGGTGTACATGGATGCCTGGTGGAGCAGGGAGTCCCGAGGGAGCCAGAGGCGAGGCGTAGCCAAGATTAGTCAGCAGACACCTTTGTAGCAGTAGCCATGTCTCCTGCACACTCATGCCATCCACCACCATCCCTCCTTGTGTGCTCGCTAGGGTGCTCCCATCGTGGTGATGAGAGTGTAATCTGAGTCATGATCAGCTTCACTTCGCTTTGCTCTGTTTCTTTTGCTGGTCCGTCTTAGGCAGCTCACACACCACACGAGTTTCCAAGAGTTCATGAGTTTCCACAAGTTTCCACGAGTTTACGAGTCCTACGAGTTTCTGCTTCCACAAGTCCTACAGGCACCTGATGTCTCCCACATGTCACTATCTTCCAACCATGTCAGACTTATCGAAAAATGCAGACAAGCCTCGCAATCACCTAGGGCAGTACATGAAAGTCCCAAAACATTACATGCATGCTGCTGCCCTATCACCATCACCTGATCCTGATTCACCCACTGCATCCAACTCATTGTTCAGCCTCGTCTCATGTCCAACCACTGCTGGCACTGCATCGGATGTAGTCAATAATGAATGGTTGAGCACCACATCAGATGACGCAGCCATCCCTGGGGCATGGTCCACCCCCAGCTCACGCCTGATCATGCCTGTTCACCGTGTCAAGCCTCATGCCACAGGTGAGGCACTGGCACATCTGATCTTCCCATCAGCCTCCAGCAGTGAGGCAGAGGCAGCTGACAGTTCAAAGGCCGACAATTCAGAGGCAGAGGATACAAAAGCCAAAATAATTAATCTCTCATACCTTCCTCTGCCCAAGCCTATGCTCATGCTTCAACCTGCCAGGAAACACAGCATGAACTTCTTCCGCCTTCTCATCCCTGCTGCCAGCCCCTGTTCCATACCAGTTCAGGCCTCCTATCCAATCATGCTCAGCAAATTCTGTCACCCTTTCAGAGGGGATGGCAAGGACAGCAAGGATGCACAAGACTTCATGTGCTTCTTCAAGCACCAGCTACGCACCATGACAGCGATCACCACAGATACCGAAAGGCAAGCTCTGTTCTGCAAGCATCTCACATCAGGGTCACACACAGATCGATGAATGATGGCTCTTACCACCAAGGAGTTGGCCACATGGACAACATTCACAACCGCATTCGAGGAGGAATGGCCGGTCACGATGGAGGCAGCAAAGACAAAGCAGGAGTTGCAGAGGAAGTTGCTGAGCATGACATTGCCAGAGAACCAGTTGGGGATGAAGATGACAGTTGGTGGGAAAGAGGTCTGGTCACACGTTGCCTGGGCTGACCGTCTCCTCATGATTGCTCACGAGGGCAAGATGGCCGATACGGAGACCTGCATTTTCTTGGTGTGTGAGAAGATGCCCGACCTGCTCAAGCAGAAGGTTCCTGGTGATACCACATCATGGCAGGACTTCGTCAAGAAGGTGAAGGAGATCAACATTGACTACATTTGCGACGGGATCCAGTGCAAGGCAAAGGACAACACCCACCTCGATGCCCTCCAGCACCAGCTGGAAGCCCTGACCATGTCCTCGCAGATCTGCTCTCTGCCAGCAGCACCTCCTCAGTGCTTTGCATTGCCTTCATTTACCCCAACCCACATGGGAACCCGCTTTTCTCCCACACAGTCCAGCCCAGCCACTGCCCCAAACCGTCCATTCGAGCACAAGCCCTTCACCCTGTGCATGCCGCTCACGGAGGAACAGAAGTCCACCCTTCGAGCCTGCCTAGACTCGTTGCCACACCACGACACGACCCCCGCTGGTCAAGCAGTGTATGAAGCTCAAATTGCCACCTGGTTCACCACCCATGGCCAGACTGCATGAGTCTCTGAGGAGACTCCATTCCCACTGCATCCGGGAACAGCCCCCATCTGTTCCACTGAGTGCTTTATCTGTGGGACACATGGACATTATGTGCATGAGTGCATCATCCAGAGAGGGGATCCTGCCGGTCTCCATCCTAAGGAGCATGCCTGGTGCAACATATGCATGAAGGAGCTCGGGCTGATCAATAAAGATAGTGGAACCGAGATCCACCTTGTCAGCTATGACAAGGAGGGTAATGAGGTGGATTGCAGTCGAGGCACCCACCAGGGAAATGGGAGTGGGTCATTTGCGTGAGAGAGAACCGAATGACCCCACTTACATTCTCTTATGCCCCACCTTCATTGGTCCTTGTGCACGAGGAGGCACTGTGCAAGGACTCACCTTCTAGCCCCACGGTTTTAGTAGATATCAGTTCTGTAGCAGTTCACGCTTCTGTCTCGGTCAATAACGATGACATTGAACTCTATTCCATGGCGGCCACAACATCTACCCTTTCCCCAAGCATGGCCACTGTCCCTTTCATTCACGAACTTGTTATCCTCAGCCCTACAGACAAGAAAGTGCGCATCTGCAGCCTGTTCAATGAAGGAGCTATGATCGGTGCCATGTGCTCCACCATCTTTGACAAGATCAAGCACCGTCTCACGGGCTGGACAGCATCAACAGGCATGCTGTGCATGGTGAATGGATCACGAGTCCCATCAGTTGCTACATGGCAAGGAACGATGGAACTTGATGGTGTCCACGTCCAAGGCGAGTTTGAGGTGTTCAACAGTGGAGGTGGCTGGGCATTCCTACTTGGAAAACCCGTGCTGCATGTCTTTAATGCCATACACAATTATCGGACTGACACCATGTGCATTTCCAACAACACGCAGACATCCATGCTTCATAACCAAGTCCATTCACCCCAAAACGACCACCTTCGAGCATTGTCAGGACTACTGCCCATGGCAGATTGGAAACAGCGTGAACATTTGTCAGGGAGAAAGTTAAAGCCCCCCACAAGGCACGTTCACAAGCCCCGATCATCCCACCTTGACAGTGCTAACACCGTAGACATTGCAAACTCACATGCTCCTTCCCTCTTACAACCCACCACGAATCCCAACGATTCCCTCACGACAAGCACTGTTCCCAGTATGACTCCACTTGATCGCAGAGAAATGGGTATAGCAGATGTGCAGGAAAGACAAACTCAGATGAACACATTGCACAGAGATGCACGGGGGGATGAGAAATCCCCCTCGAGGTGAGTCTCTTCCAGCTCAGATACTGTATCGCTGCCCATCGCTAATGCTCACTCCCCATGAGGGACTCCACTGGAGATGTTAACAGACACAACGTGCACATCACATTCCGTATCAGCTCGAATCGTCGATGCAGTGACTGCGGTGCATGACGAGAAGCAGTGCACCACCAGAGTGTGCAAGAGGAGTGTCTCAGAGGGAACCCAGCATGCAGCTATATGGGGGAGTGATGACAAGCTCCCCTCGAGGGAAGTCCAACCGACTCCAGCTACTCCCATCACCTCCATCCCCACTGATGTTACATGGCCACTAGAACCACAATTGCCTCCATCACTGCCTATCAACGAGATGTCTGTCACAGATGATGCGGCGATCTTCATGTGCCTCACCAATCCACACAACCCGCAACGTGTCGAACAGCTTATCGACATCGGAACAGACCTCACGCCGCAAGAGCACGGTTCTGTCGAGGCTCTGATCACTGAATTTGCTGATTGTTTTGTGCTCTCACTCAGTGAAGTCAAGGTGGCAGATGGTGCAGTCCATCACCTGAACATACCCCCAGATGCTAAGTTCTCACTAAAACCAAGACAACGGCCGTTAACACCTCCCCAGCGGCAATATCTGGATAAGAAGATAGACAAAATGCTGGCAGCCAGCATCATTGAATCGGTCCACCCGTGCAGGTCAAAGCCATATCGCCGATGACACTTGCTCAAAAGGTGCATGAAGGCAGAGGGCTCAGTCTCGAGGAACTCCAACATCCCATTAATGATGAGTGCGTCGCAGCAGGCCTCCCTTCCATGTTCGACATGCCACCACGCCCATCACCGTCTGATGCACAAGCACCCATGCCATCACCACCGCAGAAGTGGTGAGTATGCCAAAACTTCAATGAGGTCAACAAGGTGACTCCTATTGCCCCCATGCCACAGGGCAACATCTGCGCCAAGCAACAGTGGTTGAGTAGACACTGCTACCTTTCGGTGTTCGATTTCTTTGCTGGTTTCCATGCTGTAGAAATTGACATCGAGTCTCGGCCATATACCACATTCTACATAGAGGGCCGTGGATATTTCTGGTACATATGCATGCTATTTGGGCTTACAGGTGCACCATCATCATTTGCACACACCACAGCTGCCCACCTTCACGACCTCATCGCAGAAGATGTTATGGAACTGCTTGTTGACGATGGTGGCACCTTCGCTGATGAGTTCACCGAGATGATGCTCAAACTGCGGTGCATCCTCACTCGTGTGCGTGACTGCAATCTCTCGTTATCAGCAAGCAAATCCTCATTTTTCATTACAGAAGCCATGTTCGCTGGTGCACGAGTTGGGCCTCATGGTGTCACACCCGATCTCACAAAACTCACAGCCGTAGTTGATTGGAAACAGCCGAGTGATGCGTTGAACCTCGTGTCCTTCTTAGGCTTAACTGGGCACTTCCAGGATCTTGTCCAGAACTACGCCAGCCTAGAGAACCCACTCCGGGAGCTGGTTCGCATGGTTAACGTCCCAAGCCAATGCTCCAAGCCCATCTACCATCGCGCCATGCAGGGCTTCAAGCTACAGGATCGGTGGACCACAGCTCACATGAAGGCTTTCCTTGGGCTCAAGGCAGCTGTTACATCAGAGCCCATATTGTGTGGGCCTCGATGGGATGGCACACCATTTATCGTCACCACCAATGGCTGCAAAGATGGCTTCGCAGGGGTCTTGACACAGCACTCACCGACCACCTTGCCCAATGGACGCACTGTCAACAAGCTCCATCCTCTTGCATTCACTTCAAAGTGTACCTCCCCTGCAGAAGAGAAGTACATGCCCTTTCTGCTGGAATTTGCTGCCCTGAAGTTCACTTTAGATAAATTCAGCCACCTCATTGGGCACTTCCCCATTGAGATTGAAACGGACTGCCAAGCCCTGAGAGACGTACTGCTCAGTGACAAACTCAATGCTGCTCATGCTCGTTGGTGGGATGGAATCCTTGCGTACCACATCATGGATGTCCGCCACATCCCGGGCAAGCTTAACATGGTGGCCGATGCACTCAGCTGCAAAGGCGAAGGTACCCCGAAACTGCCAGGTGATGGCAGTGAGTGGACCGTCAGTGAGGACTGGGACACATCAGTCAGCCTGGCCAATGATCTACTTCTCACCTCAGATGACCTGCAAGTCTCAGCGCTGCGCGATCAGTTCCGTGAGGAACCCCTCTTCCAAGAGGTCATCAATGTGCTGCTCGACATTGATGGTGGAGGCAGCATCCATGACAAGAGGTGTGTGCAGCATCGTGCCACGTTCTATTTCATTGAGGATGGTGAATTGTGGTGCATGAAGGGCGGTACTAGCACATGCACTCGCACCAAATTCGAATGTGTATCGAAAGAGGAGGCAAAGCTCTCGCTTATGTGCAGCACGTTGATGGGGGACACCTCAAACGTGACAACATCAAGATGGTACTCATTGACTGCATCACCAGTCCCCAACTTGACACCTCCATCATGGCCGCCATCAAGGAGTGCACATGCTGCAAGAATTTTGGCATGCCCCACATTCATTCCTTACTCGAACCCATAACCTGCTGACACCCATTTGAACTCCTGATCGGCAACTACCTCAAAATGCCTCCAGGAGCTGATGGCTTTGGCAAGCTCGGTGTCTACTTGGACACATACTCGCAGCACCTGTGGGTCTACAAGTACAAGAAACCAGGCTCCGGTGCCTCGACGGTCGCTGCCCTTACTCAGATCTTCAACAGCTTCACACCATCAGAGACATTCATGGCCGATGGCAGGTCGCATTTTGACTGCGCGGAGGTCCACGATTACTGCGAGTCATGTGGTTGTTGGCTATTCATCACTCCATCTTATTCACCATGGGTTAACGGCCTTGTCGAAGGCATGAACAAAATCCTACTGTGCGTTCTCGCCCATCTTATGGCCCCCGAGCTCAGCGAGGATGAGGTTGAGTCCATTACTTGGGATCAACTTCCCATGCGATGGCCAAACTTCCTCGATGATGCTGTCTGCCACCTTAACAACCGCATCCTTCCCTCTTTGAAGTTCTCTCCCAAGAAGCTGCTCCTTGGTCTCATCGTTAACACTCCACGAACCAATGATGCATCATCCACATCTACTCTGTCCCTAGCAGATGTGGATACCCAAATGGCCTATGTAGTGCAACAGCACCTAGATGGGTACGAGGCCATTGTTAAACATGTGCTCCATTGTGAGACCGCCTTCGATAAGCGGCTGCAGAAGCGTCATCCCAGTGAAGTCACATTCTCTATTGGTCAACTCGTACAGATTTACGAAAGTAAACTATCTACCACACACAGTGTCCATCGCAAACTCAAGGCCAAATGGACTCCGCTGCACCACGTCACTGCCCGCGCCCAAAATTCCTACACACTCGAGATGCTCAACGGCAAGATCGTCCCTGACATCAGTTCTCGTCGGATGTGGGCCTTCTTCCCACGACTGGGCACGGAGTTTGAGACTGCCCAGCACGAGTTCAAAGCTGGCCTGCAGATGCAGACAAATGAGGCTGGCGTACAGGAGCTACAGGCTGCACTGGATGGGGCTGTTGTAGAGGACGAACTAGACGGGGTCACGAGAGAGAGCACAGAGGCTCCGCTGGATGGTTAGAGGAGGGTAGGAGAGCATGTTGCATGAGGGGTCAGAGTGAGTGTTTGCGGGCGAGGCGACAAGGACGCCATCATTTTTGAGAGGGGCACATGGAGCAGGGAGTCCTGAGGGAGCCAGAGGTGAGGCATAGCCAAGCTTAGTCAGCAGACACCTTTGTAGCAGTAGCCATGTCTCCTGCACACTCACGCCATCCACCACCATCCCTCCTTGTGTGCTCGCTAGGGTGCTCCCACTGGCTCCCCATGTATTGAGGCATGATGAAGCCAGGGAGCGGCTGCACAGGTGGGGTGAGGGCTGTGGTGTTGGGGAACTGACACTGCATGTCTGTCAAAGCCGCGGCCATGGACTGCTCTTCATGCTGGTGGTCAAATGCCTTCCAGCGACCGGACCGATCCTTGCACAGCATCTGAAAAATCTAATGTTTACATAGCAAAAGGTCAAGCTATGGATCCTATAGGTATGCTATAGAGTCTATGGCTCTGACTTGCCAAGCTATGTAGAGCTATGAGAGATATCATAGCCTTCATAGCAGACAGTATAAAACACATAGCCTATATAGCTAGTACTGTCAAACACATAGAGCTATCATACTTGCTAAGGGGAGCTATGGCTCCTATCAAGACTATGCTGACTATGCTTAGCCAGATAGACATCAAAGGTGTGAAGTCAAAATTATTAAATTAAAATGTTACTTATACTACAAACTGGTCAGGTACATTACAGAAGGAACTAACTACTCTGGATGGACCTCACACATGCCCAACAGCACACACCGATGACATAGTGCCTGTCGTCGCAGCTGTTCATGCAGCATGTGCATGCGTGCGGGTGCTGGCACAATCCTCCGGTACCAGTGTGCACAGCCTCGTGTGCGCAGACGTGGCTGCCCATGCGCGTATGGGCCCTTATCGGCATGTGCAGCCACCATGCGTACACCGTCACCGGTGCGCATGCTCTCACACATGCAGATGCAACTGCCCACATGCAATGGGCTAGCGCAGTCATCCGCTGGCCTGCGTGGCCCCGTGCGAGCAGACGGGGACCGTGCGCGTGTGCGATGGCATGGCAGTCACCGGCCTGCATAGCCTCGTGTTGGCAGATGAGGCTGTGCATGCATACACATGCTGGCACAGTCGTCTGTGGCCGTACGCAGGGTGGAGCCATGCATGACAGCCTGCACGCTGGCAGGGCCGCGCATGACTGCCTGTCCCATGTGTGCATGGCGCAGTCATCCACGTGCCTGGTGGTTGCACTGGCACGGTCATCCACAGCTGTGAGAAGGCGAGGACGTGGCCGCAGGTGACTGCCCATGCGTTGGCAAGGCCGGGCGGGGCGGTGCTCGCCACATCAGGAAAAACCGTATGTACTATCGCAAACTACCGCTGGCTACAGTAGCTATAGTAGCCAGAGTAGTTGCAGTAGTGTCTGTAGGACTCTTCTTATTTTCTGTAGCTACTGTAGATAGATATTGTCTACTGTAGTTCACTGTAGTACAGATTTGCTACTGTAGACAAGTCAAGTTTCCATAATGTGCAATCTTCTACAGATGCTATAATGTGCTACCACAACTACAGTAGTCCATCCATGTTACAATAGATTTATTGCACATATGCAGCCTGTTATATTTGCAGGTCTTCAAATTTGACTAACTCAATATAACATCTAAGTCAACAAAAAATTCTTATGCAGTTCATAAGGGTTCAAACAAACAACAATCAAATTTATTTACTAGCAAATACAAATACATCGTACTATATGAGACTACACTATAAGAGGATTCAAAAGCATAGACTGTAAAAAAGAACAAACATTACAAACATCACAAAAAAAGCAATATTATATATCTAACAAGTACTAGTAAAAGCTAGTTAGTGAGGTATCAAAGGCTATAAGCAAAGACTTACCAAAAAATTAAAAAAAAAAAGAAACAAAAAGGTACATACCCATAGTAAGGTAAGAACAGACATAAGCATAAAGATTACTAATAAGAAAAAGGAAGACACACCATGCACAAAGCTCGAGTCAATGACAGAAGAGATGATGGGGGTTGAAAAGAAAGAGAGGTTGCGCGTCGTGCATGCCTTATATAGACGTGGCGAGCGGAGCCCAAAATGCAGCTGCCGTGACTCGGCCCGGATGCTGCCGGGTGCTGTATCAGAGACTAAGGCAACAGACTTCACTAAGTTCGTGTTGCTGTCCAGTAGCTTATAGTACAGTAGCTATATAGTTCTGTGATTCAAACAAATTGAATCAATGAAATATAGCTACTGGTGGTTTTTCAGATTTATCCTGATTTTATTTGATTTACTACATTAGAAACATTCCAACTTGCACATGTTTGGTGGTGAATGACTTGACGCACATCAAAGTTCATCAATAACATTCATCTTGCAGCTGCTACCCTCAACTCCCCTCCTTCTCTCCTCTCCTCCTCCCTCCCTCCCCCTTTCGTATGGAATCAAATGCCGGCAGATGGTTATAGCATGATGAGGACCCAGCAGGTGAGTAAAAAAAAAATCTTTTCATTTATTCATGCTAACACTGAGAGTATCGCACGTCCGCTACACTATGCCATGCCTGCACACCTGTCCACTGCATCACACCTCACCCATGTGCATGTCACTGCACCATGCATGTGTGCACATCCACTGTATGCACCACCTTGCACCCACTCCCGCACCTGTACCCCATGCATCCGACGCATGTGTGCACCTGCCCGCTGTGCCGTGCCTCACCTGCATGCATGTCCACCATGCTGTACCACACCTCACCTGCATGCCTGTCCACCATGCCGTGCCTCACTCGCATGCCCATCTACCGTGCCGTACCTGTAGCCACATCCACACCACACTGCGCCTCGCTCATGCACTGTGCTGCATGCCCCCCCTAGTGTGCCCCCTCCCCACCTGCACTGCACTGCACCTCACCCACACCGTGCCCTGCCACCCTAGGAGGATGAGCGTCCGTGCCACCTCGCCTGCACCCGCGCCACCTCGCGCACATCCGTGCCATTTCCCTTACGCTGGCGCTGCCTTGCGCGTGTCCACGCTGCCTCCCCCACATGCATGCACCCCTTCTGCATGCGCATACCCCTCCTGCGCACTCTTGCTGTCTCCCCGTGCCTGTGTCGTCTTGCGCACGAGCCCCACCCGCACCGTGCCCTGCCACCCTGGGAGGACGAAGAATCATGCCCAAATTTGGGCATGATTCTTCGTCCTGCTCTGTGCCGCTCTGCCGAGGGCGTGGGAACGTCCCAGGTGACACCTAAGAAATCAGAGGTATCAATATTGCAGTACCACACGTCCAGTACTTACCTGATTAATATAATAAAATGAAAGCCCTGCATTGTGTGAGCAAAATAAGCCTAAGATCATAGAAAATGATGGAGATTTGAGAAAGTGAAAAAAACTCGCCTAGGAGGAGGGATGATAGGACAAGTTTGTCCCTTGCGCGATGAAATGTCCACCAATATGGACGCATGAGGGCTTGTTCGAAAGTTACAAATCAGAGCTTTCAGTCGAGCCTAAGAGAGCTGTGATACGTACAATATATCCCAAGATATGGCAAAAACACGTTTTGCCACATCATCCAGGAGATCTTGCTGTTTCGTGGCGCTACCTGGTCCTATCGACGTGTATGTAGGCTTATTGGAAAGGTATGGATTAGCCCTTTCCAAAACTGTTAAAACGTCGTCGATACGTACTGTATTGACCGAGATATGACAAATTCGCTAAAAGGCGAATTTTGCCTTACCAGGAGGAGAGAATGTCTTGCTGCGGAGCAACGGCTGGTTGGATCGACTCGTATGTAGGCTTGTTCGAAAGCTATGAATCATAGCGTTCGAACAAGCCTATACACGAGCCGATCCATGCCCTGCTCGTTGCGCTATGCCAAGATCCTGCTATCAGTAAGTACCTATCAGAATAAGGCAGGTAACTCACCTAATACTTATCCAAACGCCTCGCATGTGGGCTCGTTCGAAAGCTACGATCCGCACGATTCGAACGACGCCAAGATCGTGCAAATCGACAAAGGTTTGAGGTCTGGAGAGACACATTTGTGCTATGATTCAGAAGATTATTTGACGTACCTATTAGAACCTTTTTTTGGAGCCAAGGCCCAGATACAAAGCCCAGAGGCAAGGGCAGTAGTAGAACCTATAATTCCATATGCATTAGTATCAATACACACTGTGAACATACCTTGAGACAGGACTTCAATGTTTCGACTTGTTGAGTCACGGTGCTCCAGTACAGCCAGCTTAAGACGACAAATCATGCCTATATTTGGGCAACATTCTTCGTCCTGCTGCTCATACAATGCGGCAACACTCAACTCTATACAGTCTTAAGTAAACTTATAAGAGTTGATCATATATATCATATTTATGCTGCTAACTAATGGTATATGTACATAAGAATCATAGAATAGTTAAAGTCAATGATATAATGCATGTTAATACATTGTCTACCACAGCTACAGCAGGTGCATCATAGCTACAGCAGGTAGATGACGTCTACAGATTCCTTGATCAAAATGTGCCTTGCATAATTACGTGCTACAGAAGCTACGGCTAAATTACAGTGGTCATGATTCTTCTATTACATCACTAAGTCTAGATCAGTAGCGCTAATCTGACATCAGTAGCGCCCATCAAACTTCTGATGATCGGTAAGCGTGTTTGATGGATTTGCGGTTTTTCCTGATGCATACATGCATGCATGCGCATACGCGCCGGCGTGGTAGTCTGCGATCGTGCAAGGGCGGGGCCATGCGTGACAACCTGCATGCTGGTGGGGCCGTGCAAGGCTGCCCACACCGTGTGTGTGCTGGTGGGGCAGTCTGCGGCCGCTGAGATTGCCCGCAGCCATGAGTAGCCCTGTGTGTGCAGTCCGCAGTTGCCCATGCAGCATGCGCATGCGTGGGTGCACTGGCGGTTGTCAGCGGCCATGTGCGGACTTACCAGTGCATGGCCCATGCATGTCAACAGGGCCACATGCACGCGTCTCCGGGCATGCGTGCGCATGCTGACAGTGGGGGTGAAAGTGAGTGGAGGAGGCATCCCTGTAACCCATTTACAACCTGTACTAGTAAGGACAGGAGGGAGGGTTCCAACTTTCACCAATAATATAGGGAGAGTTCAGAACCCAATCTCGAACAAAATAATCATTCTAAATATAGAAACTTTTACAGTCCGGGCCGCTTACCGGGCCGTACAGTACTCACTGCCGCGCGCTTAGTGCATCTCCTCAAGCGGCTGCACTCGGCATCGTCCACCGACCTGCACGCTTCCCGCCTCAGCTACGCACTCACCACCTCCCGCCCCGCCTGATCTCGGCTATGCAAGCGCTCGGCCACGTGCCCGCCTGCCTCTGCCTCCTGCCACTGCCACTGCCTGCTCCCCAGCACCGTTGCTGCGATGCACGTCGTCAGCACCGTAGGCGCTGCTGCTGTCGTTGTTGCTGTGTGGCTACGCCGGGGCACGTGCGCCGTTGCTGCATGGAGTGCGCATCATTGGGGCATTCTGCGTGGACTTTGGGCATTGCGGGCACATGACATGTGACGCGAAAGGGCCACGGGCATGCACACCGAGTGCCACACACGTCCTGCCCTGGGTCGCGCCCACCTACTGCTCCCGCCATTGTTGTTGCTATGTTGCTGGTGAGCGCTATCACGCCACCATCAGACCATGCACTGTTGCTGCACATTTCGGGCCATTGTTGGTGTTCCGTGTGGGCGCTTGGCGTTGCGCACGGGTGCTGGCATTGCACGCGGGTGCTAGGGCCCGAGCGTGAGCGTGCGGGGGGCATGTGCGGTTGCCACGTGCTGCGCACCGTTGCGGGCATGCAGCGTGCTCTGCGCAGATGCTCAGGATACGGCGTGCATGTCGAACGATGCGCGGAGGGTGCTGGGGGTGCTGGGGCTGCACGAGGGTGATGCTTGATGGGTGGGGAAGTGGGCACGTGCCATGGGCGTGCAAGTCATGGGTGCGGGGTGCCAATAGATGCGTGCGCAGCTATCGAATACACACCTTCGCCATTGGCTGCAGTGCGCGCACGTCCCGGAGCATGTTCCACGTGCTTGTGAGCATGTCCAGCGCACGTGAAAGTGGGTGGAGGGCTGCTGGGAGCCATGGAACATGTGGTCGAGGGGCATGGAGCGTGTCAGACGCACGGTTGGGGTGCGAATAAGGGAGGACGAGTGGATGGCGAGACGATACGTGCGAAGAGCACAGAAGTGCGTGTATGCGCAAAGAGGGAGGCAAGGGAGCGTGAGTGCAGCTAGAATGCACGTACGTGCTGTTGGCATGGCTCGGAATTCGCCGAACCTCAGTGGCTGAAGCCCGAGAAGCCTGACGCTCGAGGAGAGGTGCACCTCTGCACAAGTTCTGGCCCGTATTGTTCCTGGATAGAGCCACGAATATAAACATAGAATAGTACACATCGTGTGATGAGATTTCTGAACTATCTAGAGGATCCTTTCAGCTACAATGAGTGACTTATTGTAACCCTACAGTAACCCTAGCTCGTATTTCGTGTAGAAAAAACTTCATTATGGGTGATCTTGCCTATCTAGATATCCTTGATGACTTTAAATGGTGTCAAAAATGTGAATCTGAAGTTTGAATTTTTTTGGACGCGATTACAGAGCTTGAGGCCTGAGATACACACAAAATACAGCTCATGGAGCCAAAAAGTTATGTATCTCGCAAGATCCTAATGATCGAGACCACCGAAAATTACTGTAAAGTCTAGGTAGACACTTTATATATGTCACAATGCATAAAGATAAGCCGATACATGATGAGAGCAAGATAGACTGCACAATCACAGCTCAAATCTTGTGCCCGGCGTGCCCGAGGCCTCGATTCGAGCTTGACGTGTTTAGTCTTTTGCGCACTTTAGACTTTCTTATCCATGGTTCAGAATTTTCTCAGCTCCATCGCATTCTATTCCTACCAATCTTCGTATTTGATTGTATTCAGACTAGCCACATCTACCGTATTATTCGTAGGGTTTAATTGAATTTATTTGTCCTTGAACGACCTCTTCGACGACTCGGGACGAGGCATGCAGACTAATTCGGCAATCGCCGAACTGTGTCGCAAGCTCGACGACTGTTTTTCTTCCCTCCCTCCCTCAAGCGGGGCGCAAATACGAGGCTCAATAGCCTCCATAATTCGTAAGTCTTTCTTTTCTTTTCTTTCCCTGTGTATGCATTTGCTAACAAGATTCCATTTCCTTAGCCTTAAATTGCGATGACGTGGCACTCGAGATGCACCGCAATGCTGCCGCCCCTCTACCCACCTCCATCCTGCTTCCAAACGTGCGTGCGACGCCTCCCCGTGCCATGAAGGGGTACTCGTCAGCGCACAAGACCCGGCGCTCGCAATCGCGTGCCGTCAAGCTCACCTAGGGGTGCGCATGTCCCAGCCCTCTGTCAGCCCCGCACCCTGCATCCCAGCCCCGAGTCCCTGCATGTCTCCCAGCCCCACACGCCATCTCCCAGCCCTGCGTGCCATCTCCAGTCTCCCGTGTGCCATTTCCAGTCCCGCGCGCCATCCCCAGCCCCGCGTGCCATTTCCAGTCCCGCGCGCGCTGTCTCCAGTCCCACACCTCCCAGCCCCACACCCGTGCGCCCCAGTACCGTGGCGCCACATCCAAGCCCCCCACGTCCTAGCCCTGAGCCCCCGCATGCTGTCACCTGTCCCCTGCGCCATCTCCAGCCTCGCGCACGCTGTCTCCAGCTCTCCGCATGCCATCTCCAGCTCCCCGCACGCTGTCTCCAGTCCCGTGCATGCTATCTCCAGTCCTCTGCACCTGTCTCCATCCTTGCGTGCACCGTCCCAGCACTGTGCCCATGCTCTCCACCCTACGTCCAGCCCCGTTCCCACGCCCGCGGTCCCAGCGCTGGGCCCATGCACTCCAATCGCAAGCCCGCGCCCATGCACCAGCCCTAAGCCCGTGCTTCAGCGCCATCCCCGTGCATCCCAGCCGTGAGCCCGCTCCACCGCAGCACCCGCGCGTGAATTCCACCCGCGCACTCCACGTGCGGGAGCCATCGGCAATGCGCGGCGGACGTGCAGCGAGCGTAGGGATGGCGCGTGCACGTGTGCCGACCGCAGCGTGCATGCTCTGCAGCGGGCATGCAGCGAACAGCGCACGCAACCTGCATGCAGTGCGTGCGTAGCCGAGGGGCGAGAGTGGGTGCGGCAGGTGGTAGGTGCTGGCGAGTGAGAGGAAAAGTGCGCGTGGAAGCGCCGGCGAGTGCACGTGAAGCACCGGCGAGGGATGGAAAGCGCTGGCGAGTGGATGGAAAGCACCGGTGAGCGTGAGAGAAAGCGCCGGCGAGCGCGAGGGAAAGTGCCGGCGAGCCATAGGTAGTATGTAATAGTGGCCGAGATCCTTAAGATCTCGGCCGATATGTTTTTTTAAGAATATAACATGTTTTTTGGAATATTTTATTCTATGTAAAACATATTCTATGCAAAACATATGAAGTTCCAAACATTGCATTTAGCCCGAAAATACTGCTTATAGTGTTACTGGTACATTTGGAACCCTCCCTCCTATTACTACTGGTATAGGTTGCAACTGATCTACAGGGTCTGGTGAATAGCCTCCATAGCATGAAGTGTTAAATACATAGAGGATCATAGCTTCCATAGCTAGGTGTGTCATATACATAGGATTATGATACTTGTTAAGGGAAACTATGACTACTATGACTACTATATTCACTGTTGTCAGCTGGCTAAGCACTCAAGACATTAAAGCAAATTTTTTCTTATATTTGGAATACACTACCACAGACAAGGGTACAACCATTAACTACACTCGAGCGGGTAAGTGCGCACTGTCGGGCGTGCGTGAGCAGGCACGCTTGGCGCGAGCATGCATGCCAGCGTGGACATGCATGGCTGTGCGCTCGCATGAGAGTGCATATGCGCACATCCTGGGGGAAATACACGCGCAGTCGGTGCCTCGGTCTTCGTGCGCTCACTGGGCCGAGCGCAGTCGCACACTCCAGAGAGGCTGTCGAGGCATGTGCGCACATCAAGACCTCGCACAGGTTTACGCACCATGCACGGTCATGCCCGGGCCTGCATAGACATGCGTGGCCACGCGCCCACATGCAGGAGTGTGTCCATGTGCTGGCGAGGCCGTTCGCACATGCACGGCCACGTGTCATGTCCGCAAGCACGTTGCCGATGGCGTGGGGTGTGTTGGTGCATCCATACCATGTGGGGGATCGCATGCGAGCCTGTTGAGGGCGCGCAGCATTGTCATGGGCATGCGAGGCGCACAGTGGGCGCAGCAGGCCGGGCAAGGGACCTAAAGTCGCACCTCGTCACCATAGCAACGAGGTGCGACAGTGGTGACGGTGGTGTGGGTGTTGAGGAGATGGCGTGACAGGCTTGGGATGTAGGCGCGGGTTGTCGGGGCCTCACGCGAGCTTGCATGCTGTGCGTTGCCATGCGTGATCACATGCAGGAGTGCGTGCATGCACTGGCTGGCCTGTCCATGGAAGTGTGTGGCCGGGCGTGCTTAGCCATGTGTCATGGCTGCAGGCATGTTGTCGATGGCGGGGAGGTGGTGATGTGCAGGGTGGGTAAGTCCGATGAACCTGCACAGACCTATTGAGGACATGCAGGGGTTGTTGAGGGGACGCGAGGGCGTGGGCAAACGACATCATGCCCCGTTGCCATGGCAACAAGGCACGACGACGTGGACACAGATGCCGTCATCGATGCATGGAGTGCGGGAGGCAGGAGGTGGGAGGCAGGAGGCTCGTGGACGTGGGTGTGGGCATAGGCGTGGGGTAGGTGATGTGCAGTGGGTCGGGGCTGCCAGCGATGTGGTTGAGAAGTGGGCATTGCGCTGACGGGGTGGCAGAAAGAAGGCAACATGGCGGAAAGATGGCGACGGGGGAGGGGAAGTCGAGCAAGGTGTCATGGAAGTGGAAGAACGAGAGAGTATCGCTCGTTCTCGAATGGGCAATACTCTCTTTATTAGTACAAAGAATGCTAATAAAGAGTTTAATTTTACTTACCTTGACCCCTCTTTGCCCTATCGAGACCCTCCTGCATTTGATGTGACGAGTCAATGAGTAGACAAACAGCGAAGGGACAAGAGGAGAGGAGGGTGGTGGTATGAGAGTCGAACTTCGACGCGCCTTCGGTGCTTCAGCTACCAAACGCGTGCGAGTTCGAACGTTTCGAGTCTAGTAAATCAAATAAAACACTTTAAATTCTGAAAAAAAGATTACATCCATGATTCATCACAACATTGAATCGTATGAGTTTCAACTAATCTACTATTAGCTACTGGGCAATGAAGTGAACTTAGCAAAATCTGACACTTAGCCTCTGACACGAATGCTCAGCACCACCTGGCCCGGTCTCTGCAGCCACATTTGGCGCACCACTTGCCACATCTATATAAGGCCTGCGCGATGTGCTGTCTCTCTCTCTTTCCTACCACTACCATCTCCCGTCTTTCGTCATTCGCTCTTCTTCTGCTCTAACCTTCTTATGTTTGGTAGGTTGTTATGTTGTGTTCTTGTCCACTAACCCTAATGTTCTTTGTAGACTTTATATTTTCGCTTTTTCTTTTCTTTGGTATGTCTTATGTTCTTATGTATCTCTTTTGTCTTGTACTAATCTATTAACCTATGTTTAGATCATGTTTTCGCTTTTTCTTATCTTATCTTATCTTATCTAGCTTGACTTGATTATAAGTTGCTATCTATTATAGTTTTATAGTAATTTGTAGTCTTGTATAAATGTATTGCAATGAGATATTGTTTATAATATAATGCTTTTAAATTTTCAATCTTTTGAAAGCTTTAAATATAATAAGTCAGGTTTATATTGGATTTATATCTTTTGATATTTTGATAGTACTTCTGAGTGACATATTTAACAGAGATGACATAGGGTAGATAGAAGTCTGAATAACTAGATATAATATGATAGTGAGGATATATCACATAGCTAACATAGCTCTTATAGCTATCTTATACTATGATAGCTATAATAGCTACCATAGCTACTGCCTTATCCTATGGTAGCTATATAGCCCTATGTAGATTACCTTGCTACTATGAGATGGCTATGAAGAAAAGGGGACTGCTATGGCCCTATTAGAACTATGTAGACTATATAGTGCAATATACCTCTGGTGTTTTTCTCAGATGAACACCTCCAGGACAATGACCTCTTCATCAAGCCGGAGAAGTGCTCGTTTGAGCAGCCCTCAGTTGAGTTCCTTGGTCTCATTGTCTCCCATAACACACTCGCCATGGACCCCGTCAAGGTTGCAGGCATTGCTGAGTGGCCTGCCCCCTATAACATTAAGGACGTCCAGTCCTTTGTTGGCTTTGGCAATTTCTATTGGCGTTTCATCCAGGACTTCTCCAAAGTTGCCCGCCCCATGTTCGACCTTACCAAGAAAGACCATCCTTGGGCCTGGTCTACTGAATGTCAACATGCCTTTGAGGCTCTTAAAGCTGTGTTCACCTCATCCCCAGTCCTTATCATGCCTGACCCATCCAAACCCTACCTGGTTGAGGTCGATGCCTCAGACTATGCCACAGGAGGTATCCTATCCCAGCGTGGAGAGGATGAGCAATGGCACCCTGTTGCTTACATCTCCAAGGCCTTCACCACCCCTGAACGCAACTATGACATCTATGACAAGGAACTCCTGGCCATCATCCATGCCCTCAAAGCCTGACGCCACTACTTGGAAGGTTCTTCCCATACTGTGGAGATCTGGACCAACCATAAGAACCTGGAATACTGAGCCTTTCAAGTCCGCCCAAAAGCTGAGTCATCATCAGGCTCACTGGGCTCTCTTCCTCACCCGTTTCGACTTCACCTTGCTCCACAAGCCTGGTATTCATCACCGGCCAGATGTCATGTCAAGACAACCTGACCATAGAGAGGGGGTGGATGATGACAACTCAGATAGTGTCCTCCTTGACCCCAAGTACTTCCAGATCCATGCTACACGTTCAGCTGCTGTCAAGTCCATTGGCAATGCTGATCTTCACCAACATATTCGCAATGCCAAGACCAAGTACATTGAGGTCATTCAAGCCCTTGATGTGATCCTGAACAATGGTCCTCGCTCCCTCGTCAAGAACCTCCAAGAATGGAACTATGAGGATGGTCTCATCCTCTTTCGTGGCAAGGTCTACATCCCTGCTGACAAGGACCTTCATTGGGACATCATCAAGCTGCATCATGACACACCCATGGCTGGTCATCCAGGATGCTACAAGACCTACGAGCTCCTCAGTCGCAACTACTGGTGGCCTGGTATGTCTGTCTTCATTTGTGATTATGTTGATGGCTGTGCTACCTGCCAGGCCACCGAGGTTCAAAATCACTGCCCTTATGTTGAAACAATTCCCAATGCCATCCCTACCCATCCTTTTCAAGACGAGACCATTACCAGTGATGGCACAGTCAACATCCTTTTTGACAGGATTTATCAGAACTATGGCCTCTGGGAATGCCTCATCTCTGACCATGGCCCACAGTATGCAGGCAAAGTCATGCATGGTGTCTTTGACAAACTTGGTATCAAGTCTTCCCTCAGCATCGCCTATCATCCACAGACCGACGGCAAGTCAGAACGCATCAATCAAAAACTCGAGCAGTTTCTTCGCACCTTCTGCAACTACCGTCAGGATGATTGGGTCCAATGGCTCCCTTACGCTGAGTTCTCGCACAACCACCATATCCACAGTACCACTAACCAAGCTCCATTTGAAATGCTCCTCGGCTATATTCCCACTGCCATCCCCACTGTCAACCCCACATCGTCTACACCCGCCGTCAAGGATCGCTTCTGCCATCTCAAACAGCTTTGCACTGAGGTCCAGGCCAGCCTTCAAACAGCTGCTGACCTCATGAAGTGCAACAACCAGGACAATATGCATGACACCATCCACTTCCAGGTTGGTGACAAGGTCTGGCTTGATGGCAAGAACATCAAGACCACACGACCCAAAGCTAAGCTTGCTGATCGACACCTGGGACCTTTCGAAATCACTGACGTCCTGGGCCCAGTCTCTTATCAACTGAAGCTGCCACCCACCTGGCATATCCACCCAGTGTTCCACACATCCCTGTTGTCCCCTTACAAGGAAACCGATGCTCATGGTCCCAACTTCCCTGCACCACCACCTGACCTTGTGGAGGGCAAGGAAGAATATGAAGTTGAGTCTGTCCTCAATGCTCGTCTCACCCGGAACAAACGTGGCATTGAATACCTCGTCAAATGGGCAGGCTACCCTGATTCAGAAAATCAGTGGCTTTCACGTACCTCCCTTTCCAATGCCCATGGTGCAATCACCGACTTCTACACCCACCATCCACATGCACTCAAGGCTCCCAATCTTTGTGGACTCATCTACCTTGACCCCGTCCATGCTCATCATGCACTCCAGGTGAAAGTGCATCTTAGAGAGGGGATGATGTCATGGATTGCTCCATTTCTCTCTGCCTTCTTCTCTGCCATCAAGGCATCATGTCAGTCATGTGTTCCAGCAGCCCCATCACATGTTCACTTCCTCACATGACCTGGGGCTATCCTTCACCCATGCCCTTGTTCCCCTTTGGGACATCCTATTGTTCTCCCTCCCATTGTTCTCCATTTGGCCACTATTGTTCTCACTCTATTGTTCAACCCATAATGGTGTCCATTGTTCTTTTCCCATTGTTGCTCCAGTACTTATAGGCTCCCAGTCACTCGCCTATTTCCCTAGATTGTCCATTTTGTCTATACTGTACTGTACCTCCAATACAGGTCACTGCGCTGCTAGTTGCTCTCTGCTCTCTCGCTCCCATCATCACTGGTGACTTGGGTGGTTCTCTGCTGTCTACGACCGAGTCTTGACAGTGCCCTCATCTGAAAAATGTACCAGTGCTATGTTGCTCTAGATGGCTTACATAGATCTCATAGGTCCATAGCAATCCTCTTTTATACATAGGGCCTCCATAGCTAAGAGCCAATCTATGATAAGCTATGTAGTCAAATAGGATAGCTATGCTTTGCTATGATAGCTATGATAGCTATCAGAGCATAGCTATGATAGCTATACAAGCTATGTCAGTTATATTCCATATGTTTATTATCATATCATATCCAGCCAAATAGGTTTGCTATCTAGCCTATACTTTGTATGTGACTTAGGCCTAATATTTAATAGAAATTTAAAACTTTTATAGTCTCAGTAGGCTAATTATAGATCAAACAAGCAAAACAGTAAAATTTCAAAAACAATATATTTTTATCTTATACAAATACAGATGCTATACTAAACTATTGAATTGAACAATACATAAGGCTTACCAAGCATGAGAAAGTCGAAAAATAGTCTGATAAAGATGCCACATCATCAGCATAAGCTACAACAAACATAAGAGAAGACTTACCTTAAAGAAGATAAAAAGCGAAATTTAAGTCTACAAAATCAAAACATCAATCAATTAATACTTATAAACAATAGATAGATACTTACCAAAGATGAAAAAGTTTGAGAGAAACAACAGAGAGAGGAAGAAGGAAGGAGGAGGAGAGGAGATGGTAGTGGTTGAGAAATAAGAGAGAACGCGCATCGTGCAAGCATTATAAACCCGAATCCGGGTTTGTCCGGTGGAGCCCGAAATGTGGCTGCTGGATGCCGCGGCCGAGGCTAGCCATTAGATCTCACTAAGTTGGCTCGACTGCCCAAGGGACTAGAGTAGAATAGATACATTTATGGATCATCTGTTGTGCTCAAACAAATGAAATATACTTTGTGCATTTTTTTGGCAATTTAAATGTTTTTATTTGATTTGTTGCAGTCGAAAATGCCAAACATGCGAGTCGAGTGCTCTGTGGCTGCACTCAATGCATGACTCTGTGTTTCTTTGCAGTCACATCTCCTCCTCCCTCTCACTTCCTTTCCCCTCCTCTCTCTTTTTACCACCTTTGTCACGCAGCGCAGGTCATCAAGTGACATTCAGGAGGGCAGGGAGGGGCGTTGAGATCTCCAGGTAAGTACAGTATATTTCCTTTTTTTTGTCTTCATACTAATCAGACGAGTATCGTTCGTGCGAACGATACTCGTATTTCTTCTGCCCTCACCTTCGACACCCCACGGCCACGCCCATGAGCCCATCCCATACCACTCCCTCGACAGCACCGTCAATGACGCTGATGTCGAGTCTCATTGCTGTGGCAACGAGACATGACTAAAGGTCGTATGATGTGCCCCGCCGCTGCTCTCTACTGCAACACCCATGCGCAAGCCCCCGCACCCGGTTCCACTACCCCCCACTCACCAGACCCTGTAGATCAGTTGCAACCTATACCAGTAGTAATAGGAGGGAGGGTTCCAAATGTACCAGTAACACTATAAGCAGTATTTTTCGGGCTAAATGCAATGTTTGGAACTTCATATGTTTTGCATAGAATATGTTTTACATAGAATAAAATATTCCAAAAAACATGTTATATTCTTAAAAAAACATATCGGCCGAGATCTTAAGGATCTCGGCCACTATTACATACTACCTATGGCTCGCCGGCGCTTTCCCTCGCGCTCGCCGGCGCTTTCTCTCACGCTCACCGGTGCTTTCCATCCGCTCGCCAGCGCTTTCCATCCCTCGCCGGTGCTTCACGTGCACTCGCCGGCGCTTCCACGCGCACTTTTCCTCTCACTCGCCAGCACCTACCACCTGCCGCACCCACTCTCGCCCCTCGGCTACGCACGCACTGCATGCAGGTTGCGTGCGCTGTTCGCTGCATGCCCGCTGCAGAGCATGCACGCTGCGGTCGGCACACGTGCACGCGCCATCCCTACGCTCGCTGCACGTCCGCCGCGCATTGCCGATGGCTCCCGCACGTGGAGTGCGCGGGTGGAATTCACGCGCGGGTGCTGCGGTGGAGCGGGCTCACGGCTGGGATGCACGGGGATGGCGCTGAAGCACGGGCTTAGGGCTGGTGCATGGGCGCGGGCTTGCGATTGGAGTGCATGGGCCCAGCGCTGGGACCGCGGGCGTGGGAACGGGGCTGGACGTAGGGTGGAGAGCATGGGCACAGTGCTGGGACGGTGCACGCAAGGATGGAGACAGGTGCAGAGGACTGGAGATAGCATGCACGGGACTGGAGACAGCGTGCGGGGAGCTGGAGATGGCATGCGGAGAGCTGGAGACAGCGTGCGCGAGGCTGGAGATGGCGCAGGGGACAGGTGACAGCATGCGGGGGCTCAGGGCTAGGACGTGGGGGGCTTGGATGTGGCGCCACGGTACTGGGGCGCACGGGTGTGGGGCTGGGAGGTGTGGGACTGGAGACAGCGCGCGCGGGACTGGAAATGGCACGCGGGGCTGGGGATGGCGCGCGGGACTGGAAATGGCACACGGGAGACTGGAGATGGCACGCAGGGCTGGGAGATGGCGTGTGGGGCTGGGAGACATGCAGGGACTCGGGGCTGGGATGCAGGGTGCGGGGCTGACAGAGGGCTGGGACATGCGCACCCCTAGGTGAGCTTGACGGCACGCGATTGCGAGCGCCGGGTCTTGTGCGCTGACGAGTACCCCTTCATGGCACGGGGAGGCGTCGCACGCACGTTTGGAAGCAGGATGGAGGTGGGTAGAGGGGCGGCAGCATTGCGGTGCATCTCGAGTGCCACGTCATCGCAATTTAAGGCTAAGGAAATGGAATCTTGTTAGCAAATGCATACACAGGGAAAGAAAAGAAAAGAAAGACTTACGAATTATGGAGGCTATTGAGCCTCGTATTTGCGCCCCGCTTGAGGGAGGGAGGGAAGAAAAACAGTCGTCGAGCTTGCGACACAGTTCGGCGATTGCCGAATTAGTCTGCATGCCTCGTCCCGAGTCGTCGAAGAGGTCGTTCAAGGACAAATAAATTCAATTAAACCCTACGAATAATACGGTAGATGTGGCTAGTCTGAATACAATCAAATACGAAGATTGGTAGGAATAGAATGCGATGGAGCTGAGAAAATTCTGAACCATGGATAAGAAAGTCTAAAGTGCGCAAAAGACTAAACACGTCAAGCTCGAATCGAGGCCTCGGGCACGCCGGGCACAAGATTTGAGCTGTGATTGTGCAGTCTATCTTGCTCTCATCATGTATCGGCTTATCTTTATGCATTGTGACATATATAAAGTGTCTACCTAGACTTTACAGTAATTTTCGGTGGTCTCGATCATTAGGATCTTGCGAGATACATAACTTTTTGGCTCCATGAGCTGTATTTTGTGTGTATCTCAGGCCTCAAGCTCTGTAATCGCGTCCAAAAAAATTCAAACTTCAGATTCACATTTTTGACACCATTTAAAGTCATCAAGGATATCTAGATAGGCAAGATCACCCATAATGAAGTTTTTTCTACACGAAATACGAGCTAGGGTTACTGTAGGGTTACAATAAGTCACTCATTGTAGCTGAAAGGATCCTCTAGATAGTTCAGAAATCTCATCACACGATGTGTACTATTCTATGTTTATATTCGTGGCTCTATCCAGGAACAATACGGGCCAGAACTTGTGCAGAGGTGCACCTCTCCTCGAGCGTCAGGCTTCTCGGGCTTCAGCCACTGAGGTTCGGCGAATTCCGAGCCATGCCAACAGCACGTACGTGCATTCTAGCTGCACTCACGCTCCCTTGCCTCCCTCTTTGCGCATACACGCACTTCTGTGCTCTTCGCACGTATCGTCTCGCCATCCACTCGTCCTCCCTTATTCGCACCCCAACCGTGCGTCTGACACGCTCCATGCCCCTCGACCACATGTTCCATGGCTCCCAGCAGCCCTCCACCCACTTTCACGTGCGCTGGACATGCTCACAAGCACGTGGAACATGCTCCGGGACGTGCGCGCACTGCAGCCAATGGCGAAGGTGTGTATTCGATAGCTGCGCACGCATCTATTGGCACCCCGCACCCATGACTTGCACGCCCATGGCACGTGCCCACTTCCCCACCCATCAAGCATCACCCTCGTGCAGCCCCAGCACCCCCAGCACCCTCCGCGCATCGTTCGACATGCACGCCGTATCCTGAGCATCTGCGCAGAGCACGCTGCATGCCCGCAACGGTGCGCAGCACGTGGCAACCGCACATGCCCCCCGCACGCTCGCGCTCGGGCCCTAGCACCCGCGTGCAATGCCAGCACCCGTGCGCAACGCCAAGCACCCACACGGAACACCAACAATGGCCCGAAATGTGCAGCAACAGTGCATGGTCCGATGGTGGCGCGATAGCGCTCACCAGCAACATAGCAACAACGATGGTGGGAGCAGTAGGTGGGCACGACCCAGGGCGGGACGTGCGTGGCACTCGGCACGCATGCCCATGGCCCTTTTGCATCACATGTCACGTGCCCGCAATGCCCAAAGTCCACGCGGAATGCCCCAACGACGTGCACTCTGCGCAGCAACGGCGCACGTGCCCTGGCGTAGCCACACAGCAACAACGACAGCAGCAGCGCCTACGGTGCTGACGACGTGCATCACGGCAACGGTGCTGGGGAGCGGGCAGCGGTGGCGGCGGGAGGCGGGGGCAGGCGGGCACGTGGCCGAGCGCTTGCATAGCCGAGATCAGGCGGGGCAGGAGGCGGTCAGTGCGTAGCCGAGGCGGGAAGCGTGCAGGTCAGTGAACGGTGCCGAGTGCAGCTGCTCGAGGAGATGCGCTAAGCGCACGGCAGTGAGTACTGTATGGCCCAGTAAGCGGCCCGGACTGTAAAAGTTTCTATATTTAGAATGATTATTTTGTTCGAGATTGGGTTCTGAACTCTCCCTATATTATTGGTGAAAGTTGGAACCCTTCCTCCTGTCCTTACTGGTACAGGTTGTAAATGGGTTACAGGGACGCCTCGGCTATCATAGGCTCCATAGCTCTACATAGCTGAACAGTCCAACTTCATAGTCCCCATAGCTCACTGATAGGGTCTATAACAGGACTTGCTGCTATATAAAAATCTCTTTTCTCAGATGTTGGAGGACCTTGCGCACAAGGTCGCAATGTTCTTCTAGGGTTTCAGTGAAAATGAGGATATTGTCCATGTAAATGATGACTTTGCCCGTGTCAATGAGATCCTTGAAAAGTTCATTCATCATTCCTTGGAACATGGCAGGGGAGTTCGTAAGACCAAAAAACATCACCAGGGGTTTAAAGAGACCACAGTTGGTCTTGAAGGCGGCTTTCCATTCATCGCCCTCTTTGATGCGAACATTGTTGTAACCCCAGCGAACATCCATCTTGGAGAAGACCTTGGCACCCTTGAGCTTGTTGACGAGTTCAGAGATGAGGGGCAGGGGATATTCATTCTTGATGGTGCCTTTGTTGAGGGTACGATAGTCCTGGACAGGGCATAGTTTTCCATCTTTTTTCTTGATAAAGAAGAAGGGACTCGCCATAGGGGATTTAAAAGGATGGATGTAGCCTTTCTTGACCTGGTCATCAAGGAATGAATCAAGGTCCTTCTGCTCAGTAGGAGCCATGGGATAGACCTTGCAGGAGCAGGGTTCGAAGCCATCTTTCAGGTCAATGGCATGATCCCAAGGGTGACATTCAGGGAGGTGATGGGAGGATTCCTCGTCGAAGACAGGTTGGAAATCCTGATACTGAGGGGGAACTATCTCAGCAAAGGACTTCTCTGCAACACGAGTGGCCACACGCTCAGCCAGTTTCTGAGCATTGGTGAAAGAGCGATGGATACGGATGGTGTGTCGGTAGTCGGGGTCATCGTCCAGTGGGAGTGGTGTGTCCCAGTCAGGGAGAACACCAGCTAGGCAAAGGCCCTCTTCAACCCAGTCATCATCGATGTTAGATCGTGGGTCATCATCCTCGGTGAACAGACATGCAGGAACCTTGGACAGGTGGATGCAGTGAAGGCAGACACCTTGGACTTGGCGAGCAGGGATCACGTATCTGGGAAGTGGAGCAGCAACAAATGGTGGGGGCAGTGGGAGCAATGGAGGGGGGCAAGGTGGGGGGAGCAGTACTGCAGCAGCGCTGAGGACTGGTGGACAAGGGGCTGAGTGGCGGCGTTCAGTGCGAGTGGACAGGTTCTTGACCGGGGGTTTATTCAGAGTGCAAGAGGGAGGGCAGCAAGTCATGTCGACACAACGAGAGACCCAGTCAATTTCAGGGTTGTGTTCCTGTAACCAATCGGTCCCAAGGATAATGTCATAGTTGCCAATGTCGACGAGATAGAACTCAGCTGTCTCCTCATGGAAGGACGTCGAGTCCTTGGCGTAAATGCGGATGTTCTGGTTGACTGAATAGCGGACCCAGCCCATGATGTTTTCGGAGTTGTCCACGTTGCGAACGGGGAAGGGTTTAGGGAGTTTCTTGAGGGGGAACTGGTGTTTCTTGGCAAACTCGGGGTGCATAATGATGCCTTCTGCACCACTATCGAGAAGTGCCTCAGCGTCGATTTGTTTCTTGATCGGGGCAGTGATAATCTTGGCCTGGAGCGTAATGGACGGTGTCTGACGGTTGGGCGTGATAGCGGACATGCGCAAAGACGATGGATACGATTGCTCACAGGGGTCGGATAGTACAGAGAAGCAATTCTGTCACAGATCATCAGATAAATGTGTAAGTGGTACATAGCTCTATAAAGTCTATATAGATTTCATAGTTCCATAGCACTGCCCTTTTCTCTATAGCCAGCATAGCTAAAGGGGAATGCTATGTAGTGCTATGAAGCTAAAGGGTGATGCTATGAAGTGCTATGATAGCTATAATAGCTAACTATGTAGCTATGATAGTCTAGCTAGCTATGAAAGCTATAAGTGTCTATTAAAGCTATAAGGCTTATGTGTCTTATATATTCTACATTCAGTATGTGTCTCATATATCTTACATTTAATATGTGTCTTACATATTCTATATTCAATATCATATTAAAGCAATAAAATCTGTTGAAACTATGAATATTTTTTACAGTCATATCAGAATTAGTAACATATGATCACACAAGTATAAACTATTTCAATGCATTAAGAGTATATTGATATCATGAAAACTACTACTAATTAAAAAGCAAAAACATAAGTAAGAAAGTAAGAAAGTAAGAAATAAGATAAGATAAGATAAGTAGTACAAGATAAGATAAGATAAGATAAGTAATCAAAGGTAAAAAAAAAACATTAGTCTTGAAAGATAAAGATAACACATGAAAACTTACCAAAGTAACAAAAAGCGAAATCTGAAAGACAACTTAAAAGATATTAGTATTAGTATGAGCAATAAGAAAAAACAATGAAAGGTTACCTTAAAGACAACGAGCAAAGTAAAGAATGATGACGAGCAAGCAAAGCACGTCGACGAAGGCGTCGACGTGGCAAGAGACAGTGGGAGTTAAAGAGCAAGAGGCAACGCGCATCGCGCGAGCCTTATATACGAATCCCGGGCGGAGCCGGGATTTGTGGTTGCCGGGCGCTTGCCGAGTGTCGCGTCAGAGACTGGGCGCTAGACTTTATTATGTTGATGCTGCTGCTCAGCAATTCACGGTGCAGTAGATACATAGAATCCTCATTAATTCTGGTTTACTGTATGATCTATCATAGTATTCTTTTTCTCTGAATTGTTACGATTTTACTTGGTTTGTTAAAGCTCGAACAACGTAGCTTCGCTCGTTCGGTGGCTGTAAGCACCAAACGCGCGTCGAAGTCAGTCTTGTCCCTACCACCCTCACTCCCCTGTCTCGCCCGTTCGCCATCCCTCTTCTCGCTCCCATCGGATCGAACACCGGAGGAGGATAGTCAGATGCCGAGGGCCTCAAAGGTAAGTAAAAAAAGTCTCAATTCATCTATTCGTACTAATCTAGAGAGTATCACTCGTTCGACGAGCGATACTCTCGACTTCTTTCATCCTCCCGTGCCCTCATCCCCTCTCGCCTCCGACTGCCGCCTATCCCGCAACACCCTGCCCTCCGCCGACCTCGCCGCCATGCCACCTCGCCGCCATGTTGCGTCGCCGCCACGTCGCTAGCGCCCAGCGCGTCGCCTCCAACGACCATGATCAGCGGAGTGCGCACGGTCGTCCGCGACCCGGGACGGGCACGCCAGCGCACGCACGTCGCGCGGGGCCCTGTCCGTCCTCGCGACGTCTACGCCATCGCGCCTCGCATGCACGCCTGCCGCGTTGCGCACGGGCTCGCGGTAGCCCGACGTTTCGTGCCCGGCCCTGCGCCTCGTGCACAGCCCCACCGTGTGAATACAGTGACTTTGGCTGCAACCTACAGGCCAGACAAAAGTGGCCTAAGGCCGTAAGTTATGGGCTGGTCAAACCCAGCTGGAATGAGGGTTTTTGGTCCGTAAGCTGCGGGCCAGCTGGATCTGGGAATAGACCATAAGTTATGGGTCACCTTATATAGATGTGTACCGTAGGTTACGGTGGAGCTGGCAGGGGGTATCTCTTGGGTGTCAGACTAATGGAATTAAATCAGGACCAGACTACTTTTTCTAGCTTCGGACTGCTTTTTTAGGGCTCGGACTAGTGGTTAAAAATTGAACTGGATTACATAAGATAACACAGGACTACGGACTATAGAAGATTATGGAATAGGACTATCAGATAGGACTTCGGACTTGTATTGAATAAGACTTCGGACTACTCCACAGGACTTCAGACTACTCTATAGGACTTCGGACTACTCCATAGGACTTCGGACTACTTAATAAAACTTTGGACTCTGAACTAGACTTAAGGACTCTGGACTCTGGACTTCAGATTGAGAACTTCGAATGAAGGATTATAAAATAGGACTATAGACAACAGACTTTGGACTAGGACTTAAAAGTCCGGAACATGACTCCAGACTCTAGACTACTACAGATCAAAGACTTCGGACTCCGGACTCCGGACTCCGGACTTCGGACCTCGGACCTCGGACTATAGCCTTCAGACTTCAGTCTAAAGTCTAAATAATAGAATGAAACTAAAGATTATAAGCTAGCATTCTTGAGAGCTTGTTTTTAAAGTAGTGGCACAGTAATCCATTTGATGTGATATAGCTACGACACAGTGACTATACTTAGTGGAGTTACAATATTAGATGTCAGTGATTGCCGAGCACTACATCAGAGGCTAATTTTTAGACTTTACTAACTTATATCTGCCATCTCATATACTATAGTATCTTAAATATAAATCTGTTGCATTTTATAATATTATATGAGTTGAATGAAAGTATATGCTATTATTTTTGCTAATTTTATAGTATTTGATTTGATTTGTTATGACTCAAATACCGAGAATCTAGATATGGGTCTTGTGGCTATACAACTAAAGACGTGTCAACTTGAAAGTTTGATTGTCACTAGCTACTATTGTTTTGTCCTGCTCTTTTTCTTCATCCTATAATAATTTAATTCAAAACTCAAGTAGCCTTTTTTAATTAGTCTGTTCAATGATTTTAGAATATATATTTATAGTTCTTAGTTCTATCTTATAGTCCATAGTCTGATCATAGATCTTATAGTCCTTAGGCTAATTTTCTGATTCTAAATCTGTCTTTGTAGTCCTTAGTTCTATGTTATAGTCCTTTGTTTTATTTTGTAGTCCTTAATTTGATTTTATCATTAGATTAGTCCTGATGCCTATTTTATGGTTCAGTCTGAAGTTCGAAGGCTATAGTACAAGCATGCATGAGCATAAAGTGACTGCAGAATTATGTGGCAGGCTCACACGGGGTGTCTAAAATGCAAGCGGGAGCAGGTCGAGTCAGGCTTCACATGCGAATTTGGCAGCAGACCAGCAGATTTAACTCTGGAAACATGTGTGTTAGCCTTTCGCCATGTAGAGCACAAGCCACCGCGACTCACGCAGGTTCTTGCCGACCGGAAGGTCGACACAAGGCTTAATCCTGAGTGGCTCTGATATCTCCGTCTTCCCGATACCTACCATTGATCAGCCCGCACAATCCCGCACCCAGTGAGCGCTCACCAGACTGCACCAGCAGCTGCAGCGTCTTGAGCGCGCCCGCAGCAAGGACAGCCTCGTGTGCGGTGCACGTCTCGAACGTGCATCCGGCATGGGGTGTATGTGACGCCAATGGCTGCCGGCTCCGCGCCCTCCTCCGCGAAGAGCACCCTCTCCGTGAGCACGTCGTCGACGACGAGCAGATTCGGGCAGTGCGCATTCGGCTCGTAGTATGCCTGTCTGCGGGCGTGAGGCGCGCACATGGCGGGACAGAGGCAGGGCGACGTACGGAGACGACAGAGCTGCGCGTGGTGGTCGCAGGGTCGATGCTCGCGACCGCGAGCGTGCCGCTGATGCTGTTGCCCCCGTTCTGCGCTGGCATCAGCCATGACGGTGCAGGCTTGCATGTACTGATTCAGACGCACGGGATCGGGGTTGTGCGGCATGCCGTACGCCTTGAGCACGACTTCGACGAGCGCATGCAGCGGGCCGACGTCAAGCGGGTACGAGTACCGCAGGGGCCCATCCGCGCCGTGGTTCACGGGGTCGTGCGTGAGGTTGTACTGCGCGGCGAGCACGGGGTCGGGCGGCATGAAGGTCTCAGACTGAGTCGCGTGTCAGTGCGGGTGCACGGGGTAGGGGGCAGGGCTGAGCGCGAGGGTGGAGGTGCTGCAAGCGGCGCAAGAGGACGAGGTTCAGCGGTGCATTGAGGAAGCTGAGGCGGAGCACGAGCGCGATGCACTGGCGAGTCGGTTCGCACGCTCGAGCAGCGTTCAGCACTTGCTACTCAAAGCCCAGGCTCGGGCCTCCAGTTTCCTCAGCCCAAGCCCACCAAAGCCAGGCCCAAGCCCCGGGCTTCAGGCCCGGCCCGAGCCCGCAAAACACTAGGGCCCACACGCCGAGCCAGAGACCTACCGAGCCACTGACCGAGCCAGAGACCTAGCCACACGCCGAGCCAGAGACCTAGTCGCACCCCGAGCCACGAGTGCGGCTCGGGGTGCGACGACTATGGCTCGGGGTGCGGCTAGGTCTCTGGCTCGGTCAGTGCTGGGCTATTTGAGCCCATCATCCTATCTACTATGCAACATTGAGCCACTACTAGCTGACACTGAGCTGCACAACCCAATCCACCCACTGAAACCACATACCAAGCCACAGAACAGTCAGCAGGCACTAAAGCTAGCCACAGACCGAGCCAGAGACCAAGCCACACCCCAAGCGACGGCTGGCTCGGTGGCTCGGTGTGGCTCGGTGGCTCACTGGGCCTTTTTTTTTTGGCTCGTCTGTGGCTCGGCAGTTCAGTGTAGCTGCACCGAGCCATATCGAGCCAGCATTGGCATACCACCTTCCTTTTTGAGCAATATTTTTACCAACCCATTCTTTTTTGTTCTCTCAAATATTACCCAGCTGAGGAGCAGCTCGGTCCTTGACCGAGCCAAACCAAATCAACATCAAACTATATTTCCAAATTTGGAAGTTTATTTTCAGTAGCTCGGTGGCTTTGCATGGGCCAGAGCCTCACCGAGCCAAAAGAGCCAATGCCAATTACCAACCACATATTGAGCCAAGTGGAGCCATGTAGAGCCAGCACTGTGTTAGCCAGCCGCACCCCCGAGCCACACTGAGCCAGACACCTAGCCATAGCTCGAGCCACACCCTAAGCCCACCAAGTGAGGTACTCGGCTCTTTTGGCTCGGTGGCTCGGTGAGCCACCGAGCCGAGCCACCGAGCCACTGAAAATAAATTTCCAAATTTGGACATATAGTTTAGTGTTGATTCAGTCTGGCTCAGTGAGCCACCGAGCCACTGATCCACTGATCCAGCTGAGGAGTAGCTCGGTCCTTGGCTCAGTTCTTGGCTCGGTGGCTCGGTCCTTGGCTCAATGGCTCACCGAGCCAGACCGAACCAACACTAAACTATATGTCCAAATTTGGAAATTTATTTTCAGTGGCTCGGTGGCTCGGCTCGGTGGCTCACCGAGCCACCGAGCCAAAAGAGCCGAGTACCTCACTTGGTGGGCTTAGGGTGTGGCTCGAGCTATGGCTAGGTGTCTGGCTCAGTGTGGCTCGGGGGTGCGGCTGGCTAACACAGTGCTGGCTCTACATGGCTCCACTTGGCTCAATAGAGAGTTTTCGCAACCGCCCGACTCGGACTCGACCAGTCGAACCTTAAGCTCCGCTAGTCGCTCCACCTCTCCCCACCGCCAACCCTAGCAAGATCTCATCGTGTTCTGCCGACGAGCCGTGGCGAAACACGGTCACATGCAAGGATAGCTATGACTTCAGGCGTTGCGTCGAGTTTTTTTTTACCGTACCCTGTTGCACACATCCTCGTTATCTCCCCAATTATTTCATGGATCCCCTTCAACAACATATATTTGTCCTGATACAGCTCCTTGTTATCCTTTTCTATCGTATTATCTTCTCTACTAGTGACCTCATTAACATCCTTACATCTGCCGTGCAAGCTGAGCCTTCCCTTGATATCCCTACCCTTGTCCGACAAGAATTAGAGGCAGAGGAGCGACGGCATGCGCCACGGCCACAGCAAGGTGGACACCGCATAACCAGCAGTTGGCTCCAGTCCATGACCGATAAGCAATGCCGATGGTGGTTCCGGTAAGCTGTACTAGCTTCAAAGGGTAGAATTGATACTAACGGACACTAGCTTCACATACAACGAGATCCTGCAGCTCGTAGTTGCTCTTCAAGTGCCCGATCCCTTCCGTACTCACAATCGGTATCGCTTCCCCGCGATTGAGGCCCTGTGCCTACTTCTCTATCGATTTCGGAGCTCAGAGGATCTGTACGGCATAACCACACGGTTTGACCGTTCCGCCTCAGCTATCTCGGAGGTCGTCAATGAGCTTGCTATCTGGATTGATGACACCTGGCAACATCTACTCGATTTTGATGTCGATGGGATCCTGAGCACAACAAATATCACGCGGTATGCCGAGGCAATCCATCGTGCTGGTTCTCCGTTGCAAACCATATGGGCCCTCATCGACTGTACCATCCGCGCGATCGCTCGACCTACATTCTGGCAGGATTTATTCTACAGCGGTCACAAGAAGTTTCATGCACAGAAGTTCCAGAGCTTGGTGCTGCCGAACGGGATCATCGGTCACCTGTTCGGTCCACATTCGGGTCGCCGGAATGACAACTACCTATTGCAGGAGAGTGGCCTCCTTGATCGCCTTCGGGAGCATGCATTTGTCGAAGAAGAAGATGGGAGTCGGCGTTACTTCCAGATCTACGGTGACCCCGCATATGGCTTGAATCAGGTTTTGATGAGTCCATTTTCGGGAGCAGGTGGACGTACAGAGGAGGAGCAAGAATTCAACACGACTATGTCGAACATCCGTATCAAGGTTGAGCATGGATATGGACTTGTCGTCAGCAGTTGGCCATTCCTCAATTCGACGTGCAAGCAACGTCTTTTCCTCTCGCCCGTCGGCGTCTACTATCGTGTCGCCGTTCTACTTACCAATGCTCGCAATTGCTGCAGCGAGAATCAGATCGCGCAATCATTTGATTTACCATCTCCCTCTCTCGACGAGTACTTTCATGTTTGATATCCTCCTTCTGATATATTACCTTTAAATTAGTTCCCGATCATGCCTTAATTGACACACGATAATGGATTCTTGCATTCAAAGGAGTGTGAGCTAACATATCAGTCTAAGCGTAGGGTCCGAGCACATCTAATCACCACCTTCCTCCTCCTCCTCCTCCTCCTCCTCATGCATGTCTTCGTCACTCTCGTCATCAGATGGAGCTGAACGTGAAGGGCCAGCAGCAGAAGACATCCACTGCGAGGGACCAGCGGTGGACGCGCTTGACTCGGCAGGGCAGGGGGCAGCAGATGGCGGAGACTGACCTGCCAAAGTGCTAGCGATCAATGTCATTGCCTGGCTGATTAGCTGCGACAGCAGATCCGTCGCGTGCTCCTGTGTTTGAACGGACCGTTCAGCTGCCGTAACAAGGCGTTCGACCTGCTCGTGCCTCAAGCCATTGCCCTCTCGCAGGAAATCGAGGAACATCGTATCGCGGGCTGCTTGCTTCGTATCCGATGTTGATGGGCGAGCACGCTTTGACTGATGGGCAGAAGACGCAGGACCACAGTCGCTATCGGCTTCAGCTTCGTTACCACGCTTGCGTCCATGTGTGCGCATGGCCGCCCGACGCATCTCATCAGCACGGGCCTTCTCATCTGCCTGATTCTGAACACTGCTTAGTTACTAATCTTGCAGATCTATAGGTTAGCTTACCTTCGCTCTTTCTGCCTTCTCCGCATCTGCAACACCCTTGGCAGAGTCACGCTGAAACATGATTTGCTCGAGGTAGCTCCGAGCGATAATGGCGTCGCCCGGGGTGATCACATTGCGAACGCTTTTCGCCTTTGCACAGTCCTCATCCTAGGATGGTGAGAGTTAGCACATAGATTAATCGCAATAGAGATTTAAACTTACATTCTTCCAGGCTAACAGCTCGCGCATCTTCTTCTCGTAAGTCTCCCGGCTGCGCTTGTTGTCACCGGGCATGAGGTATATGACCCTGTTCCAGGCTTTCGGCTTCTCGTTCGTAGGTTGCTTATATGGAGCGGCCTCGTACACGGCGCGACTGAGATCAACAAGCTCCTTGCTTGTCCAACCGCGGCGACCATTGGCGCCCTGTGCATGAGCTGCAGGAGGCTGCGCTGCTGACGACGTAGAGCCAGCATGCGAGCTGCTCGGGACACCAGACCTCGGCACGGTTGCGAGAGGATCAGACAAAGGTACATGCTGCAGGAGTTGTGGTCGGTAAGCGAAGTTGGTATCCGAGGAAAGGGGATAGGACAAACCTCAGGAGGCGGCGTTAGAGGTTCTGGCGAACTACTGAGGGGCCGTGCAGGACCGCGGAACGGGGTCCACTCCTGCTCTGTGGGATGCCAGGTAGCGTCACCGAAAATGAGGGTTTCATGACGGGTCAGGGCACGAGCTTGATTGTTGAGGGCGTGATCTTGCTCGGCAGAGATACCAGGTGGCTGGAACTCTGGCAGATGAGGCGGGGACGGGGCAGGAGGTAGAGCAGGGGGAGGCATTCCCATCGCCGCTCGAATCCGGCTTGTTGCCTCTTGAGCGTGCTCTGCGACCCGGCGACGACGTGCAGCTCGCTGTTCACGGTTGAGCCGAGGCGGGATGTGCTCGTTGGGTGCGGTCGTCTGTGCCTCTGGGCGCGCAGGCATGGCTTCCTGGCCGTTGGAGTCAGACGCGTTGTCTCGAGAAAGTTGGGGGGGTTGGCCATCGGGTGGCCGAGTAGAATGGAATCCGTGTCGATGCATGGTTGTGAGTTGAACTGTTGAACTCGAGAGGCCATGAATCGAGCATTTTGAGCACCCGAACGCGTGTTGAACGCGTTTCAGACGCGTTGTTGATGTGTTGAGCAGAACGTGTCGTCGCTGTGAGCCGATTATGTCAGATCATGGTGTCGCCCCACAATCCGAAGTCCCAGCTATCCCAGTCGGGCTTGGCGCTCCACTAGTCGAGTCCGAGTCCGAGTCGGGCGGTTGCGAAAACTCTCTAATATGTGGTTGGTAATTGGCATTGGCTCTTTTGGCTCGGTGAGGCTCTGGCCCATGCAAAGCCACCGAGCTACTGAAAATAAACTTCCAAATTTGGAAATATAGTTTGATGTTGATTTGGTTTGGCTCGGTCAAGGACCGAGCTGCTCCTCAGCTGGGTAATATTTGAGAGAACAAAAAAGAATGGGTTGGTAAAAATATTGCTCAAAAAGGAAGGTGGTATGCCAATGCTGGCTCGATATGGCTCGGTGCAGCTACACTGAACTGCCGAGCCACAGACGAGCCAAAAAAAAAAAGGCCCAGTGAGCCACCGAGCCACACCGAGCCACCGAGCCAGCCGTGGCTTGGGGTGTGGCTTGGTCTCTGGCTTGGTCTCTGGCTCGGTCTGTGGCTAGCTTTAGTGCCTGCTGACTGTTCTGTGGCTTGGTATGTGGTTTTCAGTGGGTGGGTTGGGTTGTGTAGCTCAGTGTCAGCTAGTAGTGGCTCAATGTTGCATAGTAGATAGGATGATGGGCTCAAATAGCCCAGCACTGACCGAGCCAGAGACCTAGCCGCACCCCGAGCCATAGTCGTCGCACCCCGAGCCGCACTCGTGGCTCGGGGTGCGACTAGGTCTCTGGCTCGGCGTGTGGCTAGGTCTCTGGCTCGGTCAGTGGCTCGGTAGGTCTCTGGCTCGGCGTGTGGCTAGGTCTCTGGCTCGGTCAGTGGCTCGGTAGCTCGATAAGCCGCACCGAGCCATGTCGAGCCGCCGAGCCATTGAAAACTGGATTTCCAAATCTGGAAATCAGATTTCACCAGGCAGACTCGGGGTGTGTCGGTCGTCTCTGGCTAGCTTAGTACCTGGCACTATGTGGCTTGGTATGTGATATTCAGTGGTATTGGCTCACGTGTCTGGCTCGGTGCAGCTTGGAGATGCTGTCGTCCTCCCTGGGGTCCAACGACGTAGCTGTATTGATAACGGCGCTTTCAGGTGAGTCTGTTCGAACGTCAATCTTCGCATAAATCTCCGTAGTGAAGGAGCGCATACCACCTAGATTTCCTCCCGCCTGTCTTTGGACTCTTTGGATTTCGAACTGCACACGTTCTGACTCGACTACATCTTGTGCGACCTCTCGGCACTCCTCTTTTGTGACTGGCCCGCGCCCGATAACGTCGACATCCACCCCACCTGCCACAATATCCCGGTCCCCGGTAGATGCTGATTGCTCATTGTCCTCTTCATTTACCTGTGCCGATCTTGCTGAGCTTGCAGGAACAGGCACATTTCCCGGATCGAGAAGCCGTGAGTCAAGTGGGTCGCGCTTTGCATACTCCAGCGCCGCCTCGATTTCCGTCTTCTTCACATATAAGATTGCCTCTCCCTGCATCCCTGGAGCGCGCGCTTGCCGCCCTGCGCTCTGGACGATTGATGCTGCGCTTGCTGGGGCCGGAAACAGGATAACGCTGGCGATATCAGGTACGTCAAGCCCCACCTCCCAGACTGCTGTAGCCACGAATATCGCGGTCGTGCGCTCATTTCCTGTTTCCCCTAATGCTTGTAGCCCCTCCTTTTGCACTCCGGGCAGTTCATGGAATGCGCGTGACGAATGAGCGTGTATCCAGAGCTTTGCAGGCGGCTTGGCAGTAGTCCCCGAAGATATATGGCAATCTGGTGGCCTGTCTCGATGGTATCGCTGTAGACAATATGCTTCGGGACATCAGAGGCAGAGGCCAGATCGCATGGAACAAGCCAATCGAGGTCATGGAATCCGAAGCCGCTACAGGTATATTGTATAGTGCGGAAGATGAAGTCGACATTGTGACGCTGATAGTCTCTTTTGTCCAGAAGAAATGTGTCTTCACGATAACCAAGGCGCTGTAGGATCCTGTTCATTTGCTGGCCTTTCTCGATGGTGGCTGACATTGCGACAAAGGTCAGATGCTCGGGGCCGCGGGAGCGCATGGTCAAAATTTCTGCGTAGGCTTTACGAAAGTCAGTACCCCAGTGATCAACAAGGTGTGTTTCATCAATGACCAAGACACCCCAGCGTTGTCGAAAGTATGAATCATTGATGAGTGTGCCATACTCGCATGTCTTGAGCATCTCGGGAGACAATGCAACAACCTGGTATTGCCCATCCCTGGTCTCGTTCCACAGGCTGCGGTTTTTCTTCTTTGCTACCTCAATTTCTTCGGCATTGATCAAAACAGACGTAAGTCCTCTGCGTTTGAGGCTAGAAACCTGAACATAAACTGATTAGTATCTAAATCTCGTTGGGCATGCAAACTTACCATGTTGTCTTCGAGTGCATTTGTGGGCTCTACAACAATGGGAATCATTTCCTTGCGTACTAAGGCCGGGATGTAGATGAGCGCTGATTTTCCGTCGCCTGTCGCAGATACACAGAAGACATCCTGTCTGTTTAGGATGCATGCGGAGTCATAGACTTGAAACTCGCGAGGTTCAAAAGAGAGGTATGGTTGAATGAGTGTCTTGATATTACTGAGACCGGCTGGTGAGGTCCAGTCATATGCTTGCCTTCGTGTCCATTCGAAGGCAGGAGTTTTAGACATGTTTAAGAATAATTCAAAGGAATGTAGGCATTATACGAGCTTGACAAGTAGAGGCACAGAGCGCAGACGAATATTTACAAGTCGGCGCGACGCGTCGAGCCATGTAGAAGATACGGTAATGTGACTTGCCGAACAAGCCGATGTGGCTGAAACAACCCCTCCCGCTAAGAGAGAACGTTCCGTAACCGGCACAATCTGCGCTAAGACCCCAGATTGTGCCGGATATGGATCTTTTCGGGTTGTCCGCGTTTTTGCTCGGACGCGGACAACAGGTCGGATCCGAGCGCGGACGTCGGACGCAAAACGCGGACGAGAGACAAAAAAACGCGGACGTCCGCCGAAAAGTGCGGACGTGACGTCTGAGACATGCATGTCACAGAGTTACATCAGCTCCCTTTTCTGGATGTGACCCGCGGGGCCTATCCTTGCGGCCCGCCATGCCCTCAACCTTGATGTTGAGGCTAGCTTTAGCCATTGTCAGTCTGGACTGACAGTAAATCTAAGAGATCTCAATGATCTCAGATTAATTATAAGACTTCAGACTGCATATACCACAAAGTAGCTTTTGCGGTCACGCCGGTTGAGGTTGGGATGGGTTGGGTTGGCGGTTGGTTGGCGGTTGGGTTGGCGGTTGGGTTGGGGTTGGGGTTGGGGTTGGGGTTGGGTTAGCCGGTATATGTTTGCTGGGGGTGGGTGAGGAGGTTGGGTTGGGGCAGGGGCTTGCATGATTATGACTAGTCTAGGTATTTGTGTGCAAATATTTTGCGAGGAGCTTCACCCTTCTTTCTTACTCGGACGTGACCCGCTGTGACCCGCGGGTTGTAGCTCTGTTTGATGATGTAAGCAGTATGTCACAAATTCCTGTCTCAAACAGGTCGTGCCGCCGTCCGACAGAAAACGCGGACTCCAGGGTCACGTTTATCAGGGAAACGTGACCCCCCGGACAAAAACGCGGACGTCCGCGTCCGGATTTTTAATGTCCGCGTCCGCGTCCGCATCCGAGAAAAAACGCGGACTTCCATGTCCGGAATGCTCTCCAGATTTCGACCGTTGGAAACGCACGTGCCGCAGCATCTGCAGCCCGTCACGTGACCTTTTTGGATCTGGCCCCCTCCCGGCAGATCTGCAACCCTACCAACCCTACCAACCCCAGCGCCGGGTTTCAAGGGAGGAGGCGACCGGCGGCGGCGACGACGACTTTCTGCGGCCGCGGCGGGCACACTCGAGCACGGAAAAATCATGTATATTAGTGGCCATGTGCTTGTACTACAATAGAGCAATGCAGAGTGGAAGAAAATGCCCGGAGGGGAAGCAGAACAGCAAGAGAAAAAATGGGGATGCTAAGGTGCCTCAGCATCAGGGCCCTTTGCCCAGAGGCTAGTGTGAAGGTGGAGGTGCCGCACGTCCCGGTATTCGACGATATACTCTGCGTCGGTTGGGGGGTCGAGCTCCAGGTCATCGTAAAGCTTCTACAGGATGAGGCCAGTCGAAATGGTCCTTGGCGAGGTGTGTGACGACCGAGGCACATAAGTTGACGAGCTCACAAGGGAAATCACTGTTGGTCTGCTGCTCGAGCACGGTGCGCTCGATGAAGTAGTGAGGAAGAAGTCCAAGATATATACTCCTATCATTAGCGCGGCACTTACTGAATGCAGCGCAGTGACCAAATTTGGTATTTAACACGCAGTGTTGTAGACCGATTCACAGTTTGTTCAATCTAAGTACATACTGAGAATTACGACCCGCAGACACGGTCAAGAATGTGAAGCGACAAGCCTCAAGCCTGTCGGTCGGTCAAGCACTTGATCTCATCTCAGAAGGTATTTCGCATCACAAATGTCGAGGGTTTTGACCCGGCCAAGGACTAACCCTGGCCAGCCACCGGAGACGGCCCCGAAATCACCCTGGCAGCTCGTTCGCCCGCCTGCGGCGGGCGATCGCACTGGCTATGACCGATTTCGCCTACTGATGTCCCGCCGCCACGGTCACGTGTTTGTGCTGTCCGACAGGACAACACGTGACATAATTGCGGCAGACCCCTCGCTGAGTCGCAACGCTGCAACCATCTTCTGCCCTTGACACGTGCGAAAATCGTCGAATGTCTTTCCTCTTTGTATGACCTCGCTGATATCGAACCACGGTTTACCTTTCTCTTCTCAACTTCGTTGAAACCATCGTGGCACGTGCCCAGGCTGCCACGTACACCGTGACCATGTCCACCTCCTCCACTCACGACGAATCCCTCCCATCTCTCCTGAAACGAATATTCCTTCAAAATTATTTCCATTATGAAGCCTGGCGTCGCATCGCATTTCGTGCGCCACCGACCAGCGATGGCCTATCGCCATCCGCAAGCGTAGTCAAATATGAACACAGCTCTTTCCCACTTGACATCAATCATGATGACAAGGTATCTTCTCAGCCCCAGTCCCTCCCACTCACCCCTATTCACTGTGTCTTCTCAGTGGCAGATGCCTTGGCATGAGTACCAGCATGTCTCATCCAATGTCTACATGATCTCCCCTCAATTCAAGTAAGCTAATTACCCCACCAATGCCTCTCTTCTTCCCTGACTGTCCTTGCACCCATTCCCACCAGCATCTTCGATTTAGACGAAGACCACTGGGGTTTGCTTTCTGTCGTGGAACGAGACGGTGAGCTTCGTCTTTCCGTTTGACCGCGCTCACCTTCCCTCATTCCTGCAGCCCATATCATCACCCTCCAGACTGCTGCGAATGTCCTCCTCATCTGCGTGCAGCAAGGTAGGCCGACGACAACGACAAGTATTGACTCTGCTGTAACTCTGCCATGGAGGCTTGAAAACACTGAAGACGTTGTGGGGCTCCTCGAGTTGTATGCCAAACGGTGCGTGTAGATCCTTCCTTCTCATTTTTGCCCTATTTTGTCCTGGTTCCTTACCTATCATCCTCCTCTTCAATGACCAGAGATCTGGGATCGTGGCCCCAACTTCTCCGACATGACATTCAGTGCCTCGTCCAAAACAGGACATGCAGAACGGCCGGCAAAATAGCAAGAGAACCCGCTATCCCTGTCCTAAAGACCAGACATTCAAAAAAGCCGATGCTCACCCTCCAAGCCTCAACTCATTATTATTGTGATTCTTTATTCCCTTCTCCTCTTTGGTATCCTTTTCATCAGTCCCCACAGGTGATTTCACCGCAAAAAACTTCTCCCCGTAAGGCCTGCTTCCCACCCTGCCCATCGGTCCCCTTGACCTCATCTTCTCTCTGCTTGTCTCTATCTGTCTGTCTGTCTGTCTGACTCTCTCATTCCCTCTTCCCTCCCTCAGCAATCGGTGCTGGCATAAGGGCCCTTGCACTTGGTTTGGATGTCTATGTTTCAGGGATCGCCTACACTGCAATTCAGACTGCAGATGTTCCCAAAACTGTGAGCACTTGATCTGCCCTTTCTGTTCTGATCATTCCTGATAATGTGAGAGGTATCCGGCAATGGCAAGGATGCAGCTGTCAGCCCACTTCCGAAGGGACTGCATGTCTTCTTGATGGAAAGGAATGTGTTTGCATTCAGCAAGGACGCCAGTGCGAGGCTGGCATCTGCCACTGCAGGTAGTACTCTCCTACCCCAACTCCTCTCTTTTCTCTTATTATTACCTGTCGTGCAGTGGATGTGGGAATGACAACTGTCTCACCAAGATGAGCAAGCTATCGTACAACATTTCGAGAGGGCCAGCTTACGCAGACTGCGGCTTTGGTGCCACCGCCCTCAAGCCCATTCAGGCTGGTGAAATCATCGATGGCAAGTCACCATTGTCCCAACCCAGGTCTGGTTCTAGCTCTGACACCATCCTCCTAGAGTATGTGGGTGATGTGGTCAAGAAAGGCTCCCAGCAGGAGGAAGCCCGCCAGTCAGTCTGCCTGCTCTGCCTGCCCTGCCGTCTATGGACTCATGTTGACCCTCCCTCATCTGCCAGTCGCTATCAAATGTTGCTCAACAGGTACTATGTGTTCGATTTGAACAAAGACTGGGTCATCGATGCGACCTTCCGCGGCAACAAGAGCCGGTTCATTAACCACTCATCTGCGCCCAATTGTGCTGCCAGCGGTACTTACATCTTTCTCCATCTCCCACACCCTTGCTTTCTCACTCATCCTCCAGTGGTATACATCCATGGCCAGCATCATATTGTTATCAGGGCCAGTAGGTGATGTCCGTTTGTGTGTTTTGTGATCCCCTGCATCTCATGGAATCTGCTTGTCAGTCAAGGACATCCCGCATTACAAAGACCTGTACCTCAATTACGGTGCAGGTATCCCTCTTCATTCAAGTCCTCAGCCTGATGTCTACTTTGCATCGCCTGACAACGGTTCAGGTTTCTTGATGGCACTCTTGGAGAACCCAATGTCAGCTGGGGTGGTCCAAAGCCCCACCACAACAAAGCATCGCTCCGAGTCTTCCTCCTTGCCTCCGGGTAAGGTTCGAAAAATGATCAATTGGAAGGGGCCCCAATCGAACAAAGCTGCAGTGGTGGACATCCAGCCCATGAGAGTTCTGACCACAAGCCATGGAGGACATGGATCCAGCAGGGCTGGGGAAGAAGACCACTTGGACACAAATGGAAGTGAAACACCACTCTCTGTGTCCTCCTCCTCCTGCCTCCAGGTGGAACCGATCATCATTGAGACAGAATCTGACTTGGAAGAGTGGCCAGTAGAGGTTGAACTCGAGAACTATGAGCTCTACAGCTCTGATGCTATTGAAGACTCAGAGGATGCCCCAGTCTGCCTAAGGTAATATGTATGGAGATGAACCCAGGTCTGGAGCTTGATGCTCTTCTACCCAATTTGTCCTGTGAATGAAATGATGAAGAATGGTGAAGGAAGGTTCAATCTGTGGGTCATGGGAGTGGGATGAGTGGCTGAGGCTCATTATGTGATGATATCAGATATGAACATACGATGCAAATGGCAGTTATAAATGCTAGCTCTGACCCTTGCTTCAGATGGCCTCAAGCATAAAAATAAAAATTCATAAATGTTTTTTCCCCCTGCTGCATATGCTTTGTACTACTGTACTTTTTTGACCATAAGTTCATCATGCATCTCATGTGTGCTTGAACCTAACTTACCTGTTGATTTGTCCCATGTCATGCTGTAAGTATGAACATAGAAACATGACAGAATTTCCTAAACAGATTTCCATACAGAACAGAGCATTTACAGCATTCTAGTGGTTGGTGAAGTCTGCATACTTCTTGTTGGTGAGCTTCCTCTGCTTTCCGTGCCTCAAATGCTCTGGATTGGGGACAACAACTTCATCAGGTTCCAGTTCATCTGCCAAACCTGGCACCCGATCAGCATCAACAGCAAGTGACAACATTTGTGCCATCAGAATGCTAGGTTCGAGTGCACTGTGATCACCACCAATGATATGAAATATGGAGTCCGCGGACCATTTGCAACGTGATGCGCTGAACCACAGCGCTGCCGCAGCAATGATGTCTCAACGTGTTTTGAACAATGGCGCGCAGTCGAACATATGTCCGACTCCCATGTCCTAGCGGCATATCTGAACCGTGACCTCATTGAACAACTTATGGGGTCACAAATCACAAATTGTGAGTGAACTTGTGGTCGAAAAAGTACAGTACTCCTCAAAATTGTGGACTTTCATGTCCAAAATTTGCATATAAGTACATTCGTACTAGAACTCTCAATATACAAAATATTGGAGGCAAAGCGTATGTTTTTTCGCAGCAGGAAAGTGCTATTACCGCTAATTGCTCCGAGGAGTGGGTCATGCCTGTAAGTATGGTGACTCGAGTCTTAGCGGACTTCATGCAAAATAGGACATAAGATATAAATTGAATGCATGATAATAACATAGGTCTAGAAGAGCGCTGGAGGTGTGTACATTGCCAATCATTTGATCAGGTGCTGCCACTAATATTTCGGGGTCTCCAGTTGCCCGAGATCTGGATTTGTGGTAGCCATAAGGTGTGTCCCTCCGATCGCATAAAGCCATAAATATCAGACCGGTGGTTTTCATGATTGAGGTGGCAGCACAAAATCAGTTTGCGCAGCCCAAGAATGTCCATGCTAAGTATATTCCACAGATGCCATTCACAGAGATAAAGATCAAAAAGCTCATCATTTGCAAGAATTGAACTATGTACCAAGCAATCTAAAACACTATAACCCACTACTCCATAATGCTTTGTCAATACTAGCTCACATGAGCTTCAGCCCGCAATGGGTGGTTAAGAAAGTACGAGAAGATGTACCTGTTCATATATGCTCATCTCATCTGTGTTCCACGACGCACTGTCTGACAGCTGCAGAATCATCACATATTCTTCGAAGATGTTTGAGGATGCTTGAGGATGCTTGAATTAACTTGAGAAGTACCGCCGAGTCTGTGCCGTCACAGTGCGAAGGCACAAGCATGCAATCCTGGGTTTCACGAGTAGAGATCAGAGGCTGCTCTGAAATAAGGTGCAATGATTCATGGCTCACACCAATCTGTATGGGTACACGCCATCGGAGGGACTTGAGATTTCACACGATACAAATCTGAGGCACCCACAGATCTAGTCTTCGGTTATCGCTGATCGCAAATATTGATGGGTTTATCCATTCCCATGTCCTCCTGTGTAGGTGGATTACAGACATGTGCTAGAGGAGAGTGAGAAGGAGGAGAGAAAGGCAGAGGAGTCTGAAAACAACGTGCAGTGTGAGTCGCATGGCATTATAGGCTGTCAGTCACGGACGCCACGCACCTAACATATCTCGAACGTTGGCATGTACTAAGGCACAAAAAGTGGGATGTACTAAGGCATGAAAAGTGGGATGATAACATGGTGTGGTATAGAGGAGTGCATATCACACACAAAAAGCTACTTTTTGGTGGAGAGTGGGCATGGGACGGTAAGTCAACGGTAAGTGACAGTTGCGGGCATGAGGATGGGAGCGCCACAACCACAGCCGGAAAGGGCAAGGCCGAGGTCTACACCGAGGTGCAGACGCACAGAGGCATCTTGTGAGATTGATACAGGAGTCAGTAGTTGTGAAAATATGCTAGGAGCTGCAAATGTCCATGATCAGAGGAGAAACAGAGACTGCATACCGAGCCATACCGAGCCACTGAGCCACACCTTAGTCCTGGCTCCATTGTGGCTCGATATGGCTCAGAGCAGCTACTGAGGTACTGAGCGCTGAGCTGCCGAGCAGTATTTCCAGTCGATTGTCAATGTTGGCTCGGTATGGCTCGGTGCAGCTACACTGAACTGCCGAGCCACAGACGAGCCAAAAAAAAAAGGCCCAGTGAGCCACCGAGCCACACCGAGCCACCGAGCCAGCCGTGGCTTGGGGTGCGGCTTGGTGCTTGGTCTCTGGCTCGGTCTGTGGCTAGCTTGCTTTAGTGCTGACTGTTTTGTGGCTTGGTATGTGGTTGTTTCAGTGGGTGATGGCTCGGTGTGGCTCAGTGTCAGCTAGTTGTGGCTCATGGCCCAGTGTCACATTGAAATCTGATTTTCCAAATTTGGAAAATCTGGTTTTCAGTGGCTCGGTGGCTCGGTGGCTCGGTGTGGCTCGGTAGCTCGATCTCTGGCTAACCGCAGACACACCTCCAAGCTGCAGCAAGCCAGACACCTAGCTGCACTCCAAGCTGCACCGAGCCAGACACGTGAGCCAATACCACTGAATATCACATACCAAGCCACATAGTGCCAGTACTAAGCTAGCCAGAGACGACCGACACACCCCGAGTCTGCCTGGTGAAATCTGATTTCCAGATTTGGAAATCCAGTTTTCAATGGCTCGGCGGCTCGACATGGCTCGGTGCGGCTTATCGAGCTACCGAGCCACTGACCGAGCCAGAGACCTAGCCACACGCCGAGCCAGAGACCTACCGAGCCACTGACCGAGCCAGAGACCTAGCCACACGCCGAGCCAGAGACCCAGTCGTCGCACCCCGAGCCGCACTCGTGCGGCTCGTATGGCTCGGGGTGCGACTGGGTCTCTGGCTCGGCGTGTGGCTAGGTCTCTGGCTCGGTCAGTGCTGGGCTATTTGAGCCCATCATCCTATCTACTATGCAACATTGAGCCACTACTAGCTGACACTGAGCTACACAACCCAACCCACCCACTGAAAACCACATACCAAGCCACAGAACAGTCAGCAGGCACTAAAGCTAGCCACAGACCGAGCCAGAGACCAAGCCAGAGACCAAGCCACACCCCAAGCCACGGCTGGCTCGGTGGCTCGGTGTGGCTCGGTGGCTCACTGGGCCTTTTTTTTTTTGGCTCGTCTGTGGCTCGGCAGTTCAGTGTAGCTGCACCGAGCCATATCGAGCCAGCATTGGCATACCACCTTCCTTTTTGAGCAATATTTTTACCAACCCATTCTTTTTTGTTCTCTCAAATATTACCCAGCTGAGGAGCAGCTCGGTCCTTGACCGAGCCAAACCAAATCAACATCAAACTATATTTCCAAATTTGGAAGTTTATTTTCAGTAGCTCGGTGGCTTTGCATGGGCCAGAGCCTCACCGAGCCAAAAGAGCCAATGCCAATTACCAACCACATATTGAGCCAAGTGGAGCCATGTAGAGCCAGCACTGTGTTAGCCAGCCGCACCCCCGAGCCACACTGAGCCAGACACCTAGCCATAGCTCGAGCCACACCCTAAGCCCACCAAGTGAGGTACTCGGCTCTTTTGGCTCGGTGGCTCGGTGAGCCACCGAGCCGAGCCACCGAGCCACTGAAAATAAATTTCCAAATTTGGACATATAGTTTAGTGTTGGTTCGGTCTGGCTCGGTGAGCCATTGAGCCAAGGACCGAGCCACCGAGCCAAGAACTGAGCCAAGGACCGAGCTACTCCTCAGCTGGATCAGTGGATCAGTGGCTCGGTGGCTCACTGAGCCAGACTGAATCAACACTAAACTATATGTCCAAATTTGGAAATTTATTTTCAGTGGCTCGGTGGCTCGGTGACTCGGTGGCTCGGTGACTCGGTGGCTCAGTGGCTTAGCTCAGTGGCTTGGTGGCTTGGCTCGGTGACTTGGTGGCTTGGCTCGGTGGCTCGGCTCGGTGGCTTGGTGGCTCATGACTCAAGCTACAGCTAGGTATCTGGCTCAGTACAGTGTGATGTCTAGCTCAGTGCAGCTAGGTGTCTGGCTTGATAACCTTGGCTAGGTGTTTGGCTCGGTGCAGCTCGGCATCTGGCTCAGTACGACTCAGTGTCTGGCTCGGTTGGCTTGGTGTGGCTCGGTGTCTGGCTCGGTGCAGCTCGGTGTCTGGCTCGATAACCTTGGCTAGGTGTTTGGCTCAATGCAGCTTGTTAAGCCAGCATTGGCAGACAAAATGTCACCTTCCTTTTAAAGTAATACAACATACCATTCCTCACTGTTCCTCCCCAACATTGATTGATTTTTATCTTAAAATTGAGACCGCCAATTGCTCTAAAAATTTGCACATCATATCCTAATATGGTTCTGCATATGTGCAAAAAGTTTGAGCCCAATCCGACGAGCGCAAGGTTTGTGCTACCACCACTATTTGACTGTATAAAAAAATATTTAGATTATTAAATTTAATAATAACTTATTACTTACCCCATAGCTTTGTCCTCAAAGTCACCTTTCTTCAAATCTATTTGAAACAGCATAACTGCCTTGATAAGATAGATCCAGACTGACAAATGAGTGGCAAAAAGATTGGGACCAATAAAAGATCCATCTTCACGAAGACTGTCCACTGCTAAGAAGCACGTAAGGGGATCAAGCCACACCTCATCACGATCATTGCCTGTGGAAGAAAAAAGAGCAAAGGCCAAATTGTGAACAGCAAGAATGGTGGCTTCATCTTCATGGACATCAAGCTTGAGAAGAAATTGGTGTGCCAAAGTGATCTGACTAGGAGTCAAAGGAAGCTCATAGGTAGATTCATGGGTACCATCAACATTGCGGAGAATCATGGCCAAAAATCGAGTTAGGAATAGAACAGATCTGTTGTGAGTATCAGGACGATCATATCCCTTCCATGTAGCGCCAGAAGATTCTCTGTAAGATATTATTAGTAAAATACTTATGATAATAATAAATGCAAACATACGATGGATATTGCTCTAATGCTTTGAGAATGAGCCGAGCTATATTGTGAGATTTATTGACTATAGAATGCAGATACTTGTCGACAACCTGTTTGAGATGACCCAGTCTTATATTGAATCTTGATGGATGACCACCCTGACCTGGAGCAAAATATTCAGGCAAAGAACCTAAATCTAAAAGTAGTGTCCGCTTTGAACGATCTTGATAGTAGTCTTTAAGATGAATATGCCAGTTGGTAACCTGTAAAAGAGGAGGAATGTCCCTTTCAGTGCTTGGAGCAGCTGCATTGTGTTTCAAGCTAGAGATGTGCTGAGGATAGAGAGTGGTGATAAACATATCATAGGCAGAGGTGATGGGAGGAACAGAAAGAGTGGGATCCACAGCAAAATACTGGCGTGCATTGGCTGTGACACTAGACCAGTAGAAAAATGTCTGAATGGAGGCTTCAACATCTTTTTTATCAAAAGCTGTGTGAGTACTAGAGTGCACTTCTCTAGAATGCCTAGATACAAGATCAAAGCTGAGAGAAACATATGAGCACTGAGGGCATTTGAAACCAGATTCGATCTTCAATCCTTCAACAGGCCTCTTGTCCAATGGAGCAGGAACATTGAGATCACAATAAAGACCAAAGCGTTGAATAGCCTCCTGTAAAAATTTATCAATGTCAAGATTCTTGTGACCATGGGTTTGCAAATGTTTTTTCAAGTCCTGAGGAAGAAATGCTTTTTTACAAGTAACACAGATGATGAGTTTGTGAACTTTATTGATGACACAACCTAAAGCGTCCAAAGTATTGTTGCTGAAAAGCTGAGATGTAGAGGTGTCTGGTTCTATTTCATCACCTACAAAAATATCAATCATTTGAAATTATACTTGATTAAAAAAATATAAATTCTTACTGAGATGCAAAGTCTGAGTCAGTTTGGCATCAACTAGATCAAGAGACATATTCATAGCATCATCACTAGACAATGACTTGTGATCATCTTGCATGATAGTATCATCTTTTGGTTCTGGAGATGGTATACGTGACACATGCTCTGAGAGTTGACGAGAGGTTGACTGAGAGACCAAAGGGGTATGAGAAGCAGAAGATTGAGGAGTAACATTCCTAGTTGAGACTCCACCATATGGACCAGCTGATGGATGAGTTCTGATAGAACGACTTGGACCAAGACCAGAATTATGATGCTCAGCCTCATGTGATCTGACATGATTGTACATATCACGGGAGTTGTCTGTAGTATGAGGGCAAAGCCAGCAAGTGAATAATCTTGTAGCTTCATCACGTTGAAGTGTATATTTGATGCCTGTATTAATAAATATATTAAAATATATTAATTAATAATAATATTTGAAAAGTTACCCTTAAATGTAATAATAGTAGACATTGTGGTGACTGCAGAGTGATGTGCATTGTATGTTCCAACATTGCTAAACTTTTTGCTACAATGATCACACTTGAAAGTCTTGGCCACTTAATCTTGATGTTAGACATTATTTATATATAATAAAATTTTACATACTTTGTGGAGAAATTAGATCACCAAAGAGATGAAGAAGAAGATTGAAATAATCTAAACAGTTTCATTATATAAAAATTTAATCATATTTTTTTTTAATTTTAGATAGCAACTTACAGATGGTAGTGGTTCAAGATCAAGAGTGATAAAGAGTTGAGGCTATATAAAAAGTGTTAGTAGTAAAGTAGATTGGTAGCAAATGAGTACTTACTTGAATTGATGATAGTTGTAGATCAAGAGATTATTTGGATTTGTTTATCAGATGATGCAAACTTCTGACAATGCTTAGTCAGGATGAGTTCCAAAGTAATGCTGACTAAGACACTTAAGAAAAATATAATATAATATAATATAATATAATAATAATAAAAACAGAAAAGAAAAAAGAATACAAGTCAGATTTTATAATCATACCTGTTTGATGTAGACAATCTAATTATGTACAAATTTATTCAGATTTTTTCGAAATTTATAAAGAGATCATGACTTACTGATGGTGATAGTTCAAGATCAAGAGTGATATTTGTTCCTATTGACAGCTATAGGTCTCAAATAGAGTGCCGATGTTTTTTCCCACGCCTTAGCACAGGCACAATTTTCGACTTTTTGCTTATGTAAAAAGTGTGCAGATACTTCTTACATAAGCATACCGTGAGAAGAAAATCAAAGTTGTAGAGAAAAATTTTCTGAACAAGAGTACACTGGTCTTGTATGCACAGCCTCAATTGTTATGACATAAAATGCAAAATACTCGACCAGACCCGAGTTTGAAGAGACTTAGCCATGATTTTCGAAATTTTCTGCTTATGTAAAAGGTGTGCAGATACTTCTTACATAAGCATACCGTGACAAGAAAATCAAAGTTGTAGAGAAAAATTTTCTGAACAAGACTGTATTAGTCTTGTATGTACAGCCTCAATTGTTATGACATAAAATGCAAAATACTCGACCAGACCCGAGTTTGAAGAGACTTAGCCATGATTTTCGAAATTTTCTGCTTATGTAAAAGGTGTGCAGATACTTCTTACATAAGCATACCGTGACAAGAAAATCAAAGTTGTAGAGAAAAATTTTCTGAACAAGACTGTATTAGTCTTGTATGCACAGCATCTGTTGTTATAACATAAAATGTAAAATACTTGGCCAAATTTAATTGATAAATTTTAGTATTTGGCTCATATCTTGCAGGGTACTCCGAGGTATCCTTAGCAAATGATACTCCTATAGTCGGAATAATAATGGCCACTACCATGCAAAATTTCAGAAGGTACAGACAGGTCCTTGGTATAGTTTCAAGACATGACCGAGCTTAACTGATGCATTTTAGTATTTGGCTCATATCTTGCGAGGTACTCCGAGGTATCCTTAGCAAATGACACTTCCATGGTCGGAATAATAATGGCCACCACCACGCAAATTTTCAGAAGGTACAGACAGGTCCTTGGTATAGTTTCAAGACATGACCGAGCTTAACTGATGCATTTTAGTATTTGGCTCATATCTTGCGAGGTACTCCGAGGTATCCTTAGCAAATGACACTCCCATGGTCGGAATAATAATGGCCACCACCACGCAAATTTTCAGAAGGTACAGACAGGTCCTTGGTATAGTTTCAAGACATGACCGAGCTTAACTGATGCATTTTAGTATTTGGCTCATATCTTGCGAGGTACTCCGAGGTATCCTTAGCAAATGACACTTCCATGGTCGGAATAATAATGGCCACCACCACGCAAATTTTCAGAAGGTACAGACAGGTCCTTGGTATAGTTTCAAGACATGACCGAGCTTAACTGATGCATTTTAGTATTTGGCTCATATCTTGCGAGGTACTCCGAGGTATCCTTAGCAAATGACACTCCCATGGTCGGAATAATAATGGCCACCACCACGCAAATTTTCAGAAGGTACAGACAGGTCCTTGGTATAGTTTCAAGACATGACCGAGCTTAACTGATGCATTTTAGTATTTGGCTCATATCTTGCGAGGTACTCCGAGGTATCCTTAGCAAATGACACTCCCATGGTCGGAATAATAATGACCACCACCATGCAAAATTCCAGAAGGTACAGACAGGTCCTTGGTATAGTTCTGAGATCTGATGCAGCCCAACTAAGCCTAACTTATTACCCTTATTTCTCTACAACCACTTTGAATTATCCTTAGCAGCCACTCCTTCCATGTTAAGATAGATGATGTGTATTATCATGTTAAACTTCAGCCAAAACGATATAGATTTGAGCTAGCAAACATGCATCGTGCTCAGTTTTGCAGGTCGGGGGATAGAAAAAGGCAAATATCTTGAGAACGGCTCCGAGGTATTCTTAGCTCTCTTCAGATCTGAGATCGTGTATCAATACCTCAGAGATCCTGAAAGTTTCGGAGAAATCGGAGAGGGTCACCGTAATGAGGCCTCATTACGGCAGAGCAAATAGCTTGGACACAACACTCCTTTGCCTGGTGTGATTCCACGATGACAGCTTGGCATCTCTGACTTGTCTTGAGGAAGTCCACATTTGAAGCAATATGTTAACTTCTTCTTGTAAATAATGTGCCTCTTCATCCAAATCCAGTTGGGATCAATGTCGATACGTTGTCCATTCTTGTCTTTACATCCTTTGACTCTGTCATGTTGTCCATCACGAATAAGACGTCCTTTGAGTGCCCAGCATACTGCACAATGACCTTTGACTCGCATCATAATTCTGTTTAGATGCTCTGACTTCATTGTTTTTTGAGAGCGTGCTTCTCTCATAGTGGCAGCTGAAGTGAGTAGAGACATCTTAGAAGTTGAACTAGTAGCCAAGCTTTGTGGAACAGTCTATATTTTATGATCAGTTTATATAAATTATATATATATATATAGACTTACTTGAGCAGTACTAACAATCTGACTTTGGGTAGTATTTTGTCCTATAGTACTTGTACTTGTTTTTGTCCATGAAAGAGTGCTGGATGTGCAGCTCACTAGTTTGAAATATTATTTTAGTAAAATAGTAATAGAGTAGAAGCATTAATTACCTGCAGAGCTTTGAAATGTTGGTGATATATTCAATTGACTTTCATCCAAAGTAGCAATCAGATTGTCAAACTCTTGTGTTCCATATTCATCATCATCATCATCAACGATTTTGTTGAGCCTTTGGGTAGGTTTGACCTCCAACAATTCATTGAAGGCAGCAATTGCATTCTTCCAAAATGCATTAGTTGGTCCACAGATATCGCAAAGTTGTCCATCTATTAGATCTTTACACTTGTATGCTTTGCCATCCATGCACAATCCAATATGATGTCTTCTGCAGTGCAAGGTATTGTTTAGCCAATTCATCAACATATGACCTTGCTTTGGATCCAGTATCTCAGCAGCATCAGTCGTAAGACCAGTAGGCTTTCCTAGATGAATCACAATGACTTGACAAGGATGACCAGCTCTTCCTCCTCTTCCAGATCCTTGAACAAGATCATAAATGCTGTGAGGAGCTTGATAAAACAGAATGCAATCAACTCTAGGCCAGTCGACTCCTGCAATAAATGCTGAGGTAGCGACCATCCAAACAACAGCTCCTTGACGCCAAGATTCATATTCTGCTTCTCTTTCTTCATGTTTGACTTTGCCAGTATATAGTCCTGCTTGCATCAAGTCACTAAGAACTTGAGCATCTTTTTCATATTTGCAAAAGATAATGCCACGTGATTGAGATTCGAAGAGCTCTTGTTGTGCAAACTTGGCCAAGTTGACTGTCTTGCGCATCAAGGTACATTTATCGTTGTGATAAATAATATGATATGCAAGCTCTGATCTAGCAGTAGATGCACGAATGATGAAGCTGGAGTTGGGTAGAGCTGCCTCATGCTTGAATAGATCCTCGATGGCCACCGGCATAGTACCAGTCAGATAAATACGTTGAATATGCTGCAGAGATAAATTGCGAAGTTTTTGAAACTTGTTTCTGAATTCAGGTGAATGAACAATCTCATGACTCTCATCAATGATCAGTCGAGAGACAATATCTTGGTGATCATGAAGCAATCTAAGCATCACAATAATTAGTTAAAGATGCTTGGAAATATTTGTAAATTACTTACTCCAGAAAAGATTCACTACCAGCAGATTCCATAGCCACAAATAGAACTTGCATACCATCAATACCATGTTCTTTGCCCTTCAAGCTAGCCTTCCATTGCATACAACGAATCCCTAGACTTTCTGCTCGGCGTAGCATATCTTTCAAAATGGCAACATAGGGAATCACCACAATGGACATCTTGTCAGGCTCAGTGCTTCTAGCAGGAACTTCCCACACAATACTTTTACCACCTCCAGTAGGTAGAACGGCAAGAAAATGTTGAGTTCCATGAAGAGTATGCCATAAAAGTTGAGCCTGTTCTGGAGTTTTGAAATCTGCTAAAGGATCACCAAAGGCTTGTCTGAGAACTATCTGAGCATCATTGTACATCTCAGTACTGAGTTCTGCAGTAAGTTGTTTTGACAAAAATAAAGGAGGTGCAGGTGGAAGTGAAATAGGCATATGCTGTGGTCTGAATGCAGGAGTAGAAGTGGCCAACATTGTAGAAGACATAGCATCTACAGGCAATGTAGAAGGAGAGATTATCATTGGATCTAACACAGGAAGAGGAGGAGGAGGAGCTGTAGTTTGTTGTTGCTGTTGCATTTGAAATTGTGCCAATCCAGTAGCAACTGCCTTTTGCACAGCAAACTCCATTTCTACCTTGACTTGTTGCAATCCTGCATTGACTGCTGCTGTAACCAAATCGGCAAGTCCTGTTAAGTTTCCAGCAAGAGATGGAGTACTGTCTGATGAAGAAGATTGAATGGATTTGGAATAAGTCTCTTGTCTTTGTTGCTGCTTAAGAGGAAGAGGAGGAGGGTTGGTTCCAAAACCGAGGACTTCATGCCAATAAACACACCACTCTCCAAAAGTAAGCATAGCATCACTGGTCAAAAATGGTAAACTTGTTATCTCAGTAGCATATGTTTTTCTAGCTTGAGCAGAGTTGTGTCCAGACATCATGTCTCCAACATCATTGCTAGCAAATGGATCATTGTAGGAGGGAGGAATGAAAGCACGTTTGATGGCAATGGCAATGTGACGATATGGATTGACCGAAAGACCAAGATCGAGATATTTGGATGTCCAATTTTCAAGATGACCAGAAAATTTGTCAGATGATACTCTTTCACCATTTTGCATATAGAGAAATTCTGCATAGTTGTCTTGTACCTGAGATCCCCAAAGAATTCCTGCAAATAAAATTTCCACTGGTCTGATGTGAATGAGATAGTACTGATTTAATTTGGCAAGTGCTGATGGAAGGAGCATAGGAACAAAGTTGTCCATTCCACGCACATTGGTGCTCTTGTGATATTGCATGATGAACCACATATCACCATGTGCATAATAGACATTACGCCGTCGAAGACCATTGCGAATACGAACATCCATAAATTCTGTTCCTCTTGGTGGTTGAGTGGGTAGAATGTGGTTCAAGACAGATAGCATCTGATTGATCTCTGCAGTGCAAGCCATGAACTGCAAAAGTGCAGTATAATTCCAAACCAAACGACCATCGAGAATATGTCCAATAGCAAATTGCTTGCTAGCTTCTAATTTCTCAAGTAACTCCATAGGCTTGGTAGTGAAGGTAGCATTGTTGAGCCAGGAGTATCCAGCATAGTCATTGGACATATCATCGACCAAGTTGGAGGGAATTTGATAGTCCAAAGGAACATTATCAGAAAGTTGATACATTTTATGCTGAACATCTTGCACCAAACGTTTTAATCCTGATCGCAGCTTAGCAATCTCAAGAGTATGGCCTTTAAAGGATACTTTAGACATGTTAGAACTCCACACAATTTTAGGTGGTGCAGCTTGTGCCTTGACTAGAGCAGTGGTATAATGCTGAAAGTCTTGGATTGCAGCAAAGGTAGACACAACCTTTTCTGACAAAAAAAGTTGACAATAATGATGACATGCTCTAAAATATATTTTTAATTTTTTGAGCCTGATAATCATTTATTGATCACATACCCCATGGCTTTATCCTCATAATCAGCTTTTTTGAGATCTATTTGGAATAACATAACTGCTTTGATGAGGTAGGTCCAGACTGACAAGTGTGTGGCAAAGAGATTGGGACCAATAAAAGAACCATCTTCACGCAAGCTATCCACAGCTATAAAACATGTAAGAGGATCAAGCCACACTTCATCCCGATCATTGCCTGTAGAGGAAAATAGAGCAAAAGCCAAGTTATGAACAGCCATAGTAGTTGCTTCATCTTCATGATTATCCAGCTTTGAAAGGAGTTGATGTGCCATAGTAAGCTGAGTAGGTATCAAAGGAAGCTCATAGGTAGACTCATGAGTTCCATCAACACAGCGAAGAATCATGGCCAAAAAGCAAGTTAAAAATAGAACAGATCTGTTGTGAGTTTCAGGACGATCATATCCTTTCCATGTAGCACCTGACGATTCACTATACAATAATTTTAGTAAAATACTTATAATAATAATATATGCATACATACGGTGGATATTCTTCTAAGGCCTTGAGAATGAGACGAGATATATTGTGAGATTTGTTGACTATAGAATGCAAATACTTGTTGACCACTTGTTTGAGATAGCTTAGTCTTGTCTTTAATCTAGACAAATGACTATCCTGGCTTGAAGTATATGATTCAGGCAAAGAACCTAAATCCAAAAGCAATGTTCGCTTAGAACGATCTTGATAATAGTCTTGAAGGTGAATGTGCCAGTTGGTGACCTGTAAAAGTGGAGGAATGTCGCGCTCAGTGACAGGAGCAGCTGTATTATGTTTTAAGCTGGATATGTGTTGAGGATAGAGAGTGGTGATAAACATATCATAGGCAGAAGCAGTGGGAGGAACAGAAAGAGTTGCATCTACAGCAAAATAGTGACGTGCATTCTTTGTAATGCTAGACCACTGAAAGAAAGTTTGAACAGATGCAGCTAGTGTTTTTTTGACCAGTTGTGTATGAGCATCAAAATGTGTTGGTCTATAGTGTCGTGAGATGGAATCAAAGGTAGTTGCTGCATATGGACATTTAGGACATTTAAATCCTGATTCAATCTTCAATCCTTGAACTGGAACTTTATTAGAAGGACTAGATATATCAAGATTTTGATGAAGATTAAACTGCTCAATAGTTTCTTGCAAAAATTGAGTAATATTGAGATTCTTGTGGCCATGAGATTGCAAATGCTTCTGCAAGTCCTGAGGAAGATAAGCTCTTTCACAAGTAACACAGATGATGATCTTGTGTACTGTGTTGATAACACAGCCTAGAGTTTCCAAAGTATTATTGCTGAAAAGTTGAGTGGTAGAAAGATTGTGTTGCACATCATCATCTATAAAGAATATAAATTATTTAAAAATATAGTTCATTAATAAATATAAATGCTTACTAAGATGCAAGGTCTGAGTCAGTCTAGCATCAACCATATCAAGAGACATATCCATAGCATCATTACTAGACAATGATTTGTGATCATCATGAATAGTAATATTGCCTTCCAGTCCTGGAGATGGTATACGTGATACATTTTCAGAAATTTGCTGAGAGGATGGATGTGATATTGAAGGGGTATGAGAGGCAGAAGATCGAGGTGTAACATTTCTAGCTGAGACTCCACCATATGGACCAATTGATGGATGTGTTTTCATAGAACGACTTGGACCAAGACCAGAATCATGATGTTCAGCCTCATGTGATCTGATATGATTATACATATCACGAGAATTGTCTGTAGTATGAGAACAAAGCCAACAAGTGAATAATCTTGTAGCTTCATCTCGTTGAAGAGTATATTTGATGCCTATAGTAATAAATATATTATAAACTTTCAATTTATAATAATATTTAAAAATTTACCTTTAAATGAAATGATTGCAGACATTGTAGTGACTGCAGAGTGATGTGCATTGTATGTTCCAGCATTGGTGAACTTCTTGCTACAATGATCACACTTGAAAGTTTTGGCCACTGCATTTTGATGTTAGATATTATATATATATAATAAAATGTTACATACTTTGCAGAGAAATTGAATCACCAAAAAGATGAAAAAGAAGGTTGAAATAATCTAAATAGTTTCATTATGTAAGAATTTAATGATATTTTTTTCGAATTTTAGATAATAACTTACAGATGGTAGTGGTTCAAGATCAAGAGTGATATTTGTTATTGTTGATAGCTACAGGTCTGAAATAGAAGGGCTAGTGTTCTTTCCCACGCCTTAACACAGCCACAATTTTCGACTTTCTGCTTATGTAAAAGGTGTGCAGATACTTGTTACATAAGCATACCGTGAGAAGAAAATCAAAGTTGTAGAGAAAATTTTTCTGAACAAGACTGCATCGGTCTCATATGCACAGCCTCAGTTGTTATGACATAAAATGCAAAATACTCAAACAATATAAAATTTGATCTTATTTGTTTGCATACTCTAGTCTTGAGCTAAGATCTGCTCATTTCACTTGTAATTATACATGTTACTCTTGCACAAATAGACTTTATTGTACATAAAAACATATTTATATCAACATTACAAATTAAAAAGTATTTAAGAGTCAATATCCATCTGATCTTCTCTATTGAACTCAATATCATCTTCTTCTGTTACTAATTTCCTTAATTTTTCATCTTCATCTGTTATCCTATATACAGCAGCTTGAACTTGAAGCTGTGTTTGTTCCAAGCCAACTTCAGTGTTCTATAATAATAAAAATCAATAATTTTGATACTTGTTTATAAATCATAGCACATACATTGATTTCATTATTGTAGAGTTCAATACCTTCAGCATGATTTGGATTGGAGATAAGTTGTTGAAGAGGATTATTGTTAGTTTCATCCAAAAGACTTCCAGCAATTTGTGCATTCAGTAAGAGTGTTTTCCAGCGTCGAGTACGATTCTCGTCATTTTTCATTTTTTCTTGAAGCTTTATATGAATGATTGTTTCCAAAGCATCTAAAAGTTCTGGATCCAAATTGTTGAAAGTTTCATAATTCATTTCCTTGATAATGTTCAATAGTTTAGGAAGAGGTGTTTGCTGCCATTCCTCATATACAGATTGTACTATAAAAATATATCAATATAAAATACAATAAAACAATGATTAAAATCTTACTCTGTTCTTGATTTTGAAATATTGAGATAGATGACTGACTATTAGCTGGAGATTTCAAAACATCTATATTTTTATATTAAGTGATTGAACATTAAATATTATTTGAAAGATAAATACACACCATCATTTTGAGATATCACTGGATCCAAAGTCATCGGAGAAGAACTTGAAATATGATGTTCAGGAGTATGAGGCAAAGAAAAGTCTTCATGTTTAGGAGTATGAGGTGAAGATGATTTATGTAGAGGAGAATGTGGAATTGGAGTAGCATATAAAGCTTCAATATTATCAGGTGAAGGTGAAGCAGACCAGTGTGAAGGAGTAGTAGGGCCAAGAGTCTGATTCATAGACTCCAAAACTTCTGATTGAGTTGAGACTGATCGATGTGAAGGAGTAACTGGAGCAGGAGTATGATGAACAGATTGAACAGGCTGAGTTGAGACTGATCGACGTGAAGGAGTAGCTGGAGCAGGAGTATGATGGACAGATTGAACAGGCTGAGTTGAGACTGATCGACGTGAAGGAGTAGCTGGAGCAGGAGTATGATGGACAGATTGAACAGGCTGAGTTGAGACTGATCGACGTGAAGGAGTAGCTGGAGCAGGAGTATGATGGACAGATTGAACAGGCTGAGTTGAGACTGATCGACGTGAAGGAGTAGCTGGAGCAGGAGTATGATGGACAGATTGAACAGGCTGAGGTGATGCTGACAAATGTAAAGGAGAATGTTCTGTTGAATCTACCTCCATACCAGAAGGACTAAGAGATGGTGAAGTAGACTGTTGAGGAGTCAAAATACGATCAGGAGATCGAGAAGTTTGGATTGGACTAGCAGGTGGAGGAGTTGGAGTATGAGTTAGAGATGTAGTAGCAGGAGGTAAAAACCAAGATCCAGCTGGATTGATAGCCTCTTGTGGTTCTACTTTAAATGGAACATAGTCCCAGAAAAAGACTTGATCATCCTTGTGATAGCCCAACTTGTGAATAATAGTACACCATGGAGATGAAGCCTTCAACAGTTTGTCAACACCAGTGGAAAAAGTAAACTTGGAGAAGTCCTTATGTGTTTCTTGCAATAATTTGAAAAATTGCTGAAACCAGTCATTGTAGAGAGTTTTTCTCCAGCTCCATGCATAGTTGAGAACCTTGAAAAATGTTAACTAAAAATATTAAATATAAATATACAATTTACCTCCTCCCATACATCTTGTGTTTGAGTCAGAGTCAAAGTTGAAAGAGTTGGTGGATAAGCTGGTGGAATAACGAGATGACCTTGATTTTTTCGCTTTTGTTGAAGAGCATATATTGAGAAACAAATATATCCTTTTGGATCAGTGTTCCAAAAAGAAAAAGACCAGAATGTCTTCTGTGAGTGGGTTTGTGCAAATTTTTCGATCAAATATTTATGAGCGTCATGTCCACCAAGAATGAGAGCTAACTATATATATAACTTAGTTAATCATTTGAGTAATAATTGTAAAAATATACTTACGCCATTTAAGACATCAGTAATGGCATCGAGTTCCATTTTAATCATATTGCTTCGATGATTGGTCTTTCTATTAAATGCAGCAGGTTCGAATATCTAGATAAAACATTAGTAAATTTATACAATTTAAACATTTGCACCTACGAAGTCTTGAATAGGATAAAAATTGTTAGGATGATTGGGAATCTTAAAAGGCAACTGATTGTTGGAGGAAAATATGTCCATCAAAGAAATGTGTTGAAAGGTAGGATTAGACTGAACGAGTGCTGGAGGCCAAGTATAACCAGATTGTGCTAATTCTCGATAGTTGGTTTCTGTTTGCCAGTTCGTTTTGACCAGATTATGATCCTCTACTTTATATAGAGTATGCCATTCAATCACGTGTGGATCGATGTTGTCGAAGATTTTAAACTGATCGATTATCCAAGGTAGCACTTGAGTTGTGATCTAAATTTATACAAGTTATTTAGCAGTAATTATAAAATATATTGATATATACTTACAGATGAAGGCCATTCCATAATATGACTCAAAAATTCACGTTTCATAAGATCTCGATACAAGCGAATATCAAGAAGTTGTCGAATTTGATGTGTAAGAATTGGAGATCGAATAATGTGCAACTTGGTTTTTAAAAGTTTAAAGTCTTTCGCTATAATATAATAGATTAATATAAAAGATTAAAAATAAATAAAAATAAAAATTTACATGATAAATGACTACACAAGTTTGTGAGTTCTTCAGTGAAGCACTTTGAAAACCCCTCATGATCCTGATCAAAGACTTGACGTTGTTCATCGGCGAAAATGAAGATAGCATGGATCATATCCATTTCAGAAGGTTTTAGGAGTCGAGTAGGAATATTACTGGTGACCATATATGATGCGATGATACCAGCACTTATGTCTAAAACAAATAATATTTTAAGCAGTATATCATAATATATTAAATATAAAAACTTACCAGAATACAGCTCAATTGGATATGTTGGTAAAAGATCTTCATTCAAATGACAAATTTCACGTCTAGCCGAGATACGATGCTGTCCAGCAATGATGATAACTGGTATGTCCATCGGCACCATAACAGAAAAGTCATTTGATCCAGTATGCAGTAAGTTGCGCAAAGTGTCGATGAATGTAGTAGAAACTAGACCAGCAAGAGGAAATTCTGAACGCTTGTCAACACCCAAATTGAAGTCATTAATGAAGCGATCTTTGAGTTCAGTGACCCAGACTTGATTTAGAGGGCGCTGATTACGATGGAATGTGAACTGATTCTTGCGAAGATCAATGTTAAATCTCCCGATAAGGTGCTGTTGGAAAGCATTGAGAGTGAACGTAGACACTTGAGCCACTAAGATGAATAAAATTTAGCATATAAAAAAAGTGAAATAAAAAAAATAGACATACTAGATGATGCTGAGGGTTGAAATATTCTCGAAATGTTTTTTTTCGGATTTATTTGGATTTTTCTGAAGAACTTGGAAGGCTTGTTATAAAAAAAATCCATTAAAAAATGATTAAAAAATCGATTAAAAAATGATTAAAAAAAATCGATTAAAAAATGATTAAAAAATCGATTAAAAAATGATTAACAAATCGATTAAAAAAATGATTAAAAAATCGATTAAACAAATGATTAAAAAATCGATTAAACAAATGATTAAAAAATCGATTAAAAAAATGATTAAAAAATCGATTAAAAAAATGATTAAAACATGAATAAAAAAATGATTAAAACATGAATAAAAGTCGGATTTTATAATCTTACCTGAGTGATGTAGAGAGTCTAGTTGAATAAAAATAATAATGAGATTTTTTCGAATTTTAAAAAAGAGGCAGCAACTCACAGATGGTGGTGGTTCAAGATCAAGAGTGATGTTTGTTCCTGTTGATAGCTACAAGTCTCAAATGGAGTGCCGATGTTTTTTCCCACGCCTTAACACAGCCACAATTTTCGACTTTCTGCTTATGTAAAAGGTGTGCAGATACTTCTTACATAAGCATACCGTGAGAAGAAAATCAAAGTTGTAGAGAAAATTTTTCTGAACAAGACTGCATCGGTCTCATATGCACAGCCTTAGTCGTTATGACATAAAATGCAAAATACTCGGCCAAACCCGAGTTTGAAGGGACTTAGCCATGATTTTCGGCTTTCTGCTTATGTAAAAGGTGTGCAGATACTTCTTACATAAGCATACCGTGAGAAGAAAATCAAAGTTGTAGAGAAAATTTTTCTGAACACAACTGCATCAGTCTCATATGCACAGCCTTAGTCGTTATGACATAAAATGCAAAATACTCGGCCAAACCCGAGTTTGAAGGGACTTAGCCATGATTTTCGAGATTTTCTGCTTATGTAAAAGGTGTGCAGATACTTCTTACATAAGCATACCGTGAGAAGAAAATCAAAGTTGTAGAGAAAATTTTTCTGAACAAGACTGCATCGGTCTCATATGCACAGCCTCAGTCATTATGACATAAAATGCAAAATACTTAGCTAGATTTAATTGATAAATTTCAGTATTTGGCTCATATCTTATGAGGTACTCCAAGGTATCCTTAGCAAATAGTACTCCCATGCTCAAAATAATAAAGGCTACTATCATGCAAAATTTCAGAAGGTGCAGAATAGTCCTTGGCATATTTCTAGAACATGACTGAGCTCAATTGATAGATTTTAGTATTTGACTCATATCTTGTGAGGCACTCTGAGGTATCCTTAGCAAATAATACTTTCATGATCAGAATAATAAAGACTACCCTCATGCAAAGTTGCAGGAGGTGCAGACAGGTTCTTACTATAGTTTCGAGACATGACCGAGCTTAACTGATGCATTTTAGTATTTGGCTCATATCTTGTGAGGTACTTTGAGGTATCCTTAGCAAATGACACTCCCATGGTCGGAATAATAATGGCCACCACTACGCAAATTTTCAGAAGGTACAGACAGGTCCTTGGTATAGTTTCAAGACATGACCAAGCTTAACTGATGTATTTTAGTATTTGGCTCATATCTTGTGAGGTACTCCGAGGTATTCTTAGCAAATGATACTCCCATGGTTCGAATAATAATGGCTACTACCATGCAAAATTTCAGAAGGTACAGACAGGTTCTTGGTATAGTTCTGAGATCTGATGCAGCCTAACTAAGCCTAACTTATTACCCTTATTTCTCTACAACCACTTTGAATTATCCTTAGCAGCCACTCCTTTCATGTTAAGATAGATGATATCTATTATCATGTTAAATTTCAGCCAAAACGATATAGATTTGAGCTAGCAAACATGCATCGTGCTCAGTTTTGCAGGTCGGGGGATAGAAAAAGGCAAATATCTTGAGAATGGCTTCGAGGTATCCTTAGGTCTCATCAGATCTGAGACCGTGTATCAATACCTCAGAGATCCTGAAATTTTCAGAGAAATCGGAGAGGGTCCGACGATCCAAGCTTGGATCGTCAGGAGCAAATAGCTTGGCTTTATCCTCATAATCAGCTTTTTTGAGATCTATTTGGAATAACATAACTGCTTTGATGAGGTAGGTCCAGACTGACAAGTGTGTGGCAAAGAGATTGGGACCAATAAAAGAACCATCTTCACGCAAGCTATCCACAGCTATAAAACATGTAAGAGGATCAAGCCACACTTCATCCCGATCATTGCCTGTAGAGGAAAATAGAGCAAAAGCCAAGTTATGAACAGCCATAGTAGTTGCTTCATCTTCATGATTATCCAGCTTTGAAAGGAGTTGATGTGCCATAGTAAGCTGAGTAGGTATCAAAGGAAGCTCATAGGTAGACTCATGAGTTCCATCAACACAGCGAAGAATCATGGCCAAAAAGCAAGTTAAAAATAGAACAGATCTGTTGTGAGTTTCAGGACGATCATATCCTTTCCATGTAGCACCTGACGATTCACTATACAATAATTTTAGTAAAATACTTATAATAATAATATATGCATACATACGGTGGATATTCTTCTAAGGCCTTGAGAATGAGACGAGATATATTGTGAGATTTGTTGACTATAGAATGCAAATACTTGTTGACCACTTGTTTGAGATAGCTTAGTCTTGTCTTTAATCTAGACAAATGACTATCCTGGCTTGAAGTATATGATTCAGGCAAAGAACCTAAATCCAAAAGCAATGTTCGCTTAGAACGATCTTGATAATAGTCTTGAAGGTGAATGTGCCAGTTGGTGACCTGTAAAAGTGGAGGAATGTCGCGCTCAGTGACAGGAGCAGCTGTATTATGTTTTAAGCTGGATATGTGTTGAGGATAGAGAGTGGTGATAAACATATCATAGGCAGAAGCAGTGGGAGGAACAGAAAGAGTTGCATCTACAGCAAAATAGTGACGTGCATTCTTTGTAATGCTAGACCACTGAAAGAAAGTTTGAACAGATGCAGCTAGTGTTTTTTTGACCAGTTGTGTATGAGCATCAAAATGTGTTGGTCTATAGTGTCGTGAGATGGAATCAAAGGTAGTTGCTGCATATGGACATTTAGGACATTTAAATCCTGATTCAATCTTCAATCCTTGAACTGGAACTTTATTAGAAGGACTAGATATATCAAGATTTTGATGAAGATTAAACTGCTCAATAGTTTCTTGCAAAAATTGAGTAATATTGAGATTCTTGTGGCCATGAGATTGCAAATGCTTCTGCAAGTCCTGAGGAAGATAAGCTCTTTCACAAGTAACACAGATGATGATCTTGTGTACTGTGTTGATAACACAGCCTAGAGTTTCCAAAGTATTATTGCTGAAAAGTTGAGTGGTAGAAAGATTGTGTTGCACATCATCATCTATAAAGAATATAAATTATTTAAAAATATAGTTCATTAATAAATATAAATGCTTACTAAGATGCAAGGTCTGAGTCAGTCTAGCATCAACCATATCAAGAGACATATCCATAGCATCATTACTAGACAATGATTTGTGATCATCATGAATAGTAATATTGCCTTCCAGTCCTGGAGATGGTATACGTGATACATTTTCAGAAATTTGCTGAGAGGATGGATGTGATATTGAAGGGGTATGAGAGGCAGAAGATCGAGGTGTAACATTTCTAGCTGAGACTCCACCATATGGACCAATTGATGGATGTGTTTTCATAGAACGACTTGGACCAAGACCAGAATCATGATGTTCAGCCTCATGTGATCTGATATGATTATACATATCACGAGAATTGTCTGTAGTATGAGAACAAAGCCAACAAGTGAATAATCTTGTAGCTTCATCTCGTTGAAGAGTATATTTGATGCCTATAGTAATAAATATATTATAAACTTTCAATTTATAATAATATTTAAAAATTTACCTTTAAATGAAATGATTGCAGACATTGTAGTGACTGCAGAGTGATGTGCATTGTATGTTCCAGCATTGGTGAACTTCTTGCTACAATGATCACACTTGAAAGTTTTGGCCACTGCATTTTGATGTTAGATATTATATATATATAATAAAATGTTACATACTTTGCAGAGAAATTGAATCACCAAAAAGATGAAAAAGAAGGTTGAAATAATCTAAATAGTTTCATTATGTAAGAATTTAATGATATTTTTTTCGAATTTTAGATAATAACTTACAGATGGTAGTGGTTCAAGATCAAGAGTGATATTTGTTATTGTTGATAGCTACAGGTCTGAAATAGAAGGGCTAGTGTTCTTTCCCACGCCTTAACACAGCCACAATTTTCGACTTTCTGCTTATGTAAAAGGTGTGCAGATACTTGTTACATAAGCATACCGTGAGAAGAAAATCAAAGTTGTAGAGAAAATTTTTCTGAACAAGACTGCATCGGTCTCATATGCACAGCCTTAGTCGTTATGACATAAAATGCAAAATACTCGGCCAAACCCGAGTTTGAAGGGACTTAGCCACAATTTTCGACTTTCTGCTTATGTAAAAGGTGTGCAGATACTTCTTACATAAGTATACCGTGAGAAGAAAATCAAAGTTGTAGAGAAAATTTTTCTGAACACAACTGCATCAGTCTCATATGCACAGCCTCAGTCGTTATAACATAAAATACAAAATACTCGGCCAAACCCGGATTTGAAAGAACTTAGCCACAATTTTTAACTTTTTGCTTATGTAAAAGATATGTAGATACTTCTTACATAAGCATACTATGAGAAGAAAATCAAAGTTGTAGAGAAAATGTTTCTGAACAAGACTGCATCGGTCTCATATGCACAGCCTCAGTTGTTATGACATAAAATGCAAAATACTCAAACAATATAAAATTTGATCTTATTTGTTTGCATACTCTAGTCTTGAGCTAAGATCTGCTCATTTCACTTGTAATTATACATGTTACTCTTGCACAAATAGACTTTATTGTACATAAAAACATATTTATATCAACATTACAAATTAAAAAGTATTTAAGAGTCAATATCCATCTGATCTTCTCTATTGAACTCAATATCATCTTCTTCTGTTACTAATTTCCTTAATTTTTCATCTTCATCTGTTATCCTATATACAGCAGCTTGAACTTGAAGCTGTGTTTGTTCCAAGCCAACTTCAGTGTTCTATAATAATAAAAATCAATAATTTTGATACTTGTTTATAAATCATAGCACATACATTGATTTCATTATTGTAGAGTTCAATACCTTCAGCATGATTTGGATTGGAGATAAGTTGTTGAAGAGGATTATTGTTAGTTTCATCCAAAAGACTTCCAGCAATTTGTGCATTCAGTAAGAGTGTTTTCCAGCGTCGAGTACGATTCTCGTCATTTTTCATTTTTTCTTGAAGCTTTATATGAATGATTGTTTCCAAAGCATCTAAAAGTTCTGGATCCAAATTGTTGAAAGTTTCATAATTCATTTCCTTGATAATGTTCAATAGTTTAGGAAGAGGTGTTTGCTGCCATTCCTCATATACAGATTGTACTATAAAAATATATCAATATAAAATACAATAAAACAATGATTAAAATCTTACTCTGTTCTTGATTTTGAAATATTGAGATAGATGACTGACTATTAGCTGGAGATTTCAAAACATCTATATTTTTATATTAAGTGATTGAACATTAAATATTATTTGAAAGATAAATACACACCATCATTTTGAGATATCACTGGATCCAAAGTCATCGGAGAAGAACTTGAAATATGATGTTCAGGAGTATGAGGCAAAGAAAAGTCTTCATGTTTAGGAGTATGAGGTGAAGATGATTTATGTAGAGGAGAATGTGGAATTGGAGTAGCATATAAAGCTTCAATATTATCAGGTGAAGGTGAAGCAGACCAGTGTGAAGGAGTAGTAGGGCCAAGAGTCTGATTCATAGACTCCAAAACTTCTGATTGAGTTGAGACTGATCGATGTGAAGGAGTAACTGGAGCAGGAGTATGATGAACAGATTGAACAGGCTGAGTTGAGACTGATCGACGTGAAGGAGTAGCTGGAGCAGGAGTATGATGGACAGATTGAACAGGCTGAGTTGAGACTGATCGACGTGAAGGAGTAGCTGGAGCAGGAGTATGATGGACAGATTGAACAGGCTGAGTTGAGACTGATCGACGTGAAGGAGTAGCTGGAGCAGGAGTATGATGGACAGATTGAACAGGCTGAGTTGAGACTGATCGACGTGAAGGAGTAGCTGGAGCAGGAGTATGATGGACAGATTGAACAGGCTGAGGTGATGCTGACAAATGTAAAGGAGAATGTTCTGTTGAATCTACCTCCATACCAGAAGGACTAAGAGATGGTGAAGTAGACTGTTGAGGAGTCAAAATACGATCAGGAGATCGAGAAGTTTGGATTGGACTAGCAGGTGGAGGAGTTGGAGTATGAGTTAGAGATGTAGTAGCAGGAGGTAAAAACCAAGATCCAGCTGGATTGATAGCCTCTTGTGGTTCTACTTTAAATGGAACATAGTCCCAGAAAAAGACTTGATCATCCTTGTGATAGCCCAACTTGTGAATAATAGTACACCATGGAGATGAAGCCTTCAACAGTTTGTCAACACCAGTGGAAAAAGTAAACTTGGAGAAGTCCTTATGTGTTTCTTGCAATAATTTGAAAAATTGCTGAAACCAGTCATTGTAGAGAGTTTTTCTCCAGCTCCATGCATAGTTGAGAACCTTGAAAAATGTTAACTAAAAATATTAAATATAAATATACAATTTACCTCCTCCCATACATCTTGTGTTTGAGTCAGAGTCAAAGTTGAAAGAGTTGGTGGATAAGCTGGTGGAATAACGAGATGACCTTGATTTTTTCGCTTTTGTTGAAGAGCATATATTGAGAAACAAATATATCCTTTTGGATCAGTGTTCCAAAAAGAAAAAGACCAGAATGTCTTCTGTGAGTGGGTTTGTGCAAATTTTTCGATCAAATATTTATGAGCGTCATGTCCACCAAGAATGAGAGCTAACTATATATATAACTTAGTTAATCATTTGAGTAATAATTGTAAAAATATACTTACGCCATTTAAGACATCAGTAATGGCATCGAGTTCCATTTTAATCATATTGCTTCGATGATTGGTCTTTCTATTAAATGCAGCAGGTTCGAATATCTAGATAAAACATTAGTAAATTTATACAATTTAAACATTTGCACCTACGAAGTCTTGAATAGGATAAAAATTGTTAGGATGATTGGGAATCTTAAAAGGCAACTGATTGTTGGAGGAAAATATGTCCATCAAAGAAATGTGTTGAAAGGTAGGATTAGACTGAACGAGTGCTGGAGGCCAAGTATAACCAGATTGTGCTAATTCTCGATAGTTGGTTTCTGTTTGCCAGTTCGTTTTGACCAGATTATGATCCTCTACTTTATATAGAGTATGCCATTCAATCACGTGTGGATCGATGTTGTCGAAGATTTTAAACTGATCGATTATCCAAGGTAGCACTTGAGTTGTGATCTAAATTTATACAAGTTATTTAGCAGTAATTATAAAATATATTGATATATACTTACAGATGAAGGCCATTCCATAATATGACTCAAAAATTCACGTTTCATAAGATCTCGATACAAGCGAATATCAAGAAGTTGTCGAATTTGATGTGTAAGAATTGGAGATCGAATAATGTGCAACTTGGTTTTTAAAAGTTTAAAGTCTTTCGCTATAATATAATAGATTAATATAAAAGATTAAAAATAAATAAAAATAAAAATTTACATGATAAATGACTACACAAGTTTGTGAGTTCTTCAGTGAAGCACTTTGAAAACCCCTCATGATCCTGATCAAAGACTTGACGTTGTTCATCGGCGAAAATGAAGATAGCATGGATCATATCCATTTCAGAAGGTTTTAGGAGTCGAGTAGGAATATTACTGGTGACCATATATGATGCGATGATACCAGCACTTATGTCTAAAACAAATAATATTTTAAGCAGTATATCATAATATATTAAATATAAAAACTTACCAGAATACAGCTCAATTGGATATGTTGGTAAAAGATCTTCATTCAAATGACAAATTTCACGTCTAGCCGAGATACGATGCTGTCCAGCAATGATGATAACTGGTATGTCCATCGGCACCATAACAGAAAAGTCATTTGATCCAGTATGCAGTAAGTTGCGCAAAGTGTCGATGAATGTAGTAGAAACTAGACCAGCAAGAGGAAATTCTGAACGCTTGTCAACACCCAAATTGAAGTCATTAATGAAGCGATCTTTGAGTTCAGTGACCCAGACTTGATTTAGAGGGCGCTGATTACGATGGAATGTGAACTGATTCTTGCGAAGATCAATGTTAAATCTCCCGATAAGGTGCTGTTGGAAAGCATTGAGAGTGAACGTAGACACTTGAGCCACTAAGATGAATAAAATTTAGCATATAAAAAAAGTGAAATAAAAAAAATAGACATACTAGATGATGCTGAGGGTTGAAATATTCTCGAAATGTTTTTTTTCGGATTTATTTGGATTTTTCTGAAGAACTTGGAAGGCTTGTTATAAAAAAAATCCATTAAAAAATGATTAAAAAATCGATTAAAAAATGATTAAAAAAAATCGATTAAAAAATGATTAAAAAATCGATTAAAAAATGATTAACAAATCGATTAAAAAAATGATTAAAAAATCGATTAAACAAATGATTAAAAAATCGATTAAACAAATGATTAAAAAATCGATTAAAAAAATGATTAAAAAATCGATTAAAAAAATGATTAAAACATGAATAAAAAAATGATTAAAACATGAATAAAAGTCGGATTTTATAATCTTACCTGAGTGATGTAGAGAGTCTAGTTGAATAAAAATAATAATGAGATTTTTTCGAATTTTAAAAAAGAGGCAGCAACTCACAGATGGTGGTGGTTCAAGATCAAGAGTGATGTTTGTTCCTGTTGATAGCTACAAGTCTCAAATGGAGTGCCGATGTTTTTTCCCACGCCTTAACACAGCCACAATTTTCGACTTTCTGCTTATGTAAAAGGTGTGCAGATACTTCTTACATAAGCATACCGTGAGAAGAAAATCAAAGTTGTAGAGAAAATTTTTCTGAACAAGACTGCATCGGTCTCATATGCACAGCCTTAGTCGTTATGACATAAAATGCAAAATACTCGGCCAAACCCGAGTTTGAAGGGACTTAGCCATGATTTTCGGCTTTCTGCTTATGTAAAAGGTGTGCAGATACTTCTTACATAAGCATACCGTGAGAAGAAAATCAAAGTTGTAGAGAAAATTTTTCTGAACACAACTGCATCAGTCTCATATGCACAGCCTTAGTCGTTATGACATAAAATGCAAAATACTCGGCCAAACCCGAGTTTGAAGGGACTTAGCCATGATTTTCGAGATTTTCTGCTTATGTAAAAGGTGTGCAGATACTTCTTACATAAGCATACCGTGAGAAGAAAATCAAAGTTGTAGAGAAAATTTTTCTGAACAAGACTGCATCGGTCTCATATGCACAGCCTCAGTCATTATGACATAAAATGCAAAATACTTAGCTAGATTTAATTGATAAATTTCAGTATTTGGCTCATATCTTATGAGGTACTCCAAGGTATCCTTAGCAAATAGTACTCCCATGCTCAAAATAATAAAGGCTACTATCATGCAAAATTTCAGAAGGTGCAGAATAGTCCTTGGCATATTTCTAGAACATGACTGAGCTCAATTGATAGATTTTAGTATTTGACTCATATCTTGTGAGGCACTCTGAGGTATCCTTAGCAAATGACACTCCCATGGTCGGAATAATAATGGCCACCACTACGCAAATTTTCAGAAGGTACAGACAGGTCCTTGGTATAGTTTCAAGACATGACCAAGCTTAACTGATGTATTTTAGTATTTGGCTCATATCTTGTGAGGTACTCCGAGGTATTCTTAGCAAATGATACTCCCATGGTTCGAATAATAATGGCTACTACCATGCAAAATTTCAGAAGGTACAGACAGGTTCTTGGTATAGTTCTGAGATCTGATGCAGCCTAACTAAGCCTAACTTATTACCCTTATTTCTCTACAACCACTTTGAATTATCCTTAGCAGCCACTCCTTTCATGTTAAGATAGATGATATCTATTATCATGTTAAATTTCAGCCAAAACGATATAGATTTGAGCTAGCAAACATGCATCGTGCTCAGTTTTGCAGGTCGGGGGATAGAAAAAGGCAAATATCTTGAGAACGGCTTCGAGGTATCCTTAGGTCTCATCAGATCTGAGACCGTGTATCAATACCTCAGAGATCCTGAAATTTTCAGAGAAATCGGAGAGGGTCCGACGATCCAAGCTTGGATCGTCAGGAGCAAATAGCTTGGCTTGAAGTATATGATTCAGGCAAAGAACCTAAATCCAAAAGCAATGTTCGCTTAGAACGATCTTGATAATAGTCTTGAAGGTGAATGTGCCAGTTGGTAACCTGTAAAAGTGGAGGAATGTCGCGCTCAGTGACAGGAGCAGCTGGATATGTGCTGAGGATAGAGGGTGGTGATGAACATATCATAGGCAGAGACAGTAGAAGGAAGCGAAAGAGTTGGATCAACAACAAAATAATGACGTGCATTGGCTCTGATGCTAGACCAATGGAAAAATGTCTGAACAGAAGCTTGCACATGATCTTTGTCGAAAGATGTATGAGTATTAGAATGTGTTTGTCTGGAATGTTTTAATATAGCTTCAAAGTTAATAGATCCATGTGAGCATTGAGGACACTTGAAGCCTGACTCAATCTTCAATCCTGCAATTGACACCTTATTTGATGGAGGAGGAATATTGAGATCTTGATGAAGGTTAAATTGCTCAATAGTCTCTTGTAAAAATTGAGCAATGTTGAGATTTTTATGACCATGAGATTGCAAATGCTTCTGCAAATCTTGAGGAAGATAAGCTCTTTCACAAGTTACACAGATAATGATCTTGTGTACTGTATTGATAACACAGCCTAGAGTTTCCAAGGTAGCATTGCTGAAGAGCTGAGCAGTAAGATGATGAGATTGCACATTATCACCTACAAAAATATAAATTATTTTAAAATACACTTATATTAAAAAAAATGCTTACTTAAATGCAAGGTCTGAGTCAGTCTAGCATCTACCAGATCAAGAGACATATCCATAACATCATCACTAGACAATGACTTGTGATCATCATCAATAATACTATCGTCTTCTGGTCTTGGAGATGGTACACATGACACATTTTTAGAAATTTGACGAGAAGGCTGATGAGATATCGAAGGGGTATGGGAGGCAGAAGATCGAGGAGTAATATTTCTAGTAGAGACTCCACCATATGGACCAATAGATGGATGAGTTTTAAGTGAGCGACTTGGGCCTGGACCAGCCTCAGATTGCTTTTCATGAACTCTTATGTGGTTATGCATATCACGAGTATTGTCTGTAGTGAATGAGCACAGCCAGCATGAAAAGAGCCTAGTGGTCTCATCATGATTGAGCATATATTTTTTGTCTATAATCACAAAGTTAAAAATGTTTGAAATCTAAAAAAACAGATCTTACTTTTCAAGGTAACTTCAACAGTAGAAACAGTAATTGCAGACTGATGAACTTTATAACTAGTTGCAGAAATATCCTTATTGCAATGATCACAGTAGATTGTCTTGGCCACTAGATTGTAATATTAGATTTGTATAATATAAAAATAAAACATATCACATACTTGCTTTAAAAGTTGATGAGAAAGGTGATGAAGCTGAGATAATCAAAGATTCAAGACTTTAAGAAAATAAATGAGCAAGAAAAAGAATATAAAAACAGCAATTACTTACAAGAAAAGATAGTAGGTGTAAGTCAACAGATTATTTGCACTTGTTTATCAAATGATGCAAACTTCTAACAATGCTTAGTCAGGATAAGTTTCAAAGTGAAGTTGACTAAGACACTTAGATAAAATAAAAATAAAATAAAATAAATAAAAGTTAAATTTTATAAACATACCTGATTGATCTAGACAGTCTGATTATGTACAAATTTATTCAGATTTTTTCGAAATTTATAAAGCGATTACAACTTACTGATGATGGTGGTTCAAGATCAAGAGTGATGTTTGTTATTGTTGATAGCTATAGGTCTAAAATAGAAGAACTAAAGTTTTTTCTCACACTTTTATATAGCCACAATTTTCGAGATTTTTTGCTTATGTAAGAAGTATCTGCACACCTTTTACATAAGCATACCGTGAGAAGAAAATCAAAGTTGTAGAGAAAATTTTTCTGAACAAGACTATACTAGTTTTGTATGCACAGCCACAGTCACTATGACATAAAATGTAAAATACTCGGCTAGACACGAGTTTTAAAAGAACTTAACTACAATTTTCGAGATTTGCTGCTTATGTAAGAAGTATCTGCATACCTTTTACATAAGCAGATTATAAAAAAACCTTAACTACAATTTTCGATATTTTTGCTTACCTAAAAGATATCTAGATACCTTTTACATAAGCATATCGGTCAAGCTAAGGTTTGCAGATCGAGGACCACAAAATCTCAAATATCTCAAGAATGAGCTTGAGCAACTCTTAGCGTTCTTCAGATTTGAGATCGTACATAGATTGCTCAGGTTTTCTGAAGGTTTCAGAGAAATCAGAGCTAATTCATATATTGAGATTAGAGTAAAGATCAAAAATCATTAAAACTCAAATATCTCAAGAACAAGCTTGAGCAACTCTTAGCTCTCTTCAGATCTGAGATTCTGTATAGATTGCTCAAATATTCAGCAAGTCTCAGAAAAATCAGAGCTGATTCATGTATTGAAGTTGAAGCAAAGATCGAGGACCACCAAAATTCAAATATCTCAAGATCAGCCTTGAGCAACTGTTAGCTCTCTTCAGATCTGAAATTGGACATAGATTGCTCAAATATCTGTAAAGTTTCAGAGAAATTAAAGCTGATTCATAGAGCAAGTAGCTTAGGTAGTCCTTTGAACTTGTTTGCTATATATCTCTACAACAAGTTTGAGCAACTCTACAAATCTACCACTCTCAAAATCAGACAAATAGAGTCTATCATCATGCCAAGTTTCAGCCAAAAGAGTGAGGAACATGGCCCAGTTTACTCTAGTTTACTTCAGCCTAACAACCAAACTTAACACCCTTATATGTTTACAATCACTTTGAGCAACTCTTTGAAATTATTACTCCCTTGATGAGACAAATGAGAACTAGCAACATGCAAAATTTCAGCTCAAACGAGCCACATTTGAGCTAAGGAAGATCAGTCGAGCTGAGGTTTGCAAGTCGAGGACCACAAAAACTCAAATATCTCAAGAATGAGCTTGAGCAACTCTTAGCTTTCTTCAAATTTGAGATCATAGATTTATTGCTCAGGTTTTCTCAAATTTTCAGAAAAATCGGAGGTGGTCGACAGATTGAGGCCTCAATCTGTCAGAGCAAATAGCTTGGTTGGCATGCAGGGTGGCTAGGGTAGGCAGGGCAGGCAAGGTAAGCAGGACAGGTAAGGTAAGCAGGACAGGTAAGGTAAGCAGAGCGGGCAGGGTGGACAGAGTAAGCAGGGCAGGCAGGGTAAGCAGGGCGGGCAGGGCAGGCAGGGTGGGCAGATGGGATCCACCCTGTGTCCAACCTGGGGAGTCTCATAACCCAAGATCTTGATACAAGCGAATATCAAGAAGTTGTCGAATTTGATGTGTAAGAATTGGAGATCGAATAATGTGCAACTTGGTTTTTAAAAGTTTAAAGTCTTTCGCTATAATATAATAGATTAATATAAAAGATTAAAAATAAATAAAAATAAAAATTTACATGATAAATGACTACACAAGTTTGTGAGTTCTTCAGTGAAGCACTTTGAAAACCCCTCATGATCCTGATCAAAGACTTGACGTTGTTCATCGGCGAAAATGAAGATAGCATGGATCATATCCATTTCAGAAGGTTTTAGGAGTCGAGTAGGAATATTACTGGTGACCATATATGATGCGATGATACCAGCACTTATGTCTAAAACAAATAATATTTTAAGCAGTATATCATAATATATTAAATATAAAAACTTACCAGAATACAGCTCAATTGGATATGTTGGTAAAAGATTTTCATTCAAACGACAAATTTCACGTCTAGCCGAGATACGATGCTGTCCAGCAATGATGATAACTGGTATGTCCATCGGCACCATAACAGAAAAGTCATTTGATCCAGTATGCAGTAAGTTGCGCAAAGTGTCGATGAATGTAGTAGAAACTAGACCAGCAAGAGGAAATTCTGAACGCTTGTCAACACCCAAATTGAAGTCATTAATGAAGCGATCTTTGAGTTCAGTGACCCAGACTTGATTTAGAGGACGCTGATTACGATGGAATGTGAACTGATTCTTGCGAAGATCAATGTTAAATCTCCCGATAAGGTGCTGTTGGAAAGCATTGAGAGTGAACGTAGACACTTGAGCCACTAAGATGAATAAAATTTAGCATATAAAAAAAGTGAAATAAAAAAAAATAGACATACTAGATGATGCTGAGGGTTGAAATATTCTCGAAATGTTTTTTTTCAAATTTATTTGGATTTTTCTGAAGAACTTGGAAGGCTTGTTATAAAAAAAAATCGATTAAAAAATGATTACAAAAATTGATTAAAAAATGATTACAAAAATCGATTAAAAAATGATTAAAAAAATCGATTAAAAAAATGATTAAAAAATCGATTAAACAAATGATTAAAAAATCGATTAAAAAAATGATTAAAAAATCGATTAAACAAATGATTAAAAAATCGATTAAAAAAATGATTAAAAAATCGATTAAAAAAATGATTAAAACATGAATAAAAGTCAGATTTTATAATCTTACCTGAGTGATGTAGAGAGTCTAGTTGAATAAAAATAATAATGAGATTTTTTCGAATTTTAAAAAAGAGGCAGCAACTCACAGATGGTGGTGGTTCAAGATCAACAGTGATGTTTGTTCCTGTTGATAGCTACAAGTCTCAAATGGAGTGCCGATGTTTTTTCCCACGCCTTAACACAGCCACAATTTTCGACTTTCTGCTTATGTAAAAGGTGTGCAGATACTTCTTACATAAGCATACCGTGAGAAGAAAATCAAAGTTGTAGAGAAAAATTTTCTGAACAAGACTGCATCGGTCTCATATGCACAGCCTCAGTCATTATGACATAAAATGCAAAATACTTAGCTAGATTTAATTGATAAATTTCAGTATTTGGCTCATATCTTATGAAGTACTCCAAGGTATCCTTAGCAAATAGTACTCCCATGCTCAAAATAATAAAGGCTACTATCATGCAAAATTTCAGAAGGTGCAGAATAGTCCTTGGCATATTTCTAGAACATGACTGAGCTCAATTGATAGATTTTAGTATTTGACTCATATCTTGTGAGGCGCTCTGAGATATCCTTAGCAAATAATACTTTCATGATCAGAATAATAAAGACTACCCTCATGCAAAGTTGCAGGAGGTGCAGATAGGTTCTTACTATAGTTTCGAGACATGATCAAGCTCAATTGATAATTTTCAGTATTTGGCTCATATCTTGTGAGGTACTCCGAGGTATCCTTAGCAAATGATACTTTCATGGTTTGAATAATAATGGTCACTACCATGCAAATTTTCAGAAGGTACAGACAGGTCCTTGGTATAGTTTCAAGACATGACCGAGCTTAACTGATGCATTTTAGTATTTGGCTCATATCTTGTGAGGTACTCCGAGGTATTCTTAGCAAATGATACTCCCATGGTTCGAATAATAATGGCTACTACCATGCAAAATTTCAGAAGGTACAGACAGGTTCTTGGTATAGTTCTGAGATCTGATGCAGCCTAACTAAGCCTAACTTATTACCCTTATTTCTCTACAACCACTTTGAATTATCCTTAGCAGCCACTCCTTTCATGTTAAGATAGATGATATCTATTATCATGTTAAATTTCAGCCAAAACGATATAGATTTGAGCTAGCAAACATGCATCGTGCTCAGTTTTGCAGGTCGGGGGATAGAAAAAGGCAAATATCTTGAGAACGGCTTCGAGGTATCCTTAGGTCTCATCAGATCTGAGACCGTGTATCAATACCTCAGAGATCCTGAAATTTTCAGAGAAATCGGAGAGGGTCCGACGATCCAAGCTTGGATCGTCAGGAGCAAATAGCTTGGTCTCATATGCACAGCCTCAGTCATTATGACATAAAATGCAAAATACTTAGCTAGATTTAATTGATAAATTTCAGTATTTGGCTCATATCTTATGAGGTACTCCAAGGTATCCTTAGCAAATAGTACTCCCATGCTCAAAATAATAAAGGCTACTATCATGCAAAATTTCAGAAGGTGCAGAATAGTCCTTGGCATATTTCTAGAACATGACTGAGCTCAATTGATAGATTTTAGTATTTGACTCATATCTTGTGAGGCGCTCTGAGGTATCCTTAGCAAATAATACTTTCATGATCAGAATAATAAAGACTACCCTCATGCAAAGTTGCAGGAGGTGCAGACAGGTTCTTACTATAGTTTTGAGACATGATCAAGCTCAATTGATTATTTTCAGTATTTGGCTCATATCTTGTGAGGTACTCCGAGGTATCCTTAGCAAATGATACTTCCATGGTTCGAATAATAATGGTCACTACCATGCAAATTTTCAGAAGGTACAGACAGGTCCTTGGTATAGTTTCAAGACATGACCGAGCTTAACTGATGCATTTTAGTATTTGGCTCATATCTTGTGAGGTACTCTGAGGTATTCTTAGCAAATGATACTTCCATGGTTCGAATAATAATGGCTACTACCATGCAAAATTTCAGAAGGTACAGACAGGTTCTTGGTATAGTTCTGAGATCTGATGCAGCCTAACTAAGCCTAACTTATTACCCTTATTTCTCTACAACCACTTTGAATTATCCTTAGCAGCCACTCCTTTCATGTTAAGATAGATGATATCTATTATCATGTTAAATTTCAGCCAAAACAATATAGATTTGAACTAGCAAACATGCATCATGCTCAGTTTTGCAGGTCGGGGGATAGAAAAAGGCAAATATCTTGAGAATGGCTTCGAGGTATCCTTAGGTCTCATCAGATCTGAGACCGTGTATCAATACCTCAGAGATCCTGAAATTTTCAGAAAAATCGGAGAAGGTCCGACGATCCAAGCTTGGATCGTCAGGAGCAAATAGCTTGGGTCGTTGGTTTGGCTCATTGACCGAAGGGATTCTAACTCCAAAAACCTTGCAGCAAACGCGACAATGCAGAGGGCTTCGCAACCCGTCAAGAGTACAAAAAAATTGGAGCCTGCTGCCAGAATAAGCAGTTCTCAGCCCGTACGTAGTCCACCATGTCGTGATTTCGCTCTCTCTTACTGTCAAAAAAAAGGTACATAAGGGGAAGAATCGGGAAGTCGACAATGAAGCATCGATGGCACGAGTAGATGCATCACAAGAGAGGGTCTGGAGCTTGACAGAGTCTGGCGAAGCCTACAGCCAAACTTCGGTGTCTTTCGGGATTAGCACCACGTTTACCATCACAGAGGCAGATATAGCTCGACTGACTGCAGTGCCTGAGGATCTCAAACTTGCCTTAGCAGAGGGCCTGAAGGGTGTGCTGCACCGCCTTGGAAAGGACCACGGGTTTACTGCGGAGGTTGCACAACATGTATGGCAGTTGATGGGAAGCTTCGAGGTCACAGCGCACGCACTAATGGTCATGCAGGAGGCAGCACAAAAGGCACTGGAGGACATACTAGACCAGTATGAGAGGATTCTAGTGGATGGCTAAAGTCATTGTATCACGCTCATCTAGAAAGTAGTACAGACTGTGTCGGACAAGCTGTAAGATGTGGTCGATGTCGTCATGTTCAAGTACACGAAGTCGGCCACAAAGACTCAAGGAGGGCCGTATCTCATTGTCAGTGTCGCGCCAGAGCTTGAGAATGGGCTGGCCACGTCGGCTCGGAGAAGTCTACGCACTCGAGAATTTAATCGAGCTGAAGCCGATGTTGTTGTCAGATCCTGATCGCGGCCAGTCTGACATCACGGACGATGTTTCGGAAGCCCATGGTGTATAGATAGGGAAGGCTAAGAACGCAGGACTAAGTAGTAGACTATAGACAAGACGACATGCTGACGCGTTGCCCCTTCGCCGCCACCCATTTCTTCTTTCATCAGGCATGGAACCCTTCACCAAGATTGCATCTACCGAGAAAAGTGGTGCGAGAGCACGTTGGAGCTAGACTTCTTTGGAAGCCTTCGCAGAGCCTGAGATGAGTACTCCGCGGTTACATATCGGTTGCAAAACACACCGTCATCTGAACTATAACAGCCTGCTGGTCCTCGATTTTATCAGCTCAGCAGACACCACATCTCACTGCTCAGGATAGAACTGCCGTAGAATCGCATCCTGCGCTCCACGGCAGAACTGAACTAACGGTTCGTCCTTCGAACGACCTGGCGGTGGCTCGAGGTGTAAGAGTGCAGCGTGCGTCTCAGCACTCTTGACAATATGCATCAGAATGGGCAGCCCATCAATATGGAGGTTGCACATCTTGAACTTGGTCAGCATATGTTGCACCGTCTTGTCAACTGTCTCGAAGATGTTTAACAGCTCGGAGTGTGGACATTCTGCGGCTGCCGCATAGTCGGGTTCGAGCCAGAAGTTGGAATCAAAGACTAAGGCTACGTCACAGAATCGCGTCAAGGTAAAACCTAGAGATGGGGTGCAGCAAGAGCTTCAGCACTATGGCACGAATGGAATACCATTATGCACTTACTGCGCATGACAAGACTTTGTAGTGATATGCCGAGTTGGGCTATAGGGGCAAGGACCCACCACGATATGGAAGTGGCGACGTGCCCCCACGGCTGCCACCTCCACTCAGGTGTGACATTTGTTCGAAAGGTATCAGCCAATGTGACGGCTGAGGATGGTTCGCAGATGCGAGCGCGTCTCTAGGCGATAGCGAAATCGACTGCCACACAAATCAAGGGAGACTTGAGGTCTTGAGGATCGATAAGGATGCAGGCAATGATAGAATCAGAGTCCCAAGGTGCCTCCGGATCATCGGTGAAGGCGAAGGCATGAATCCGGTTGAGTTTTGCAAGGACATATCGATAGTTGATTAGGGTGCTTAGCAGAACGTCAAGGAAAGGATCAAGGTGATACCGGGCGAAGCATCTTACCTTTCACCTGGTTCCCGTGAGGACACTTCGCCATATATGTTTCGTAGAAGTCCCGCTGTAATGTCACGGAACCGAACAGATGTGTGCAATGGAGATGAGAGAGGGTCCCAAAATTTCTCGACGCTGGGCTGCGTGACGAGGTCCATGAAGCAATCTACAAGGTAGACCAGGATGGTTTCGCAAAGCAGTTCGACGGGAAGTGCCCGTGATACAGATTTAAGAGCAAGCTGCTCCATGCTTGGATAACAGATGTTGATACTGAAAATACAAGCGGGAAAGGTCGGGGGTGAGGCCCCGGTGAGAAGGGAGTGTGGTCGGAATTGCCGCCCACGCGAGTCGGTGGCTTAGCATAGGCAAAACAGTCTGAAGCGCCCAACTGCAGCCACATTTATTCTTACATAATGTCTAGTCATGCGTTGTCTCGCCCAACAACCCTCACACATCACCATGTCTCCAATTCTCCAGTTAAAGGAAAGGCTGTGCGAGCGGAGAATCAAGACGGTTTTCCACCGCCAGCTGCGAGAGGAGGAGTGCAGGCAAATACAACATACCATGGTGGTCAGAAGCATGTTCCCTGGCCATGGGGTCAACTCATGTCCCCGACATGTCTACCTGCATATTAGCCAATGGAGAACTCACCCACACCATCTCAGATGAGCGCCAATGGTTGCACCTGGACCGGACTTGACTTGAGATTACAAAACAACAAAAGGCACAGTTACATGATGTACAACGACCGAGCAACGTTACGATGACTATCGAAGAGTTGACGCAAGTGAAATGGAGAGACGTCGACTGCAGGGCATGATCACCACCACCCTTGCCAACTAGAGCTTCTCCAGCATGGCCAGATCGTGGTCACGCTTGATGATGGCAATATCCCGGACGCCCGGCACAAAGACATCGTTCAGGTGCGCGGGGTATCTGACCTCGCCCTCAACACCAGCCCAGTCAAAATCGATGATCTTGACCCTTGCGTCTAGCCCTTCACCCTCGATCATAATATTGGGCCTACGAAGATCGCCATGGACCAGGTTGCTTTGATGAAGGCGGTGGACTGCGTCCCTGATCATGTCGCGGAGAGCCTCGGATAGCTGCCCTGCCGCCTCGGCCGTCTTTCCCTTGATGTATTCCATCACAACCATACGACGCTGTCCGTAATGGAGGGAGGGGTCGGACGAAATGTCACCGCAGTAGTAAAGCTTGGGTGCTAAATCGGCGTCTGCCAGCAGACGATGCGCCTGGGCTCCGTATGTGTCCGGAAACTTGACAACAATCTGTTGCTCCATCTCGACCCTCCCCGTTCCCTCCTGCCTGACATTGCCCTGGGATGTGGCAGCTCCGTCGTCCTTGGCTATGGACACCACAGTGGCAAGAAAGGTCATGCATGTCCTGTCGTCCTCGAGTGGTTCCTTGTATTCGAACCTGACTACATGACCATTGGTGTGGTAAGAGTGTATGGAGGGGTAAAAGCGTTGGGTTGGGTAGTCGGCTTCTGGAAGAGTGGAATAGTCCTGGTCGAGGTCCTGAAGGGCACGACGAAGTGAGTAAAAGACGTGAGCTGGACCCAGGACAGAGGCAATGTCGTCAGTGCGAGTCTGGCCAATCCAAAGGGGGGTCAGTCGCTGGGCGATGACGACCGAGGTTAACACGCAGCCAACAACCACGACCAAAGGCCCAGCGATGCCAATGACGAAGCTCGGGCAGCAGCATCGCGCGCGAAGGCCCACACGCTGTAGGGGATGCAAAATTAGAGCATGATATCTTGACAGTTGTCAAACTTACCTCCGTAATAGCCCATGCCGCCAGATACGATAATACACCCTGTACAGTCGGGTCCCCGCTGACACCCAGGAAGCCTTTCAGCTCTTCAAGACAGAGAACGGCCACCTCCGTAGGTGGGTTAGTCCGAATGGTAAACATGCCCGCATCCGCAGTGGTCCCGTCGGGGTTGGCAGCCTGCATGCCACCTCTGCCAAGGATTCTACTGAGAAGTGCGCGAACGGTTGTCTCGCGGTCCTTTTCGTTAGTGACCACAGTAGAAAGTTCCCGTATGAGCGCAGCTGTATCGTGGGTGACCTGCTCAACGGTGGTTGCGTTGGGGTCCTTCAACTCTGCCAGGAACTTGTTATAATCCTTGACATGTGCCAGGAACTTGGCAAATACAGTATGGTAGAGCTCGATTGGGGGGGCCTCGGTTGGAGGTAATCCTGGGGCATGGCAGCCATCAAGAATTGGGTCATAACGCTGGCGTTGCCTGTAAGCCGACGCCGAACCTGAGTGGGTTGACGGCGAGCCACGTTTGACAGAAGAGAGGGTCTGGTTGTAAGCTAGATGGGGTGTGAACGCATGGTGGCTAGGAATTGCCACATTGACGTACTGTTCACGAGCTTTGTGGTACGGGTATCCTCATCCTGGACAACAGCCGCAGGGACAGGGAAGTCAAATCGATCGACCGAAGGATGATAGCGAATTTCAGCAACAACGTGGCTGATAGGTAACTGAGTACTACGACTCTTTCGACGTCCTAAAAGTGGTAAGATTGGCTGATGGATAGACTCGTTGATGCCGTGATCGGCCAGCTTCGTCAGGTCGTAGTCATTGTGCCGCAACCCGTTCATCAGGCCATCTGGCATAAGGATCTCATTCTTCGGCTTTGTGGCATACTAAGTAGAACCTGCGAGTGGGCAAGAGTGACAGCCAACGTACCTTCCAGATGACCACAATCGTCGTAGTCACGCCCGCGGAGGCCGCAACCTTCTCTCTTATGACCCTCACTGTATCATCCTCTCCGATGTCGACTTCGAGGCAGCTTGGGTCGGCATAGGGTTTGGTTGGGACATTGTGATAAACGATCACAACCACAGTACCACCGGAGTTCACGGCGAGGCTGGTCATGTTGATGGTAGGATGTGAGAGAAGACTGCAGTGGAAAGATGTGAGGAAGGCAAGGACGGAGTGGACGCCACCGGTAAAATGCAATGGAAGGAACTGGGTTGTGGGCCATCGAGGACTTGGCTGACTTTAAACCCTAGCGGAGTTCAAAACTAAGCGACACGTGGCAATGCTCATGCATACAGCATGTGATTTCAACGGAGGGTTGCGGTGCACTACACCGAAGACATGATCTGGTCACCCGGAGGAGACTGATGTCCAGCCGACCTTCGCCAGGACGATGTGTGCCCGACCTCGTCAGGTTGACATCAACTCAGGTCAAACCCGTGCCGACCCCGGTCCCACAGTGCTTCAAAACAGGTCGATCCGATATTGAAACCGGCCTCGCATCCACATTGGGACATCAACATCGGAAAAACATCTCCGGTCAGACGGCAGTGTAAACATAGCTTTGAGCTGACTTATGTAAGCTGGTCACATGATTGGGGTGTTGGGCTGGACAACATGTGACTTCGTTCGAGTCTGGCTCCATCTGCTAGCTCCATCTGCTGGCTCATTGGATTATGAGACATCCTAGAGCCAAACACTGAGCTACACTGAGCTAAACATGAAGCTGCACCAAGCCAGACACTGAGCCATAGCTTGAGCCATGAGCCACCAAGCCACCGAGCTGAGCCACCGAGCCACTGAAAATAAATTTTCAAATTTGAAAATATAATTTAGTGTTGGTTCAGTCTGGCTCAGTGAGCTACCGAGCCACTGATCCACTGATCCAGCTGGGGAGTGGCTCGGTCCTTGGCTCGGTGGCTTGGTCCTTGGCTCAGTAGCTCACTGAGCCAGACAGTGACTGAACCAACAATAAACTACATTTCCACATTTGGAAATTCATTTTCAGTGGCTCGGTAGCTCGGCTCGGTGGCTCGATGGCTCGGCTCGGTGACTTGGTGGCTTGGCTTGGTGGCTTGGTGGCTCATGACTCGAGCTACAGCTAGGTATCTGGCTCGGTGCAGTGAGATGTCTAGCTCAGTGCAGCTAGGTGTCTGGCTTGATAACCTTGGCTAGGTGTTTGGCTCGGTGCAGCTCGGCATCTGGGCGGTCGGGCCATAGGTGGGCACTGAGCGAGCTCTAGCTGAGTTTGAATTCTAGCGGACTTTGAATTGTAGCGGGCTTCGAACGAACTCACCATGTGCAATTGCGACCAAATAAACCGACGGTCCTCGCACGCGCAAAGTCCGAGTCGTTCGACTCGTCGTCGAGAAGTACCCGCCGCTAGCGTCAAGCCCTCCCTTCGACATCAGAAGATCTCGCACTCCCCACGGCACACGCGCCCCACGCCCCGCACCTACTGCTACCGACTTTGCCCGCGCCCTGGGAACGATGACGGATCCAGCACCGCCGAAGCCCCCGAAGCACCCTGTGGGCCGTCCGAAGGGCTCCAAGAACGGGCCCGACGCCGGCAAGAATGGGAGGCCCGTCGGGAGGTCGAGGAAGAACCCGCCGAATGAGCAACGCGACGACGGCACAGCCGGTAAGTGATCAGCGACGCGCACGATCCGTTTTGCCACGGGCTGATGCGATCGCCCTTTCGACGCGTCGGACGCGCCTCGCATATGCCCGCGTTTTTGAATTGCACAGACTCGACGAGCAGCACGTCCGGCGGCAGCACCATCGCAAACCGGGGCCGCAGCAAGACGATCGAGGGTGAGTTCGACCGTCCGCCCGACGCGCTTCGCACTTTTTCGCGGAAGTCACCGCGGTTCGCCGCAGTTTGCCGTCGCGCTGACTCCCCGCGCCCTCCTCTCCTCCAGCAACCGTGGTGCAAAGGCCGTTGCGACTCGCCGGCTCCTCCAGGAGCAGCCGCAGCAGCCGCAGCGTATCGCTACATCAATCACCGCGGTAGTACCGCCGCCGCACGCGACGATTCCCACGTCCGAAGCAACGACGCGGCGGCAGCGGCGACATGGAGAGCCGCGAGCCGCGAAGGTGAGCGTCCATTCCGCTTGCCCATGCGATGCGTCCCCGGCTCATTGGCTCCGTTGCTGCAGCCCGCCCCGTTCCTGTCGAGAGCGGCGATGTCCCGGGGGCATCCCCGTTTGTGGTGGCCAGCGCCGGTGCGTCCGCGCAGCCCCACGACGAGGAGCCCTGCGAGGGCACACGCGACACGACCGATCGCGACGAGACCGAGATCGAGACGGCGGAACCGACCTTAGCGTCCGCGACGCCCGTCGTCAGGATGCCCGCGGTCGCAACATTTGTCACAGAACACCAGAGCAGCCAGCAGCCGCGCGTGGCCGAAGATGGACAAGGACCAGCGTGCACAAGCACGACGTCAAACACGACACGTGAGTATCCTTCACGCCGCGTCTGGCCGCTGCTCTTGCCGCCGCTCTCTGCTGACATCTTTGTGCTCTCAGCTGAAGACAATGAGCCTGAGGGATATCCAGGGCGACGAGACGGCAGTGGAAGCTGTTTCGCTGCAACGCAGCCCAGCGCCGGGCGACGGCGACGGCGGCCGTGCCCGCAGCATCACCTGCGAAAGAGACTTCGAGGATGGGGAGGAAGCTGCGGATGACATCGAGTATGGGGTTGACGATGAGGGCGAGTTCCGCGCCGTCCCGGACGATGAGGATGAGGACGGCACTGCCGCCGCCGATGCGCCGACTGTCGCACTGCCGTCTGGGACGCCGTCGGGCGCACCTTCTGCAAAGACGAAGAAGTCACGTTCGGGACTCCCGGCGTGGCTTCCCAAAGAATATCGAGAGATCTGCGCGACGCTGCGCACAGAGATGGAAAAAAGCCCTCGCGGCTGGCCGGCATGCTACGAGGCCGGGAGCTTCTACCACACGGTGGGCAAAAACCCGTTCTTCGTGTCGCTCACCCGCAGCCAGCTCGACCCCATGATGTTCTGGCGGTCACGTTACTTCGTCTGGTTCCCGCATTTGTTCCAGCGGATCCCGTGCCCAGAGTGTGTGACGGCGGGATGCCGCATGGTGCGAGCAGGGATCCCGACGCTCTCGCCTTACACCACCCCCAAGGGTCCGCGACATGTGTATGATGTGACCGACCACGTCTACATCATCGGCCAACGGTACCGCTGCCAGCACGACAAATGCAAGAAGACCTATCAAAGCTGGTCTCCTGCTGTCCTGAATGCCATCCCACCCGCGCTCGCCGCTCAGTTCTCGTTCCACCTCAGCTACCGCAGCGGGCTGATGGACGACCTCGCGGCGCTTCTGCACAGCAATTTCCAGCGCGGCACCGGCCCTGTCCCATTCGCAGAGATGATCCGTACATTCCACATTCGCCGCTGGGAGCAGCTGCTCCAGCAGTATCTCGAGATGGTGTACTCACGCGCCGACGCCGTCTCTGTCGGCCTCATTGCCCTGCATGAGACCTTCGGGGAATGGAACGACATGACGAAGTACGCCGGAAGCGCGCCATCGTCGACCTACTGCAGCGCGTTCTACGTGAACTTCATGCGGCAGCACGGTCACTTGATGGACAAGCGCATGTCAATGCTGACCGGTCGAGCAATGTGCCTCGACTTGAGCTTCAAGGTGAGGCCCATGTCTCCTCATGCACCATTTTCTGTCTCCTGATTGGTGCAGCTTGCGACTCAGGTCATCAAGCACCTCGGAAAGGTCGATGGTGTGCCCATCTTTGGCAGCCTGCTCTCGGTCGTCAATGAATTCGGCGAATGCCGCGCGATGACATTGACCATGACGAAGGCACACGACCAGTTCATGCCCACGTTGGCTGAGATCCCACGCTCGCTTGAGCTGTACGGACATGATGACACCGAGGTCGTGTTCACCGATAACCCCAAGGCCGACAAGGCCGAGCTCGAGCGGATCATCCCCGCGCTGCTGCATGATGTCGAGCGGGTGCCCTCAAGCCGCTCGTCGTCCCCGCCGAGTTCGAGGTCTTTGTCCTCGGATCGTTGTGGCTTGTGAACTCGCGGCTGGAGGCCTTGATGGAGACAATGCACCAATTGCTGAAGAACGAGGAGTTCCCGATTGCGATGGACATGGAATGGCCGGTGGATCGACAGACAGGCATCCATGGCCGAGTCGCGCTGATCACGATCGTGTTCAGCCGCTCTGTCTATCTGATCCCTGTGAGTTCTGTTCACAGTCTGCTGTCGGTGAAGGTTTCCTGATCCTTTTTTTTTTTTATCTGCTAGCTCCCCGACTACCTCCACGATGGGGTCTTGAAGCTTCGGCACGCCCTCTATGTTGTCCTTCGCTCGAGCCATGTCATCAAACACGGCGTCCACATCAAGGCCAACCTAACGCGCCTGTTCCACAACTGTGGCTTCAAAGACGACGGCGGCAAGGAGGAGCGGTTTGTGGGTGCCCGAGAGCTCGGTGTGATGGCACACAAGCAGGGCCTTGCGATGCGAGCAAACACGAGCCTTGCAGACCTGAGCGCTCGCATCCTCCAACGGTCCATGGCGAAGGAGGCATCCATTCGCATCAGCACCGGCTGGGACAGCCTGGTCCTATCTCAAGCTCACATTGATTATGCCGTCCTCGACACCTATGTCGCCTGGGCACTGTACGAGGTGCTGTCTGCTCACTCGCATGTCGCATCCGGCCAGCGTGTCACTGCCGAAACCCCCAGTTGCGACGGCCATCAAGCTCCTGTCCCGCGACCGCTCCGCAGTTGTCGCATTCGGCATTGTTGCTCCCGACCGGTCCTCAACATTCAATGGCGTGAATGTGACCAAGACCCGTATCCTCGTCAACATCACGTCGGTGCTCCTTCCAGCGTACTTGGTATGCAAGGAGCTGCTGCCCTCGAGGGTGGAGACAGCCCTCTCCAATGTCGTTGCGAGCGGCCTACCGTGCCGTGTCCTCTGCTGCGTGAAGGACCTACAGACCTGCAAGGACAGCGAGGAGAGGGAAGCTGCTGCCGCTGCCACCGAGAAGGACAGAGCAAGGCCCAGGCCAGCATTGCCTTGCTCTGCGCAAGCCCCCGAGCCCCTCTTCATTGAGGGCTTGTCGACCGGTGATGATGCACCCAGTCTGGAGTTACCCGTGGCCTCGGACGAAGCTGCATGCACCATCACTGAGGCCAGTATGGACATGGCATATGAGGCCGGCATCGAACAGAAAGTGGAGGGCTCGGAGACAGATGTGGAGGCAATGCAGGCCGCATGCGCCCTTGCGAACACCATGTCTGCTGCTGCTGGCGCAGCATTGCCCGTGCGCTCTCGTGTCATCAGCGACATCTGGCATCTCATGGACCAGTTCAAGATTCCGCTTCGCCACGGACTGCGCTGACCATTCCTGCATGCCCTCCGTGATGCGCTCTTGATCCCCGATGAGGAGGACAAGGCCGCCTTGGCTCCCGTTCTCGCTGCGAAGAAGACGACATGGGAAAAAATGGTGCTGTACCGTCCCGACTGGGTCTGGCACCATGTGAAGCGCTTCGTGCCATCACCAGAGGAGCTCGTTCTGCGGATGCTCGTGGTCTTCCAGACATTCGGTCCACTCGAAGATGCAGTGACAGGCCAGCCACTGTTCACCAAGACCATGTGGAAGTCTGCCGAGAACACGCTGGGGCACGGTCAGATGGGCCACTACACAGATCCACCAGGTGTCGCCCTGTACTACCCTCGTGGGAAAGACAAAGATGGGCTCACGCTGTATCGCTGCATCCGTGGCACGAATAACGTCGAAGGCGAGATCCATCAGAATCTGACCAAGCGCTTCGGCTCCTCCTTCGAGACTACACCCTCCGTCACAACTTGGTGGTAAGCAATTTTTTTTTTCATCCACCTGCTCCACTGCTGTCGCACGCTGCACCTCGCTTACTTGTCATATCACAGGTTGGTACCCTCAATCGCACGGGAATGCACTACAATGGCTCGTTCGACATCTGGACAAGAAATCGCATCTCTCGCCTGCTCGACCTGACGACGCACACCTTCATGCATGATGAGCCTCAGCCGTTGGCCGGCTGGGTCAACACCGACGATCATGAGGACTCCTCGGAGCAGTTCGGCATCCAACCGACATCGGATGCTGTCCGAAAACGCCTCGGAATGCTGGAGTTTCTCGAGGACCACGCACAGGAGATGAAAATCAAGCACGCAGACCTCACATGGCAGCAAGGCGTGCGCTTCGCCATCCTGCCTGTTCACACCCCCGAAGAGAAAGTGCTTTATCGATTGCTCATTCACCGACAGGATGGGCCGTTCTCTCAGCCGTCGACACTGAACTGGATCTCGATTGCGCAGCAATGGTCAAGCCACTGCGACGGGGTCTCAATCTTTTACAAGGTGGGCTTCCCGGCTCTTCGTGTTGACTTTACATTGACAGCCACCCACCTGTCGACAGCTACCTGAGCACCTGCAGAATTGCTACAAAAAGTGGTTGGACAATCGAAACCAGGAGAATTCGATTGAGCAGAACATCGAGGCTTACAACTGTCTACAGAACCTACTTGTGCCACAAGCCCTGACCGTGCCGCGGATCCCGGTCTGTGCAAACGAGACTCTCGACCAGCAGCTCGCGAGACCCGTCGCGCCGCTGCACCGCACTGACCGAAGTCTCGCAGTGGCGTACGGACGTCCTCCTCGGCAACCTGTGCACGCACCAGTCCGCGGTGCAGTTCTCCTACATGGGCACGTCGGGCAGCTCCGTTGGCACAGCGGCAAACCTAAAGAGGAAACGGGATGGTCAAGACGCTGGACCAGGCCGAGGGGACCACCCGGCAATGGCGGGCAGGTCACAGTCAAGAAACGCAGAACATGCACCTGAGTGAATGCAATCCTCCCAATGCGTTTTGACTAGGGGCAACCTCGGTTCCAAAAATGTCCCGTGAACGTGACCTAGGTCCTAGACGCCCGTCAAAAAGTGGATACGAAAATGTGTCGCCGTATCTTCCTGTTTACTACGTCCCTCAGCGAGCCCCGAAAAGGTTCCACAGTCAATAATAGTATGCATGTAACATGACTGTAGCAATCGAATGGTAAAGCATGAGCAATTGAAGTGAAATGAGCCAAAGGTGTATATAAAGCATACATATCATGAAATATGGTATGTACCACATCTAGAGTATGCAAATTTAATGGTCAAAGGCATCCATCAGATGCATCATACTGTGATGGTCATGGTCAATGTTTCAAAAGGACACTTACTATACAACGGCCATTACCATGGACTCTCGCGCGTTCCACTTACTGTACGGATCCGGACGGCCACTAGCTCTGTTTGCAGGTGTTTGTATCCCGCTCGCAGCACCGTCGCCCCTTATCCTGTCGACTCGCGGCCTGTACGTTTCTCTTCGTCGAATCAACTCCCGTAACCGGGTCCCCTTGTTCGCGAATCCCTTGCGCCCCGCCTCGTTCACAAGCCTTGACCATTACAGTTTGATTCGACCACCAATCCTTTTCGTCGATTTTACGCTTCTTTCCCGTTTTGGAAAGCTCGTTTCACTCAACCTCTGCGGCGACTTCATTCTCTCTTCTCTCTCTCAACTCAACTCAATCCCAAATCTCAAGTCTATCATAAACTCGAAGTATTTCAGCCTTTATTCACATTATAACTTCCTACCTGCTTTTTTCTACTAACTTTTGTACCATCATGGAACCAGAGTTCAATACGTGGGCCGACAACCTCGACAATTCTTCCCGCAATCCCGCTCGCAACCCTGGTCAGCCGGCGCAACAACTCGCCGGACAACAACCCTCCGCCTCCTCGGCTTCAACTGCTGGGGCACCACAGCCCGACACGCAATCGGCCTTCGCAATGGATCGTCTTTTTACGGACATCCATGCGATTGCTGAGGACATCGCGGCTGTCGGTCACGGCACCAGTCTTATGCACGAGAACCAACGTCAGATTGGTCGTGCCTTCGAGGCACTGACTAATCGTTGGGCCTCTGCAGCTTCCGCGGCCTCGGCCTCTGCTCGTGCATCGGGCGTCGCATCGTCGAGCTCTGCACCAGTGGGCTCTTCGGACCTCGATGTACCTCGCAGCGTTGCTCGTTTCCGAGAGCCTCGCATCTTTGACGGTAAAGCCGCCGACGTCGAACCATTTATCGACGAGGTTCAAAGCGGCGTCGAGCTCTCTCGCGCATCATTGCCTACTGACCGCGATAAAAGTTTATATTTACAGAGCTACCTTGCGAACGGTTCTGCGCATTCATGGTACACGGCCCTACGTCAGAGCGACGACGATTACAAGATCGACAACTTCGAAACTCTCATCGACGACTTCCGCGCGCACTTTGGCGACCCTGACGCTGAAGGCACTGCACTACGGAAGATCGAAGCTCTGCGCCAAACTGGCGCGTGTGCCGTCTACGCTTCCAAGTTCCGCGAGCTACTCATTCATGTCGACTTCTCTGAGTCGACCAAGATCCAGAAATTCTACGATGGTCTAAAAGAAGAAATCAAAGATCTTTTCATTACTCTTTCGAACCCACCTACTAAATTTGATCGCTATGTAGCCAAAGCAATCGAGATCGACAATCGACTTCATCGCCGTCATCTCGAGCGTCAGCAACATGCCAAGAAGACTCCGGCTCGTCCGACGACTCAACCTCAACCCCGCGCATCGACATCTCGCGAGCAGGCCGCTCCGACTCCTGCGCGCTTGTCGACGCCGCCTGGAGTCCCCATGGAAATCGATGCTACCAAGACCAAATGTTCTCTGCTTACACAAGCAGAGAAAGACCGTCGCAAGCGCGAAGGTCTCTGCGCGTATTGTGGTACGGGCAAGCATTTCATTGCTGATTGTCCGAACATGTCCGAGCGCGCCAAAAAGCAGCTCGCTGCGCGCAAGGCTTCTTCCCAATCGGGAAAAGCCTAGCCGGTTCCTCTCTTGTCCCAGGGCAACCGGCAGACGATGGGACACGTCTTGCTTTTATTTCTGCGCCGGAGCCCACGCACGTCCGTTGCGATAACGGAACATTTATATTGAAAAACACCAATTCTCCTCAATTTATTTTTGCTGCTTCGGGCTCATCACTTTATTCTCCTTCGCATTTCTTTATTTCTGTTCAGCTTTCTTTTCCGAGTCGAAAACCCATCCATACTTATGCTCTCGTTGATTGTGGGTCTACCACATCTTGTATCTCTGAGCGTTTCGCTGCGTGACACTCGCTTTCTCGACGTCTCAAGGATGTTCCCGTTCCTATTATGGCAGTTGATGATCGCCCGATTGCTTCTGGCTTGATCACCCAGGATGTTGTTGCGAATCTCGCTGTCGGAAATCATACTGAATTTCTTCCTCTTTCTGTCGTTTCCGTAGGTTATCCACTTATCTTGGGCCTTGACTGGCTCCGCCGTCACAACCCCAACATTGATTGGGCTGAGGCTAATCTCATGCTCGACTGTTGCGGGCTTTCTCGCTCTCATCCGGTCACCGTTTCTGCAAAAGGCTCCGGTCTCTCGCCGAAACTGTCTCGACCGTCTCTTAATTCTTCTGCCTCTCTTGGTTTAGGCTTCGGTCTCAACCAACCGACTCATATTGCACTTTCTGCAACTGCTCTTGCCTCATCTTCATCTGCCAGGATTTTTCCTGCCTCTGAGGCCCCTTCATCATCTGTTTCAGTTGATGCTTCGTCTCATTCTGCCTCCTCGCATTTTCCTTCTTTGCTTTCCTCTATTACGCGTTGGAATGGCTTCGGTCGCTCCTCGCCGTCTCTGCTTTCTTCTCCAAATATTCGTCTCATTAGTCCGAAGAAATTTGCTAAAGTGGCACGTGCAGACCCTCAGGCTGCCTGCCTCATTCGATTTCTTCCCACAGGTTCTCCCGCCTACCTTTCTGCCATCTCTCCTACTCCTGTCGTTGACGACCTCGTTGATGACTTGGATTCCACGTCACCACCTGCCTCTAGCGACCCTCATTCTCCCGAGTACGACCTCACTCGTTTTATCCCCGACAAGTACATGCCGTGGGCGAATACCGTCTTCTCTGCTGACGAATTCGACAAGCTCCCACCGCACCGGCCCTATGATGTCGATATCGAGCTCGAAGAAGGGAAGACCCCGCCCTTCGGCCCGCTCTATCGCCTCGCATCCACGGAACGTGAAGCGCTAGCTGATTATGTCAACAGTAATCTCAAGCACGGACATATCCGCAGCTCAACATCGTCCGCCGGCGCGCCCGTCCTCTTCATTCGGAAGAAGACGGGTAATCTCCGCCTATGCGTTGACTATCGTGGGCTTAATGCCATCACGAAAAAGAATCGGTATCCTATTCCTCTTGTCCATGATCTTCTTGATCGCGTTCAGGGCTGTAAAATTTTCACGCTTATGGATTTAGTCTCTGCTTACAGTCACCTACGCATCAAGGAGGGAGATGAGTGGAAGACCGCATTTCGGACTCCTCTCGGTCTCTTCGAACATCTCGTTGTCCCTTATGGGTTGACGAACGCTCCCGCTTCATTTCAGTCTTTTATTCAAGATGTTCTTTGAGATCTACTCGACGTTATATGCGTTGTGTACCTCGACGACATTCTTATTTTTTCGAAGACTCAGGAAGAGCATGATGAACATGTTAAGCTCATTCTGAATCATCTTCGAGATGCTCACCTCTGTGCTAATCTGTCGAAGTGTTTCTTCGACAAGTCAGAGGTCGAGTATTTGGGTTACATTGTTGGTGCTGACAGCATTAAAATGAACCCGAAAAAGCTCGGTACTATTGTTTCATGGCCTGAGCCAACTTCGGTGAAGGATCTTCAATCTTTTCTTGGTTTCACCAATTTTTATCGCCATTTTATTGATGGTTATGCTCGTATCACCAATCCTTTGACTTCGCTAACAAAAAAGAATGTTCCTTTTATTTTTTCAGATTCTGCACATTTCGCCTTTGAAACGTTGAAGCATCGCTTTACTTCATTTCCTGTTCTTGCTCATTTTAATCCTCAGGCTCCTTGCATTCTTAGCACGGATGCCTCTGATTTTGCTATTTCGGGTGTTCTTCAACAACCCGATCAAAATGGTCTCCTTCATCCTGTTGCCTTCTATTCTTGGAAGTTCGCACCTTCTGAGATTAATTATGAAGTACACGATAAGGAGCTCCTCGCTGTCGTTGACTCCTTTCGCGACATGCGTTCTTGGCTTCTCAGTTCTCCTTTTCCGATTTCTGTTATCTCTGATCATAAAAATCTTGAATATTTTATGTCTTCGCAGATTCTCAACCGACGTCAATCACGTTGGGCTATGTTTCTTTCTGATTTCGATTTTCGTCTTTCTTGGGCTCCCGGGAAGGACAACGTCGCTGACGCTCCTTCTCGGCGTCCTGATTTTGTTCCTAAAAAGGGGGATGACACATTACTTGTTCAAAATCGCAGAGTTTTAACCGAAAAGCATACTGAACATCTTTTTCCTTTTATAGATTCTTCTGCATCCTCGCAATCTCTCTGCGCTCTCACTACCCTTGCTATCGATAGCTCCGCACTTCTGGAACGCTTCAAGAATGCATTCCAAGAAGACGTTGAATGGCGCGAAGCGCTTGTTCAAGGCAGTCCAGACTTCACTTCAGAAGCTGGCCTAGTTTTCCATAAAGGGAGATTATTTGTTCCTAAACCATTGCGTGCTGATATATTGCATTCTCGCCATAATTCTCTACTCGCAGGTCATCCCGGACGAACACGTACTTTCACGCTCGTCTCACGTGATTATTCGTGGCCAGGCATGCAGACTTATGTCCGCCGCTATGTCGAGGCTTGCGATACATGTGCGCACGTCAAGACCCCGCGTCACAAACCGTATGGTCTTCTTAAACCCCTTGATATTCCTTCTCGACCATGGAGATCTATCTCCATGGATTTTATTGTTAAACTCCCTTCTTCTCACGGTTATGACTCCATCTGGGTCGTGTGCGACCGTCTCACTCGTCAAGCGCACTTTGTTCTGTGCAACGAGACGATCGATGCACCCGGCCTCGCATGGTTGTTCTTAGACCGTATCTTTCGCCTTCATGGACTTCCTAATTCAATCATTTCAGACTGTGGTTCTATTTTTGTTTCCAAATTCTGGTCGGAACTCATCCATTTATTAAAGATTGATGCTCGTACTTCGACTGCGTACCATCCTCAATCTGACGGATTGATGGAACATACAAACCAGACAGTCGAGACCTACTTACGTGCATATTGCTCTTATCAACAGGATGATTGGGTGGATTATCTCCCCCTCGCAGAATTTGCATTCAACAACCTTGAAAATACTTCCACTCGACACTCTCCTTTCTTTGCCAACTTCGGTTTTCATCCTGCATTCAAGCCTCAATTGACGGAACGGTCCAGCGTCCCCGCCGCCGCTGACCTTGTTACCCGACTCGACACCATTCACACGGAGTTACGCGCTGAGTTAGAGCACGCACAGGAACTCCAAGCAAGATATCACGATCGACGCGCTATGCCCGCGCCCGAGTTCAAACCCGATCAACTTGTTTGGCTTCTCCGTCGCAACATCTCCACGACTCGCTCTTCGTTCAAGCTTGATCATCGTTGCCTCGGTCCTTATCCCGTCATTCGCAAAATCAGCTCCAATGCTTACCTTCGACTTCCACCTTATCTCTCTCGCCTTCATCCTGTTTTCAATGTCTCTCTTTTAGAACCTTATCATGATCCCTCAGAATTTCATACACACTCTTTACCTCAACCTTTCGACCTCGCTGAAGACCCCGCACTCGACATTCGTACAATTCTCAACTGCCGCAAGATTGGCCACCGTTTCGAATACCTCGTTCGTTGGAAATCACTCCCGGACTCCGAGAACTCATGGATTCCCCTTTCTGACATACCTACATCACAAAACGAGGCCCTCGATCGCTTTCATCGTTGCCATCCTCGCGCCCCACGTCCTCACGAGCTCACACTCCACCAAACATTTTATTTGCCCACTGATTCCATTACTCCTTCTGCCCAGAGCCCCGCGTCGTCGTCCACTCTCCCTTCATCGCCCGTCGCGCCGCCATCCGTTGACTCGTCGCCCCAAGCTGCCGTGCCCTCCGCTGCCGCCCGTCCTGCCTCTCCGCCTGCCGTCCGCGCTGATCCCGCGCTGCACTACGTGCCTCCCGCGCAGACCACGACCCATTCTGGTCGTGTGTCTCGTCCTGCCGCCAGACTGGACCCCGACCTATAAACACGTCCATCTCCTGTTAAAAAGGGGGATGATGTGATGGTCATGGTCAATGTTTCAAAAGGACACTTACTATACAACGGCCATTACCATGGACTCTCACGCGTTCCACTTACTGTACGGATCCGGACGGCCACTAGCTCTGTTTGCAGGTGTTTGTATCCCGCTCGCAGCACCGTCGCCCCTTATCCTGTCGACTTGCGGCCTGTACGTTTCTCTTCGTCGAATCAACTCCCGTAACCGGGTCCCCTTGTTCGCGAATCCCTTGCGCCCCGCCTCGTTCACAAGCCTTGACCATTACACATACTTCTGAAACACTTGTAGAAGTATTTATCGGAACTGTCAGTGATTTTGGGAGTCGGGATGTGCGCGACGTGATGTGCTTTGCTTACATAACACACCTCCCTGACGCACCGAAAAGATGCACTTTCCGACTTCCACAATGCTCAGGGCACAGCCGGAAGTGCATAGTTGCTCATCCACGAAGCCTTTGAGTAATGTCTCTTGGATGAAATTTTTACATTTGTTTTGAACTAAATTGTGCTCTTTTGGATGCATACCTCAATATTTCATCCAAGAGACTTTCTAAAGCATGATACAAGCATTGTGCTAACCCAGTGCTACATTGTTTGGCCTACATGCTTTACCACATAGAATTCATCTTCTTGAGCTAGGCGAACTGTTTTCTGGTATATCCAGCCATGTATATACGAACTTTCAATTTTTTTCATTCAGCTCTCAGGGCTTGAGACCCGAAATACAGCTCATATCACACCGAGATCCAGCCAAAAACACAAACCTTAGCCAGATCCGACTGATCTGAGGAAGCGAAAAATAGAATAAAAATAAAATGCATTAACAATGTATGCTCCAATGTCCTACAGTATACCGATAGACAGATAGAAGAAGGAGTGCTACACTATTGCGACTCAAATCCGACATTCAGCGTGCCCGAGACGTCGATTCGAGCTAGACATGTTTGGAAGCGCCATCCATTTTAGACATGCTTATCAGTGCTTCACACACAGAGCACTTTCAATTTGTTCTATTCACACAGAACTTTGTACATACATTATTTCATTGTATATACAGCTACTCTATTATTTGTAGAATTAAATCAAATTTATTCACCTTGAAACTCGTGTTCGAATTTCAACCAGCCTCGTTCGGTGCCCTGTTCAGCAATTGCCGAATCAGAGCCACAGTGCTCGTGGCTGAGCCATACCTTTTCCTCCTCCTCCCATGATGAAGCAGGGACAAGCTAGGGCTCAATAGCCCTCGAGTTTGTAAGTTTTTCATTTCTACATATGTATCTATGTGTTATACTGACTATCTCATTCTTTTCTTAGGCTCTGGACACACTGACATGGCACGACAGGCTACACGACGAGGCCCACCCCCACTCCACTATCTCCCACCTCCCGCACTCGCAAACGCGCATCCGACCTTGCCAACACACGTGCAAATGCTGCTGCAGCCGCCCTCCGCATTTGTGCACATTCACGTCAGCGGATCGCGTGCATGCATCAGCAACTCGCGTGCATGCTCAACGCCTGGACCGCACACCAACGCTCCTGCCCGCGCAGCCCCACGTGTCACGTGCAACCACACATGCCCGTTTCCAGCCCGCGTGCCACGTCCAAGTCCATGTGCGTGTGCCAGTACCACATCCCAACACCCGCATGTGCGCAGCAACTCGCTGCCCCCCTGCTCAGCACGCCAGTTCTCACCAGCCAGCCAGCTTGCCCGCCTGCGCCCGTGACACAAGACCGCCCGCACGCTTGTGCATATACAAGCCCCCCTGCGTGCCAAGCCCCACGCAGCACACATCTCACGCGCCTGCCTCTCAGCACCCCACCTGCACTTTCAGCACCCTGCCCGCATGACCCAGTGCCATCCCTGCGCATCCAGCACCATGCCACGTGCTGTCCCTGCGCCGCCGTCCCTGCAGGGTCCCTGTGCTGTGCGCTGTGCGCCCCAGCATCGCGCCTGCCATGCTAGCACGTTCCAGACCCGTGACCCGTGCGCTAGCACCCCCACGCATACGCCGACCACCGCGCGCATGTCTCCCGCCTGCTCCATGCATGCAGGAGCCACCATTGGTGCGCGGCAGATGCGCGGCCAGAGCAGTGGACGGCGCGGGCGCCAGTGGCAAACGGGTGCATAACGCTGCGCCGACCGGACCGCAGCGCGTACACTCTGCGACGGACAGGGATCGCAGATGGGAAGCAGCGCTCCTGCAGCAGCGGGCGGGGAGCAGTATGCGGGCACGACTAGGATCACCGATGGGCAGCGATATGCGCATAATGCAGGCAGAGAGTCACCGGGGGGTGCGTGCATAGCGGTAGCGCCAGCGAGGTGCACAATGGTAAGCGCTGGCAGCGAGCGCAGCAGGACGTGGTAAGCACTGGCAGCGAGCGCGGCGGGACACGGCAAGCACGCAGCGGGCAGGAGCATTAAGCGCGCGGCGGCCATGGGCATCAATGGGCATGGCAGCATAGCTGAGGGTGATGAGCGCGCAGCGGTGGTCAGCGAGTGCAGCCGAGATCCTTATGATCTCGGCCGATATGTTTTTTCTGGAATATTATATGTTTTCGTGGCACCTCCCGGTGCAGCTTTGTGAGCGTGAATAATAATATGTCCAGCAACTGGCTAGTTGCCAGTTGCTGGAGTTATTGCAATGCACCTCCGGCAATTTGCTGGACAGAATGTTTTTTCGTAACTGGGACGCCTCTCAAGAAGTCCCAGTAATCCTCCAGGAAGGAAGGAAGGAAGTATATTCTGCAGCAGTCCCAATGAGGAACAAAGCGGCCCACATGCTGCACAGCCAGGCACAGACTATGTACAGACATGCGTATCGTGTATCTACTCCGATCACTGCTCAGGCAGACAGCATCACCTAGAATAAATAAGTAGAAAACAGAAAACGAGGCCCGAAGAAAAACCCATGCACGGAAAACCTTCAATAAGGAAAAAACTGTAGCGATGGGAAAACCAGGCCGACCCAATGAAAAACCCATACAAGGAAAACCTCAAATGAGGGAAAAACCGTTGCGATGAGAAAACCAGGTCAAGGAGATGTGTCACACCTGAGCAATGTCCATAGAGACACGCTTGTGAGCGACGAGCCCACGACAAGACAAGGGCCAACGCACCAAGAGAACAACCTGCGCTGACGGATGGACTGCCAATGGCCATGCATTAACCAGCTGCATAACTTCAGATGCAAATTCTGCAAACACATCCAGGATGCGGTGTTCACGTCACAGGTGATGCATGAGGAAGGTGCAGTCATGCATGCAGAAGATGGCATGGTACATGTCTGGATGGAGGAACTCACACAGTGCATGCAAAAGTTTGCACGCAGCAACGACACAGATGGGTGATGGCCGCACTCGAGCAGGATATGCTCAGGTGTTTCAAAAGCTCGCCAGCAAAAATGGCATAAGTGCCAGCAGTGCAGAATGCGGGGCTGCTGATGTCACAGAGTTTTGCAGGTGAGACGGTGGTCAGAGAGTACGAGTTGCATGAGTGCAACACAATGAGCAGGGATAGAAACTCGGAGGTATGGCTGGAAGAAGAAGACACATTGGGAGGGACATTCTCCATGACACAATCTCTGTGCAGCCATAAAGGAGCATCACACAGGGACAGTTGTTGACAAGATTGCAGCGACTCGAGCCCAGTCTTAGTAAACAGAAAGATGAGCATGAAGCACCGCGATAGACCTAGCAATGGAGAATGTCACAACCATGAATGAGGTGAGGGTCGACCCATGCAGTGTACAGGAAATGGCCCTGCCAGACAGGTAGGGAACCAATCATGCCACCTAGTGCAAAAATGACATTCACCAGATTCCATGTCTTCTGTGCCTTAGCAGCAGAGTGCACTAGGAAGATGTCACCAGTCCCAGCTATGAAATCATATTATGTACCAGCAACTTGCCTGAAGTGTATTACAAAAACCCCAGCAGTTGCTGCCTGGGGCCTTGCTATGTACATTATAATTCACTCGTATTATAATCTATGTCGGGGCCGCTTACCAGGCCATACACTACACACTGCTGCGTGCTTAGCACGGCTACTCGCTTGGCACCGTGCCCGCTTTGCCTCGGCACTGTCCACTGCCCTGCGCGCTTCCCGCCTCAGCTACGTGCTCACCGCCTCCCGCCCCGCCCATCCTTGGCTACGCGCCTGGGCCCGCTCCCCGCCGCTGCTCGCTCCCTCACTGCTGCTCGCTCCCTCGCCACCGCTCTCTCCATCATCGCTCGCTCTCTGCCGCGCATGCCCCGCCTCCCACCTCGGCTACACCTGTGAGCCTCCCGCCTTCGGCTCTTCAGCTATGCGACAGCGCGGGCCTCCCGCCGCCGCCCGTCGTCCCGCAGCACCTCTGGCGTCACTGCCGCGGTGCACGCCATCAACGCCGCTGGCGCTGCTGCCGTCGTCACTGCTATGTCGCTAGCGTGCGTGGACGTGGGCGCTAGTATCGCACACCGCTGCTGGGGCCCATGTGTGGTTGCTGCACGTGGCGTGTGGCTGCTATGTGCAGCGCACTGTTGCTAGGACATTGGGCATGGGTGGTGACAGCGTGCGCCGCTCTGGGGCGCAGCGTGCCGTTCTTGGGGTGCCACGCATCGCGCGCAGGGCGCGGTGCACATTGAGCAACACTCTGGGGTGCGCGGTGGCTGCGTGGCAGAAATGCGAGGGGCGTAGGGGTGGTGGATGCATACGGAGGGCACGCGCTGGTGATGTGGGCACGTGTGCATGTGTCGTGGTGGTGGTGGGTGCTAGGCGGGGACGCGCCTGTGCATGGGTATCCGGCGCGCATCTTCGGGTTCTGCGCAGGTGCTCGTGCATCCAAAACGTGTTGCATGGGTGTCCGGTGCACGTGGAAGGAGGCGGAAGGTTGCTGGAAGCTGTGGGGTGGGGTTGAAGGTCGGGGAGGGCACCAGATGTGCGAGAGGGCAGGATAAAGGGAACGGCGAGCGGAGAGGGAGGCGATGGAGAGAGAGGTGAGCGGAGAGGAAGGTAAGATGCGTGAAAAGTGAGGAGGTGCGCGTGAGCGCGAGGAGGAAGGAGGGTGAGCAGGAGAGGGAGGAGGAGAGGGAGGCGGGAGAGCGAGCCACATACGTGCTCTGGCGCAGCTCAGAACTTGCCGAACGTCAGTGGCTGAAGGCCGAAATGACCGACGTTCGAGGAGAGGAATGTGCGTGCACAGTTTTGAGTGCTTCTAAGCTCGGAGCTGAACGACTTATGTGTACTTGTAGTAGTATGCAATGTATGTGCGAAATCTCAGCAAATTTGAGCATCTCTCGAGCCAAACTGACTGAATTATAGTAACCCTAGATCGCATTTTGTGCGGTACAGGCTTCACGACGGAGAACGTTACTTAGCTAGCTATGTGAAACACTTTTTAGTTCAGTAAATAATATATATACAACATTTCAATTTTTTTGGACTTGATTCCAGGGCTTGAGATTCGAAATACCTCTGAGGACACAGTTCATAGGGCGAAAAGCAATGTAGTTTCCCAGATCCTAGAGATCAGGACAGATATAAGTAACACAAAAAGTTGTATTACATTTATTCTATGCACAATAATGTATTCAGGTATACTGATAGACGTAGAGAGGAGATGTGCTACATAATTGCAGCTCAAATCCTGTGTCCGGCATGCCTGAGACCTCGATTCGAGCTCGACACATTGACAAGTGCCGTCCATTTTAGACGTGCTTATCACTGTTTCGCATACAGAATGCTTTTAGTCTACTCAATTTGTACGAAACATGATATTTAAATCATTCCAGTGTCTCCGTAGCTACTACATTATTTGTAGATTATAATACAATTTAATGGCTTTGAAAATGGTCTTCGAATTTTGCCAGCCTCGTTTGGTGCACTGTTCGGCAATTGCCAGTCGGTGCCACAACGCTCGTGGCTGAGCCTGTCCTCTTCCTCCTCCTCTCCCCATCAAGCGGGGACGAGCCAGGGCTCAATAGCTCACAAATCGGTAAGTTTCTCGTTTTTAAACTGTTATATGACTGCTTTACTGACTTATGAGGCGTTCATGTAGCTTGTTTAAAAACCCTGCTGGACCTTGTCGGAGTTGGGGTTACAAACCACCTGGCAACTTTTCCAGCTAGGTTAAAAACCTTTCATGGGTTAAAAACTCATTAATCTCAGATAAGATTGTGGCTGATGGGATGATCCAATGGGAATGTACTATATATGGCTGTGATCGTATTTGAAAGAAGAATCCAAATATAGTACCCGTAAGCTTATGTAATGTAATCAGGGGTAATTTCTCAATTTAGCAATTATATGATATATATATCATTTTGCTCCGTTTTTTGTGCTGATTTCAAATCTGATGGCTGATAAATTATGTAAGCATGTATAATTTCCAAATTTGGTAACTATATGATATATATATGTTTGAGCTCCATTTTTGAAGCTGAATCTAAATATAATGTTTATATGTTTATATAATCTACTATATATGGAAATTTTTGGTTTGACAATTGAATATATTCATTTTAGCACTATTTTTCAAGCCAAATGTGAATATAATGTCTGTTTACAGATTGAATGACTGTTTGAGCTTGCAACACTCATACTATGTTATGTAGTAATACAAATCAGTATATTGGTCATTTTATTTTCTTGCTTTGCTACTGAGCTTGATGAAGTATCAGGCTAAATGCAGCTTTTCAAGACCTTTTCAACAGTGCTACATTCATATCAATCGGATAAGTATTGGCTGAGATATTCACAAATCTTTGTTTTGCACAAAGCATTTGGTCGACTATTTTGCAATTTGCAAGTGCATCTGTATAGTTATGCTGGTCAAACCACTTGTCTGTCACTCACATGCCACATGGCTACGATTTAGGCATATGTCACCTTTTTATATATGATTAAATATATACTATGTTCACATCAAAGAGTTGACATTTATAAGAGCATAAGAGATCATAAGATATGATAGATAGATTGACTCAATCACCCATATATACTAACCCAACCCAACCCTATAGCCAACTCATATCAGTTGTAATAAGTACTTATAGATAAATACAATCAAACATAATAGAAATGGAGAAATAATAGCAATTAGAGTATAAAAAGGTGACATATGCCTAAAATAAGCAAGAAAATAAAATGACCAATATACTGATTTGTATTACTACATAACATAGTATGAGTGTTGCAAGCTCAAACAGTCATTCAATCTGTAAACAGACATTATATTCACATTTGGCTTGAAAAATAGTGCTAAAATGAATATATTCAATTGTCAAACCAAAAATTTCCATATATAGTAGATTATATAAACATATAAACATTATATTTAGATTCAGCTTCAAAAATGGAGCTCAAACATATATATATCATATAGTTACCAAATTTGGAAATTATACATGCTTACATAATTTATCAGCCATCAGATTTGAAATCAGCACAAAAAACGGAGCAAAATGATATATATATCATATAATTGCCAAATTGAGAAATTACCCCTGATTACATTACATAAGCTTACGGGTACTATATTTGGATTCTTCTTTCAAATACGATCACAGCCATATATAGTACATTCCCATTGGATCATCCCATCAGCCACAATCTTATCTGAGATTAATGGGTTTTTAACCCATGAAAGGTTTTTAACCTAGCTGGAAAAGTTGCCAGATGGTTTGTAACCCCAACTCCGACAAGGTCCGGCAGGGTTTTTAAACTGCCTACAAGGTCTGGTGGACTTATATCTTCTTATTTCAGCCCTTGAGCATGCTGACGTGGCACCATGGCCGTAGAACAACCCCGCCGCCGCCAATCCATCCAATCCACCTCCCTCGCGCTTGCAAATGCGCGTTCGATGGCTCCCAGCGCTGTGAAGGGCCATTCACCGGCTCGCAAGGCCTCGCGCTTGCAAGTGCACCTCATCAAGGTCGCAGAGTCGCACGGAACAACTGCCGTGGACACCCCCACCTTTACCCCACTCCCCCTGCCCTGTGCGCGTTTGAGTTCGCGCCAGCCCACTCCCACTCTCATGCACACAGGCCTGGAATCGATGCGCACGGACCAGCAGCAACAATACGTGGATGCAAACACCACGTACACCATCAAGACACCCTCCGCGCGTGTGCACCACTCCCTCCTGCACGTACACCATGGTGTTGCATGCCGGGAGCATCAGCACCGCGTCCACGCGCTCCAGCATCCTGCCCGCTGCCCACATCCTGCCCGCACGTGTCTCAAACCGTGCCTGCACGTCCCAACCCTGTGCCCCATGTGTTCCAGCACAGTCCCGGCTCCAGCACGTTATCCGCGAGCCTCCGCACTCTAGTGGCGAGCCTGCGCGGCCCAGCGCCATGCCCACGCGCCCCAACACCGCTCCCGGGCATTGCAATGCCTGCATCCGCGCGCTCCAGGCCCGCGCTTCAGCCCCAAGCCCGCGCATCCAGCCCCATCCCCCGCGCATCCAGCGCCGCGCCCGCCGTCCCAGGCCCGCGCCCGCCGTCCCAGCACCGCACCTGCACCCTAGCACCCCCGATCCTCGCGCGTATACCTCGCGCGCGCGGGAGCCATCGGCAGCGTGGCTGATGTGCAGCCAGTGCAGTGGCCGGTGCGTGCGGAGCGAAACAAGCGCCTGCGCCCACCGGACTGCGGCGCATATGCTCTACAGCGGGCGTGCAGCGAACGGTGCGGGCGACGTGCGTGCAGTGCGTGCGTAGCCGGGGGGCGGGAGCGGGCGAGAGTGCAGGAGTGCAGGGCGGCGGCGGGGCGGGGCGGTAGGTGGTGGTGAATGCGAAGCGAAGCGCCGGCGAGTGGGGGAGGAAACACCGACGAGCGGGGGAGGAAGCGCCGGTGAGCAGGGGAGGAAGTGCCGACGAGCAGGGGAGGAAGCGCCGGCGAGCACGGGTGGAAGCGCCGGCGAGCGTGCAGGTAACCACTATTGTAGTAGTGCCGAGATCCTTAAGATCTCGGCCGATATTTTTTTTTGAAATACCATATGTTTTCGTGGCACCCTAGGTGCCACCTTACCTGCGTGAATTATAATGTGCCTGACGACTGGCTGATCAGCAGTTGCTGGGTTTTTTGTAATACAGCTCTGGCAATTTGCTGTATATAATATATTTCAGTGACTGGGACACCTCCAGACAGCAGGTTGCGAGGTGAAATACCATGCATGCAGAAACCATTTCACAAGTGAAACAGCCTGTCAGGCGCAATTCAATTTCCAGCCATGTGCTCATTTGATTGCTGCAATGCGATCGTGACTGTCCTCCCCTTCATTCTGCTCCTCAGTCTGCACCTCATCTTCCACCCTGTTCTTCCACACTTGATGTCTGAGCCTGTAGCCTCAGCCGCCATTCTTGAATGCCTGATGGCAAACTTCCAGAAAGCGATGGTCGAGGAGGACTCAACCCTCATTGATGAGGAGACCGTTGAGGAGGGCCAGAGCCTTGCTGACAACCTCGAGGTGCTCACCACGACAGACCACAATGTCATCCATCAACCTCCAGCCATCCAGAAGAGGATGAGGGTCGAGCAGGGTGCCCTTGAGGAGACCTTGCAAAAGGCAACTGAGCAGGTCATCGTTGAGCACACACTGGATGAGTATCGAAGGTAATGCATGCTTGCATCATTGCCCAGGAAAGTACGACAAGCAACTGTGCTCACATATCTTCACGACAGGCTGTGGAACAAGTTTGCTGAGTTCTGCGTTGAGACGGCATTTGCTGATGTGGCCGACATGGATGCTTTCGAAGCCTTGGTCAATAGCAAGGACCTCCCTGGCACCCTGCCGATGCAGATCTCCCTATGAATCATGCAAAAGTAGGTCAACTGTGTGCTCTCTCATGTAGTCCAAGTTGACAATGCTTACCTCTTCATTTTCAGATGTGATGAAATTGACATCTACACCAATGAGACAAAGCCGCTGAGTGAGTCGCGAAAGACGTATGCCTATGCACAGAAGATGCGGGCTGCAATCAGCCACAAGTTCAGGTGAGAGTTGCGCCATGGTGTCCAGGGATGGCAGGAAAATCCCATGAAGAAGGGGAGTTTCTCCGGAAAGCCCTCCCTTGCGTACAAGGTCTCCCAGTACATGATCAGCCTCCGCCGTCGCAAGGTTCATCCATTTTGGTGGCCCGTTTCGACTGTTGTGAGTCGTGACTCATTGCCCAACCCGATTGCAGGCCCGAGCTGGCGAAGTCATCCAGAGTGTGCATGCCATCACGGAGGACACGATTTGATGGCTCTATGACTTCAATGTAGCATTTGAAGATGATGAGCCTGCTAACTCCTCGGAGAGTGTGATCCAGAAGTGCAAGCACAAGGTGCAGCACCCCGAACAGTGGGGCAGCCATGACATTCACCTCATGCTCAATGCGATCTATGTGCTCTCGTTCCTCTGTCTGCTCCATTTCGACGAGGTTCTCAGGCTGCAGTGGCATTGGCTCGAATTTGAAGACAATGCGAAGACTGGCAAGCAGTGGCTGCGGATCACGATCCCATTCTGAAAGATGCATCAGACCAGTGGTACGGACTCTCACCATATTCCTTGGACATAGTATCACTCGCGCGAGCAGCTGACTGTAATCCTTTATTTTATTTTTAAAACTCTGACAGGCATTGCACCCTTTGTCCTGTACGAGAACCATAAGAAGCCATGGCTGGACCCGATACTGGCCATCTCGAGGTGGCTGGAGTGCAAGAAGAACATGAAGCTTGAGGGCTTTGTCTTCCACAAGAAGGTCACCTCCGGGTGCTTCAGCCAGATGTCAAACCAAGCAATGGTGTGCATTCCATCACCTCGAGCCACTTGTCCGAATGACTGATGCCTGATCTCCCAGTCTGCTGTCTCATTCCTTGAGTGCTTCCGGAACAACATGACCGACATCAGAGTCGACCCATGCATGTACAGCACCCACTCGTTCTGCCATGGGGGCTGCCAATATCTTGCGACGGACCTGCGCTGGCCCATCTGCAAGATATGCAACTGGGGAGGGTGGTCTGAGAACCAGAACACAGGCACGATTTTCAAGTATCTTCTCTCCTGGACTGACGAGACTGTCAAGCGCAAGGATTTCTTCAACTCGAACAAGCAGATGGGTGAACCCTGTTCCTCGTGTGGTCGTACTTGCCCATGCACCTGAGATACACTACCCTACTGCCATTTTCATTGCATACATATCATACTTCATAGTTTCCTCCAATGAGCCTCAATCTGCTTGCTGTTTGCATTCACCGAGCACCCTCTCTCACACAGATAGGCCATTCAAAATCATTTCCGAGGACTACCAAGGCTACAAAGGACTAAAATATGGATACATAAAAGGAGAGACCATAGGCTGTAGATACCTCGAGACAGTGCATCTATCACACATGATACAAATTTCCTAATGTTTGAGCTCAGCCACAAGGGTGAGACACACCCATTCGAGCAGCAGAGCAGGTACCCAGGTTCTGCCAATGGCTGCCTGCTCGCCATGCTCGCCCGCATCACCTCCGATGTCACCCTCGATCGGGGCGACAAGGGGCATGGACGACGCCATGTGCAGGCACTGCAGCACCGCTTTGCAGGCATCTGCGTAGCGGCTTGGGTCATACAGGATGCAGACCTGGGTGCCGGGCCCATCACCCACATCCACCTTCATCGCGGTGGCCATGATCATGGTAGTGGGGGCTGAAGGGGTCTGTACCCAGTGCATTCAGCCATCGGATCACAACAGGAAAGGGCCAGATGATGCACCGAGCTCGCGCCTGCCTGCCAGAGCTTGCGAAGGAGGCCAACTGTATCTACTTACTTTATACTACTAAACCCTATTATATTAAGCAAAGCCATGTAACGACAACAACCATTGTTGTTAAGAGCATTAAAAGGCCAAAGCTAATAAAGCTGCATCGTTAACTATATAAAGGTATTGGCTCTCACGGCCAATGCCTTTGGCCTCAGAGCTACTTATTCCCATGATTTAATACCATTATTCTTATATATCAATCACTTCGGACAGCACCCGGGTATCTCAGACTTGAGGTCAGACTCTTACTAAGCAGCAATGTAATACATATGACATGCATAAAAGAACATATCGGCCAAGATCGTAAGGATCTCGGCTGTGTTGCTAATGCGTACTAGCGGGCACTCACTGGCACTTCCCCTTGTGCTCACCGGTGCTTCCCCTTGTGCTCACCGGTGCTTCCCCTCACGCTCACTGGCGCTTCCGTCTGCTGTTCCCGCTCCCGCCACGCAGCTGCACACGCACTGCATGCTCGTTGTGTGCACTGCTCGCTGCATGCCTGCTGCAGTGCACGTGCGCTACGGTCTGGTTGTGCAGGGGTGCTATGCGCCGGCTTGCTGCTGGCGCCCGTGCCCTCCATGCGCTGGCCACGCATCCAATGCTGAGACAGCGTGCAGGACATGGCGTGGCACTCAGTGCCACGTGGGGCACGGCACACGGTGGGAGCAAGCAGGACACAGCATGGGGCATGCCGGAAGCATGTGGGACAGGCGTGAGGCATGTGGGGAACTGCGTGGGGCATGGCTTGAGGCAAGAGGCATGCAGGGCACGGCATGGGGCATGGCTTGAGGCGTGAGGTGTGCGGGGCACGGCGTGAGGCACGAGATGCACGGGGCAGGGCACAGTGCACGCGGGCCACGGCACGAGACATGGCGTTGGAGTGGGCCCAGGGGACTCTAGCTATGCCCCGAAGGAATGCAGATGAATGCTGATGACAACCTAGCTACTGTGACATGCTATGGACATGGCCTATGCTGACTAAGCCCTCGGCTAACCACCGCTGCTGACCCAACCTCTGGAGGGTGGGAGACCTAGTCTCCCCACTCCATGTGCCCCCCTCCAACATGGCAACGTCCGCGTTGCCTCCAAAACCTGACCTGATGAAAACGAGGAGTGAACCCAGCCAAGGCCCTGCAAGACATGAGACAGCTCTGAAAGACGAGGGTCTGTTGCCCACTCAAGGTCAGAAGTGTGCTGCTGCGTCGAATGAACGGGATGTGCAGGTCGGATTGATGAGCGCCAAGATAATGATGCAGATGGTGGTGACCGGTATCGACGGAACTGTGGTGCATGAGTACTGTGTCGCTGAGAACGTTGAACTCGCCGTTGTATAGACCCAAAGGGCTGGGTCACCGAGTTGGACCGCAAGATGGAGAAGTCACGCAGAGGTGCTGAACATAGAGGCGGAGGAGGCCGGATTGGGAGAGAATCAGCATCATCAGCCCATGAGAACAGCGCGGGTGCGACTGCAGTGTGAACGTGAACCGGAGCGGGTGGGTCATCTGTCTGGACTTGACGAGAGGTGCGCATGATGCAACGAGCCTCAGCACAAACTTGCTCGCGCCCGACCTTCACCCCTGCGGACTTCCCCTCGTCGAATCCATGCTCGCGGCCTTCAATCATGCCCACCTTCCTCCCTGTGGCATGTCCTTCTTGTAGACCCACATTCCATCCTTCCTTCAAGCCCGCGGCATGGCCATCAGACAGCGCCATCACCACAATCTCTTTCAGGTGCATGGGATCAAGCAAGGCAGGGTCGGGATCCTCGATGAGCGGCATGGCGGCTGCATAAAGTGGTAACGTTTGTATGGCAGCGTCGGCACGTGAGGTTGGTAGGAACTCAGAGGTCCGGATGGCAGCGTTGACATACGTGCGGGTGGGCCAGTTGTCGGTCTGGACGTGAACGGAGGGGCGCACAATGCGACGTACCTCGATGCGTTCGAGTACGCACCCTGCCTGTATCCCTGCGGCCTTCCCTTCGGTGAATCCGCGGTCTCGGCCCTCCATTACACCCATCTTCCTCCCCGCCTCTAATCCCTCGCAATATCCATCTTCTCGGCCTTTTTTCTTCCCTTCCTTCTGTCCCTTACGCCGGCCTTGGTCCAAAACTTGCTCCATGAGGTCGGGGTGCATGTCGGAGAGCGAACGGGCCCAATGCGTCGAGACAATGCTTGTCGGCGGTGTGGGGGTCGTGTTCGCGCTCACGCTGGGTGCTTCACGCGGCTCGTCCTTGTGGGGTGCAAGGGGCTTCCCTGGTTCGAATCCGGGGGCGAGCGATGATATAGTGGATGCAGGGCACGGAACAACGAGCGTGGGGTCGGCATGGGGTGTCGAGGATGTCGTGGGGTGTGAGGATGCGTTGACTGCGGGAGCAGCGATTGGGACGCAGCTCGCGGTACTCACCTCGCTTTTCGCGGCTTCATATCCCTCGCGGTACCCGTTGCCTCTGCCTTCTTTCCTCCCCATCGTCATCCCGGCTTCCAAACCTTCCTCCCAGACTCCATACTCTGCCTCCTTACGTATGCGCACGATGAGATCGGCGTCGATCTCGTCGATCGACTTAGCGAGTCGTGCGGGGGTGCACGCGGGTTGTGGGTCGTGCAACGTGGTGCTCGTCGAGTCGACGGAGAACGTGGGGTATTGGGGCGTTTGGACCACATGGATTCCTTCGGGGACGCTGTCCGGTGTGCTCATCTCGAGGCTACCCCTCGCAATCTCCTCGGTCCCGCTCTCCTCCTGGCCCTGCTTCAGCCTTCGCCTCGTGCCTGCCTCCAATCCCTCGCGAAAACCTGTATTCCGCCCTTCTTTTATCCCTGCCTCGAAGCCCTTCCGGATCGCGATCGATACCATGTCGTCGTGGTACGCGCGCCCGACGAGGTCTTGCTCGGTGTGCGGTGCGCACTGTTCGCGCGGTTCGTACGCGGCGGCCGTATGGGGCTTACTCGGTTCGATTCCGGGCGTCGGCGGTTCTACATCGTTGTGCGCAAGTGCTGGGACGTCGGTGGGGACGGTGGAGGATGTGTGGGATGCCGGAGAGACGGGACTGGGGCTGAGGTATGCACGCGCGCTTGTTGTGTCGTCTGCGTGGACTCCCAGGTGCTCCTTGGGCTCGTTTGCGAGCGCGCAAGGACGTGCGTCGAGACGGGGCGGGATGGACACATGGGGCGGCGTCGCGGCACGCGTGTGTGGTACAGGAGAGGCGGGGGTGCATACCAACTGTGGGCCTCCCTCGTTTGCATCGCCCGCGCTCTGCACCTTATCCCTGCTCGGCCCAAATTCGTCCTGCGGGTCGTTCTCCGTGGTGTGAGGGCGTGCGGTGCGGTTGGGCGTCGCGCGTGAGGTGTGCGGGGTCGTGGTATCCGCGTTTGACGTGCGAGGGGTGGTAACGGGAGCGGGGTGCATTTGCACGCTGCGCGGTTCTCGCGGTTTCGCTGTGGCAGGCGTTCGGCTTCCGTCGGACTCGCCTTCGGTCGCAAATGGTGCCGGGATGGCGTTGCGCGGCGCGGATATGGTGTTTGGGCTCCCGAGGGTCGTATGCAACGCGGTAGATGGGGCTGGGTGTGCGGGACACGCGATACGCGCGTGTGAGTCGGCTGGCTGCTGTGTAAGCGCCGGCGATGGCTCGTTCGTGGCGATTGTGCCTAGCGTGTCGGCGGATGCGACGGTGGCGATGAGCGGGGTCGCAGAGCTCGTGGTGGTGGGCAGGGGGAGTGATGCTGCTGCTGCTCTCCAAGCAGCTGTGGTAGCGCGCTTCTTCTTGCCCATATCGAGTAATTCGCAGGGGATCGACTCGAAGTTCGAATGAGTTGGAGTTCTCGTTGATAGGGCGCGAAACAAGGGCGGGAGAGGACACCAGAGAGCACTTGGGAGAACCTGAGAGCAACAAAAAAACACTGTGAGAGCACGGAGGATCTGGGAGCTGAGAACGACGAGTGTATGACACGACACGAGCGTGCGAGAGTGACAAAAGACGACGAGAGCTCGAAAAAAGACGAAAAAGGACAGAACAATGAGTGCGGAGCAGCGTATGTCGAACTCACACTCTCATCACCAGGTGGAGTGGGCCCAGGGGACTCTAGCTATGCCCCGAAGGAATGCAGATGAATGCTGATGACAACCTAGCTACTGTGACATGCTATGGACATGGCCTATGCTGACTAAGCCCTCGGCTAACCACCGCTGCTGACCCAACCTCTGGAGGGTGGGAGACCTAGTCTCCCCACTCCAGCGTGGAGCATGCAGAGAATGGCGAGACTGCGTGGGCCATAGGGCTTGAGTGCACACGGGTGTTGGAGTACATGGAACACGCAGCTACGAGACTGAGACCCACATGCTGGAATCTGCACAGATGGGACTGGAATGTGCGGGCACAGAGCTGGCATCGGGTGCCGGCGGGGGAGGGCACCTTGAGGGCGTCGTATGCTTCCGCATGGAGTTGCCATGCCATGGGGCATGGTGACAGGCCGACGCACACATGAACGAGAACACGTTGGTGTGAACGTAGCGTGATGGAGCTGAGGCAGTGGATGGGGATGACCTGGTGCGGCAGTCATTGCACGCACGTTCAGGAGCTTCTAGGCAGGCACGCTTGCAAGTACGAGCTCTTCCGTAGCTGGTCGTCTTCGTGCATGGAGCTGGAAGATGTCGGGTGCGCAGTTAGAAGCACGAGGAAAGGGGGGGTCAACGGCAGTGACGTCCATCGTGCAGCTCATAGCGAGCCATGTTATCATGTTGTGAGGCTAAAATGAGTAGATTTTAGTTAGAAACAGTAAGAAAACGAATAGAAGAAGAAAACAACATACAAACGAGGGGCTTTTGAGCCTCAAAGAGCACCCGATCGATGAGAGGAGGACACAGTGAGCCTCAACCCGAGCCTTGTGGCACAGTTCGGCAGTTGCCGAACATGTCACCGAGTTTGTCAAAATCGATATTCTGACCCAAGTAAATTTGATTAAAGTGTACGAATATTACATGACATGTAGATAGTGATAATGAAATGAAATGCCAAGTTCTGTATAAATAGAACGAAGTGCAGGAGAGAAATCGGCGAGAAACAGATAAGCACGTACCAAATGTACGACGCTTGTCCTTAATGCTGAACGCATCGAGCTCGAATCGAGCTGTTGGGAATGCCGGGCATCAGATTCGAGCTGCAATTGTGCAGCACATTTTGTCCCTATCATGTATTGGGTTTTTTAGATAAGTTGGGGCATATGTTATGTATGTATTACGACTTTATGGTAAATTTTAGTAGCCTAGCTCTTTGAGATCTAATCAAATACATGTGTTTTCAGCTTCATGAACAGTTATTTCATGTGTATTTCAGGCCTCAAGCTCTGAAATCAAGTCCGAAAAATATCAGACTTCGTATTTACATTTCTTACAAGAACATAATATTTTTCGCTCAGATAGATAAGCAGAACTTGCTGTAGTGAAGTCTATACTACAGGAAATATGAGGTAGGGTTACTGTAGGGTTAACATAAATCACTTATTTTGGCTTTAACAATGCTCTGTATTGCTTGAAATGTCGTATATACAATTGAGGCTGTACTAAGTACACATCTATACTAAGCTTTAGGGACAATACCGTGCAGAAATTGTGCACGAGCACTTCTCTTCTCGAGGATCAGGCTTCTCGGGCTTTCAGCCACTGCCACTCAGCCGTTTCCGAGCCGCGGCAAAGCTCGTGCGCAACTCGCTCTCCAGCCTCTCACCCTCTCCTGTCTGTCCCTCTTTGCATACTCACCCGCTTCCTCGCTCTTTGCACGTCCCTTTCTCTGTGTGCACCCTTTTCCCACCGTCACCCGCATCTGCCGCCCTCTCCGCCGCCCTTCCACACCCTCCACAGCCCACCGCAGCCATCCGCCCACCTCCACACATGTCCGACACACGCAGAAGCGTGCACAACACGCCCCCAGACACGTATACACCCACGTACAATGATATGGATGTGTGACCAACACCCGTGCTTGGGTGTGCGCAGCACCAGCACCCATGCACATGACAACACCCAACGCGCGTGCCCGTGGGCCCATACGTGTCGCACGTTGCATGCCCATGGCCACCAACACCCACGACCGTCACACAACAATGGTGGCACGCTGTCCTTTCCCCCTCCACCCACTTGCGCTTGGGCCCCAGCACCCACACTGAATGCCAGCACCCGCGTGTGATGCCCAGTGCCCATGCAGAATGCCCCAGCAGCAGCATGGGTGTTGTGCAGCAACGGCGCAGGAGTCTCGGCAGCCGTGCATGGGTAGCACCACGCCGACCATGCAGCAACGACGATGGCAGCAGCGCCTGTGGTGCTGATGACGTACGGTATGGCAACGGTTCCGCAGACTGAGCGGTGGTGGCAGCTGGAATTGAGCTGTGGCAGGAGCGACAGCGGCAGGCACGGGCACATAGCCGAGGGCGGGACGAGCGAGCAGGTCGGCGGGGTGGGAGACGGAGGATTAGATTAGATTAGATTAGATTATCACAATTTAGGTGCCCAATTGCATAGAGCTGTGATCGGGATCACGATCTGATTATGAAGGTGCTAAAAATAGCTCAAAGAAGCACCCCATGAAATAGATTATATATTGCAATTAATGATTCCTATTAGATAAAGCTATAAGGCTAATAGGAGCTGTTAGTGCATAATAGTTATTGTCGTTACATGGTTTGGGCTATTATAATAGTAGCATCATTATAAATTTAGTAGCTATGGCTCAGGAGGCAGCCAGGCCAGACAGATGTCTTGAAGTGCCCGAGGAGCATCACCAGCGCAGCCCAGCCCAGGAGTGACTCGCATCGCATCGCAAGCGCCTTGAGGCTCAGTCGGCGAAGGCAGATTGCATCGCGATCGAAGGGAACATCCCCGCCAGACCAGGACGTGATGGGGACGGCATATTGCCATACCAGCTTGGGGTCAGGGAAGTCTGCTGGCAGCCAGCGTTCCAATTTCCGATGCCGCTGGCCTGAGCAGCGTTGATGGTCGAGAGAGATGGCGGCAGCGCAAAATTGCCTGCGCCATTCGGGAAGCCTGTGGCAGAAGGTGTCGACATGCGCAATGGATGCATTGTCGAGCAGCGCATCCCCGAGGCCACTGTGCATGAGCCCACGCAGGGCCTCCGGCGTGAATCCACGAAGGCCAACCTGGCAAAATAATTCAGGCTCCTATGGGCGATGGGCAAAGGCTGCAAAGCAACTCACCTCTGTGCCGTCACCGTCCATGAGTGTGCGCAGGAGGAGGGCACCGCGCGAAGGCAGCGACGGATCGGTGCATGCTGGACCGTCGTATATAACGACAGTCTGCCTGTAACACTCCGCGTCTTGGCTGGAAATAAAGGGGCAGGAGGGAGGGACGAACATGATCAGCTCCACCTCGATTCTGTGCATTCAGAAGGATGATGGACTCACTTTCGGATGATCATCCGTGCACCGAAAAGCAGCGCACGTGCGTCATCGCTGACAACGGCATCAACGAGGCCTTCGAGATTGAGGTGGGCAAGCTTGGCCTCTGCATCGGCGGGGGCCTGTTTCAGACGTGCTGAACATGAGCCTCCACGTGAGAGCACCATGGCTGGGGGGCATGCTCGCACCGTATGATGGGGGAAGCCGAATGCGACGACGAGCTGGCGCAAGCCTGCTGTGAGCGCATGCGTACGCTTGGTGATGCACTGCCATTGGCACTCTTCGAAGCAGCCGGGACTAGGGCAATCAGGCCCGTCAAACATGAAAAGGGGGACGAGGGGCACCTCAGCGAACCGAGCGAGGCAGGAGAAGAGCGCGCCGAGCTCAGGACTTTGCGCAGCACAAGGGATGGTGTAGCAAATCTGAGCTTCATAGACCCAGGAGCTGGTGACCATGCCGCCGACATGTCAGAATGGCAGCGACGTCTGCGGCAACGTACGTACCTTGTGTTAACGCCAAGCACATAGGTGGGGAGACCGCCCATCTTCTCGATGGGGTACTTTGTGGACAGAAGTAGTGACAGCAACGAGGACATTGCATGCTCTTCAATGACCTGTGCACAGAGCTGTGAAGTGTCAGCAAGCGCACATAGTGGTGGCAGACGACTGCTGCACACTTACCGGCCACAGCCCAGGTGAGTTTGACATTGTTGCGTGTGGGGAGCCCGAATGAAGAGCCAAATTGGGCTGATGTCCATTCTGCTGTGGGGCAGGATGGCAGGACGGGCGGGTAGCGATGAGTCCATGAGCACGATCCGAGCCTGGAGGTCATGTGTGGCACGTTCGAGTGGCGTAGCGTGCATATGAGATGACCAGCACACCAGCAGAGGGCCGGCTGGCTCAATGGGTGATGCCGCTGGCAGGCGCACACAGTTCGAGAATGCTAAGGGCAGCCAGGCGAGGCCCAGAGTGACAGCGTTCCGCTGCAGGCAGACGACATGATGCGGGTCGGTGCCGCGGTGGAAGAGGGTGGCGATGGTGGTAATAGCGGCGAGGGTAGCAGAGCCAATGCGATGGCGGCAGCACTGACAGACACGACGACGACGAGGCTACTCTGATGGCCATCGTGGAGAGAGCAGGAGGAGGGAGCAGGAGGAGAGGGAGGAGAGGGAGGGAGCCCCAGAGGCCCAGCTCAAGCCCTTTGTCATCCATGGGTCCTGGGAGGGGACTGTCATTGGGACTGTAGTTCGTGTCAGTGATTTTGCCTTCGCACGCAATTTGGTGGGCCTCGCAGGGCAAAGGAGGGGGTGCGAAGAGCCCTACCTGCTCAACGATCTACAGTTCTTAGTGGGAGGAGGACAGTCCTCACTAGCGCTACCATCACGAGCATTCCTGGACACCTCGTGCCCTTAGCCGAGGTCTCTGAGTGCCCTTGCTTCACCGGCAGGTCCCTCCCTCTCTCTGCTGCATCTTCACGCCCACCCACTCCCTGCTGCAAAGACAGCATGAAAGATGCGATTTTTTTTCGACTGCATTCACATGCTATCTACGATATGTACGTGCAGGACATGCATGCCCGCTCGATGCATCAAGCCACCACCGTCGCTCCGCCGCTCCACCTCCAATGCTGGGGCTGCTGCGCTCCGGCACTTGCCGTGGGGTTCTCGAGGTCCAGGATGGGAGAGGGTCAGCACCTCCCATAGGGTTCGACATGGGACTGTAGACTGGTGCATGTTCAGTTCTACTTCTCATCACTATCGCCAATGCTATCGCCATGGAATGTCTTGACATCAATCTCCTCCTTTACCACCTTTGCCTTTCCTTTGCCCTTCCAAGCATGTCACGCAAGCACAGCAGCTTGCTCAAGGACCAGATAGGCAATACCAATAGGCATGCCGATTGACCCGAGCAGGATGTCGATGTCCAAGCCATCAACCATGCTCACGTCTGTGTAACCATGACCACGAAGGGTGGCTGCAAATTGTGAGGTCGCCACAAGAGGATACTGCTTGTTGACTGCTTCGAGCAATGTTTCGACACTTGGGTAATAGATCAGAGGCATCCTTGTAACCCATTTTAAACCTGTACCAGTAACAACAGGAGGGAGGGTTGCAAACTGTACCAGTAATAAGGGAGGGTTTGGAACCCAATCTGAACCACTCAAATTGCTTATTATAAATCCGAAAAAATCATTATAAATGTAATACAGTCCGGGCCGTACACCAATCACTACCGCGTGCACGGTGCGCCTACTTGAATGGCTCCCTCGGCATCTTCCACCCTGCACGCCTCCTGCCTCGGCTATGTGTGCACTGCCTCCCACCCCAACTGTATCTACTTACTTTATACTACTAAACCCTATTACATTAAGCAATGCCATGTAATGACAACAACCATTGTTGTTAAGAGCGCTAAAAGGCCAAAGCTAATAAAGCTGCTTCGTTAGCTATATAGAGGTATTGGCTCTCACGGCCAATGCCTTTGGCCTCAGAGCTACTTATTCCCATGATTTAATACCATTATTCTTATATATTGATCATTTTGGACAGCACCCGGGTATCTTGGACTTGAGATCAGACCCTTACTAAGTAACATCGTACATTATATCTAATCTAATCTCAAGGCAGCACCAGGGGGTGCCGCAAAACATACATATGATATAAAAAAAACATATCGGCCGAGATTATAAGGATCTCAGCCGTGACGCTCACTGCTGGCACTCGCCAGCGCTTCCTCTCGCGCTCGCCGGCACTTCCATCTGCCATTCCCACTCCCGCTCTGTGGTTACGCACGCACTGCATGCTCGTTGCGCGTGCTGTTCACCACACGCCCACTGCAGTGCGCGTACGCTGCAGTTTGGTTGGTGCAGGGGCGCTACGCGCCGGCTTGCTGCTGGCGCCCGCCCTTCATTGCACTGGCCATGCATCCGATGTGCATGCCGCTGGGACAGCGTGCGGGACATGGTGCGTGGCATTGAGGCACGCGGAGCACGGCACACGATGGGAGCATGCAGGACATGGCGCGGGGCACGGCGGAAGCGTGTGGGACACGGCATGGGGCACGGGGCACGGCTCGAGGCACGAGGCGTGCAGGGCACGACGCACGTGGAGCACGGCGCGAGGCACAGTGTGGGGCGCATGGAGAATGGCGGGACCACACAGGCCACGGGGCTTGAGTGCGCGCAGGTGCTGGAGTGCACGGGTGTGGGGACGAGAACGCGTGGCTTTGAGGATGTCGAAGGGGCATGGTGATGGGCCGATGCACATGCAAACGAGAACACGTTGGCATGAACGCAGCGTGGTGGGGGTGGGGCAGTGGATGGGAATGGCCCAGCACAGCAGTCATTGCACGTGCATTCGGAAGCTCCTAAACAGATGCACTTGCAAGCACGAGCTCTTGCATAGCTAGTAATCTTCGTGCATGGGGCTGGGAGATGTTGGGCGTGCAGTTAGAAGCACAGGAAAAGGGGGGGATCGATGGCAGTGACGTCCGTCGTGCAGCTCACAGCGAGCCACATCATCGTGTTCTGAGGGTAAAATAAGTAAACTATAGTTAGTAACAGTAGGAAACCGAATAGAAGAAGAAAAAAACTTACAAACGAGGGGCTTTTGAGCCTCGAAGAGCACCCAGTTAATGAGAGGAGGACACGGTGAGCCTCACCCTGAGCCTTGTGGCACGGCTCGGCAATTGCTGAACGTGTCACCGAGTTCGTCAAAGTCGATATTCGGGAACAAGTAAATTCGATTAAAGCCTACGAATAATACATGACATGTAAATAGTGATAATGAAACCAAATGCAAAGTTCTGTATAAATCGAATGAAGTGCAGGAGAGAAATTCGCGAGATACAGATAAGCACGTACCAAACGTACGGCACTTGTCCTTGACGCTCAACGCGTCGAGCTTGAATGAAGCTGTTGCGAACACCGGGCACCAGATTCGAGCTGCAATTGTGCAGCACATATTGTCCCTATCATGTATCGGCTTTTTTAGATAAGTTGGGGCATATGTTAGGTATGTAAAACAACTTTATGGTAATTTTTAGTGGCCTGGATCTTTGAGATCTAATCGAAGTCATGTGTTTTCAGGTCCAAGAACAGTTATTTCGTGTGTATTTCAGATCTCAAGCTCTGGAATCAAGTCCAAAAAAATTCAGACTTTGCATTTATATTTCTTACAAGAACATAACATTTTTCGCTCAGGTAGATAAGTAGAACTTCCTGTAGTGAAGTCTGTACTACAGGAAATATGACGTAGGGTTACTGTAGGGTTAATATAAATCACTTATTCTGGCTCGAAAAGTGCTCTATATTGCTTAAAACATTGTATATACAATTAAGAATATACTAAGTACACATTCTCCTTAAGATGTAGGGACAATACCGTGCAGAAGTCATGCAGGAGTACTCCTCTCCTCAACGATCGGGCTTCTTGGGCTTTCAACTGCCGCCGCTCGGCCGTTTCCGAGCCATGGCATAGGTCGTGCACGGCTCACTCTCCAGCCCGTCCTCCTCTCTCTCCGCGTACACACACACTTCTGTGCTCTTCGCACGTCTCTCCTTCCGCACTGTCCCTTTTCCCACCCTCCTCCGTGTCCGCTGCCCTCTGTGCCACCCTCCCACGCCCTCCATGGCCCACCGCAGCCGTCCGCCCACCTCCACACATATCCAACATGTGCAGAAGTGCGCACAACACGCCCCTAGATGCGTACGCACCAGCGTACAATGACATGGATGCACAGCCAATGCTCGGGCTTGCGTGTGGGTGGCACCATCACCCACCACACGACGATGCCTGATGCGCGTGCCGGCAGGCCCATACGCGTCGTGCATCACGCACCCGCGGCCCTCAACACCCGTGACTGTTGCTCAATACTCGCAGCCCTCAACACCCATAACCGTCGCTCAATACTCGCGACAGTTCCAGCCTGACATGGAGCATCCTGGCACAGCGCAACAATGGCATGCTGTCCCTCCCCCCACCCATGTGCGCTCGGGCCCCAGCACCCATGCTGAATGCCAGCACTCACGTGCGATGCCTAGCGCCCACGCGGAATGCCCCAACGACGGCATGCGATGGTGTGCAGCAATGGCGCAGGAGCCCCGGCGGCCGTGCGCAGTGGGTAGCACCACACCGACCACACAGCAATGACAACGGCAGCAGCGCCTGCGGTGCTGATGACATACGTCGCGGTAATGGTTCTGCAGACTGAGCGGTGGCGGCGGCTAAGAGCGAGCGACGGCAGCGGGAATTGAGCTGTGGCAGGAGTGATGGCGGCAGGCATGGGCATATAGCTGAGGGCGGAACGAGCGAGCGAGCGGGTAGCACCAATGTCGGCGAGGCAGGAGGCAGGGGATTAGATTAGACTAGATTAGCATACTGTACGCAATTTAGATGCCCGATTGCATAGAGCTGTGATCGGGATCACGATCTGATTACGAAGGTGCTAAAAATAGCACAAAGAAGCACCCCACGAAATATATATAAATGATTCCTATTAGATAAAGCCATAAGGCTAATAGGAGCCGTTAGTGTATAATAGTTATTGTCATTACATGGTTTGGGCTATTACAATAGTAGTATCGTTATAAATTTGGTAGCTATGGCTCTCCACCCCACCCGATCTCGCTCGCTCGCTCGCATGTCCCGCTCTCGATCGTGCCTGCGCCAGCCTATCCCCGCCACGACTCAATCCCGGTACCATTGTCACGATGTACGTCAACAGCACTGGCACCGGCACCATCGCTGCATTGCGGGTGAGCACTATCGCGATGCTATGCACCGCATGCCGTGCGCCACTGCCCGGACTGTGCGTTGTTGCTGCACACCATTGTTGGGTGTTCCGTGTGGGGCTGGACATAGCATGCAGGCGATGGGGCTCGAGCACACGTGCTGGGGGGCCTACACCATGGCTGCACTCTGCACACCGATGCCGGGGTACTGCATGTCGTGCGCAGGTGCCAGCACGGGTATTGACCGATGTTCGAAGGTGTTGAGGACCGTGAATGCACAGCGCGCAACACATAAGGGCTGCAGACACCCGATATGCAACGTGTAGGGCCCGCGGGCACACGCGGCTGGTGTTGTTGTGGCTGTGGGGTGCTGGCATCGGGCACACGCAAGCACGGGTGTCGGGCATGCATCCACGTTGTTGCAGATGGGTTCTGCGCATCCGGAGCATCTTGTATGCACTTCTATGCATGTCCGGGCCATGTAGGGGGGGCGGATGGCTGCTGGGAGCCATGTGAGGGTGTGATCGTGGGACATTGAGGGCGGTCGAGGTGCGGGTGGGGTGTGAGCAGAAGAGGGTGAGTGGGGAGGGTGACCAGGTGCGTGAAGAGCACGGAGATGCACGCATACACGCAGAAGGAGGAGGGTGGGCAGGCCAGGCTGTGGGCTGTAGGAGAGGACGAGGGGACGAGCTGCCACCAATTGTGGAGCGGCTCGGCAACCACCAAGCATCGGTGGCTGAAGGCCGAGATGGCCGACATTCGATGACAGGATGGCTCTGGGGCGTGAACAGCAATATATTGACTATTTGTTAAACCATAGATACATACATAGAATAGCATCTAACTCATATCCAAAGCAGCGAAAGATTTAGATCTTTCTAAGAGCTAAAACAACAAAAACATTGTAACCTTAGAGTAACCCTAGAGTACAATTTACGTAGTACAGGCTTTAGCACATCGAGATTCATGAAACTGATTAAGCGAAACCATTTCATATGCTATTATATGTCTATATGAAACGTTATGATTTTTTTCGATGTGATTCTGGATAGTGAGACAAGAAATACATGGAGAAATGCTCTTTATTCAACGAAACCAACAGTATCTCATCAGATCCTGATTATCGAAAGCCTAAATAAATACAGTAAAGTCATCTTATATCGATAGAGTACAGTCCAATGTAACAGTATTGACCGATAGAGGAAGAGAAGGAAGAGTGCTACAGAATTATGACTTGAATCTGGTGCCCGGCATGCCCGAGGCTAGGATTCGAGCTCGACGTGTTTAGTCTTCTTCGCATTTTAGACTTCCTTATCAGTGCCTCCACAATTTCTCTCCTCAATTAAATCGCATTCCTACGAAACTTTGCACTTTATTATAGTCACACTATGTAAACCTACTGTAATATTTCTAGTGTTTAATTGAATAAATTTGCTCGTGAAAGTCCTCTTGGACGACTCGGGACGAGCGACTTAGACCAATTCGGCAATTGCCGAATGGTGCCACAGAGCTCATGGCCACGGTCCTCCTCTTCCTCCACCCTCACTCAAGCGGGCATCGTGCGAGGCTCAATAGCCTCTTGTTCGTAAGTTTTATTGTCTCTATATTTGTGTGTTACTTATTGCTAATTACATGTTGCTTTATTTAGCCCGAAATTGCAGTGACTTGGCACGTTCCATGGCCCACTATGATGTCGCTGACGCCAATTGATCCACCACCTCCCTCGTGCTTGCAAACGCACACCTGATGCTTTCCAGCAGCGTGAATGACAATCCACCAGCACGAATGGCCCCACGCTGATGACTGCGTGCCATCAAAGTCTCCTGGACATGCACGTATGCCGCACCAGGCCATACTGTCCCCGTCCCCGTCCCCATCTCCATCTTCACCACCACCATGCAACATTCACACCAAGCCCCGAGCGTGCACGTATCTGCCCCAAGCCTGCCATCCCTCCCAGCTCTGTGCCCTTGCTCCAGCCCCGACCGTGTGCATCCCAGCCCCGCACATGCAGTATCTCCCAGCGCGCAGACGTCCCAGCCCCAAGCGCGGGCATCTCAGTCCAGAGCCCACGCATCTTAGTCCCAAGCTCCCATGCCCCAGCCCCAAGCCCATGTTGTGACCCCGCACGCATCGCAGCCCCATGCCCAGTGTCCCTTCCAGCCCGGCGCTAACACATCCCAACCCTCACCCGCGTGTCACAGCCCTGCACCCGGCGTCCCTTCCAGCCCGGCACCAATGCATCCCAGCCCCACCAACGCATCTCAGCCCCACCCGCGTGTCCCAGCCTCGAGCCTGCCAGTGCCACGCCCACTCCCTAGCGCACCACCCTGGCCTCTGCGCATGAAATCCGCCCGCCCGTAGCCATCGGCGATGCATGGCGGATGCGTGGCGAGCAGAGTGGACGGCGCGGGCACGTACCGCTCCTGTGCTGAATGGTGCACATGCTCTGCAGCAGGCGTGCGGCGAAGAGTGCATGCAACATGCATGCAGCGAGTGCGTAGCCGTGGGGCAGGGGCGGGAATGGCAGGCGGCAGCAGCCAGCGGCAGTATAGCACGGCGGTGGATGCCGGTGAGCACGAGGGAAGTGCTGGTGACCAACCGAGGGAAGCACCGATGACCGAGCAAGGGAAGCACTGACGAGCGTGCGAGGGAAGCACTGGGGAGCACACAAGAGAAGCGCCGGGGAGCACACGAGGGAAGTGCCGGGGAGCGCACGTGGAAGCGCCGGTGAGTGTGCAAGTAGCGATGGTGGCTGAGATCCTTAAGATCTCGGCTGATATGTTTTTTTTTAAGATCATCATATGTTTTTTGTTGCCATACTCAGATATGTTATTTTATGTAAAACATATTTTATGCAAAACATTTGAGGTTCCAAACATTCCATTTAGCCCGAAAACACTGCTTATACTGGACTGGTACAGTTTGGAACCTTCCCTCCTGTTACTACTGGTATAGGTTGTAAATGGTCTACAGGATCTGGTGTAGATTGTGGGAGCATCGCCATTGCTCTCGTCACTCTGGATAAGGTCAATAAGGGAAGTCATGTGAGTAGACCATGACTCGGAATGTGTTGACGGTCCTGGCACAGCCACGTTGACATGTTGTGCAAGACCGCTCGTGAAGGGGAGCGTGGTCAGGAGGTGTACATGGATGGCTGGTGGGATGTTGGACACGTTGGCATGAGCAGATGGTGTGAGACGTGGCTTCTTTGGAACATGGTTGAAGTCAGCAACAGCAGGCAGGTGGTATAAAGTAGCCTCCTTTAAGAACTGTAAAGCAAAATTAGCATACTAGAAACCTAGTAAAAACATGACATACTATCTTCTTTGCCTAGAGAGTGATCTTACGGATGTCCATCTCGAGATGTTCTCCCGTGATGGGAGATACATGACAGTGTCGCTCATGATGACAAGCACATTTGAGGTGCTCCTTCAACTGACGGAACTCTGCGACAAAGCTAAGTGATGTACTCAGATCATCACTGTTACCATCACCTGAAGTACCAACATCAGAGACACTGTCATCAGCTGCTCATCGCTTGCGCGATAGAGCTGGTACTGAGACGGGAGGGGCAGGAGGAGGCCGCTATTGAATTCAGGATAAGCAATAATATATGAATGATACACTTTACACACCAGATTATGTATCTCCATGGCTACTGTACATGTACGTGTCCTACTCGATAGCCCAACACCGGTAGCCATGGCCTCTTGTAACTCAAATGCATTTGACAAGTGATGGGGTCATCAGAAAAATCAGTTTTCTACATAGCTTCCAGCCAATGATATGGCTCCTATGATAGTTCTATGCACTCTATGTATTTTGGCAGCACAGCTTTATAGCTCTATAAGACCTATCATAGGTTCTATAGCTGTTGGTGGTGGGTATATAGAGCTATGTAGTTTTGAGTGACAGCTATGCTAGCTATATAACATTATAGGGTTGCTATCAATGCTATAATTCCTATCATACCATACCTAGAACCCCAAAATATACTAAGGCAAGAGCACCTTAAGCCAATTGTCTAGGTTGAAAATATATTTAAATTATGGGCTCAGGAGTAATAAACAACAGCTAATTCTACTATATTAAAAGTAAATAAGTAATTAGGGCCAATGCGGGCATGCATCCACGGTGCGGGAGGCCGTCGTGGGCCCGGGGCCCGTACACGAGAGTGCGTGCACTGGCCGACGCGCATGACACGAGGCGCACACGCACGAGGTGCGGCAGGCCTGCACGCACGAGACGGGAGGGCCGTGCGCGAGGCACAACGGGGCGTGCACGAGGCGCTGGGTGGCAGCGGGCCTGTGCACGATGCGGCAGACATGCGTGCAGGAGGTGCGGGGCCCGTACGCCAGGCGGCGGGCCTGTATGCGAGGCGCGGGACCTGTGCACGAGATCTTGGGCCACCACGGGCTTGTGTGCGATGCGTCATGCCTGCGTGCGGGAGACGCAAGGCGCGCAGGGCGTGTGGTGAAGCATCGAGGGCGGCGGGCCTGTGCGTGAAGCACTGGGTTGCCACGGACTCATGCGTGAGGCGGCAGCCTGCACGCGAGGCGCAGGGTCTGTGCACGAGATGCCGAGGGCGTGCATGAGGCATCGAGGGCGTGCGTGAGGTGTCGAGGGTGGCAGGTCCATGCGCGAAGCGTCAGGCAGCCACGGGCCCGTGCGTGAGGCACTAAACTGCCGCAGGTTCGTGCGTGACGCGATAACCTGCACGCAGAAAGCGCAAGGTGCGTGGAGGGGTGTGGGCGAGGGTCGAGGGCGGCGGGGCCATGCACGAGGCGCAGGGCCGGGCACAAAATGTCGGGCTACCACAAGCCCATGCGCAATGTGGCAAGCGTGCACGCGAGGCGCGATGGCGTAGACGTCGCAAGGACGGACAGGGCCCCGCACGACGTGCGTGCGCTGGCGTGCCCGTCCCGGGTCGTGGACGACCGTGCACACTCCACTGATCGTGGTCGTTGGAGGCGATGCGCTGGGCACTAGCGACGTGGCAGCGACGCAACGTGGTGGCGAGGCGGTGTGGCGGCGAGGTCGGCGGAGGGCAGGGTGTTGCGGGATAGGCGGCAGTCGGAGGCAAGAGGGGATGAGGGCACGGGAGGACAAAAGAAGTCGAGAGTATCGCTCGTCGAACGAGCGATACTCTCTAGATTAGTACGAATAGATGAATTGAGACTTTTTTTACTTACCTTTGAGGCCCTCGGCATCTGACTATCCTCCTCCGGTGTTCGATCTGATGGGAGCGAGAAGAGGGATGGCGAACGGGCGAGACAGGGGAGTGAGGGTGGTAGGGACAAGACTGACTTCGACGTGCGTTCGGTGCTTACAGCCACCGAACGAGCGAAGCTACGTTGTTTGAGCTTTAACAAACCAAGTAAAATCGTAACAATTCAGAGAAAAAGAATACTATGATAGATCATACAGTAAACCAGAATTAATGAGGATTCTATGTATCTACTGCACCGTGAATTGCTGAGCAGCAGCATCAACATAATAAAGTCTAGCGCCCAGTCTCTGACGCGACGCTCAGCAAGCGCCCAGCAACCACAAATCCCGGCTCCACCCGGGATTCGTATATAAGGCTCGCGCGATGCACGTTGCCTCTTGCTCTTTAACTCTCACTGTCTCTTGCCACGTCGATGCCTTCGTCGACGTGCTTTGCTTGCTCGTCATCATTCTTTACTTTGCTCGTTGTCTTTAAGGTAACCTTTCATTGTTTTTTCTTATTGCTCATACTAATACTAATATCTTTTAAGTTGTCTTTCAGATTTCGCTTTTTGTTACTTTGGTAAGTTTTCATGTGTTATCTTTATCTTTCAAGACTAATGTTTTTTTTTTTACCTTTGATTACTTATCTTATCTTATCTTATCTTGTACTACTTATCTTATCTTGTACTACTTATCTTATCTTATCTTATTTCTTACTTTCTTACTTTCTTACTTATGTTTTTGCTTTTTAATTAGTAGTAGTTTTCATGATATCAATATACTCTTAATGCATTGAAATAGTTTATACTTGTGTGATCATATGTTACTAATTCTGATATGACTGTAAAAAATATTCATAGTTTCAACAGATTTTATTGCTTTAATATGATATTGAATATAGAATATGTAAGACACATATTAAATGTAAGATATATGAGACACATACTGAATGTAGAATATATAAGACACATAAGCCTTATAGCTTTAATAGACACTTATAGCTTTCATAGCTAGCTAGACTATCATAGCTACATAGTTAGCTATTATAGCTATCATAGCACTTCATAGCATCACCCTTTAGCTATGCTGGCTATAGAGAAAAGGGCAGTGCTATGGAACTATGAAATCTATATAGACTTTATAGAGCTATGTACCACTTACACATTTATCTGATGAGCCAATGACCTCCCACCACATCCAGTGGGCCAGACAATGACCCATTGGTACATAGTGAACCAGGCCAGTCAATGATAAATGGACACTACAGATTAAATGACCAGAGGCCAGACAATGACTTATTGGTACATAAGGGGAGCAGGCCTGTCATTGAGTAACTGCTACATTGTGACCGACAGGCCGGCATGGGATGACCATTCAACAATGGCACTTTGTCAAGCTCGCCTGGCATTACCTCAATGCACTAAGTGACTGAACATACTCCTTTGTGCACATGCATTGCTATGTGTTCTTCGTGCACCTCTCTTGCTTTTCATGTGTGCGTCTCGCTTTCCATGCACCCATGTCATTTCCCATCCCTCTCGGGCATCCGACGCACCTCCACGCCCCTCGACCATGTCTCTCTCAGCCTCCCAGCAGCCCCTAGCAGCCCCCAGCAGCCCCCAGCAGCCCCCAGCAGCCCCCGGTGGCCATCATGCATGTATAGGGGCCTCTACACACACCGTCCATGTGCGAAATGCGCAGTGTGCAGGCGCGCACAGCACAGCGTGCCCAGCGCCTGCCTAGGCTATCCAGCACCCCCGGGCATCGTTCAACACCGGCGTCGGAGCCTCAGCACACACGCTCGATGTGCAGCACACATGTGCAATGCCCCGATGCCCACGCGCGATGCCCTAGCAATGGCCCGCATGCCCCAGCAACGGGCAGACCCCCCAGCAATGGCGCACAGCCCCCAGCACCATGCTGCATACTCAGCATGCACACCACATGCCAGCACCTGTGCCGCATGCCCAGCACCCACATGCAGTCCCCCAACAACGGCGCGTGTAGCTAACAACAGTGCGTGTGCACCCATGCTCGCACCCCACACCCCGCAGTGCACCCATGCGTCGCAGCAGCAATGACGCCAGCAACGCCAACGGCGCTGATGACGTGCATCGCAGCAATGTGCACGTGGGATCAAACAGTGGTGGTGAGAAGTGGCAGTGGGAGGCACGTGCAGAGTAGTGGCAGCGGGGGTGGGAGGCGGGCAGCATGCGCATTCATGTAGCCGAGGTCGGGGTGCACATAGCCGAGGCGGGAGGTGGTGCCAAGCAGGGGTGGAAACGGTGCCGAGGTGGGGTGGGCACAGTGCTGAGCCAAGCCGATGTAGTAGGCGTGCTAAGCACGCAGGAGTGTGTAGCGTATGGCCCAGTAAGTGGCCCCAAGCGAGATTATAATATGAGTGTATAATAATGAGCATGGTAAGTTGCCAGCCAGCAAGTTGCTGGGTGTATTGGAATGCACTCTTGGCAATTTGCTGGTCCACAAAATTATTCAAGGGCTGATACTGGTGCGCCGGCACCTGCTGCATCATCTTCTCAAGTAGGCACCGCGTCGACTGACGGGACGGGGTCAAAGGCCGGCAATGGTGCCGAGAGAGAAACAACCACGCAGGATGAAACCTTGGGTGGTGAAGGCTTGGATCAGGCTGGCACGGATGGCCCGGGTGAGGGAGACGGTCCAGGTGAGGGAGACGGTCCGGGTGACTGCGAAAAAGAGGGGAACGGCGAAGGAGAGGGAGATGGCAAAGGAGAGGGAGATGGTGAAGGACATCTGAAAAATCTAATTTTTATATAGCAAAAGGTCAAGCTATGAGTCCTATAGGTAAGCTATGGAGTCTATGACTTTGACTTGTCAAGCTATATAGAGCTATGAGAGCTATTATAGCATTCATAGCAGATAGTGTAAAATATATAGCTTATATAGCTAGTACTGTCAAATACATAGAGCTATTATACTTAATAAGGGGAGCTATAGCTCCTATCATTACTATGCTGAGCCAGATAGGCATCAAAGACTTGAAATCCAAATTTTTACACTTCAATTGTCAATAGTACTACAAATCAGTCTACTACATTACAGAAGCTACTAACTATTTCGAACGGACCTCGCACGCGCACAACGGCATGCAGTGACGACATAGCGCCTGTCATCGCAGCCGGCCACGCGTAGCCGACGATGTGCGTGTGCCGTCGCCAGCATGCGTGGCACCATGCGCACAGATGGCTGCCTGCCACTGTGCATGCACTGTTGCCGGTGCGCAGGGGCTTGCGCACATAGACAAGCTGCCCGCAGCTGCTCCGTGCGCATGCGTGTGCAACTGCGCTGGTGCGGTCGTGCACGTGTTGTTGCCGGCATGCCTTGCCTTGTGCACGGAGACAGCACCATGCGTGGTCTTGTGCACACAGACCCGCCGTACGTGGCAGCCTGCACCGTCGTTGCGTGCATGCATTGGCACGGTCAAATGCGGTTGGGCGCGGTGGTCACACCATGCGTGGGTGTGTGCATGCACTGGCGCGGCCGTGCGCATGCAGTCGCCGGCCTGCATGGCCCTGCGTCACAGACCAGGCCGTGCGTGGCAGCCTACGCACTGGCAGGCCCATGCACGGCTGCCTCGCTGTCACTGCGTACACACACTAGCACGGTTGCCTGCAGCCATGTGGGGGTGAGACGGTACCATATGCGACAGCTTGCACACTGGCGGGACTGTGCACGGCTGCCTGTGCCGTGCGTGCATGGTTGCACTGACACGGTCATCCATGGCTGTGTGCGGGCAGGGCGGGGCAGCAAGAAAGTGCAGGGCCACAGGGCGGGGCCACGAGGTGGCAAGAAAGCAGGGACGGGGCCACGAGGAGGTGAGGGTGGGGCCACAAGAAGGAGGATGGGGCCGCGAGGAGGCAAGGAGGCAAGGACGGGGCTGTGGATGACTGCACGCACATTGGCAAGGCCGGGCGCAGCGGTCTGCATTGCATATGTGCACATACGCACTGATGCAGTCATCTGCAGTTGTGCGCATGCAGTCGCTGGCGTACATGGACCCGCTCATGCAAGCGGGGTCGTGTGCACGCAATCGCCGGCATGCATGGCCATGCAGACATGGCTGGGGGCACGTGGGGATGCGGGCGTGGGCGCAGTTTGGGGCGTTGAGACGAGGGTGTTGCCTGGGCGTGGTAGAGAGTGAGTGTGCATCGTACAATGCTTTGTCGAGTCTCATTGCTGTGGCAACGAGGCTCAACATCGGCGTCGTCGACGGCGTTGTCGAGGGAGATGATGGGTGCAGTGGGTCATGGGCTCGGTGCAGGGATGTGGAGGGGACAGGTTGGTCGTGAAAAGACACGAATATCGTTTGGAAAACAAACAATATTCGTGTGATTAGCATAGAGACAAAAAAGAAAGGACTAATGTACTTACCTAGAGCCCTCGGCACCTCTGCGAGCCCTCCTAACCATCGAAAGACGCCGTCTGTTGCGTGCAGAAAGTGATTGAGGCAGGGGAGAGAGAGAACGGACTCAGAGGGAGTGATGGACAAAGTTGATTGAACGCACCAAGTCGCACGTCGAGTGCCACAGCAAGCATTCGACTTGCGTGGCTTGCGATTTCGAATTCAACAAATTAAATCAAATGTTATAAAATCCAAAAAAAAATGTAGCACATATAAAATTCCTGTATCTAGACTATGAATGAGCCAGATACATGTCTACATTACTGTATGTTCTTGAGCAACCTATCTATCTTAGTGAGATCTAAAACAGTAGCCTCTGCCACGGCGCCCGGCAACCACCGGCCAGCTGCAATTCGGGCTCCAATGCACTCACCTATATAAGGCATGCACGACGTGCATCCTCTCTTTCTTCCCTACCATTACCATCTTCCGTCTTTTGTCGTTCTCTCATCTCTTTGTCTTCAACTCCTTATGTTCGGTAAGTCCTTATGTTGTTATGTTGTTGACTAATACTTATACTTATGTATCATCTTTATAGACTTGGAAAATTTTCACTTTTTCTTCTCTTTGACAAAGGTAAGTCTTATATTTTGTTCATTCTTTTTGTTGTTTACTTACAACAAGTTGTTGCCTTTAAAGGTTTCATTTTCGCTTTTTATTGTCTTTGCAGAGTAAGTTTTTGTGTTGTATCTTTTATCTAATCTAGTCTAACTTATGTTTATAACTAAGACTCTCTAACTCTATAGTATAGTGTAGTTTTGTTGTATATTAGTATCTCTTGATAAAATGATATATGTTTAAATTTTCGATGTTTTGTTTATCTAAGATATAATAATTGTGAAGAGTATATAACAATTCAAATAATTCAAATGTTTTTATAGCATTGTTAGGCAATATATTACTTAGAGATAATATAGAATAGATAGCAATCCTATTAAGCTAGGTATGATATGATAATAGACATATATAGTATAAGTGACATAGTCTTTATAGCTGTTATAGCTACCATAGCTATGTCTTATACTCTGATAGCTATCATAGCTATCATAGCAGGGCATAGCAATCCTATCCAACTACATAGCTTATCATAGACTGCTCTGTAACTATGAAGTTCTATATATAAAAGAGGATTGCTATGGAGCTATGACTTCTATATAGATTATATAGAGCAATATAGTACTGGTACATTTTTCAGATGGAGAGGGAGATGGTGGGGGCAAGGGAGACGGCAAGCGTGAGCGCAATCACGAGAAAGAGCCACAGCAGATGCCCGAGGCTCATCGCAAGAAGATGGACGAGAAGACAGCCTACGAGTTCATCTGAGAAATCTGTTTTATATATAGCTGCAGGTTATATTATGGGTGCTATGGCTGAGCTATCAGTACTATGAAGTTTACTTATTCACCTATGTAGAGCTATAAGAGCTTCTATAGCTTCCATAGCTAGTAGTGTCAATTATATAATGCTATCATAGCTTCCATAGCTAGCAGTTTGAGATATATAGCACTATCACACTTAGTAAGATAAGCTATGACTGCTATTAGTACTACTAATACTATGTCAAGTCAACTAGGTACTGAGGTATTCAATATTCAAAGTCAAAATTGATTATATTCAATATAACTACTACTACAAACAAGTACGCTACAATAGGAATACCGCAGGCATGCACAGTCACACACGATGTGACAGGTGGGGCTGTGCGCAGACACGCGTGCACTGGCAGCGTACATGCGCGCGAGGCGCGGTGTGATGCAGCAGCCATGCGCGAGGCGCGGCGACGCATGTGAGAGGTGCATGGGGGAGGGCGAGGGATGACGAGGCGTCGGTGGGTGGCTAGAGGCACCGTGAGGCGCTCGGGGCAGCAGGGCCCGCGCGAGGCGCGGGGCGTGTGTATAAGACACAGGGTCGGGCAGGAGGCATCGAAGGGGCAAGGTGAGGGCCGGTGACGGGTCCATGCACAAGGCACGGGAGGCAGGCGTGCGGGGCGTGCACGACGTGGCAAACCCGTGCGCTACATGGGATGCCCGCACGCCAGAGGCAAGAGGCACTGGGAACGTGCGAGGCACGGCGGGCGTGCAGGAGACGTCAGCGTATGACGGGCCCGTGAGCGACGTGTTGGCAGGCCGCGCGAGACTCATGGGGTGGCGCAAGGCCCGCGGTGGGTGCATAGGCTCGCAGGGCGCATGGGAAGCGTCGGGAGCGGGCTCTATGCACGAGGCGCGGAAGACACACACGACGCCGCAGGCCCGTGAGTGATGCGGAAGGCCCGCATGCCGGAATCACAAGGCGTGGGGACGTGCATGAGGTACGGAGGCATGCGTGAGGCGAAGAGGGCGACGTGCGCGAGTCGTTGAGCTGCCGCGAGCCTGTGCACGACGTAGCAAGCCTGCGCACACAGGATAGCGGCACGGGGCACGAGATGCAGGGCTCGCGTGCAAGGCATCGGGGTGCGGCGCGCCTGGGTGTTGAACGGGTGTGTTGGGGCATGGGGTGTGAGAGCAGGACGTTGCATGCGTGCGCGCGCATTGTGCGCATGTCCGGGGTGTCACGCGCGTGTCCGAGGCGAGGTGAGTTGCACAAGTGCGGCGAGCGCGCAGGATGTGGCTCTTGGGCGCCGCAGTCGTTCGACATGCTGGTGATACGGTGAGAACGTTGAGGCATGGCTTGTGTGGTGAGAGTGAAGGGAGTCTCATTGCCACGGCAACGAGACTCTAGGCGCGCGGTGGGCAGTGACGTGGCGAGTGTGCGCACATCGTTGATGGCACACAGACGGTGCGGAATGATGTCCGTACATCGTCCGTGGCCGTGCACGCAAAAGAGGGGATCTGGTTTAGGCGTGGGGTGTTGGGGTTGCGCGCGCAGGCAGCAGAGGGCTGCGGCGTCATTGGGAGCACAGAGGGGGGCAGTTGAAGGCGAAGGGGGAGACAGGGATGCGGGACAGGGATTGGGAGGTGGGGAAAGAACGAGTGTTGCTCAAAAACGAGCGACACTCTATGTTAGTACGAAAATATCACAAAAAAGCACCTTTTTTACTTACCTGCCACCCTCTCCCAGCTACAAACCCATTCCTACTGTGTTGATGCTCGATAGATTGACGAAGAAAAGGAAGGGACAGAGGAAACATGGAGGAGCAGAAGGGTGAGTGGTGATGGGAAGCAAGTCTCGACACATTAAGTCGGTGCTGCAGCCACCAAATACGCGAAGAGACTCAACAAATCAAGTAAAACAGCTAGAAATACGAAAAAAAGATGTGAACTATATATCGTGTATTGAAGTACAATACATGAGCTACATTAGTGACAAGCATACTAGATTTTACTAGACAGCAGAGTCAAGACAACGAAATCTAATATCTAGTCTCTGACGCGGCGCTCGGCAACGCCCAGTAGCCATGATTCTCGGCTTCGCCCGGGATTCGTATATAAGGCTCGCACGATGCGTGTTACCTCTTGCTCTTAACCCCCACCATGTCTTGCCACGTCGACACTTCGTCGACATTCCTTGCTCGCTCGTCGTCAATGCATGCTCGCTCGTCATCGATGCTTGCTCGCTCATCATCGATGCTTGCTTGCTCGTCGCTGGTATCTCTTTTAAAGTAAGCTTTTACTCTCCGTTTTTTTTGTCTTATACTTATATCTTTGTTACTTGTTAGTACCTTTGTATGCTTACTAGATAAGTAGTGTTATGTCTTCACACTGATGTCTTCAAATTATCTTCTAGATTTTCGCTTTTCTGTTAGTTTGATAAGCTTCTTTTTATTATCTTTGTTATGTTTTAATGCTAATACCTTGTTTTTATTTTGTTTTATTTATATCTTTGCTTTTTGAAGTTATTATAGATTTGTTCTTCTTGTAGTTAACTAGTAATCTTTGTAGTATAATAGCATTATGTAATAAAATTATATGAAATTTATAATGTCTTTCAAATTTTGATGTTGTAATTTTAAAATATAGCTATGAGGCTTATAGTATTGTTTTTGCTATGTGCTGAGATAACATATTTGATAGAGGTAATATAGAGTAGATATGAATCATGCTAGCTAGATATAATATCATGATGAACATATCACATATAATTAGTATAGCTTCTATAGCTATCCTATACTACAATGACTATGTTAGCTATGATAGCTTATGCTCAATGCTATGGTAGCTATAGTAGCTATGATAGCTTATACCTTATGCTATGATAGCTATGATAAGCTATAATAGCCTAGCATAGATTGCTTGACTGCTATGAGACTGCTATATATAAAAGAGGACAGCTATGGACCTAGGAAAGCTATATAGTCAACATAGCCTTATATATCAGTGACATATTTCTCAGATGTTGGAGCATGACGTGCGGGTCGCCGAGGTCCAAGTGCAGATGAAGGCCTGGAACATCCCCAAGGCCAGTGAGCTATTCGGACCCAAGGAGCATAAGAAGAAACCTAAGAAGGGAAAGAATAATAAGTAAGTCACAATTTCCTCACATTTGAATCAAGATGTAACATACTTATTTTTCGGTTCAGTGGCAAAGGAAGCAAGGGTGGCAAGGATGGGTCGCATGAAGGGGAGGATATACCAGAAGATGACGATGAAGAGGCGGCAGAGGATGAGGAACAGGCAGATGAAGATGACAGCAATTTTGTTGTCATAGGAATGCCGAGGTGGTTGGCATCAGAAGTCAAATATTTGAGGAAGTCGTCTGATGATAAAGATTGGGCAGAGCTCATCGACCTATGGGTACAGATGGAGAAGGATAGTGACTTCTGCGATGACAAGGTATGAGTATAATTCGGAACCAACTGATAGAAGGGCTTACCTCTGGTACCAGACAAGTAATTGCAAGCTTGGCAGCAAGCGATGGCCTCTACATGTGTCAAGTTGGCACAAGAATAGTCACAGCTTGACCAAATTTCCATGCATCCATAACCTGCTCAAGTTCAGCGAGGACTGGACAACATGGTGGTGCAGCCTGCAACCCAAGTCACGTGGCAGTGAATGGCCGTTAAGGAGGAAAGTGAAACCGGGCAAAGACTGGGCTGAGCTCAAGAAGAGTGGTAAGAATGGGTTCACATTGATCATGTGGACACTCGACTGGTGGTTTAAGGTGACAGATGGGAATGAGGACGAGGATGAGCAAGACGAGGTGAACGACGCCCTGGAGGACATGTTGTGGGTAGCACGCTGCCTCATCACCACCAGTACAAAATCAGATGTCAGTGGCATGCAGTCAAAGAAGAGGAAAGCGACAGAGGCAGAAGAAATGATGGCCAAGCAATCCAAACGGTAAGTCTGAACGTTATAGTGAAGCTCGAGTGCTGACAATGCACAGAGTCAGGAAGAACCCAGCAAGGGCCTGAGACAAGGTGGACTGCCATTTTTGGAAACCCGCTCAGGCAGAGTCGTAAAACAGAGCATGCGCCAATCACATTGAAGGGATATGTACGGACGTAGAAACACAATGTAGACTTATTGCTTGTCTTTCTTGTCAGAGACTTTACTTATGATATTTCGTCTGAATCGTCTGACTTCGCGACTTCGTGTGCTTTCTTTGGTCTCAAGTATAATCCCAACTATACTCGATAATTACGTACATTTCTACTTGGTATTGACATTACTTAGAGTTCGCGACATTACGAGTTCCAACATTCTGAGTGCCGAGTGCTGACATTCTGAGTGCCGACATTCTGAATACCATGTTGCAGAATGTCCCAGACAACGACAACATTGCTCAGGTGGTATCGGAGTCAGTGAGTATGAGAGCCAGGCCGAGCATACCCTGATCATTCCAGGCCAAAAACAAAGTGACGTTAGGCGTGTGCCTAAAAGAAGCACCTGCCAAAGCAGTCCAGATGTTTGGAGCACCCAAACGAGCCCGAAACGAGGATATTCAACAGTGCATCATAGTGCCTGAGCACCAAGCCAGAAGTCACCGGTGAATAGTGCAACACTTGAAATGCTATAAATAGGACCATCTAGGGACAACAGGTGAGATATAAATAGCACAATCTGTGAGATCCCTGCACCATCTAAGAATGGAGATTAGATCATCGATGGGCCGAAGAAGCACTCAAAAACCCTATCAGAAGCACTCGGAGATGTCCGAGCCATGGATATATATGGTATATCTAGCCTGAGCTTAGTGGTCCCTATGATAAAGGGGTTAAAGTGTAATAGATCCTGTTAGCATTTATAGCTGGTTACTGTAACATGGTCTGGCCTGTTATAAAGGTAGTATCGTAATAAAGTTAATAGCTATGGCTCACCAAAAAGACCGCTGATGGTAGCGATGATGAAATCGACAATGCTGCCAGCAATGATAGTGACAATGACCCTGAACGCGAAGTCACAACGCACATCAATGTTGTTCTCTCCCAGTCAGCTGGCAGCACTCGGGGATCAAAGCAGAAGAAGCAGGCTGTAGGGCCTGAGGACATCCATTATGGTCCATTCTTTTTCAAGCTCAGCTGCTCATGGGACAAGTTTCTTCATCAGGAAAAACCGGAGTTTCATTAAATCAGGTGATGTGCCTACAGAAGCACTGATGTGCCTATAGAAGCACTGATGGTAACTACCGGTGTTCTTCGGCAGATACTGTAGCTCATATCATTCTATGGTAGCCTTCTGTAGCTCTCTATAGTTATACTATGTTTTCAATTCATTATATTTCTTGAATGTTTCTGAAAAATAAACTTGTGCTTGTGTTTTTCATATAGTTTGACTTCTTTGATGACTCATGTACTGTCACCACAAGTGACATGTCACATACACATGTAGCGCATCTCTTGCAGCTCCTCACTCTGCATTTGTGTCCTAGGGCAAGCAAAGCACAAGTCAAAAAAAATGTGAGTGTATTCAAATAATTCTGATTAACATCTTCTAGGAAGTTCAACAGCACATCAGCAATTTTAGTTATCAAAAGGTATGTGTGATTGATGCTCTAACTGACTATTTTATATCCTAGATTTCGATGTTGTGTACCAAGAAGTGCACCGACTTGCATGTATGTACATGCGTTCGAAAGGTACAGATCACCGCTTTCTGGAACACTAAACACATCTCTGGTGCGTTTCCTCGTTGTAACGATATTCCAGAAACATGTTTTTGCTGACAGTTTTAGGGATTTCATTCTAGTGGCTCCAGTTTTGCAGCTACCAGGTCGCATGATGGCGCGTTTGAAAGCTCTTGATGAGCTCTTTCCAACACACCAAAAACGTCTGCGGTATGCCCATTATTTGCTATGATACAGCCCATTCTTGTTTAGAGGGGCGATTTTTAGAAGTTCTCATATCGGGTCATGCATGACACCATTCGAAAGCTATGATCAACCGCTTTCCAGAACAGTTGAAACGTTAGCGGTGCGTTCTCTCGTTGTTGAGATAGGCCTGAAACAATATTTGACCTCCATTTTCAGAGATTTTGCCCCTATGGGACGAGTTCTGCCCCTATCATGGGGCATGATGGCTTATCAGAAAGCTCTTGATTAGAGCTTTCAGAAGGTCCAATCAGATTTGTGGTGCGTGCAGTATTCAAGGCACTATGCCACTTTTTGTATCTACTAAAGGTCACCCATAGTGTTCGGGCTATAGTGCCTTCAATAGTCAACCTATCACATCCTCTAGGGCACCGTTCGAAAGAGACGAACCACACGGTTCGAACGGTACTAGGTACGTGCTAATCGGATAAGAATTGATCTTTGTAGAAGAGAAAGGAAGATCTGTCAGGGGGACCCGGACACTCTCCCACGCCCCTTTCAGCTGCGACACATGCAACTAAGGAAGACAGATTGCCAAATATAGCAATCTTATTTTTGCCAGTACAAGGTAAACATAAGTTGGTGTAGAACTAGCATTACTAGATGTTTAAAAAAAACTTGTAAATAGTGTAACTTATGACGGTGTAACTTACGACGTATTCTGCAAGGGGGCAGAAACCAGATTGCCAAATATGGCAATCTGATTTCTGCCTTTGGTGTTGTTTGGCCTCAGGACTTGCCAGCAATGCGCGTCGTCTTTACCACTCGTCCTCACTCTCTCCTTACTCTCTCTTCTCATCCCTTTTTTTTTTCTCTTTCCTTTTCTCTTATATTATTGTAAGTCTTTTTTTCTTGGCTTCTCATTTCTTTTCAAGCTAGTTGGGTGCAAGAGGTGGCAACAAGAATGTAAAAGGTAAGTAAATTTGTTTGTATCTTAGAAGCTTCAGTACTGATGTATACGTCCACCTGCCCACCCACATGCTTGCCCACCCACCTATCTACTCACTTGCTCATCTGTCCACCTGTTCACCCACTCACCTGCTCGCTTGCTCACCCACCTGCCTGCTTGCTTGCTCACCCACCTGCTCACTTACTCACCCACTCACCTGCTTGCCTGCTCATCTGCACTTGCTTGCCCGCTTGCCTGCTCACCTGCTTGCCTGCTCACTCACTCACCTGCTCGCCTGCCCACCCACATGTCTGCCTGCCCACATGCTCACCTGCACATCTACATGCCTGTACCCTGCACCTTTGCATGCCTCTCTTATATACATAGATGGGTTGTAATAGTATAGATTAGAGTACTTAGTTTTTTTGTAGTTAATACAACAATGAGAATATTGAATGATCTGATTTATTAATATTGTGTGAAATAAATTGCTAACATTAGTAGTCTATGCTTAAGTTTGTGGAACTACTATAACATGTTTGGTTTCTACAGTAGAAAGATCCTCACTACAGGTCACTACAGAAGCCACCGTAGAAGGGGGGGTTCCTACGAGTACTACGAGTACTATAGGATCTACAGGTAGCTACCGTAGACTACAGATTGCTACTGTAGCCAATGGTAGCAACTTCGGTTTTTCCAGATGACTTTCTCTACTGGCTACAGCTACGCCGTGTCACGAAGCAGGTATCAACCTCGTGAAGCTGACATGGAAGTTTGACAAGCCAGCATCTGCGAAGCCCAAGACTCTCAGCAACAAGCAGGGCTTCAGGGCTATGACAAAGGAGCTCACGGAGTGCTGCAAGGATCATGTCATTGTAGTTGCAATGCCCCATCCTGCATCACCTGCAGATTCAGTTGTAAGTCTTTGACTTGTAGAAGATATGGAGCTGGGGTGGTTGTGTAACGGATGATAGAGGTCGAGCTGCTACTGCCCAGGAAGTCCAAGGTAGGCGAGCGAGTGAGGAGGGTATAAAGGTGTCGTAGACCTCCTAGAGAGAGTCCACGAGCTAGAGCTAACAGAACCGAGGATGCCTCAGTCCTGCAGCCAAGCAGATGAGTGATGAGCTGGCACCTTCTCTGAGGGCCAGCAGCAGATATAGACCTCCTGATGAGGGTTTTGGGGGCCACACACCTTCCTTTGAGGGTTGGATCCCAAGAGAACCTTTCAGATATGAGGGAAACAAGCAGAGACTGAGACAAAAGCAGACAGATGGTGGTGAGTTGGCAAGATAGATGCTTATTCCCAATAAGGAAATCCGCTCTAAGTACATGATTCAAACTCAGCTATCCTAATAAGGAAACTCTGCAAAACTCGAAAAGTAAGCCAGGTAGAAAAGAGTAAGAAAGTAGAAGACTATAGTAGTAACTGATAAACCATCTGTTACAGGTTGTGTAACTCACTAACATCCTACAAGAGTAGGGATGACATAGTGAATCTTCTTGTTGGTTAGTAGTGTCACATATAGCAGGGATAACTATGCAGGAAGGTAGTGATGTATTGCTAAAGGCTATTGACTACTACATTCCTGCAGTGTAGTGATGTAGTGTCAGCACTTGTAGGAGTGTAGTAATGTTTAGTCCATACTACTTTGTAGGACATTAGTGACTAACAATAAAACAGCAGGCATCACTATCGAGCAGAAGCATTAGTAGGTGGCTGAAGCAGCCAGCAGCCGGCAGAACCAGGTGCCTGGCCATTATTTCGGAACATTCCAATCTTAGATCTACTGCTCCTGTGCCTAGCGCACCTAGCACACCTTATCCTGCATTTCTGCTGCCCCTCGAGATCCTCAGCACTACTCAGCATCATTGGCTGAGCTGGCTTTCATTTAGTGTGCCTCGCTAGGCACCTGTTCCCCTGATATTCAGGCCTGCCCCCACACGGGTTTGCTACCATCCTGCACCCATTTGCATATCCAAAAAGGTGGGTACGTACTGTACATAGCTTCGATATTCATGCATGACATTCATTCTGTAGACTAAGGTCCATGCACCCAGATTCTCGGCATCATTGTCCGAGCCCAGCTTTCATTTAGTGTGCCCTGCTAGGCGCCTGTTCCCCCGATATTCAGGCCTGCCCCCGCACGGGTTTGCTGTCATCCTGTGTCTGTTTTTGCATCTGAAAAGGTGGGTACATACTGTACATAGCTTCGAGTATCCATGCGCGACATTCGTTCTGTAGATTCAGATCCATGCACCCAGATTCTCAGCATCACTGTCCAAGCCCGGCTTTCATTTAGCGTGCCCCACTAGGCACCCACTCCATTATTCAGGCTTGCCCTGGCATGGGTTCACTGCACCCATTTTTACATTGGGGGGAGCGGATACGTATTGTATATAGCCTCTAGTACATGCGTGCAACATCCATTGTGTAGATTACAGTTTGTGCGCCCAAATGTGCTGCTCAGTAATTGATTTTCATGGAGCAATTCGACTTAGAAGAAATCAACTTGGTGTGCTGCCACGTGATCTTCGACTTAGACAAAATTCGAAGGTGAAACTCGCGACTTTCTTGCAGTTCTTATTATTATGACCTATGCAATTTACTTAATGATATGGTATTAGGCTCATGAGATCATGTGCAGTTCATATACATGGTAATCTATGTCTACTCAGAGTCAACAAACTCGAAGTCACTCTCGATTTCCTCATTGGAGTGGGGACTGCAGGACACAGAGCAGGGTTGGGCAGAGGCAGAGCAGGGTCAGGTCGGGTTAGGAGCAGGGTTAGGTTGGGTTAGGAGCCGGAGTCAGCTGGAGTTGAGGCTTAGTCAGTGAGCACAGGCATAGGTAAAGAGCCTGTCGTAGCATAGGCCATCATCATAGAGTCAGTCTGCCCCTCTCCACCTGGTGATGAGAGTGTGAGTTCGACAGACACAGCTCTGTTCTTCGTGCTCTCAGTGTTCTTTCCATATATGCTCTCATTTTTTTTTCACGTCCTTGTGTCCTACCGCTCTCAATCGTCCTCGTGCCCTCATGTTTCCACATCCTCGTGCCCTCAATGCCTCACAGTTCTAGTGCTCTTGTGCCAGAGATTGCATGCAATCAGTGATAAGAGGCCTTTCTTACCCTTTGCCCTCTCACCACACCGCACACTCACAAAACTGCCTCCTAGAGGAAAGAAACAGGCCCACAACATCCAAGGCTGTTTCATCACCAACAAAAATGCTAAGCTGTCGTCATCCAGCTCTTCACCGCATCTTTACTCCAAAGGATCCATCGACTCCCCCGCAGCAGAAACGCCAGCCTCACTAGGATCCGAGTCCAGTCTCGAGTCGTGGACTGCATCCGAGTTCTCCAGTGCAGCCACCAGTCACCCTCTGACCCGCACAAGGGAGCAGCTCCTTCTCGGCCACCACCCATATGGCTTCATCAACCTCAACGATTCGACTGATCATTTATCGGAAGCACAGACCACTAACTCCCTTGAAGCCCAAGCCACGGAATCCGCAGATGGCCTCACTGGCATCGAGTTCATTATACCCACATTCAACGACCAAGGCTCCATCGTGCCCAAGACAGAGCCGATATCAGAGCAACAAGGCATACATCTCGCTGCCATGAAAACCGAGGCATCAGCCACCCCAGACACAGCCTCGCAGATCGGTCCCAAACCTGACCCCGACGATGCCCCTTCTGCCTGCAAGCTCCCTTTCCCTGTCTTCGCTGCCAAAACAATGACCCAGCAGCCATCAGTTCTCCCGCGTGCACCCCCAGCAGCACCCACACTGCTGCCAAGGCATCCTTGTAACCCATTTACAACCTGTACCAGTAACAATAGGAGGGAGGGTTGCGATCTGTACCAGTAATTAGGGAGGGTTCAGGACCCAATCTGGGCCATTCAAATCACTCATTATAAATCCGAAAAAATCATTATAAATATAATAAAATCTGGGCCATACACTACTTGCTGCTACGCGCTTAGTGCGCCTACTCGAACAGCTCCCCTCGGCACCATGCCTGCCTTGCATGCTTCCCGCCTCAGCTATGCGCGTGCTGCCTCCTGCCTCCTGCCTCGGCTATGTGAGCACTTGGCTACACGCTGGCTCGCTCGCACATCCCACTCTTGGCCGTGCCTGTGCCTGCCTATCCCCGCCGCCACTCGCTCCCCGGCACCGTTGCCGTGAGGCACGTCAACGGCACCACTGCCATCGTTGTCGCTGCTGTCATTGTCACTGCCGTTGTTGTCGCTGCTGCCGTTGTTGTCGCTGGTGACCACTAACGCAGTGCTACGCACCATGTGCCACTGCCCGGACTCTGCGTTGTTGCTGCACACTGTTGTCGGGGTATTCCACATGGGCACTAGACATAGCGCACAGGCGATGGGGCTCGAGCGTGCATGCTGGGGGGTGTACACCATGGCTGCATTCTGCATACCGATGCCGGGGTACTGCACATCGTGTGCAGGCATTGGCGAGCTGGCGCAAGTGTTGCAGGGGTGTTAAGGACTGTGAGCACATGACGTGTGACACGTAGGGGTGCAACGCGTAGGGGTTGCAGGCACGCGTACTGGGTGTTGTCGTGCACGTGGATGCTGGCGCTGCACGCACACAAGCGCGGGTGTTGGGCATGTCTACGCCATCGCAGGCAGGTTCCTGCACATCCGAAGCATCTTGCGCATGCTTCTGTGCATGTCCAGGCTGCGTAAAAGGGGGCGGATGGCTGCTGGGAGCCATGGAGGATGTGGTCACGTAGCGTTGAAGGCAGACGATGTGCAGGTGGGGTGCGAGCAGAAGAGGGTGAGTGGGGAGGGTGATGAGGTGCGGCAAGAGCGTGGGCGTGCAGAGGAAGGAGGGTGGGCAGGCGAGGCTGTGGGGCGTACATAGGGGGACGAGCCGTGACCAATTGTGGAGCGGCTCAGCAACTGCCGAGCGTCAGTGGCTGAAGGCCGAGGTGGCCGACATTTGAGGACAGGATGGCTCTGGGATGTGGTCACTAATATATTGACTATTCCTTAGAATGTAAATATGTACATAGAATAGTATCTAAGTCATATCCCAAGCAGCGAAAGATTTAGAGCTCTATAAGAGCTAAAATAATGAAATCATTGTAACCTTAGGGTAATCCTAGAGTACAATCTACGTAGTATAGGCTTTAGTACGTCAAGATTCACAGAACTAATTAAGCTTAACCATGTATCATGATACTATAGGTCTATAGGAGATGTTATAATTTTTTTTAATGTGATTCGGGACAGTGAGACAAGAAATACAACGAGAAATACTCTTTATTCACCGAAACCAACAGTATCTCGTCAGATCCTGATTATTGGAAGCCTAAACAAATACAGTAAAATCGTCATATACTGCTAGAGTACTGTCCAATGTAAGTGTATTAACCGATAGAGGAAGAGAAGGGAGAGTGCTATGGAATTGTGACTTGAATCTGGTGCCCGGCATGCCTGAGGCTAGGATTTGAGCTCGACGTGTTTAGTCTTCTCCATGTTTTAGACTTTCTTATCAGTATTCTAGCAGTTTCTCTCTTGCATTAAATTGCATTCCTTCCAAAGTTCGTATTCTATTGTATTAAAACTATATACATCTGCTGTATTATCATTATCATTTAATTGAATTTATTCACTCGTAAAAGTCCCCTTCGATGACTCGGGGACGAGCCATGTAGCCTAATTCGGCAATTGTCGAACCGTGCCACAAGGCTCGTAGCCTGTCCTGTCCTGTTCCTCCTTCCATCAAGCGAGGACGCTGTAGGGCTCAATAGCCCACAAATTTGTAAGTTTTTTTGTTCTTTCCTCGTATCTACATGGTATACTAACGAAATATTCTTATATTAGCCCACCAATGTGCTGACATGGCACCGCATGCAGCTAGAACAACACCCGCACCCGTCTGCACATTCCCCTCCCCTCGCGCTCGCAAAGGCACATCAGGCATCGCCTGCAAGTTCGCACACTTGCGCACTCACGCAGTGTGACACACCGCCCGCCCGACAACCCCGCACGTGCCCTCGCAACTGCACGCTCGTGCCAGAGCCCCCGCCTCCAGCCCACTGTCCCTCCCAGCCTCACGCTCGTGTCCCACCCAGCACCTGCATCCCAATCCCCACCCTGCGCGTCCCAATCCCAGTCCTGCGTGTCCCAATCCCAATCCCGTGCGTCTCAGCCCCGAACCCGCATCCACTCCCATGTGCTTCAGTCCCCAGCCCGCGTGTCCCAGCCCCAGTCCTCGCATTTCAGCCCCAATCCCACGACTGCACCTCCGCGCCCCAGCCCTGCACGCTTCAGTCCCGAGCATGCGCGTTCCCAGCCCCGAGCAGCGTCTCAGCCCCAAGCTCGTGCCCGCACCCGTGCACTTCGGCCCCACACCCGCACATCCCAGCCCCACGCCTGCACATCCCAACCCCACGCCAGCACCTCTCTGCCCCGAGCCAGCGCGCTTCAGCCTGAGCATGTGCACTTCAGCCCCGAGCATTCCAGCGCCGTGCCCACTCCCTAGCGCCGCGTCCTGGCCCCCTCTGCGTGAATTTTGCCCACCTACACCATGCACGGGGAGCCATCAGTAGAGTGCGGTGGATGCACAGTGAGCACAGTGGACAGCGAGGGTGCGTACTGCCTGTGCCGACCGGACTGCGGCATGCATGCTCTGCAGCGAGCGTGCAGTGCACAGCACGCGCAACGTGCATGCAGCGTGTGCATGATCGTGGGGCAGGAGCAGGAACGGCAGGTGGGAATTTGGCATGAGAGAAGGTGCAGGTGAACACGAGGGAAGGTGCCGGCGAGCATGAGCGGAGATGCCAGCGACGCGAGGGGAGACACTGGCGATGCGAGGGGAGGCACCGGCGAGCGCAAGGGGAGGCACTGGCGAGCACGAGAGAAAGTGCCGGTGAGCACAAGAGGAAGCGCCGGCGAGCGCGAGAGGAAGCACCAGCGAGCGTGAGAGGAAGCACTGGCGAATGGCACACAGGGAAGCACCGGTGAGCGCGTAGGTAGTGGAACAGGCCGAGATCCTTAAGATCTCGGCTGATATGTTTTTTTGGAATATAATGTGTTTTTGTGGCTGTATTCTGCATATGTATTTTTATGTAAAACATATTTTATGCAAAACATTGGTGATTTCAAACATTCCATTTCACCTGAGAATACTGCTTATACTGTGACTGGTACAATTGGAACTCTCTCTCCTATTACTACTGGTATAGGTTGCAACTGATGTACAGGGTCTGGTGCTGCCGCCACCAGTCATGGCCGCGAACAATGTAGCACCTTTCAACTTATTCTTCCAGGGCAGCGACGATGATGAGTGTCGAGCCATAGCTACTAAGTTTATAACGAAAGTACTATTATATTAGTCCAGAGCATGTTACAATAAATAACAGTTAATCATTGCTAATGGCACTCTTAGAGTCTTGCCCTTTAGCTTTAACCAAATGATATTGATTACTTAATATATTGTACCTGTCTTCTCTATCAGATCATGATCCCGATCAGGTTCCATCAATCTAATGTCCCAGCACACGCAGGGCATGGCTGGTGCTTAAAGTATCTAATCTAATCTAATCTAGTCTTCCTCATCCTGCCCTGTCCCTGCCCCGTCCCCACCACACCCCTGTCGCTGCTGCCTCCCTTTGCCCTGCACTCGCTCCACACGCTACTTTCGACCGCAGCCCATCTGTGCTGCCCTCGCACCCATGGCATGCCCGCTCTGGCCACCGCTATGCACCCGATCCTGATGGGTCCATTCCTGCCATGCCCGCCCCCAATTCCTGCCATGCCCACCCCCAATTCCTGCCATGCCCGCCCCCACTGTACCTGATCCCGTCATGCTCACACCTTAGCCAGGCACGCACTGCATGCATGCCGTGCGACAACTCGTCATACGCTTGCTACAGAGTGTCCACCATGGGTGGCTGCATCCCGTTCCCAGTATCTGCTCGTGCTCACTGCGTGCTAGCTCCCACTCCCGGTACACACCTGCCACACGTGCTGGCACATGGCCACAGTGTGCTGTGGTGGACACGTAGGATGGAAATCTGGGCCATGTGGCACAGCGCACTTGTGTACATATGTAGCGGAACGGCCCAGCTGCTGGCATTCGCGTAGCTACCGATGCGTGCACGGAGGGTTGAGGGTTGAAGCATGCGGGCTCACCTGTTGGGTGAGTGAGCTTCCAGTGGTATGTGATACATGGTGGCACGAGATCCTAAAGCGCTTGTAGCATGCATGCACAATACCTTATTGAATGCACAGGCTACTCACTGCACACATCCATTCTGCTCGGATGTGCACGAGACTCCTGCTACGCACAAGCGAGTGTGCAGCACCAGTGCTGCTTCGGCACGTACAGTGCGGTGCGATGCTGCTGCTCATCCGCACATGGTGCATGCTGGTTACGGCATGGGGTAGGATGCAGATGTGGATGAGTGCTTCCCCCACACTCTGATGGTATGCGTTTGCGAGCGCGATGCCTTTCTTCCGATGTGAACATTGCATGTGAGGGTCGGAGAGATTGAGCACTGTTTGCAAGCGCAAGGGGGGGGAGGACGTGTTCTGGAAGGCCAGGCAGCGGTGTTATATAGCAAAGCATGCCGCGATGCCCCCATGTTCTAAGCCTAAAGCAAGCACCAATATTTTAGTAAAACTAGTTATGGGAATGCAGAAGAGAACTCACCAATTGTGGGTGCTGGTGGCAATGTGGAGTGGGGATGAGGAGGGCCGGGCACCGCAGCTCGGGAGGCGGCAGCATTGTGCCTGGGCTTACAACATCGTGAATTGAGTTCTAAGTGAGCAGCGTGTCATTAAAAAGAGTGGATATACGAAAGGGAAAGGAATGACTTACGAATAGAGGTTATTGAGCCTCGTTGATGCATTGCAGTCAATATGTATAGGTATGCTGCATGCGGACTGTCAGAGTAACAAGTATGTACGTTGACGGCGGACATGTCGTGCTAGCGCTGGATAAGCGCTGATACAGTACGATAGTCTTTGAACCCTGAGCTCAGAATAAACAAACCATGTTCGGTCTATCAGCATAGACAAATGGGTTGGAGCATAATTATAAGCCATGTCTGCAATTTTCAGTAATTTCTGACTGGTTAGATCCTTAGGATCTTATTCAGAATTGCTGTTTTTCGTGATCCATACCCTGGAAACCTATGTATTGTGACATTCCACACCCAAACCCACTTTCAAAAAAATCAATACTTCCACCATACATTCTCATCATCAACAACATTTGTTTTGCTTAGAATCAATATGTAGAACAAGCTACGTTGAAGCTTGCACGATACCCTCTTGTTGAGTTTTGGGCAGCTCGGGGAAGCCACCGGCCATCGGCAGTATCCGAGCTGCATCACAGATGCGAACATGGCTCTTTGTCATACCTCTCCCTTCACCCCCTCTATAGTCTATGTCCCCCGCCTGCCCTCGCCTCCATGCGCACCTTCGATTTCCCATGTCTTCCTCCCTTCGCGTGTGCCTTTCACCCTCCGCGCACATCCTTCTGGCTTCGCTCCTCTCTACTTCCCTCTGCACGTGTCTGTGCATGTCCCACACACTTCTGCCATCCCACCACTCACCACGTGCATTCTACAACAGCAGCCACGCAAGATCCCCATGCCACATGCTCCTAGCAACACCGAGCATGCCCGCTCGGCCGAGTGGCGGCATGTGTGGCAGTAGCCCCGCATGTCATGCGTGCATGTAGCACTCAGCACTCATGCAGCATTACCTGGTACTCCCGACAACATCCAGCATTCCCGCGTGATCCACCCAAGCACAAATTTTCCAGCCTATCAGCCCGTAGTGCCCAGTCTGTGTGATACTCAGCATCTGCATGCGATACAGGCACGCGCATCTAACACCCCGCACGAACTGACATCCATAGCCATGTTGGCAATGAGCGATGGCGATGGGAGATGCACTGTGCCTGTAGCAGGTGGCGCGTGTGATGGCAGGAGGCGCTGTGATGGCAGGCAGCGCGCGGGCATGGCGAGCAGCGTGCGGACATGATGGGCAGCACATGGATGTGACGGGAGGCGTGCGGACGTGGCGAGAGGCGTGCAGATGTGGTGAGAGGCGTGCGGACGTGGCGGGAGGCATGCGGGCTGAAGGAAGGGTGGGAGGCATGGGGCGGGATGGGAGACGTGATGCTGAAGCATGCCAAACAGCATGCTGTAGCATAGAGGTAGATTAGATTAGATAAATAGTAATCTATATGTTTTACAAATAAAAATGCTTAGTCAGAACCTCTATCTGCCCTTAATAAGTGTGGGAAAAAAGCTGTATAGAGGCCCCGGGCAGAGAGGTAACTGCTGTGGGAGGACATGCCTTTATATGGCTAATAGAATAGCTTTATTAACTTTCTCCTATTAGTACTCTTACCATTTATTGATTGTTATCATAACATGGCTTTGCCTAATATAATAGGGTTTAGTACCATAAAGTAAGTAGATACAGTAGGAGTGTCCCCCGGGGAATTTCCTGCAGCTGTACCAATGTTACCAGGAGGACCTTGGGAAGTCGCCGGGTCCCAATTGGGTGACCGAGTTTGTGCGCTACCTTTACGAGGACTCGCCGGCAGAGGACTGGTACAAGGTCTTGCCCCCCCCAAGCCATGGCGAATTGGCCCGTGTTCGAGCTCGCATTCCTCATGAGGTGGAAGCTGGCGAAGAAGGTTGTGAAAACTATGGCAGAGCTACAACAGGAGATGATGGATTACAAGCTGCGCGTAGAGATTTTGGGCACGAAGGTGACAGTCGGAGGCTGCAACGTGTGGACACACATCCAATGGGCCAAGCATATGCTCGACTTAGCAGAGAAGGCCGGCATCGTGAACATGATGCAAAATATATGGCTCATCCAGCGTGAGCTGCCTGACATAATCAAAGATTTCGTACCCGAAACGCATGCCGACTGGACGGCCTTCATCCTAGCAGTCACAGACATCGATATTGGGCGACTTTGTGACAAGGTGGAGGTGAAACGACGCGCCAACGGGGAGCTTGCCCACATCAATGTGGACGTCCAGTGTCTCAATGCCTAGCTTCAACGCCTCAGCACTACACAGCCTCAACGCCTCAGCACTGCGCAGCCTCAGTACCAACCGCCAGCTGCGCTGCAATACCATAGACCACCCACCATGCCCAACCCCACCAGCCTGCACCTGCAGATGCAGGGCCTGCCCGCAAATGTCAGCACACCGCTGCATCGCGATGCGGTTCAACAGGCAATGAACACCCTGCCGCACCACCTGGATACGGACGCTGGCCGTGCCGCGTACCAACTGCAGCTCACGTGGTTCACAGAGACTCACAGTTTTAACCCCTATGTCACCGAGCGCACACCCATTCCCCTATGCCCTGGCACCAACCCTTTGTGTTCAGCCGAATGCTGGTCTTGCAGTCGGCAAGGCCACCGGGGTGATGCATGTGTAGCTCCTCCTCAGGACCGGGTCCCGGACATTGAGCACAAGTGGTGTAATTACTGCCAGCGAATGATGCGGAAACCAGTTCTGCACGTCCAGTATGTTGCGACGGACCAGGCATATGAACTGCACATCTCTGGGCAGACAGCATTGCACACATGGAGGACCAGTCAGGAAATGGCAAAGGGCCGTCTGCGTAGAGAGCGTACAGGCGGCCCGGGAAGTTTCTCGATCCAGGAGTGCAGAGGTCCTCACCACGGAGGAGGTGATGTGCGAGGACGAGCCCGATTGCCCCACAGATACAGACATTTTGGAATGTCCTGATGTAACTAGATTCGCGATGAGTCTGCAATCTGATGTTTCTGACTTGTATGCTGTGGGCACAGTGCTGGCGTCGCTGGAGGGAGATGTCACACCATTCGTACATGAAGTATGCCTACGCAGACTGCAGGGTGAATGTATGCGAGTTTGGGCACTATTCGACGATGGCGCCATGGTGGACGCCATGTGCATCACTGCATTTAACAAAATCAAGCACCATTTAGGAAGATGGGCGCCTTCCAAGAAGATGCTTCGAATGGTGAACAGGGCACGAGTGTTATCAGAAGCGGTGTGGCATGGGAGAATTGAGCTGAGTGGTGTGGAAGTACAAGGCTCCTTTGAGGTTTTCAACAGTGGCAGCGGATGGGCCTTCCTCTTAGGCAAACTGCTCCTCCATGCGTTCAATGCCATCCATGATTATCGCATGGATACTGTACACATCCATGGTCTGAATGAACATGCAGCAAAGTTGCTCAACCAGCTGCACGTGCCTCTCTACGAGAGAGCTCACTTAATGAGAGGAGTCAACCTCCTGCTCGATTGGAAGCAATTTAGCACTTTTGCGGGGGGAGATAATCCCCCCTCGAGGCAAGTTTTGAATCATAAACCCTGCAGACAGAATTCAGCTGATCTCATTGAACCACATGTCATTCACACGGAGCCGCTATCGGCATACATCAAGGAGGTTGTAGAAGATGACATCACCAGCAACGGGGCCACCGAAGCAACCCGCGAGAAGTGGCATGTCACGATGGAAGAAATAGAGGATTTTGAGGCACCAGGGAAGGGACGCATCGGAGCTCAGAGGAGTTGGGATGAGGACACGTGAGTTAGTGGTTCGGGGAGCAAACCATCTCTCCCCGCAAGGGAAGTCCCACCTCACATGGCTCACATCCCAACTTGCATGCCCGTGGCATCTGGGCCTCCATCCACACCCTGTGACACCAAATCCCCATTCCCACCGCACAGCACGCAGAGCTGGTGCCCTCCACATAGCATATTTTGATGATTGCACCCATGACACTGGCACCAGCTGTGCGAATCGTTGACGCAGCCATGCTACATGACTGGAACCCGCAGTGCTTACAGTGATACATCAGCCCCATCTCGGACGCATTCTCTGCTGCATACTGCAGCAGCTCGCCCTCGCCCTCTTCTCCCCTCCGCTCTCACCCTCGCCAGTTGCCATGCCCGCATCGGACAAGGACAAGGACCCTGAGTCTGATGCTGTGCCCAAGCCCCTTGCCACACCCAAGCCTGTCATCGTACCTGAACTTGATGTCATGCCCATGCCTGATGCATGCTCCATGCAACCAGTCTACTGTACAAGTCCAAAGCCTGGGCTCAAGCCCGAGCCTGGCCCAAGCCTGACCCAAGCCTGCCAGTCAGGCTCGGGCCTCCGTTTCCCTCAGCCCAAGCCCAGCAAAGCCAGGCCCAAGCCCCGGGCTTCAGGCCCGGCCCGAGCCTGCAAAACACTACGCACAGCGAGGAGCGGTAAGCGCGCAGGGCAGGATTTGCGGTAAGCGAGCGATAAGCACGGGCATTGGCAATGGCGTAGCCAAGCCCACCGTAGCAGTAGCGACGATGGCTGAGATCCTTATGATCTCGGCCGATATGTTTTTCTATGAATATCATATGTTTTTGCAGCACCCTGGGTGCTGCCTTACCTGTGTGAATTATAATGTGCCCAGCGACTGGCTGATCAGCAGTTGCTGGGTTTTTTGTAATACGTTTTAGGCAAGTTGGCCTATATAATGTATTTCAGTGACTGGGACACCTCCAAGCTCAAGCTGAAGAAGAAAAGGGACAATCAACGAGAGTTAGCATCTGGATGGGCATACTTCGTCCATGAAGCTGAGTACCAGCAGTATCTGGCCAATTATAACGAAGAACGGGAAGTGAGTGATTTAGTTAGTTACCATGTGTCCATGACACTGACTCCCTGGAGAACAGATGAAACATTGTGATTCGAACCACTCAGCCATCGATCATGCGAATGTGGTGACTCAAAAGAGGTTCACAGTCACGGGCATCGGGGTGGTTATTTGCACTCGCCACTGCTACTATCGCAAGCATGGGGTAGTGGATTTGCAATGCAGCGAGCGGTAAGTCTCCATCCAACACTGAGAAGTCTACGAACTCATATTCCTGCAGTTATTGTAATATAGATTACATGCTTTTGTCAACCCTGGTTCTAACTGCAGCCTTCATCCTCCAGCTCCTGCTTTCCTACGACATCTCTTGTTCATTCAAAGTCAACTTCTTTTGATGATTTCACAAGCTACCACCTGAACTCCAATTTGACTTGAGCAATGTCGAGGTCCACTGGGCTGTGCCCAAGTTCCACCTCCTCGCTCATGGCGAGAAATGTCAAGGACCATTTTCACTCAATTTCAAGTGTGGTGTTGGTCGTACGAGCAGCGAAGGTATAGAGAGTAACTGGGCTCTCACGAACCCTGCCGCACTCAGCACTCGAGAAATGTCTGCCGCCAATCGGCACGAGGTGCTCAACAACATTTTTGGCACTGTGAACTGGCAAAAAACAATGAAGCTTCGTACATCCATGTCTTCATGTTTGATGTTGATTTTTACTAATGTAGAATGATTTAGGTCTGGCTTTACATACCGTGCTTGAAGGCACCATTGAAGAACTCAAAGCACAATGTCTGATTTTCAAAGACCTCCATGAGACTGTCTCTGTCAGGTACACGGGTATATGGGAGGACATGGTTATCTCATATGAACAATCGCCTACAAATCTGAACCCTTACGAAGAGAAGCAGAAGAGTAAGTCATGTATAGCTCTTCGGATAAACTTAGCTGATTTTGCTTGCAGGTACGTCTCTCGCTGACGTCCATTGTAAGCTGCAGGAAGAAGAGACCAAAGAAGCCAGGCATGGAGCGCTTCCCCTACACGAGATGATGCCAAGCGTATTCTTGACAGTAGGACTCGATATCGAGGAGCAACAATACATATGGTTCAGATGCCGTGCACAGATTTAAATTGATAAATGCATCTTAGGTGTACTCTGCGAGCACGAGCGACGATCGCCACTACGACTAGTGAGAAAAAGGCAAATCTCACGGAGAAACGCAGTATATTGCACAACCGCATTGCAATGTGGAGACAGATCCAGGCTGCGTACATGCCATGTGTAACCCAACTCCTGGAGGAAGTTGATTCCTCTCGTGTCGATGGGGTTAGGTCCACGACCCGCGGCAGACTGGACAATAAACCTGAGCTGGCGAAGCTCTGGTTACCCTCAGAACTACCAGACCAACATCATGATCTCCCCGGGATCAAGGACCTACTCGACAAGGAGGCCTGGCTGCGAGAGGCCCAGGCCAATGATGCCTTGCACCACGTGCGACGTCAGATCCATGTCCGCATGGGGCTTATCCACTACAAGAGTACCCATGTCAATGGCCCGGGTCAGAATTCCAATACCTGTGCTCGCAGCCAAATCGCAGCTCTGATGTGAAAGCTCAATTGTTACGTAGAGAGGTATCAAGTCGCCCGCAAGGTTCTCTGTAAACTCAAGCCAGATGGTGATTGGGGTGTCCGACTGCAAGAGCTCAAGAAGGAAGATGTGAGAGCACCAACAGCGCAGGAGGAAGATCTTGGCCGCGGCCGGAGAGAACTTGCCTGGATCTGGCGAGTCCAACAGCAAGACATGCAGGATGTTGTCAACGGTGACAATGACACTACGATCGATGAAGTGCACAAAAGTAAGTCTTTTGTTCTCAGTATTAATTACCGACTGAAATCATCCTCTTAGGCATGTGCGCAGAGTGGGCCTTGACTCGAGCCTCCGTGCGGCACTGGGAAGAGGAGGTCGAGCTGCTACAAGAGGAAATGCAATGGTCTGTCGCCTTCTTCGAATGGAAGGGAAAGGACTGGGCCTGCAAGGAAGGATCTCGCCCCGAGGCGAGGGCCAACATTCGCTCTGGACTCAATGCCTATGCCAGATGGCAGTCAACAATGTACGGCCTGCTTGCACTATCTTGCATTGCCAGATGGCAGCCATTGCTCAGCAAGCACAACCTCAACAATCTGTGGACAAATAGCTGGTATGACCTGTCATCGTGGACAGAACAGGTGGATATCAACTACAATAGTGACGCTGACGATATTGATGATATTGAGGATCCTGCTGATGATCTCGCAGGTGATGATGCTCACGAGGGGGTGCAGGATTGATGCATGGTGCAGCGCGCATATAAAATGGACTATACAATTTCGTACAACTTTGAAAGCATGTATTGTAGACTACTCTTATAACAAGTCTATGACTTTGTAGGACTTGGCAAAAACCTGTCCAAAAGGTATGTATGCTTGAAAAGGAAACTGCACTAACATTTGACTTAGATGCAAAAGCCAGGTGCCAACAACTTTCGACTTGGTGCATTCGACTTGATGCTGAAATGTACACAAGTCACTTCCTCCAAGATAACACCGGTGTTCCTGGGTGGTCTGGATCAGATTGGTCAACAAATATGTGTTGAGAGATAGATTCCAGGGTATTGTCGGTGTTCCGAGGCAGTCCAGGCAGTCCTGAAACCACAAACCAACCCGCATAGGTGCTGGTACTGCTGGATCCCATATATCGGGGCCCAAGGCCTGAATATATCTCGAAAAGAAGATACATATCTAGATTAGGACTGCTAAGTACAGTTCTAATAATAGATTGCTCTCATTTTCAATGTACAGGCACAATGATGAGATAGAAGCAGTGATTAGATTAGCAGATGATGAAATAGAAGCATTGATTAGATTACCATAGCGTGAGAAATCTCAGATTCAGGCAGCCTACCGGAAAATAGCAAGCCGTGAGAACTTGAAGCCTTATACAGCAAACAGAACTGCTTTCTTAATGGTGCCCTTTAGGTGCCATTAATGATGAACACTCCTTATTGTAACATGGTTCTGCCTGTTATAAAGAGATTTAGTACTATAAGGTAAGTAGATACAGTAGAAACTGAAGGATACAATTACCACGGAGTACAAGGACTATTTGAAGTCACTCTTAGACGACGAGACCCCCATCGTCGAGTTGGCTTTCCAGAACAAATGGGCGTGGGAGCTATTGGAGGACAAAACTGACAAAGTCAAGACCGAGGTTGAGAAAGAAATGCGTGGGGGTACAGATAGCAATGAGGACAATACTGAGGGTGAGAACAGCGAGGATGGCGACAGCGTGGATGGCAGTGAGGGCCAGAAGGGCGGTGAAGGGGAGGGCCAGAAGAGCGGTGCAGGCGAGGAGAGCGGTACGGGCGAGGAGAGCGGTGCAGGTGAGAAGAGCAGTGTGGGCGAGAAGAGCGGCGCACGTGAGAAGAAGAAGAAGGCAGTGGCGGCCAAGCACAAAGCTAAGCTTAAACAATACAAAAAGTAAGTCAAGCATGCACACATATATGCGTGGACGAGTTTACTTATGGGTGAGCGCCAGGGCAATCGAAGCACTTTCTCTTACAGGATCAGTGCTCGTGCACGAAATCTACTGACAGACCGGCTATCACAGCATCCTACTGGTCGGTGGTCGTCGACCGACTGATGGCGGGAAGCTGAAGACCCTCTTGTAAGTTCGTATGATCAACGAGGGTTCAGAAAAACTTACCACAGTTATCATTAGATTCGAGAGCACAACCGATGATGGGCGCACATTTAAAAGCGAAACCAAGAACTTTCGTGAGACTGTCGAAAAGCTGTTCCTAGGGTTCTTGGACTATACTTTTTGTGAGTACTATACATGGTTCAAGAGAGACTGTACATACTCACTGTTGCATCTCGTTGATCTTATTGTAGCTCTGAAAGCACAGAAACTGTTTTCTCTTCGCGATGCTACAAGCTCCCAAACCCTGCTTCCCGATGCTCAGTTAGATGATAATCTGGAGGATTTGGCCCTAGCATCTGATGCAACCATGAACACAAGTAAAAAGAAAGCAAAAGCAAAAGCAAAAGACACTGGCAAATGCAAGAAGGCCAGGAGATCGCAGGTGTCCGATGGAAGCGAAAGCGAGGAGGGCATTTCTGACTTGCTGGAGGACACTGACAAGGATGACACTGATGAGGATGCGGAGGAGGAGGGAGATGAGGAGACAGATGGTGAGGGCACGAGCAATCAGACCAAGAAGACCAAGAAGAGACATGCACGCACCCCAATCCTGGTCTTCCGCAAGACAGCATATGAGCTGGAGTGCGATGCGAACATTGAACGAAACAAGGAAATTTTTAGGAAATTGGGTATTCCAAAACTGAAGAAGCAGATGGGACTTACCAAGCCGACGAAACCCACCCGAAAGCTGGCTGACCTAGTCAAGCCTGTCCGAAAATCTGCACCGAAGACATGCCGAGTAAGCGCCCTCAAAAAGGAAAAGCAGTAAGTCGAATGTTACCCTTTCTTTCTATGGTCACCTTTTGATGTGCATCTAGGGCCAGCACTTTGTCAGTTTCCACTTCCACTTCACCAGCTGCTCCAGCTGCTATGATGACTATGCCAGCTGCTGCGACTACTACACCAGATGCTGTGATTACAACGCCAGCTGTAGTGACTACTACACCAGCCATCGTGATCACTTTGCCAGCTGCCGTGACTACTATACCAGCTGCCATGATGACTACGCCAGCCATCACAACTACTATGCCAGCTGCTGTGACTACCACATCAGCAGCTGTGACTACTATGCCAGCAGCCATGACTACTATGCCACCTGCAATGATTACCATGCCAATATGTCCAACTGCAAGTGCACCTATCCTGGCATCAGCAGCCGATGGTGAGGTGAGTGCCGGCGATACTCCCGCTGAACCAACAATGACTTTGCAAGACAAAGCTGAGAGGCAGGGCAGAACAGATGCAGGCTTGACTCCGCTTGAAGTGCAGACTGAGGCCGGCTTGTCTAATCAAAAACTAGTTCAGCCATCTGCTATGCTGCAAGTGGATAGCTCACACATGGATATCGTTTCGGAGGTGGAGACCCCGAATAACATGTCCAGCACACCCAGCACTGTCGGACTCATTGGCCAGGCAGAGGGCGAGGACTCCATTGAAGAGCCTGCTTGGGTCAGAGAGGCAATAGACTTCTTGAAGGGTGGACCAGGGGGTGAAGAATGGGCGAATGTCATGGTATTATGGGTGAAGTTGGAACGGGACCTGCAGTATCTGAAAGGAACAGTAAGTGTCAAATCAGTCTTGCTATATATATCAAACCACTGAATTGCAGTTCAGGACCGAAAACATTGGATTAAATCTACTAAATGGCCAGCACAAGTCTCTCAATGGTTGAAAGAACATCATAAGTATGACAAAATACTGTCGCTAGGATGCCTGTCCACCTTCGTGCAGGCCTGGAGAAAATGGTGGTGCAGTCTCCAGCCAGAGTGGTGCATCAGAGATGGAATGAGCTGGCCCTTACAGCACAGCAAGGTAGAAGACGTATGATGAGCAGATATCAGAAAGGGGAAAAATAATGGACTTATCATGGTCTTGTTGACAATCATGTGGTGGTCCATTCAGGCCACAACGGATGCTGAGAAGCGAGAGCTGGAATCTGTAGTGGAAGATGTGGCATGGGTCATGAACGAAAGCATAGGGAGTTTTGCACTTCTGGGACACGAAACAGGGAATGGTGGTGAGGGTGGTGAGGGTAGTGGGCAGAAGCGCAAGTCATCAGCGAGTGGGAAAGGTGGTAGGGCGAGTAAGCGCACTAAGAACTGATCGATGGCCCATGTGCCATGGGGATATGTGACCGAACTTATATACTAATACTAATCAGTACTCTTACAAACTATCTGGCCATACCTGATTGCGCCTGGGAGCAACATTCAGACACATCAGGCAATCATGCAGGGTATAGTACCACAGATACAATCAGATTTATATCTGGTCTCAGATTTTACTTCTGATCTCAGATTTATGTCTGGCTCCAGATTTTATGTCTAGCTCCAGATTTCATGTCTGACTCCAGATTTCATATCTGCTTCAGATTTCATGTCTGGCCTCAGATTTAAAGCTGATAGCAGCTTTAAACCTGATAGCAATTTTAAATCTGATATCATACATTGAATTTATGCTTTTCAACCAATTAATATATCTATAGACTACACAAACATCATATCAACTACATAAGTAATCATTCTAATCTCAACTACAAAAAAAAAAGCAAAACAAATATAACAACATCAGGCTGAAAAACATAACAAAGATTATAAGACTTATCTTAGAACTACCAAAAAAGTGAAACAGACTACAAAAATCACAACCTTACCTTATAATGACTACAAAAAAGCAAAAATAAATCTGAAAGACTACAACTTTATTAGTCTTAACAAGATAACAAAGATAACAAAACTTATCTTAGAAGTGTAGTCAAGACTACAAAAAGCGAAAATATACTAGAAAGATAACAATATAAATGTAAGGAACATAAGAAAGATAACAAAGCTTACCTTAAAAGTATACCAAAGTGTACAAAAAGCGAAAATGTAAGAAAACATAACAAAACATAACTTACAATGATAAGAAAGACTACAAAAAAGCGAAATATAGTGAAAAGGTTACAATATTAGTGTAAGCAACATAAGAAAGATAACAAATCATACCTAAGAAGTATAACAAAGACTACAAAAAAGCGAAAATGAACTAGAAAGATAACAACATCAGTTGTAATAAGATAACAAAGATAACAAAACTTACTTTAACAATGTAACAAACACTACAAAAAGCAAAAAGATAACAACTTAAAAGGTAACAAACCTTACCTTACAGTTATAGCAATGACTACAAAAAAGCGAAAAGTGTACAAAAAGATAACAACATTAGTTGTAGTAAGATAACAAAGATAACAAATGCTTACCTTAGAAGTGTAGCAACACTACAAAAAAGCGAAAATAGATCAGAAAGATAACAAAGTCAACAATACTTATCTTAGGAGTAGTAGTCACATAACTACAAAAAAGCGAAAATGAAGTCAAAGGTAACAAAGATAACAAACTTACCTTCAAGAGCAGAGATGATGGTGGTTGCAGAGAGAGAGGTATTTCGAAGCAAACTCGTCTGATATGTCTTTTAATCGGAGTTTAAATCAGCCACATAGCCACAATTGAACAAAGACATATGATCTGGCGCTTGTAGCTCGCTCAATTTGTATCCGATTTCGACGTTCTTAGATGCGTTCGAAAGGTCTTTTCAACCGCTTTCCAACGAGCCTTTATACGCCATGTTATGTGCAAAACTCGTGAAACGCGGTGCATTTTTGTTTTGGAAGAAGATTGAATGATATCTCAGTCAATTCTTGGCGCTTTTTCTCGATCTTGGATGCATTGGAAAGGGATGAATAATTGCTTTCCAACAATACCTCATAGACTGTGTCATGTGAAAAATTCATAAGATGCAATTCATTTTTGTTTTCGATCTTCTGAGAAGAAGATAGAGGGGTACCTTGCTCAATTTGTATCCGATTTCGACGTTCTTAGATGCGTCGGAAAGGTCTTGTCAGCCGCTTTCCAGCAATCCTTTATACACTGTGTTATGTGCCAAACTCATGGAATGCAATGCATTTTTGTTTTGAAGGAAGATTAAATGATATCTTAGTCAATTTTGGATGCTTTTTCTCGATCTTAGATGCATCAGAAAGGTGTGAAAAATAGCTTTCCAACAAGCCTCCATAGACTATGTCATGTTCAAAATTCATAGGATGCAATCCATTTTTGCTTTTGATCTTCTAAGAAGAAGATAGAGCAGTATCTCATTCAATTCACATCTGCATCTGATTTCAATGTTCTTAGATGTTTTCAAAAGATATTTTCAATGGCTTTTCAACAAGCCTTTATATGCTATGTTATGTGCAAAACTCATGGAATGTGATGTAGTTTTATTTTGAAAGAAGATTGAATAATAATATCTTAGTCAATTCTAAGTGTTTTGTCTAATCTTAGATGCATTGAAAAGGTCTAATTTACCATATTTCAATAAGATCTTGTACAGTCTGATATCTGCAAAACTCATTTGTGCAGGACCATTTCTGCTTTTGATCTTAAACTAGAGATCTTGATTTATCTCAATTAGTTTTTGTCGAAAGCCCTATGTAATTGCTTTTCAATAAGCTCTTATGCATTATATTGTACTATTTTGACCATAGTTTCACTGGATGTAATCTGTGATCTTAGTCTACTAATCTAGAGGAAGTTTACAGCTAAAGGTGATCTACTTGAACCTTGAGTTTGTAATAACTTTGTCAATCACTTTCTATATCAGCAAATGCCTAGTACATGAATTGGAGCAATTTTTAGTTTACTTTGATTTATCAAAAACCTTCAAAACTTTTTATTTGACCTGCAAGACATCTGACAATATCTAATTGTATCTGCATGACCTATAGCAGTTGCATCAGATACTAACATGCCTTGCAAGTTGGCACCTGCACTTGTTAATTTTTGATTATTCTGCTTGATTTGATATTGAGCTAAAATTTAAATGTAAGTTGATATCTGACTATGTCTGAGAGATTACACCTGTCTGGCTAAACTGACAAAAAAAATTAATCTGATAAACATTCAGAATCTGGAAAATATTTAAAATCTGACTGTATCAAGATTATACCCTGCCTGATCTGTCTGACAGCAAAAAATCTGAAAGATATCCAAAATCTGACTGTGTCTGAGAGACTACACCCTGCCTGGCTGACCTGACAAGAAAAAAAAATCTGATTAACATCCAAAATCTGGAGAACATCCAAAATCTGAACAACATTTAAAATCTGACTGTGTCTGAGAGACTACACCCTGCCTGATCTGTCTGACAGTAGAAGATATTTTAAATCTGATTAGGTCTGAGTGTAAATACATATCTGATAAAATCTGACTCTACCTGACTTGCCTGATTTTGTTTGTGGCCAGGAATGAACAATCTGTCAGGTATATAAGGTGATCAGACAAGATCAGACAGAATAAGTTCCAGCAGAAAGTTTGTAAGAGTACTGATGTAGTATATAATAAAAACATGAGCTGAGGACCTCAGTGAGCCAGATGATGTACCAAGCTTAGTGGGCTCACTCGAGACTTGACTTGAACTTGATCGTGCTGTGGATTCCAAATCTGGCACATGGAGGCAAATTTCGATCTGGGTGCTTGCAATTATGTCAGCACAAGCCACTGTCGATATACCAGAACCGCCGGGAAAGATGAGCAGCACATTTGGGCACACAAACTGTAATCTACACTAGTTGCTGGTAGCGGTTGCAGCAGCAGCACTGTCCGCCAACAGTGCGTCGAGCCCCGCAGCATCGCCGTCTGAGAGGCAGTCGATGCGCAGGCACTTCTTGCCAGATGCGTACTTGATCAGATTGTCGGCATGGGGCTGCAGCATGAGGTTGTCATAGAGTGGGAAGAGGACGTCACGGTCACTGTCGACAAACATCCGATCGTGCAGGAAGCTGCCAAATGCAACTTGCTCGAGTGACAGTGAGGAGGGGTGGTCACCGTGCAGCACGAGCGCCTCGTAGAAGGCACAGACCGTGAAAAGAAAGACATTGACATGGAAGTACTTCCCCAGCGAGAAGATCCCCTCGGGCTGGGGCCACTTTGGAGGCTCATCAGCAACATTCAGGCGTGAGCGCACGCCATCCGAGCAATAATTGTGCCGGTGGTTCTCAACACCATGCACACCAGAGATGTCATCAAGTACAGCAGTGCCTGCATGTCTGTGGCTGGCGTTGCTGGAGAGGGAGAGTGAGTACAGTATGAGATGCGAGCGAAGTGCACACTGCAGCGAGCAGCATGCAGGTGATGCAAAATGAGCACGCACCTTTCCTTCATGATCGCGACCAGCGCCGCCTTCGGCTGTTGTGAGGAGCAGTACGGTGGCGCAATGCTCCCTCCAGAACTTTTCTGAGGGAACTCCCTCTTTCTTACTCCTCTCAGCTGGAGAACGAGACAGACAGCATCAATATCAGTGTTGAGTATAGAGAAGGAGTGCCTGAGATAATACTCACATACATAGTCACCAGAGATGATGTGTTTGATGACCATATCTTCAACATCCGGGAGCTTCTCTGACAGTGCAGAGGGGTGTTTGAAGACTGGCATCGGGAGGTTCTTCTCTGTAAACCTCAGTGCGAGGCGCTCATTGTATGTCAGTGTCACTGCTGCCCATTTGCGCCCGTTCATGGAGTAAGTGGCCCATTTCTGCTCGGCGTGCACTTCCATGTAGACATAGAACTCCAGCCCGCTCTCAATGATGAGCGAATGGGCATTCATGTATGTGAACCTCGTCCACATTCGCTCTGAGCATGACAGACCACGGGGCATCGCAGGAGCGGGCAAGTACACTGTGAGCGCAGTGGTCTGCACCATTGCAGTTGATGTTGATGCAGAGGTGGCAGTCGGAGGGGCGCTGCTGGACGAACTCACATTGCTTGTAGGTTCAGGCGGCGCCTGGGTCTTGTCCTCGGCAGATTCAGGCATGGGTGCGGGGGCATGCTGGGAGGGTGGCTTGTGAGACTTGTAGAATGCATGTATTGGAAGGTGGCCTGCCTTTGTGGTTTGTACACTAGATGCTGGTGGGGGTGTGCTAGCCTGACAAGGTAGATTAAGAGCCAATCAGCAAAGATAACTAGTATTACGAAGTAATTCAACTTACCTTTCTTACCAGTTTTTGACCGCCCTTTTGATTGCCTTTTTGACTGGGCTGAACAATGTCTCGAGCAAGGCGGACCTTCTTAGAGACAGGCCTGCCCACATCTGTCGAGCCCATGGCAGAGGCGGGTGCTGGCTGCACCTCCATCAAGTCGGCCTTTCACTTTGATGGCGCAGTCATTGAGCATGAGCGAGAGGCTTGCTGTGAAGGGTGCTGGGCAATGGCAGCGCTCTCTTGTTCGGGCTTGCTGCCGTCATCCATGTCAGATGTTAAGTCCTGCAATGACAAGTGGCAGTCAGCGGTGACATGCATATGAACAACAAAAACTCACAATGATGCCACTATCTTTGCTCCTGCGAAGCTCGCTCTCGATACCTGCCTCTGTACAGGGGGTCAACATGGCATGCAATACAGTGGTAGCATCTGGCATACTCAGCATTGTTCGTTGTGCTGGCATCTCAGATGCCGTCAGTGCTGCCACACTGGAAGCTGCACAAGGCACGGACGTGGCGACTGGTGCTGCACCAGGTGCAGGTGTCGTTGAGTCCAGAGGTCTGCAGAAAGCAGACATGTCGATGTCCAGCTCCCTGCTGATGGCTTCACATGGTGACATCTCACCACTTTCGGTGCCTTTGATCTGTTCGAGCCAATCTGATTTGGGCTCATCCCCCTCCTCCTTCATTTGGATGAGGCCGCTATAGCTCTCAGCATCGAACAAGCAGACGAGCCCAAATTTCTCTTTGCTCGGGACAATGAGCATTTCGGGGCGTCGGGTCACCTTGTTGATTTTTTGCTGATGCCCTCGTCGAGCCTTTGTCTTGACGAGTGAGTTCCAGAGCTTCGCATTGTGGTTGACCAGGTGAAGATGGTGTGAACCGTGAGTGGACAACACGAAGCTGGAGGTCTTGCCGGAAGACCATGCAATATGAAGATTGCGGTGAAGTACATGGTCAAAGCTGAGGGCAACGAAGACTTCGATGCCACATGCATACGATCGCATGATCGCATTCCAGCCCTTGTGGGATCCCTCGATACGGCTGCCATCTGAAGCGACATCCTGGACTGCTCGGGTCATCTGAAAAATTTGCAGGTCCTACATAGTTCTACATATCTTATATAGAAGTCATAGGTCCATAGCACCTCCCTTTACTACATAGCTCTTATAGCTCAAAGGGAGTGCTATGAAGTGCTATGAGATGCTATAGAGCTGAAGAGGGTGCTATGATCTACTATAATAGCTATCATAGCTAAATATGAAGCTATTATAGGATGCCTAGCTATTAAATCTATCAGAGCTATATTATCTATTTATGCTACACTCAATATATAAACTTAATATATCTATCAAAGCAATACAATCTATCAAAACTATCAGAATCATAATTTAACTGTAAAGCAAATTTTATGTTTATTTCAAATACATTAAAAAGATCATATCAATAGATATGAGCAAAGGAATCAATTATTATATTATATTATATTAAATCAATCTAAGTCTACTACATCATTTGATAACTAACTATAAATTATACATTAAAAACACTAGAAATTATCAAGTTAATTAGAGAAATATATTTGATAAAAGACTAACAACACTTACAAAGATTATGACAAAACAGAAAAAAGCGAAAACATAACTTATAAGATTAAGGAAGACAACAAGACAACAGGACATTAAAACATTCTAAATCTTACCATAACTATACAAAAAGTGTAGTCTAAAGATATAAGATAAGTATAGACTAGCAAACATAAAAGACAAAGACTTACCGAAGACCGAGCAGAAAAAGACAGAGTTAAGAGAAAACCCGGAACGGAGGGAGAAGGTGGTGGTTGAAGAAAGAAAGGGAATGCACGTCGCGCAAGCCTTATATAGCTGAGCCCGGATGCGCCCGGACGGAGCCACAAACGTGGCTGCCGGGCGCTGCCGGGCGCCGCGCCAGAGGCTAAGTGATAGATTTCGTTAACTTGTGTCTGCCGTTTAGTAGCGTACACTAGATGAGTTAGATATGTAGCTCATAAATTCGAATGGTATTAATGAGATATACGTACGATCTTTTTTTCTGAGTTATAATGATTTTATTCGAATAGTGAAGTTCGAATCGTTGAAACTCGCACTTTCGGTAGCTCAAGCACTAAGGCGCGTCGTTCGACTTTGTCTTTATCCTCACTCAGCTCCCCTTGCATCCCGCCCTCCTCGTCGCTCTCCTCGCTTTTCGTCATCTCGAAGTTCGGCAGGATTAGTTGGAGGCTCAGGGGGGCTCAAGGTGAGTAAAAAAACCATATGTATTTGTGTCATCGTACTGATTCCGAGAGTATCGCTCGGATAACGAGCGATACTCTCGTTCTTTCGTGCCTCCACCCCTCCGACGCCCTCTCCTCCCCGGTGCCCTCTCCTCCCCGTCGCTCTGTCCTCCCCTTCGCCGTCCTCATCGCATCCTCGGCGCGTCAATATCGCTGCCACGTCGCACACGCGACGTCCTCTGCGCGTGGTTCCGACGCCCCGTCGTATACGGTTTCAGCAGCCCGCGCGTGCCCGTCGCGCCTGCCCTCCAGGCCGTGCACGCCCCGTCCACCTCAACATCCTCAGACGGCCACGACCACGGCTCAAGCACGACTATCGGGTCTCGTTGCCACGGCAACGAGACTCAATATCTCGTACTGCGCCCCTGCGCCCGCTTCCTGCACTCCCGACTGCGCGCATACGACCTCAACAGCACGTGCACGAGCGTGTACGCCCGCGACAGCGTGTGCGTGGGCCCGCATTCAGCTCCAGCTACGCGCGCCTGTGCCCAAACCCCCGACCGTGTGCCTGCGCGCCCCAGACTGCGCGCGGTCGATCGTGCGCGGTCGTGACAGCGCAAGCACGAGTGCGACGGCGCGAGCAGGCCTCCACGCCGTTTGTGGCCTCTGCACGGCCCGCCGCCCTCTGTGCCACGTCCGCCACCTCAGCACCGAGCGCAGGCCCTCAGCGCCGCGTCAGCGCCCTCAGCAGCCTGCCTGCACCCTCCGCGTCGGGCCTGCGCACTTCGCGCCATGTCAGCACCCTCCGCGTCATGCCTGCGCCCTCTGCGCTGTCATGTCGCCCTCTTCGCCACCTCCCAGCCCTCCGCGCCGTGTCAGCGCCCTCTGCACCTCACCTGCGTACTCCCCGCCGCCTCCACGCCATCCGCACCGCCTCCGCGCCATCCGCGCCACCTCCCCGCCCTCCGCGCTGCCTCCTCCCTTTCGCGCTGCCTCCACGCCCTCCGCGTCGCTTCCACACCATCCGGGCTGTCGTCCCGCCCTATTCGCCACCTCTCACTCTGCGCCCCGTCCACACGCTCCGCGCCCTGTCCGCGCTGTCCGTGCCGCCGCTCCGCACTCCGCGTACCTCGCGTGACATTAACATACCTCGCGTGACATTAACATCCCCACGCGACATAATCCCATGCGCACGGACCCCGGCAGTCCCAGCAGGCAGCAGCCTGCGTGCAATCTCGCTGTCGCACGTACGGCACTGATGTCCTGTGAACGACATCCGCGGGCTGTTCGCAATGCTGCCCGAGTAGTATCTATAATTACAAGTAGTTTTTGTAGCTATGTTCCTTTAGCAATGAAATTTTTTTTGAAGTCAGAAGTTCCTCATATAATAAAATCAGAAAATTTGACTTGTGATTATGGAGTCTACCATACCTGACATAGGGCTTATAGAATCCATAGCAAGGCTATGATGATACATAGCTCTGATAGTAATGGCTTACAGGTACATAGATCTATATACCTTCTGCCTGCTGCTATGAAGACTATCATAGTGTGCACAGCTCTACATAAGTGCAAGGGTGGCTATATAGACCTTATAGCACTATGCTAGGACACATACTTTAAGACTGAGCTATATAAATTTCTAATTTTTCAGATGGTTAAGCAGCCCTTCTTGACGTGAAGCATCTAGTGTTTTGCAGGCTCAGGCCGGGCCTGAAGCCCGGGGCTTGGGCCTGGCTTTGCTGGGCTTGGGCTGAGGGAAACAGAGGCCCAAGCCTGACTGGCAGGCTTGGGTCAGGCTTGGGCCAGGCTCGGGCTTGAGCCCAGGCTTTGGACTTGTACAGTAGACTGGTTGCATGGGGCATGCATCGGGCATGGGCATGACATCAAGTTCAGGTACGATGACAGGCTTGGGCGTGGCAAGGGGCTCGGGCACAGCATCAGACTCAGGGTCCTTGTCCTTGTCCGATGCGGGCATGGCAACTGGCGAGGGTGAGAGCGGAGGGGAGGAGAGGGTGAGGGCGAGCTGCTGCAGTATGCAGCAGAGAACGTGTCCGAGATGGGGCTGATGTATCACTGTAAGCACTGCGGGTTCCAGTCATGTAGCATGGCCGTGTCAACGATTTGCACAGCTGGTGCCAGTGTCACGGGTGCGATCATTGAAATATGCTGTGTGGAGGGCACCAGCTCTGCGTGCTGTGCAGCGGGAATGGGGATTTGGTGTCACAGGGTGTGGATGGAGGCCCAGATGCCACCAGCAGCAAGGCTATTTGCGGGCGATGTCTGGATAAGTACACCTTCTGCGGTGAGATAGAAACACTCATGTTGTCCGAGTCCATGGCTGTCTCATCATCCACAGATGCATCTGCAGCCTAGCCTGCAGTACGATTCAGGTCAGCACACATCTACTCCCAGCCGTGAGCACTTACATTGACAGAAGTGCTGCCCTGCATGTGCTTTGCCTCAGCGTGCTTGTGCTCTCCGTCCTCCCCCCATGCTGCCGGGGCCCCAGATCAACGCCACATCGTCACCCCAGATCAACGCCATGGTACGCTGCACCTCATCCTCGTCCTCCGAGGTGGGCAGCATGCTGGTGCGTGTGGGCATGTTGAGGAACGTGTCAGGCTGGTGGTGGTGCTTGTGCGATCATCGGAGGTCATGGACATGCCTATGGTTGCTTGGTAAGTGTTGATGCTGAGATAGAGGAGCTGTTCATCGTCGTCCTTGGAGCACGAACAGCAGTTGGCCTCGGTGTGTCATCCTCAGCAGATTCGGCGAGCCTGATGCACGGGATCTCCGTTTCTGTGGCAGGTTGCAGCGCCAGAATCGGGCTCGGTGGGCACGCAACGTCGAATCGGGCTCATGAGGCACCGACTTGCATGGACATCTATGTATGTTCTGTGCACAGGGATGGGTGTCGTCGTCAAGTACGCTCGTTGGCTGCGTATGTATACTTCTTCAAAAGCCTGGGCTTTTGGGCTGGGCTCAGGCTTCAACAGAGTAAAGCCTGAGCTCAAAGCCCAGGCTTCACACTGTCGTGGGCCGGGCCGGGCCAGGCTAATTTGGGCCGGGCTTGGGCCGGCTTGGGCTTTCGAGCCTGGCCTGGCAAAACACTAGCGACGAGGAGGCGCTCCACCTGTGCCCGGACTTTGTGTCGTGCTGGCTCGAGGCGCCTGGTGACACAGCCGAAGAGCGCAAGGTATGGCACTATGCCTTGCGGCAGTTGAGATGCATCGCGTGCCGTGCTGATCCCAAGGTTTGCATGGACGAGTTCCTGCAGCCTGCCCCTTCCAATCGCGCACTGGGCAACAAGCCTTGTGGTGTGGGTAAGAAGTATAGTGCGAAAAAGAAGCCTGCATATTTGCAAGTTTCTTGGGCACCCCCGGTAAGTATCTTTTCACATCTATCTTGAGGGATGGGCTCATCTCGGTTCGCTTGTCATCTTACAGCCATTTACAAAACGATAGGCCGTCCCGAGAAAAATGATGTAAACATCGGTTTTGAGTCGGTGAAGGTCGGAAACTGTTTGCAACTGTGGCGCCATGCCAGACCATGCCTGCCGTGCTGCCGTTGCCACCGGCTGTGAGCTAGAATCAAGCTCAACCTGTAATGTTGAACATCCGACGTACGTATCAACTTCTGCCACAAGCGGCCTATCGTTTTGTAAATGGCTGTAGTCTTCTTTCAGGCTGGACGCTCTGCCCATTTTCAATGCTGGTCACGAGCATGTTCAAATCCCGTCGCCTGAGCGCGTACCCTTTGGCACACAAAGTCCCGGAATTGGAAAGTCCGGAGTCCGGTCGTCCGAGCGTCCGAGTCCGGTCGTCCGAACGTCCGAGTCCAACCGTCCGACCGTCCGGGCCTGGACAGACGGCTAGTCGATCGGGGCGAGATCTCGATCAGGGCTGCAATTACAGCGGCAGCCATGACGTAGTAATCGGGCAGCAGGGGCGCGATCGTGACCTTCAACAACGGTCATGTGATTGCGTCGCGTCGTCTGCACGTTGGTATCCTTCCCCCTTCTTCCTCCCCACTCCCCTTGCCCCCACCATCATTTCTCTCCCGCTGCTGCCCGCCGCCATACCCCTCTACATCTGTGTCCCATATCAGCCAGGCCTGATCCCTCTGTTCCACGCACAAACAGCCTAGGGCCACTTTCTGACCACCGGTACGCCTCCACTTCCTGCATGATGGATGTGGGCCTTCCACACTCTCTCCCATGTTCAACGTGTTTGCGTCCTTGTCCAATCAAGTGTGTCTACAACAACAGGAACGGAAATATAGGAAAACTTTACGTAAATGTATGATACCCTTTAGTTTTGACGACGTACCGTACCGGCGTGTGTGCTTTTCGTCCAACTAATATTGTCACCACAGTGCTATCGGGCTCGCGCATCTGGTGGTCATTGCCAGTTCTTTCGATTCATAAAGTCTCCTTCTACGTCTCCTTCTACGTCACCCAGCCTATCTACCAGTTCGGTAGACATCCGTAACAGCACGGACGACGCCACCAGTCTAGACAGCGACCATAGCACTGGAGTGATCATGCCTGGTAAGCGAGAGTGCGCATACACAGGCTGCGATAACACCCGGATCAACAAGAATTGCATACATCAGTTCTGCACTCCGCATTGCCGTGCCAATGGCGGATGCGATGTGCACAAATCTTCAGCTCGAGCATCTACTCAGCCTGGGGTGCCCTCACAGCCTGCACCCCTGGCATCCTCATCTTTGCCTGGTCCTTCTAGATCCACTAGTGCTGTTCCTGGAGGGCCCCCTCCAGTACCGGCAGCACCTTCTGTCGCACAGGCGGTGCCATTTGCACCACAGCTACCGCAATCGCAGCCTCCTGCATTTCGTACGCCGCACCTCCAATCTCGTAACGCACCATCCTTTGTCCGCTTGGATGTTACCCCTGCCTCTCCAGCTCGTAACGCCCATGAGTCGCCAGTGCGGTTGAATGTTACCCCTGCATCTCCAGCTCATAACGCCCGCGAGTCGCCATCTACCTCATTGGTCACCAATTCGGCACAATCTCCTTCAATCTATGCAACACCTCGTGAGCTACCAGGGCCATCTGGGACACGAGGGCAGAACGTCCTTCTTCCAGCCTCTGCAGCTCCTCTGCAGCCAACGCAGCCGAAGCCAATGCAGCCGAAGCCAATGCAGCCGAAGCCAACGCAGCCGCCGACAATGGAAAAACGGTATATGAAGCGGTCGTTCGAGGACCAGCACAATATGGAGCAGGAACTTCACGAGGAACGACGTCGACGTGACCAGGAGCAGCTCGCGAATGCTCGTCTATCCAAACAGAATGTAGTCATCTATGGCTGGCCTCAGGTACGTCTTGCCTTCGCCTTCACCTCCCTAGTCTAGTCGGACTGAGGGAGATCACCAGAACGGTTCTCCGGTCCTCCATGAGACGCAGGACTACATATGGCCTAACCTAGCTGTCACACCTGCTGTCCTTGCCAAGGTGGACATCAGAGAGGGTGCCATTCAGCGCTTCAATCCCTTTCTCAAGCGCTGGGTCAACATCGATCGCGGCTATGTCATCTCCCTGGACAAGCTCAAGGACCCGGCTATCTTTGTTCGCCGAGAAGGTGTGACTGATGCTCATGGTCTAGAGGAAGCTGTACAGCAGCATACGCCATCTGCGTCCAAGGGGCAGACACCTACGACGTCTGGGAGTGGGTTGGGACTCTTCTTCGAGCAGCTTCCGCAGGAGAGGGCCGCTGTTCGTCAGGTACTTGCTGCTGCTGGTATGGAGGCAAACAAGACACGGAGGGGCAAGACAGTGAAGGCTCCAGAGTTCCGTTCCGCTACGGCAGAGCTGCCATCTCAGACCCCACTCATGCCCACCATTCTATCTGCCACTGCGGCTAATATGCCAACCGTTCCTGTTCCGCCTCACAGTGCTTCTCAGCAGCCCACTCCTCATGCAGTTACACCGCTGGCTATTCATCCTGCCTTCAGCAGCCCAGGCCCAGATTCTCCACCTCGCCTTAGTGCGGCAGAAAAGGGCAAAGCACGGGCTCACACTGTGGTCGTTGATGGTAGCGTTCCAGATAGGCTTTCTCAGGCCTACCCTCAAGGCCGCGGTCAGACTGCCCCTGTTCCAGCGTTTCATCGCGTTCCTACCCCCCTTCCAGCATCAGGAGAGCAGCGTCGTGTTCCTACCCCCCTTCCAGCATCAGGAGAGCAGCTGCATGAGTCTCGTCACTTTCCTACCCCCCAGCTGTTGCCAGAGGTCATTGAGATCTCCTCAGATTCTGATTCTGATGATGGTCCACCTCCTTCAAAGCGTCAGAAGCAGTTCATCGACATTGTGGACCCAACCAGTCCCAATGTAATTGAGCTCACCTCGGTTTCTGGAGTCTCGTCTCCGTCCCTCTCTGAGGCTGTGGACGTCGATGTCAAGCCCACACATCTGATGCCGTCTGCGTCTCCTTCCGTCTTCACTCCAAGATCGTCCCCTTCACCGCCAGAGCCTTCAGCACCAGCCTGCTCCAAGGCTGTGAAGGCTTCAACAAGTATCCGACAACGACGGACAGCAGGCTTCAATAAATCTAGAGAAAAGGCGAATAAGTGGCCGCAAGCATATTACGCCTGTGATGTCATAGCAACGTACCGATACTGCCTCAAAGATCCAGAGGAGACTCAAGAAAGCAAACCTGGAACGGTCAAGGAGAGGTTTGAGGCCGTGGTAGGCAAGCGCTGGGTCCGTGGTACATTCTACGACAACTGGACTCGATGGAGCAACGCGCCGCAGTCCCTTCGGGAGAAATTTGAAGACGCTGGGAGGACCGAGGAGGGTATGTGGTCGAAGTTCATGGAAGAGTCTCTTGAGATCCTTAACCGTCAAGCTTGAACCTTGTTCCTCGGTCTGACATCTTTTGGTACATCCTATTTTTTTTGTCGTTTTGTTTTTCAGATCTTGTATCCGTAGCACATCATTATGTATAAACCACCTTTTTTTGAGAATAAGTTGCGTCACTGTTACTCACACCATCGCATGACGTGAGCTACGATATGTCGAAAGGACTAAGTGAATATACTCTAGTAGATTACGTGACTCCAGCTGTTTTTACCCTCGGCCCACTTATCCATTTCTCTGTCGTTTGCAAGAACAAATGATGCACGAGTACCTTCATAAGGAAGATTAAAATGAGTTGTTCTGTTCGACTGAAAGCCCGCCAGATCAGCGTTCCTCAGGTCGACAACCAAACCTTGTTCGTACAGCACAAGCTGTCCTCCAGTAAACTGGCCAATTGGAATAACCAAACAAAAGTCTTTGTCCTTGCCGTCGCGATGTCCGTTGGAAGAGATATTGAGATTGATGACCAGGCTGAGAAAAGGAGGAGCAGGTGGCTGAGCATGTACCGGAAGAAGATGAGCTTCATAGGAATGAGACTTGTACTGCTCTGGGAGGTATCGCTTCATCTGATGTTGTGAACAGTAAGGGCACCGTGTGTTATAGAGGAGAAAAACTCTTACTGTCAGCTCAATCCAAGAAAACAAGTCCTTGAAGACGTCCTCCACCAGACTCAAGACGTCTGCATATTCTGACATCTCTCTGGAGCCATACGGAAGGAACTGCGACCGATTTGTTCGAGCAACATCAGCACGAACCAAATTGTACGGCAAGGCATCCACTGGAGTCCCGTCGCCCTAGATCAGATGTTTGAGATTAAGCATCAACTGAGATTGGGGTAATTGTGCGTATGCGTACCTTGGTAGTATGGCGATTATAGAACGAGAAATGATAGCTCTCATACCGCAGGTCTGGTCCAGCGTCTCTAGAGTTGCGAGCTGCCAGCTCATGCTGGAACAGGAGTTGCATGTTGGGATATAGGACATCTTTGATCGAGGACGGCATTGCGTTCGACAGAAACAAGAGGAGCGAGCCATCTGAATTCTCCAATCGTAAGTAATTTCTATAAATCAGCACAATCAGCCACGTAGATATTGGATAGCAAACAAGATACGTACGGCACAATGTGAGAGGAGAAAGCAATATAATCCTTATTGCTACGCCTTCTGCCTTGGTCGTAAGCAACCAAGAGCTATGTTTATATGTATGCGAGTCAGATCGCTGCTGAATCCAATGTGACAACAATAAGAACATACCTTCTGTCTCAAATCATCCACAGATATTGCAGGGGATGCCAATGCCTTTGCAGCAGCGCCGCATTGCTTCTCTGTCCACCGAAAACTACTATCCCAGTTAGAATCAGTCTTTTTCTTCTTATTGCAAAGGAGATTCCAATTGTAGGACGTCTTGATGACCTCAAGAGTGTCAAGAAAGGACGAGGAGCACAGACCCTGATGAGGAAGCGTCGACGACACATTATCCAAGGGGAGAGTGGCAAGGGATGTATAAGATGTAGCTGTTGAAGAACAAGAGGAAGATGATGATGATGCTCCTGAAATATGACGAGCAATCACGTCATCAACAGTCATTGTCTGCTGTGCTTGGAGCAAAGGGATCGCATCGTTGACGCTCCAGGATGTCATATTCCGCTGAGGGAATAAAAATGAGCTGAAGACCAGAACATTGTTTAGCCAGGGAAAAGAATACCGAATCATTCACATCACGTACTTGAAAGGTATAGTTGAGAAGAAGATGTCCGACGTCTCGAAGCTAGTTGCATCCATGTAGGGCGGCAAAGGCCATGTTGAAGTGTCCTCATGCGAAAAGAGTCCCCGCAGATCCAAAGGAATCAGGTCACGGAGACGGTTGATGGCAGGAACAATACGTTGGCAGATAATCTGCCCTACAGGCATATTGGACGGAGGGGATCGCAGCAGAACTCCAATGTTCTGAGCAGTTGCCGAACTGAAACTGTGGACCTTTTCTCGATGTTGAAGCCCAGCTACGAGCACAAGAGCGTAGATGGTCCCTACCAACAAGTTACTTTCGGCACAGCACATGAGCATACCTGGCTATGACTCACCTCCAGCTGCAATCAATGCGTACTTCGTACCCTTGAGATGCCAATCGTTGAAGGTATTATGAGTCACCCTGTCCAAGTGAGGCACGTTTGCGATCAGACGCTCAAACAGGTGTGACTTATTCATGGTAGGATATAATAAAAGGAGACTGGATGAATGATCTCGTAAGGTCACTGCAAGCTAACAAAAGAAAAGCATGACAAGAACCCACCGTTCGGTCTTGATAACAAACTGCATTAAGCTCAACATAGTCGCAAAGCTAAGTCCAACATTGGTGCTCGTAGCCGCCCAGCACTGGGCCGCAACATTCTAAAAGTCTTGTTCCGGCGACAGCGATCGACCCGCAACGTATTGCGCAGATACTGTCCGAACAGAGTCTGCCCAGACCTCCAGAATATCAAGGCTTTCAGCCTTTGCACACTGAACGGACTGAGCTCCCTCCCCGGCTGCCTGCCACGTACCAAGCAGAGCAAGGAAGCTTGATGCATTGGAGTCGGCAACGAAGGCTTCGTTGGCCGTCCGCTGCCAGTTTGCTGGCCTCCCTGGTGGAACGCCCCCTCGCGGGCATGGTGAAGGAACTCGCGGCGGCAATTCACCTCCCCAAAAACTGCCTGCTACGGCCCCACTTTGATTTCCTCCACGAGAACGCAAGTTATACGGTTTGGCACGTACATTGCCTGACGACGCTGCGCGGACAGGCCCCGGCCCAGCAGGCTCATCCCGCTCGGACATCTCATCTTCGCCGTCTTCATCATGAACCCATCGTTGGGGCTCTTGGGGCTCCGGTTCGTGTTCGCTCTGCTCCAATGACTGGTCTTCGATGCGGTGTTCGTCAAGCTGGAACGGCTCCTGGAGATTCGTCATCGACGGAAGAGCCAGTGGTTCCAAACTGAGAGGACTCCATGTCAGGGGGGTCGAGGTGAGAGGACATGACCGTGGAACAAGACGCGAAGGTTGGGCGACAGTGCTACAGCCGTGTGCACGAATGTCGGTCTCAACGTGCAAGGTGGATGCCAGGAGCTGTAAACTATTCAGAAAGCACAAAATTAGCTAGACAACATCCAAGATAAACATAGCCACATACTCAGAGCCTGACCCAGAGTCCTGCGAAGCAGCATGCGACGCTAACAAGACCAGTGCAAGGACAACCTCTTCCTCCCCTTCTATAGCTGGCCCAGCATGCCTATTGCGCAGGTCGTTGATAAGGCACAGTGTACGCGCCAGGAGGGCGGATGAGATAAATGGCATGGGAGAGGGAGTGGGAAGAGCAGGACCTGAGATGCGAGATGCGAGATGCGAGACGCAGAAGACCAGCCAAGGCCAGCCAGACGCGTCACGATGCGCAGCGTGGGAAAGATACTGGGCACCCCAGAGACATTTCCACGGCCGGTTAGCTGCAGAGGAGACAGTGAAGTTTAGCTGCTGGAGGAGACATTTGCGTCTGTGGCAAATGTCTGTGGACTTCCTGGTCAATGCAAGACACTAACGCGACCAGTTGCTAAAGAGAATCAATGCGTCGTAATGCATTGTTCGAAGATCGAAACGACATGCTCTATCTAGTTAACAAAGATAATACTCGTTATGCGCACAAGCAGGAGGAAGCTCAGTTAATAGTCGCATGGGCAAGGATGGGAGGACACCATGTGTAGAGATAAAAGAATCTTGGTAAAAAGCTATTAGCTTCAACTCACGATCTAGGTACTCTTCTTGCTTCAAACACAGCAGTGACGACTCCAAGGCCCCAGGAAACCTCTTCCATGAGGACATTATGACCCTAAGGTCCTCGAACCATAGCATTCTATCCCGCCAATCCCGCTTCTGGCACCCGTATTCATGGTCTACGATAACGTCACCGTAGTTGGGACCGTCTGGCCAAACCTTCTTCCTTTGCTCGGCCCGCCTGCTCCGTCGATCCTCGTCCCATTCTGCAGCTGAGATTTGTTGTTCGTCATGATGTTCAAACTCCCAAAAGATATGAGCCATGTTGAGCTTGTACAGGATAGTCGCACGTATAACTGGATGATTAGATATAGACGGGTTGGCGACACAACCACAAGAAAGCGGGCGATTAATGAATCCCATGCCAAGACTGCCTGAAAACAGAGAGCCAAAGAATTGATCGGAGCCGTGGGCCCAAAATTTGTCCGGTTCGTATGGTAGGTGGTCTTTGGGCCACAGGCGCTTCCAGTGACTGTCGCCTAAAAAGGAACGCCACTCCGACGGCGAAAATGTAAGGTTGCGGTCTTGAATGCGCCGGAAGCCCCAGCATCGTGCCAAACAATACCAATGATAGAAGAACGTATTTCTGGTCTTCTCTTCTGCTGGGCCCCAGAACAGGTGGATCGGTGGTAAATGATATCGCCATCCGCGAGTCAGTTCCTTTTCCATGAAAATGGGCGCCGTATTTGGAGTGGATGTGGCCCAGGTCTCGATGACGCTGGGCACCCAATCTGGGCGGGCAACCATGTTTTGAACCCGGCGGCTGCTCTGAGTGTGCTTCGGTCGTGAGGCATTCACAAGATTACGTTCATGTGCGACTGGCATCATCTCGTGAGGAACACGATTTGGCAAGGGAGAAGGAATACAACTCACGGTCTTGTTGTTGGCGCATTTTCATTCCCATAGCTCTCTGTGTGAGTTGTTCAACGTCATCACGTGGAGCGTATCCACGTGCCGCGAGCTCGAAGAGGGGGCCATTAGCTGAAGGGGGTGGATAGTACCATAGCTCTTTGGTGTGCTCTTCGACTGACCCAGCCGGCACTCCTTCGTCCCGCCACTCGCTGATCTCAGCACCAACGAAATTACACCAATCTATCAACCGAAGGAAGCCCTTTTGATATGAGGGTGAAGGCAGGTGGTATTCGGAGAGGGAGACACGCAGATACGCGGTTATATTCCTAGATTCAAGCATCTGGTACACGCGGGGGTCGGTGGTGATACTGCCACGAGTGGGAATACATGTTAAGGCTTGTCGGTTTGAAGTGCTACTAGTGAACCAATCACAGAAAGCTTGCAACTCAAGCAGGTGGCGCTGAATTGTTCGAACAGCCTCGATGATATCGCGCCTGGAGCATGGGGCATCTTTCAGTCTTATCAGAGCAGATAGTATGCGGCGAGGTGCGGTGGAGGGAAAGGATACATGACGATAACAGGGAAAGTCATTGATACGAGAGAAACACAGTTGCGCGCGTGCTTGAAGAAGTTCTCGCTCGTTGCGCAATTCGTCGATCCACTTCTGCGCTAACACAACGCACATGGGGAAAGCGGGGTGGGGACATAGATCGGATCGTGTGGGCAGGCGATACAGAACGGAGCATGAGGTGTTCTTGGTAGGTAAGCGTATCCAAGCCAAGTACGGGGAACGAGGATCAAAAGGTTGCGGGAAGCGGGTCCAGTCGTGCGGACCCCACAAACCGTCGCTGCGAACCAACGCCGTCTCGTCATGTGGCAATTCAGGGATATAGGTCGCATGCGCTGCGACGACCATCTCTCCGGGCGCCCATCCAAGGGCCCAACATGCGAATGGAAGGTCTAAGCGACGTAGAGAAGCAGACATCTTAAGGGAAAAAATCAAAATGTAATGAGTCAGTTTAATGACAACCACAAGGAAACTATGCACAGTCATACCTTATCTTCACTGGCCTATATACTAGCTACGGTAGCTACGGTGCCGCGGAGATCCGATCAAAGTATGGGCCGGCAATTTCAGCACCTCGGCGAGATACTGGGGTGATTGAAGTATACGAGATCTGAGCGCACAAAGCGTGGAGCTCTTTTCTCGTACACCGTGCCCAATAGGAGGCAAAGAGTGAGATGGGAGATGGGGAAGAAGTATGCACGATCGGAGCACACAAGGCGTGGAGCTCGTTTCGTGCAGACAATGCCAGAGATGGCCAGCACTGAGTATATCTAGTGAGAGCTACAAAACAAAGCAACGAGAAGGCAACGAGAAGGGTCAGCAAATGGGGAATCAAGATAAATTTACTCACATTTGGCAGATCTAGACAGAGTCGAGACGAATTAGCAGAGGAACAAAGTGGGAAGGAGAGTGGACAGCAGAGACGTGGAAAAGCGGCGAGGTGAAGCTGAGGCGTCCAAGGCTCGCCCGAGGATGACATAAGCAGGATCTATTGCGCGCCTATGAGACGACACCTCCGACAGTGTGACAGGCGTCCGTACCAAGTCCTCCCTAGTCCTCCTCGCATACAATTCCTGTAGCACTCGTCTTTTCTGTTTTTGCACGAACAAGCCCTGCTATATAATTCCATAGGCGATTAATATAGGTGAGCCAGCGTAATCACCCTCTCTTCTCTCGATGATTCCTCGAGGGTGCGGCTACCTCGGCCGCCCCATTTCTCTTTTTTTTTGCAGGTATACATGACTAGGCCGCAGCGCCGCACCAATCGACTCCACGCTCTGTGCGTCGGGAGGTGCGTCGCCCAGGTCGCTTTGGTCACCTTTGTGCCTGTGCCGACACTGCGCTTCAGACCGCCCATACATGATTGACCGATTGTCCTGCCATCCCGGCGTTTCTTTCTCCATATGCCACGTTGTCTCATAGTGTTGCACCAATCGACTTCACGCGTAGTGCGTCGAGAGGTGCATCATCTGGGCTTCCCGGGTTGCTTTCATTATCGCCATCCTCTTTCATCCATATATCTAATGTCGACCCGCTTGCCCTAGTCCGCGCAAGACTATTGCGACGACACAGAATCTGTACCACCGGTTCCACCTCTTCTTCCCGTGCAAGGACTTCAATTGGTATGTGAGTCCTGCTGCGCATGGCATGGGCGACCGCTGATGGACAGATGGGCGGTAGAAGGTGACGCTCGCGGCACTATACGTCTCCTCGAAGATGCACGACACGCTCAAGAAGCCGCGCGAGATCCTCATGGTCTGATACTCGATCCGCTTCTCCGAGCAGGCCGCAAAGTCCAAGTCAATAGCCGGCGAGATCGACATGGACCCCGCCGTGCGTGCTTAACAGACTGAATGCAGCACGTATGTTTACGATGGTTCGTTGGGCGCAGGTGGTCGAGCAGAGCCGGGGGCGCCTGCTGGCTGTCGAGCGGCTCATTCTCGAGACGATTTGCTTCAACTTCACGTCGGAGAAGTACGTATCCCCATGTTGCCTTCGTTTCCCACTGACCCCGCAAAAACGCAGCCTCCAAGAAGCTCAGCAAGCTCACGTGGTGGCTTACAATAGACAGGTGCGCCGCTTCACACTTGACTCGCCTTCTCGTGTTCACTCGTACTAGCAGGTCTTGGAGTCTCAGACAGCGCTGTCTGTCTGGTGCCATCCGAACTATACACAGCGGTGCTCTGCATACCCATAGCTGCTGTCAGTATCAGCTATATGGAGTTTTTATGTGCGACCATGTGATCAAATGTGAAACTCAAGTATTTGTGTTATCAATTCGAATCTATCCCCTGCTCCTGCGATCCGATCGTGCATTTCTTCCCTCGTCTTGCCATCTGTCTTGCAACCCTTCCATTGCCCTGTCTCTCTTGTCTACTGTTGATCACCGCTGTCTATCTACTCTACATTAAGGATGGCGACTATCCAATACCTCGCATTGCAACATCAGGCTCATCCACGCCTTGCACTTCTAACCTTGGAACAGTTGAATCAATTTCAGCAGCTGGGATGCGCTATCCGTCCCGAGATACGCCTCAGCCTTCCTTCAACATGGGATGATTCATGGGTGCCACCAGCACTGGGGCCGAGACTGGAGGAATACCTCGCTAATGCCTGTAATATCACCCGTTCTGACGCGAAGATGTGCTGGACTCTCCTTTCCCAGTTCATCTGGACTGCCCCAGAAACACCCCAATCAGTTTCGGACAGTTTATTGACGAGGTTTGGACATCCGTCCGGAGGTGGGTATCTCAAATCAAGGACTTTTATTCTCCCTACTCATGAGTGCTCGACAGCGGAGCGCGTGCTATATCCACCAAATCCTTATTGCCAGACTGCTGGCTGTCATCGATGCATGATTCCGCTGGCAAAGGTTGAACCACGAAAGGTGGTCCTTTTTACGCTGGGCAGAGGCACAAGGCCTGCCTATCACATTCACTTGTACTGCGAGCGTGAGTCTGATTGATTTATGTTTGTAGTCGTTCTATACTAAGTACGCTACTACAGATTGTAAAACCAATTATCATCATGACTTTCAGGTTGTAGATGGGCGTCGGCAATACTATGGAGGCCCTCCGGGCGATTGCCTGCAGATCGGTGATCACCAGTTCGCAGAGACCAAGCTCGTCAACCATTGGATCCACCTCATGCTTTACTCGTGGTTCGTATGCTTTTGGGCCCTATTTTTGTCGGTGGCTGAATTATTGATAGGACGTCGGCCACGAGTGCGGCTCGCACATATAATGCAGAACTCGGATTGAGTCCTGATGAAGTTACCGCCTTCAAAGCGAGTTGGTCTTTCTCTCCCACTTTGCGACCAGAAGAAGTGTGGGATGCATTCATCATCACATCTTTACTGGAGGACCACGTGCGTCGTAGTTCCATCCTTGTTGTCCCTCAGCAATGCGATCAAAAGGACCGCTTCACCGAGGCCATGAGGATCCGCAACAATCGTATCCGTGTCTACAGACAAGATGAACACCGACACTATTGCAACAAGTGTATGCGTCTTTATCAAGCTGAAGGGGCATCTCGAGCAGGTATTTTTTTTTCTCTCTTCTTATATATCTAACGTTTCTCAACAATTTGTAGAAAAAGTCTCTGTTGTTGTCATTGATGGGGTCACTATCGGCCATCCGTGTTGTGCAGCACCCAATGGACCGACTGGTCCATGTCTAGAACCTCTTCAGAGCAACCGCCATCGTTTCTGCGCTCATCATTCGTACCTGCAGACGGTCTGTGCCATCAAGGGCTGCACATCATCCATTCGTCCTGGTGCCAAATTTACATGCTCCGATCCAGAACATGCAGCCATGGAAGCTCGACATATACAACGAGGTCAAGCCTGGTTCCAACTGAAACGCCGTCTCGAACGGGACAGACTCTCACAATATCAGCACTTTACTGGATTTGAGGACGACACAGATCAGCCCATTGTTCCTGAGCCTGCTGAAGAGGAGGAATTCCACTTTGATGTGTCAGGAAATCTTCTTGGTGACGATGAACCTCAAGCTCAAACCAGCTCTCACACTCGGAGATTCCGTGCACAATTCACACGAAAGCGGACTCACAACGAGCAACTATTCGTTGCGCCATGCGGCATGATCATTGCTCGAGAAACCTTCTATGGGGCAGAGGCCCTGACGGCGGTTAAGGTCTGTACACTCTCAGTGTATATCTAAAAATATGTGCTTATCCCGCGGAGGCTAGGAAATGATCAAGAGTGTTTATGTGTTGCCATGGCTCAAGCCTAGTCATATTTTCTACGACAATGCCTGTGGACTTTCAAAAATGGTCATTAATCAGGGAGATCCTTTCTTCGCCGATATTCAGCTGGTCGTCGACGTTTTCCATTTTCAGTGCAAACACTCCCAAACAGACGCATGGTGCCAGTCTCATTGCAATCCAGCTGCATTCCCACAGCTTCATATAGAGGGTAACAAGTGGTATTTCAATTCGTCAGTTGCTGAGCAGACTAACGCATGGTTTGGTGGCTATCTGTCAATATGTCGGGAGATGCGAGTGGACAAATATGAGTTTTTTCTCGACGAGATGATCCTTCGCCATAACATGGATACAAAGACGAAGTTAGAGCGGGATAGATGCAGTCCTAGATATTACAAGCAGTCTGACTTTGCATAGACACTGATATATGTAGTTCAAATATGAAATGCGTGCGTGCGTGAGTGAGGAAGAGTGATGTTTGTATTCCAAACGACTAATTGCCCATGTTGTGCGATGTTGTCGCCGCCGGTGGTAGGTATAATTAGCATGTATTGCTCCGCCTGGTGTACGTTCGTCTTTTCCCCTTCTTGCATCTCCTGTGTACTCTGTCCTTCCCTTGTGTTTTTGCCATTACCATTTCTTCCCACTCAGCGGTACGTACGTGCTGTGGCAGTACTAGTCCATAGGCTGAATTGATGTCTACCGTGGCCCATTAGATGCCCGATTTCGCCCCACCCACCAGTTCCTCGTACAAACCGGTGTTGACGATCGCAGACATTTGGCCTGAGTATGCAGAACCGAAACCGTCCTCAGTATGAATTTCATCTTATGATAATATTCATTCTGATCAATTCTTTAGGACCCGGTTGATACCGAGGACGCCGTGAGCGACTGCATGGATGACGACGATGACGACGATCTTTCTAATGGCTGGTTCTACGGCAAATTTTGCTGCACGGACTCATTGGAATGTCACTTTTTCGCATTCCCTCAGTGTCCTCGCAAGTATTGTCATCATCATTGCACACTGTACTACCAGGGCGATTGCCCGTACTACTGTCATCAAGACATCTCACACATGCTACCTCCTGAACTACAATGTTCCGTCAGCAAAGATTGCACCCACCACGTCGCCATATCTTGCCCCCGCTCCCTCTGCCAGAACCACTGCGAACTCCATTCCGATGGTGTCTGTGACTTCCATGCAGCGTTCGTCATTCCCCCGATGCCTTCACCTATCTCGCTTTGCCCCATGGACGTGGACGTCTATCACACTGGGTACTGCTCACCATCGCCGTCCTCCTGGTACTTCGAGTTCCTCTCCTCAGATGCTATCCCAGATCTGGATTTGGCTACAGCTGTGGTATCGTCTGGCAACTCAGTGTTCTCTTCTAGCGACGATTTGGTGTTTTCGTCTAGCAACTCGGCAGGCAGTACCAGTAGCTCTAACTGCACTAGCGACTCTGTGTTCTCCTGCGGTAGTTCAGCATCTACAGCTAGCAGCAACAAGGGCGACGACAACAACAAAATATGACCGCCTCCACACCCGTTGGAATACAGTATCGCGACTTCAGCACTCTCTCCTCAGTCTATGACTATGACGTTACTCAGACTAGCATTTTATTGTTCTGCATACCATGTATCCTTGTGTACTTAATAAATTCCACACCACTCCCGCGATCCTACTCGTTGCCGCATCGCACATGTGTGTCGTCGTCGTCCTTCACTGTGGGGAAAATCTCGTTTACCCACCGGTCACATGACGAGATCACAGCAGTACAGTGAACAACTGCTCCGGCAATATGTGAGTCGCCGCTTTCTGTATTCCCCCGGTCTCTCAGGCTGTTGCTGTCCATTCGACTCTCCCCTTCCTTTGCCTACTAATATATCTCGACTGATTCCTCGTTCGGAGGTGTCTTAGGTGAGTGAATTTTTCTCGACTCCCGGCTCGCTGACCCTTCTCCTTGCTTTGCTCTGTAGTTCTCATTTGATATACTGGTCTTCTCTCAGGCATTGTGTGCACGAAACGAGCTCCACGCCTTGTGCGCTCAGATCGTGCATTCTTCGCCTTCATCTTTCATCTCCCTCCTTGCCTCCTATCGGGCATCATCTCCCTCCTTGCCTCCTATCGGGCATGGTCTACGAGGAAAGAGCTCCACGCTTTGTGCGCTCAGACCTCGTATACTTCGGTCATCTCAGTATCTGGGTATTGTTCAAGGTGCTCTAATTTCTGGCCTAGACTTTTGCTGGATCTCCATCTCTGCCGTGTATCTGCTGTAGCTAGCATATGACCTGTTAGATATAAGGTATGAGTCTACGTAGTTGGCTCATGTCATCATTAAACTGATCGAGCATATTTTATTTTTTATTCAAGATGTCTGGCTCTCCACGTCGCTTGGATCTTCCCTACGCATGTTGGTGCTCGGACGGAATAGGCTGGAAAGCACCCGCTGAGGGTCTGCATTCGATGCATGTCCGTGGAACATGTCACTCTGCAGGTCCATCCGTGCCGAATCGGCGATGTCGTGATGGAAAGGGGGTGCGGTACTCTGCTCGGGGTGCGCCAAAACGCCTCGGATCGCTGCATAGAGCATCGGAATTGATGCACTCGACCATAAGGAGCTCGGTATGTCGCATTCAGGGTGGCTGGCCGGGCGGATACGGTTGTGATGAGGACACCGCACGAGTCTGGGCTAGTAGAAGTGACAGGAATTCGCAGGCAGTGAACCCGAGGCAGCATTGGGAGCGGTAGCTGTCCCAAGCGCACACGATAGGCGTAGGGACGGGGTGCGCCAAGGCAACAGCAACGCAAACGGCGGTGAGGAAAGAGCACAGCAGGAATGAAGAACGTAAGTGACACTGTCTGTACAGTGGGAGCTGCCTTGCTCACCTCTCTAGCCCCGTTTAACAGCATGTTCGGCAGGACATCATGAGCGAGTCTGCATCCCACTTGCGCGGAGGACGATGCAAGGGTGGGGCGGACATGGAGCGCTCACGACAGGACATAGGCACAGCAGCTCACTCGCTCGAGATCGCAAACGCTGCACGCATCGGCGTCCCATCGACATCAGTGAATACGGACAACATAGATTGGCCCCTCAACCATGGGCTACTGCTAGCCGCGGAGGTCTGGGCCCCTCAAAAATCGAACGGGTGACACGTGAGCAATGTATCCACCTCCGATGATGCTGAATAGACTCGCATGTACATGTAGAAGATGCGATCCGAGCGTCAATGAATGCGAGACGACGCGCATGCTGGGCTGCGCCCAACACATTTTGGCAACGAAAAACATGCGTTTCTGTGCATCCAAGTCAGCATGAAAATTCTCCAGCTAAATGTAACTAAAGCGACTCACAGACACGCCAAAACACATTGTACGGACCCAGAGCCAAGCGCAAAACGCATTAGGCGGGCTGCGCCCGCCTCCCGTCAAGTGAAACGTGAGCGTCGCATCGACGTTCACTCCGTGGACTCTGCTCGATCGACCAGTAGGCCGCTCGGCGCGGGCCATTGGATCTTGGGATTCTGCGGCGAAAAACCGATGTTTCTGGGCATCCCGGTGAGCATCAAAATACCTCGGCTAATGGCATCTGCAAACGACTCACAGGAACGCAAAATCATGTCCTGCAGTCCCGAAAAACCATGCCGCGAATGGGTATGACCTGCTGCGAGGGAAAGCACGCGCTGGGGCTACGCACAGCGCTCTCGACGTCCACATCGACACTTGGGGAGCGGCGGCGTGCGTCGGGCTTCGCCCGACTCCCGTCCATGCAGTCAGCAACGACGGGGCGCCGTCGCTGGTGAATTCGAATGCATATCCTATGGGCACGGTCGCCGCTCGGCGCGGGCCTTGGAACCTCAGAAAATCGGCCACAAAATCTGCGTTTTTCGGTATCTAGGTGAGTACCCTTCGAACTTGTTGACTTCGCGATAAAAACTCACTTCTTTGCATCCACGGCCCTCTCCCGAAGGCATAGGTAACACGAGAGACGGGGATCGCGGGGCTGCGTCCCGCTCTGACCTAGCGCCCGTCTGCGACGTGGACAATAGCGGAGATCCGACGCTGTCGACCATGAGGCCTTCGCATTTGGGAGGCGCGTTGCCGCTTGCCGCGGAGGCCTGGGGTCCAGATTTTCCAACGTACAGTATACGGTTTCTGGCGATGTAGGTCAGTATTTATTCGCCTCAGTGAATACGCGTACGACGGACTTACAGGAGACGCAGACAATGTCGGATCTCGCGCTGGGCTGCGCGCAGCGCTCATCGACGTCAGCGGGCGCCCGCTGACGTCGACTTCGAAGACTTGACTTCCCAGCGCACGTTGCCGCTCACCGCGGGGGCCTGGACCTCGCGGTTTTGGAGCGATGAAATGTACGTTTCTGGAGCTTCAGGTCAGCCTCATTTCGTCCCGGCTACCTAGTAGGAGGCACTCACCTTCGAGAAAGATACAACCATGTAGCGTGCTCTGGGCTGCGCCCAGAGCTCGCCAGTGGAATGCTGATGCTGACTTCGTCTGCTTCACTCTAGGTACCCGCCCGCCGCTCGCCGCGGGGCTCGAAGCCTCGGAGAATTGGCGCCAAAACTCGGCTATCCTGCAAGACTCTGTGGGTCTCGAAAAACATTGAATGACGACTGTACAGAACACTTACGAGCGCGCAGATGGCAGCAATGCCAACGTGCAAATCTGACAGCAGTATCCTGCTCTTTTGGTGTGCAGGTGAGTTCTTATGCAGCCTCGATAAACAGCAGCGGTACTCACTCATCAAAGGCCCTCATGCGTGCCGACGGATCACGTCCACGCCCGCGCGAAGAGCGTCGCGATAGCACGATCCCCTCCCGGACTGATGCGGCATGACGCAGTGCAGGGAGCCAACGCGCTTCGCGCAGTGTCGCCGTTGCGGCGGCCATACGGTCGGGTCGTGGCGTCACGGAGGACGAGGCGGCGGGAGGAACGTGCGTGTCCGTGGTGAGGAGCGAGGTGGAGCCGGTGGGCAGGTTGAAAGGCGCGGGCGAGGGCGTGGGGCTGAAAAGCGTCACGGCGGCTGAATGCGGGCTGTGAAGTTGGAAGGCGTCGTCGAGTTGGGCGGCGAACGCTGGGAGTCCGGTGTCGCCGAGATCATGTCCGATGGTAACGAGCGTCGGTGTTCCGGCTTGGAGGTGTGATGGCTGGTTGAAGGAAGACTAGACGGCAGGTCATTCGACATGGGTGTCGCTGAGAAGCATAACGCAGCATACTCACCTTGAAGTTGGCTGAAAAGAAGGCTGATCGTGCTACGCTGCTCAGAAACATCTTGAGGGTTGTCGAGGTCTTGCGACACGCCGGTCGGGATGAAAAATCGTCTCTGGGAGAGCAGTAGAAAAGCCTTGCCTTCAACATGCCTGGGCGCATGCACACGGCCCGATGACGAGCGCGGACACGCGCAGGTAGGCTCAGGCGAACAGGGAAGGGGGGTCTGCGCGGGCAGCGCGCATCGCCGGCACATGCTGGCGGGCGCGAGCAAGCGCACACATCTGACGTCTCGTGCGCACACATCTGACGTCTCGTGCGCACACATCTGATGTCTCGTGAGTACTCGCAAATCGCGTCTCGCATATCGCGTCTCGCATATCGTGTCTCGCGTCTCGCGTCTCGCGTCTCGCATATCGCATCTCGCGTCTCGCAGCATCTCGCGTCTCGCATTTCGTATCTCTTCAAAGTCCCGCATCTGACGTCTCGTGAGTACTCGCGTATCGCGTCTCGTGTAGTCTCACGTCTCGTGCAGTTGCTCGTCGCGTCTCGTCAATCTTTCAATCTTTCCTCGCGGATTGTCACGGCTTCCTCCTCTGGTGCTACACCGCCGCGGCTTTTCATCTGCAACTTCATGCCGCGCGCCCGCAAATTCTTCGACACAGTGGTGGCATTCTTCGCAACGCTGGCCGGCTGTGGTGTCAGCGCCGAGGAGGATAACTACGTTCAGCAAGTCTTGCAGGAGGGCGAAGATGGAATTGATCGGATGACAATCCCCATGATAGTGTAAGTGTTCCAGCTTCTCCGCTCTGCTCGCGTTGAACACGATATGCCTAGGATCACACCACCGGATGCCGATCCTGTTCTATGGGTTGAACGCGCCATAGCTCGAGCAAACGCCCCGGCGTCACGCATTCCGATCCCAAACGGTGGATTCACGTCGGCAAGGAGGGCGCGACAAGTCTTACAGGAGGTATTCGATGGTATGGAACGTGTAGTCGCTGAAGCGGCTGTGCTTGCGCAGGAGGGGATGGAACAGACGATGGCCGAAGTCCGCCAAACATTGGTAGTCGTGCAAGAACAACAGGTAATTCAGCAGGAAATGATCGCGAGCACCATTGCTGGGATAATAGAGTCCATGCGCGACAATTCGGATGGTTCGGAGGAGGGCGAGGAAGGGAATATTTCGAGTGAATGAAGATGATGAAGGGCGCGGTCGATGGTTATGCTATTTTCTTGTTGTTTTCTTGTTGTAATGTGATCTATTGTGATCTAACTGTCATCCTTTGAAGTCACACAATGTAGCTGAGTAATTCGTCATTATATAGTTCGTATGTAGAACGTAGTCGTCATTATATAGTTCGTAAGTAGTCGTTCTTACAATATGTTCCAAATTATCAAGTAAATATACTAACTACCTGTTCCACACGCAACGCGGCCTACGTTTGTCGCCGTCAGTCATCATCCAATGCGCTGTACTCGAGTACGTATATCTCTGTGCATTTCTTTCCAGAATCAATTACATGCAGCCCTCGTACCAATTTCTCCGCATCATCTTGTGTGACTATACTAATACATGATACTCTAAAATCCTACCCCACAGTGCTTGCAGCGTGGGCGCCGATTGATCTGATCAACCAAATATGACCAAAGCCTTGGGCGCCGTCCCGATCCCTCCCGATCGTCCCGATCCCTACTACACGCCCGGACGGCCGGACGACTGGACGATCGGACGATTGGACTGGACGATCGGACGATCGGACGGCCGGACTTTCCAATTCCCGTTTGTTCTCCTTTGGCAAGTGGGTGCACGCCCGTTTTACCTTGCAGCTGGCATCGCACCCTGCAGTTGAAAGAAAGAAAGGGCCGGTCATCGGGGCAAGCATTCTATACATGCATGTCCTTGATTGACTCGACTCCTGCTGTCTCCGGATCCATTGTCTCATAAAGACCAATCTTTGTATCTGTAGCTTTACTCACAGTGCGTGGTCTGTAGTTTTGTAAACCCTCTTCTTGCTTGAATCTGTCGGCAATATACTAGTACTTGGACTTATCAGCTCGCTTCAATGTTTACTAGCAATGACCCTGCTGTTGCACGGCCTTCATTGTTTTAACTTTCAAGGTCAATTTTTAGCTTGAATCTTTGGTTTCTGCAGCAGCAAAGTTACTTTCCGTAGGGCTGGAATTCAATACAGCCCTCACTGTAATTGAAGTTTACTGCTCGTAGGTACAGTATCATATACAGCCTACTGCTTCGACCCGTAGAGTTGCATCCCGTTGTCAGAGAATCATACTGTCCACTGTGTGATATATCCTGAAACACGTACTTATAAGCGATACAACAATCGACGTTCAAGAGCATGCAAATATGTTCACCGTCCTGCCCTTGCTGCCGTTGTGACATAATGTGACCGCACAAAATCCCCCCTGCTTACAGCTACTTACCGTTGCGGAATCACTTACTTCCCATGACTGGCTAAATCTACAACATACAGACATAAGGATGGGATACAGCTCGCTATACCCTAACAGTTCCATGCTTGCATCACAATTTGCAAGGCTTCTGCTTATATTCCGGTTTGTCTTTCTGTTTGTGACACTGTTTGTCACATCACAACCCTCGTTTTAATTGTAGATGTACAAGT